>CM047901.1:23953743-25184270 GCA_026229545.1 Pistacia atlantica | reverse complement strand
TTTAATTAGTGATAATTAATTGATGAAAGAAAAATAAAAAGACCTGTAGGAGAGAGTTTTTGGCGTAGCTAGTTTCTCCATCTCCTGCATTCATATGAGGAATTTTTACTGCAGCCATTGCGCTTCCTTTATCAAATGTAAAGTGCTAGGCTAATATGGCTACTCATACTCATGCCTTACACTCCTTTTAAACAGAAAAAAGGGATATCCAAGACCACATGAAAGGGGTCATATTTTTCTCGTGAAGTTGGACTTGTGGTGACAAATTTAGCCATACAAGCGTGTTGTATTTGTACATCCGTAAAGCTTTTTTTCTCCGTTTCCTTTTCTTTGTTTTTCTAATTTCCAATGAATTGCAGTTGTCATCTCACTTTAGAATATAAAATATTAATATTAGTTTTAAGAGTAATGCTATAGTCATCGGGAGTAATACATCAATTTAGCATCGAACGACATGGAGCAACCTCACCATTAATTATTAAGTTATAATTAATAGACGGTCAGGATTTCGCCATGTCATTCGGTGCACAGATTCGATGTACTACTCCCGATGTCTCTATTATTTTCCTAGTTTTAATGCATTTAATGAGAAATCAATATAAAATGTTAGAGAATCTCGAATAAAGATCACTTTTTATATAAATAAATAGCATTTTCATTGATTTTTAAATATAAAGAACAAAATTTTTATTCAAATCTAATAGACTCTTTAAATTTTAGGAGAGAGGATATGTTTTTTCAAGAAAGAAACTTAATAGGGGAGATAAATAATAAATAAAATGCATAAAAACTTACAATTTATTATTTAAAATTAGGATAGAGAGTGAAATTTGACTCTATAAATGTGGAGAGTCAAATTCACTCTTTACTTTATATTTAAAGAATAAAGAATCTGTTAAACTCTTATTTCTATAGATAAACTTTTTATAATAAAGAATTTTGATCATATAAAAAGTCATTTTAAATGATGAAAATACCAAATTAATTTTAATTTTTTACACCGCAATCAAGCATGATAAATCACGAGGGGTGATAGGTAGCCTGCTGCGAACGGAGGTCCCCACGCCACGTCAAATTCAAATGTGAAAACAGATTAAGATTCAGTGTTGTCTGGCAAATATTGAACGTTATAGGTCCACTTCTAAAGTGCTCGTGTAACACGAACTTTAATATATACCTATTCACTAGGTAATGCTCGAGAATACCGGAAGTAAAATTCTAACTGATAAATGAAAGAAATGTGTTATTGTGTTTATAATTGGAAAATTCCTTTTTGGTTCAATATTAAAAAAATGGTAGACTCATGATACTCCCTTTAATTAGGTGACAATTCTTTTTCTACAAGGAAAATTTACTCATGTTATCGAGATTTAAATAACTGGTTGAGCCTTGCATGCGTGCCCATTGGGCGTGTTGCACAGAGATCTTTTTCCCCACATTTACCTGTATTATATGACTTTATAAAGTTGATGTCAATGCTACAAGAATGACATGATATTGCATATTTTGATAGTTGATTTTTAATATTTCCAGAAACATATAGCTTTTCTCAAAGTTCATTGTTATTCTCGATTGCATTTTAAATTTAAATTCCCTTGGATAGGCTTTTTTTTTTTTTTTTTTTTTTGGTTTCCAAGAGTGTCCGGACTAACTTGTTTGTACCTTAACTAATCCCTCGGGAACCATAAAGTTAACAATTAGGTAAACCTCCAATGCTACTCTTTATTAGTAATCGTGGAGATTCAAACTCATGACTTCTTGAGTAATAATACACCCAAGAGTCTTAAATGAACCGTCCAACTATCTAGAGATAGTTCTTGGATGACTTCAATATTAAACTAATTGCAAATAGCTAGTTTCATCCATGGTAGAAGCATAGAGTAGTGTAGTAGCAATTAATGGTTTCATAAAACAATCAAAAGTAGCATAATATTATATCAAAAAGAAGATTCCAACATGCAGAACTTGAATATTGAACACATGCTCGTAATTAGGATTATAGTTACTGCAAATCACGATAATAGTTGTTTCAACAATTTGTAGCATAAACGCTATCGAATATCAATCTGTTCTACTTATTTGTTAAGGAGAGAATAATATTGATGCGTTTTGTCTTTTCCATACTTAGAAGTTCAGCGGCATGATTTGATAAATAAAGGGTCAATTATACTTTCACCAAAATGAGTAGCAAGCATTGGTTCTGCAACAGCCCTTATAGAATTTGCAACATTTTGAACCACTCTGATATTTGTTGTTAACATCATCACTGGGATCCCAATTCACTTTAAAAAAAAAAAAAAAAAAGAAAAAAGAAGTATCGTTATCAAGATTAGAGGATCCCAATTCACTTTAAAAAAGTCAAGGAGGGATTTTGTTTCGTAGCTCCCAGAGATAACAGCAGTCTTTGCTAGATGGACTTACGATGCTACTCCCAATTAAAGTAAGAAACTGCACTTACGAGTTACGACTTGCCTATTTTTTATGAGTAATGCTATGTTTACATAATTTTTTTACACTATTTTTATTACATCATGATGTGGCTTCCATGAATCAGAAGAGCTTAATTTTCTCACCTATCATGATTTACAGCCACCGTTAATTACCGTTTCTCTCTTTATTATCTTGTATATATCCTTTGATTAACATCTATCCACACAGCAAACCAAGAAATAATGAATCACTTTCTACTCGATAACATCCATCTATTCTTGCTTTGTTCATGAATTATAAATGAAATAGTCCATTGTTTTACAAGTAAAATTTACAAGAACGTAAGGAAGTTTTATAATTTCATAATTTTCATCTATGTAACAATACAGAAAAAGATTATGTTGCTTTGATGATAAATAGTTTACAAATCTATTCCTAATAAGTAAAATTAAGAGTAGTAATACTACTTGTCCCAAGTATATATTTATCCATAATTTTATATCTCGTCACGAGTATTGACATAACATTTTTTTTTTTTTTTTTGATAAATGGTAATAATATAAAGAATGAAGGAATGAGACCCCAAAATGGAAGTCTCTACAAGAGATCATGAGCCCTGGACATCTCCAAGTACCTAGCAAAACAAAGCCAGCAAAAAGGCAAAGATTCACAATCTTTATATACCAAGGAGCTAGTCTCGCAGATGCCTAAACAAGCGGACCAGCAGCACAAAAAGGGCCAGGTCCAGCAAATCAACAAAAACAGTCTGCACAAATATACACAATAAGCAGCCAACAAAAAGATACCCTTTGCACATAAAAAAGGGCAGCAGAAGAAGCACACCAGCACCATGCATGTCCCTCTAAGAAACCCGACAGCATTCTTGTCACGGAGTACACAACAACCAGACATTAAAACAACCCAAAAATCTGTAAACCAGCAGCAAGTCTCCCACTGGGCAACACATTGACATATCATTCAATGTATTATCTCTTTATTTATATGTTAATGCTATATATAATAACACATCAGTTAAAATATGAAATTTGAGATAAATTTTGAAAAGAATAGTGTTATTATAAATCAAATTTAATATAAAGCACGATGTTTTTCTTTATAAACTTCCATAAGTGTTTGTTAGGTAAATATAAAATTCCAATTAAAAATTAACTCATATTTAAAATTAGAAGTGCGGTTGGTCAATAGAATCAGACTTATTAAAAACTTTATATATAAATTACTTCTAATAACATGCCTATTTAGTTCTAAAAAATTCTTTCATTCAGTTAAATCTTAATTTCCAGTAATAGCGGTGTCAATCTATGTAACTATGTTCACTCCATCAATCATCATCTTCCCTTTTTAGTCTCTTGTGTTAGCCTCTGTTCACTCCATCATCTCCTCTTTTCAGCCTCTTGTGTTATTAATCTCTGTTTGCTCCACCATCTTCTCTTTAGAAAAGGGAAAAAAGAAATCAGTGGATATCTAATGATCCAATAAACGCTCTTATCTCTCTCCCTCTCTCTCTCTTTTTTATTTTTTGAAATAGCAATTGTTGACCAGAAACATATATATATATAGATACATACTGCTCTTCTTTAGATGTTTTGGGCTAAACAACTAATATTTGAACATAAAGGAGTTGCTCAGTCAGACCTAAGCAACCCTTCACAAATTCTTCTATCCAAAATTGTCCAACACCAGCAATTTATTCGGCCTTCGTTGCCAAATCTTTGTAATTTATTTTGAATGCATTTGTTTAACAGATAAGAAGGAGAGAGACTATATAATTTTAAACTTACTGCCAATTTAATTTCAGATATAGAACTATCCCTTCTCTATTAACTCAAAACTATTATATAAATTAGATTTAAAATATTCAAGTTTGGATGGTAGGTGCATGAAAATAGAGTTAAACTTTGGTCCTTTAAGTTATTTTGATTGTAAATAAAATATAGTTAATAAAAAAAATACATACAGCGGGAGTCCTATTGTTACTTTCAAGGGGTGTTTGATTGGGGTTATCTCTCATTAATAAGATAATGTGATCTTATATTACTTAGATTATCACGTTTGATTGTCAAATAATATAAGATTTCGATAATTTTTCAAAACCAATAGAAGGCATTTGGATCATATAATGTTTTATTATAGGGATATATTATATTAATGGAAAGAAAAATCACCTTGAAAATTACTGGGAATATTTAGAAAATATATTTGGTTGGTTCAAATAAATTGGTGAATAATATGTTTGGTTGGGAGATGATAAATGAGTGGGTATGTTATATAGATTACTAAATTGCCCTCCTTTTTTAATATTAATATAATAGTATTTTTTATTATTATTTTTTGAAATTTTTTTAACCCTCTACATTTGAAATTTTGCTAAACTACCCCAACCATATAAAACTTTAATTGTGATCCATGGCCCATAGGGTGTGTTTGTTTCACGTAATTCTTTATTACTAAAAATATAGGATTATCACTAAGATAGATTACATTAGAGATTAATGGAGGAATGTTATACTAATATGTTCGGTTGGATTGATGAGTGTAAATAATTAATATGTTTGGTTGGGAGGAATAAAATATTACTGAAGGATTTTTACTAATTGCCCTTCCTTGTTAATATTATTATTATTTAGAACATTATTTTTAACCCCCAGCATTTGAGAATTTAGGTAAAACACCTCAATAACAAAAGTTTAAAATTTAACAAAATACACCCAACCACACAAGACTATTGTCGGCCCTCAACCATCACTATCAGTCATCGCTAACAACTACCAGAATGGCGCATGATCGATCGGATCTGGCCATTTTTATCAAGATTAAAGGTCGATAATGGCCAGATAGTCATGGATCTAGTTAGAAAGACATATCCATTCGGCCATTAACAATCGTGGATTTGGTCGAAAATGGCCAGATCTATTTTGGCCATTAACGACCCAATCTATGGCTTTTTACAACCAGAGATCTGGTCAGAAATGGCCAGAATAGTTTTGGTTGTTTCCGGCAAGATCCACAACCACCTAGTTATTTTTGGCCTTCGACCTAGCTGGAAACTTATAGGTCAATACATTACCAGCCAGATCCACCGATCGTGCATTGTTTTGACGACTGTGGATGGTGACCAACGGTGGTAGCCAGCATCCGACAATTTTCTTGGGTAGCTAGGAGTATTTTGGGTATTATCCATATAAATAGTGAGCAAATTTCTGTCTAAAAAAATAATATATAAGGTTAAAGAAGTCGTTTTGCTCATTTGGGCATTTGTGTCCAAAATGTTTATTAATTAAGAATAAAATTGGTATGAAAAGTTGATTACCTCGGTAATGGAAAAATAATACCTCTCATGACGGTAATCCAATTACCCCCATGTTTACTAATAGTAACCACTATTTGCAATACAGGTTCTTCGTAATCTTTCATTACTTGACATCCAAACGTAGTAATTTGCGGAAAAAAAGATAGATTACCGGTGTTATTTTCCATGCACCTAAAACAAACGCACCCATAATAATTACTGTTGGTTATATAGGTAACAATCTGATTACCTTCATTTTTTAGGTATTTTAAGATTACTTGGTAATGTTAATTTTGTTACAATTTTACCCCTTATTAATAAAAATTTTGGACAATAATGCCTTTATTTTGAAATTCATTTGCATGAACCTACTATTACAATTTTACCCCAAATTAATTAAGTTTTTTTGCAATAATGCTCTTGTATTTAAAACAAATTGTATGACACTCAAACCACCACCACCCACCAACAACCATCATCGGCCATCGCCGACCGACATGGCCAAAACAACTCAAGATCTATTGGATCTAGCCGGCTGTGCCAATCTGGCAAGAAACAGCGAGATCTACGACCATAAATCTGGCCGTTAACGATGGATTTGGTAGCTAAATATCGTGCACGACTAGTCATATCCAGTCGGTCATGCGTTGTTCCGGCAACTGTTGGCTACCTTTCGATGGTAGTGGCCTATAGTTAGTTGTCTTCTTAGGTGGCTAGGGTGCTTTAGTTAATTTTTAAACTTTTATTATAGGGGTGTTTAGCTAAATTAACAAATATAGGGGATTAAAAAAATCTAAAATAATAATAATAAATATTATTAAAATATAATGGCAACTTTTGTAATCTATGTAACATATGCACTAATTTATTCCAAGTTAACTAAATATATTTCCCTAAACATTCTTAGTAATCCACCTTCTCATTAATATAACATTCTCTGAATCAAACGCACCCTAAAGTAAATAGCATCACCTCTTATATGAATAATACTTATGGTTTGTTAAAGCCCAAATGTAAATGAAAAGTCTATATTAAGGTACGGATATTCAGTTATTCACGTCCCTTATTGTCCTCCTCTATTTCTTTTCTTTATAGTTTCTTTTCTTATAAATAAAAAATTGCTTAAATTTCGATGCCTCAAATTCTAAATCAACATGCTTCGATTCCGTTTTTACCATGGAATCTAAGGGCCCAAAAAATATTTTTTAAATTAAATGTTGGAAATATGGAATATAGAAGTTTGAAAACATACTTAGTAGTACAAATAAGTTTAATCAAATTTTATATTATTTAAAAGTATTTTTCGAAAACCAAAGGAGAGTTCGTACATTTTCTAAATTTATAAATGTTTTTTAAGTCATTCCCTTAGTTCAATACTAGTTTGAAGAGTTCATCTGTTCTTCTTCTTCTTCTTTAATATTTTTTGTAATATATATAAAATATTTTTTTTCCAAAGTGATACAATGTCGTGAGGTCAAAATTAATTACAAATATTCAACGGTTAATCTAATAATTAAGACTTTGAATTTAATTAAAAGCAAGTAATACTGATATTACCAAATCAACAAAAACTCTCAAAACCATCGTTAATGTTTGGTTGTTCTGATATCTTTAATGTGTGTTTGACAAGAATTTACGCACTACCATCTTAGTGCCCAAATAATTAAATATTTTCTTTTAGCGTTTCCAACCAATAACTCAATATTTCATGCGCATGCTAAAGCATTGACGAAAAGTACTCCAGTTCGTTCGTGTAGTATTAAAACTCTCAGGAAAGTGTGACAATGAATTGCATTAGAGGAAAATAACCATAAGAAGAAGAAGAAGAAGAAGAAGAAGAAGAAGGAAGGAAGGAGGAGGAGGAGGAGGAGGAAAGACATCCTATAAATGTCACTGAAAGTAACAATATTGGAGAAGATATTTTGATGCATGTGAAGTGAAGTAATTATAAGAAAGAAAGAGAGCATGAATGGAGCCCACAAAGCAGTCACGCTAATTTCAGCTTTTGAAAAAATGAAGAAGAAGGAATAACTTTACCTCCCAATGTGGATTTGTTTGACAGGGATGATTCAGTGAAAGAAATTTTCACGGGTGAATGTGATGGTGGGTATGAGAATACTACAAACCAGTCACACACTGCAAAAACACATAATTGCTAGAGCATTATATGGGGAGAAGCAATAAAGATAAAGCTAAAGTTAGAATAAGATCACTATCATTCATCATGCATCACCCACAAACATACCAACCTTTTCGTTTTTTCTTTTCAATTCTTTTTATTTAATTTCACCTCTTTAATTGTGCGGTGTAGATGGCCCTACTGGTTGTATGGACATTGACAAACTCCAGACTCAAGCTATACCATCTGATTAATTTAAATTATTTAAGTGCTTTATCTAATAAATTTCTTCTACAACTTAATCATCTATCAAACCATTCGTTACCATACAGAGCAGTTGAGATTTTGGATTTGCAAACCTGTTAGCAAGTACTTCATTAGTCACATCAAAGACCTCAATAAATAAATTTGTGTTTACCATTGTAAAATTGAGAAATAAAGAGAAATAAAATAAGTTTTAACATGTTGTAAGAAAACGAGAAGAATAATATATAACTAACCACCACTAGGATAGGCATGATGGTAAGAGTAAGAGAAAGTTTTCATGAGCTCCTGAGTTCTCGAGTCTCCCCAGACATTAATAAGGATGGCGAATGAAGCTTTTACATGGTCGACAGTTTCAGGATTTCGAAAGATTAGTTAAAATACACGTAAGTTGATCCAAACACATCCGATGATAATAATAATAATAATAATAATAATAATAATATATGACACACTTTCTTTAGGGTGGCGAATATTGACTTATTCTCTTACTCTTAGTCGTTGGAATTGGTTTGAAATTAATGGTGTGCAGTGACTAGTGATATGATGATAAAAGCTAAAGAATGGTAGTATTAGAGTTTTAATTGAGTTTAACCATAACTGGCTTTATACTACTTGAGTCCTCAATTGAGTTGGATGAAATTGGTTAGGGGGCTAAATAAAAGGATGGTTACAATGCCAACCCCAAGGAGTTGGCCCGACGGTCAAAGAAGTTTATTCTTTTCTTTGA
Organism: Pistacia atlantica; assembly: GCA_026229545.1. Taxonomy (NCBI): domain Eukaryota; kingdom Viridiplantae; phylum Streptophyta; class Magnoliopsida; order Sapindales; family Anacardiaceae; genus Pistacia; species Pistacia atlantica. The sequence continues at coordinate 25,175,417 of CM047901.1, read as the reverse complement.
GTTCTTGGGTTTAAACCTTAAGATTATCTACCATAATAATATTGTGATTTACTTGGTCTTTTAGATTTGTATAATATAAGCTCTAATAATTAGTTAAGGTACGCACAAACTGACCTAAACACTTCATTTATAAAAAAAAATATATAATTTGATGAAATTGAAGGTGAGTGGGTGGATTCCAGTACATTAATTGGTGGACCCAGATGATAAAATTCATTTACATTGTTGACACGTGTCCAGATATATTGGTGTATAAATGAGAAAATGTAGAGAAAGAAAGACTATGGAGAATCCAACTAAAGTAAACATTGATTTGATAAACTGAAAGATATGTATCCCCAGCAAGTGGAACTGGAAAAAGTAGGAGACCAAAATGAAATGCAGTGGTACACGCCACTCACAAACTTTGAATCTTATATTCATCAATATCAAACACTCCTGTTCTCGTTTCCATCATTCACTTAATTTACAAAATGGCCAACAAAAACCTTCACTCGCGGAACTTAAATAATCAACTTTACTATGCATATATTTTATATTTCAAGTTTTCAATTTCAATTTATTATCCATATCTATCATATAAACACTGTTTGTTCTTATAGTGTGTATAGCGTTTGGTTTATTGTAAATGGAATCCAACACAGCACTGAATGGTTTTTCTTTCCTTTTTTGAAAGGGTCGGGGGGGTCGGGGTCCGGGTATTCATGCATGTTGAGAGAAGGAGGAGCCATAAAACCAAACAACCTACTCAAGCCAAGAGAAGCGTTACTAAAGTCTAACGATTATGTTTTTCTTTTTTGGCCAACTACAACTGTATACTCATCATGCCACATAAAAGCAAATGTAACTTGAACTACCATGATAAATAATATATATTAAGATAACAAAACAAGTATGCCATTCCATCATTGAATTGTCCCTTTAAAAGGAGACTAAAGCACAACAATAACTGAGCCAAAGAAAGGCTTCAAAACTAATCAACATGGATGTGGAGAAACTCTTTCATATGACAGGAGGGGCTGGCCCATCTAGCTATGCTAAAAATTCCTCCTTGCAGGTTTCATCATCCTCTCCCTCTCTATTTTTCACTTCTTTGATACATATATTATTTCTTATTTTGGTGATTGCATGACTTTTCCAGTTCTATCAAGAGTACGTACCTGCTCTTTTGTTCTTCTGTAACTGTTTCTTATTTTCTTCCAACAGAAGAAGGCATCGGATATAGTGAAGAACATAACCATAGAAACATTACAACAACTTTATCTTGAAACAACTACAAAGAGGTTATGCATAGCTGATTTGGGTTGTTCTTCTGGATCCAATACACTAGCAATGATTAAAGATGTTGTTGAAACCGTTGAAGGAACTTGTCGTAAATTCATGCTTTCAGACCCAGAGTTTCACGTTTATCTTAATGATCTTTCAACAAATGACTTCAACTCGATCTTTAAGGCCTTGCCAGATTTTGTTAGAGAGCTTAGGGAAGAAAGAAGTGGTGGATCTCCCCACATATATATTGGAGGTTATCCAGGATCTTTTTATGGAAGACTCTTTCCCAACAACTCCTTGCATCTTATCTATTCATCTTACAGTGTTCACTGGCTATCAAAGGTCAGATTCTTCTCTTTTGATTTTATCACTGTAAGCATGCATGCACTTAAGTTCTGAATATATATCATAATTTTGGAATCCCTATTTGGTTAAATGAAACAAAACCACTCTCTTAATTTTCATATACTTGTTATTCAATTTAAGCCAGGGTCAAGCACCATGCAAATTAGATCACGCGTGTATCAAGTATCACTATGTTATGCAGGTTCCTCCAGCCCTTTACAACGACCATGGCGATTCAATAAACAAAGGCAGCATTTATATCTCTGAATCCAGCCCTCCTCGAGTGTTACATGCATATTTTAATCAATTTCAAGAAGATTTCTCCACGTTCCTTAGATCAAGGTCCGAAGAATTAGTCGTTGGAGGTCGAATGGTGCTTATCTTATTAGGAAGAGCAGGTCCTGATCATGTTGACAGGGGCAACTCATTCTTCTGGGAACTTCTCTCACGATCCCTAGCCATCTTGGCTTCTCAGGTGCCCATAAATTCTAAATACGTTTCAAACTAAGAATATATTTTGGAGTGTTGATGTTTAAGCGCGTTATCATTGTGCAATTTTTGTTTTATGTAGGGAGAAATAGACAAAGAAAAGCTTGAGTCTACGATGTGAACTTTTATGCACCATCAAAAGATGAAATAGAAGAGGAAGTGAGGAGAGAAGGATCGTTCAAACTAGACCAGCTTCAGATGTTTCACATAAAGAAAGAAGATTATGGTGACAGACATGGCTATGCGGTTGCAGCGACAGTTAGGGCTATTCAAGAATCAATGATCCGTCACCATTTTGGAGTAGGAGAAGGAAGCTTAGACTCTTTGTTTGAGATTTACGGCAGAATGGTTGATGAAGAAATGGGTAAAGAAGAAATTAAGCCCTGGACTTTTGTCCTAGTTCTGAGAAAATTATAGGGTTATTTAAAATGTGATGAATTATATGAACCGTTGATCAAGTTGTCAGCGGTTCAGATATATCGAGTTAAAATACCGGCCTTGTGACTTCACTTTCTAATGTAACAAGCTGGTTGTGTTTGGTCGGAGATTATACGAGATTACTAAGATAATATAATCTTATATTATTTAAATATCTTATTTGATTGTTAAATAATATAAAATTCTAGTCATCTTTCAATACTAATAGCAGTTACTGTTGATAATATTGGAAGTAATCTGATAATCTCTATTTTCTCGTATTTTAATATTATTTAGTTATCTTATTTTTGTTACAATTTTACCTTCTTATTAATAAAATTTTAAGACAATAATGCCCTTGTTTTAAAAACAATTTACAAAAATACCAATTGACTATTTTATCCTTATATACAAAGTTTTTAGGACATAAATACCCCTGAAATTGTACAAAATTATCCAAGGGTGGTGGCTGGATCTGGCCACCACCGCCAGTCACCGGAAACAGCCATCAACGATTGAATGGCACACGATTGGCCATATTAGGCCGGCTATGCACTGATAAGGTTGTTTCCGGCCATGGATCTGTGATCTATGGCTGAAAACAACTAGATCTGGTCTTTCACAATTAGATATGTGGTTGTTTCACGGCCAAATATGTGGCGATCTGGCCGTGAAAGGCCAGATATTTGGCGTGAAACGGTTGTCATTTCACAGCCAAATATCTGGCCTTTCACACACAAATCACTACTTTCGCCACCATCAGCGATGGTGACAAGCCGCCAGTAGTGGTTTGGGGTGAGTTGGGTGGTTTTGTTAAATTTTAAACTTTTTTTGTTGGTAGGGTGTGTAACATTGGATAGGTTCATTGTGACCACAATAAACTTGTCATGTATTTTTGTGCCCATTGGACACATATTAAACATACATGTTTTGGTGACTCAATGTCAAATCAATTAATTTATGTCACATAAATAATTATTTTAAAATCCACCATTATATTTGTGACTAGAATTGAGAAAAGAGAATGACCCGGGCTGCACATATATATTAAAAAATTTTTCCGTAAGAAGATTTGTTCCGATGGAAGAAAAATGTAATCCACTAAATAAAATATTAATTGGAAGTGCATGCATATGTACGCAGATATGTACTTACCCTTACACTAACATGTCAAACATGATTTGAGGAAATTAAAACGTAATGTAACTCCCGAATATCTTATGTACGCTTTGGTGCATGAGAAGAGCAAGAATAAGGGATGGTGAAGGAATGAGAAATTTTTATTTGAGGGAGTAATTACTATTGACGAAAGGAACTTTCATATTAGGAGTTAATGTATAAAATCACAATATACTATTAAAATGTTTCGATTTTCTCTTAATGTACCATGACATGAAATCATGATATTGGAGTGGTGTGTGTTGGAGGGCAGCTCTAAGTCATAGCTAGTCTGCATGACGTACATTGGGTCCCCCTAGTCCCCCAGAGAGTGAGTAGGGGTCTCAAAGGGAAGCGCTCCTAGGCCCATAAGCAATTTGGGTTTATACCATGTATAGCCACTATAGGATTCCTTAAAGATTATAACTCCTAACACGATTGAGTTTAGGAATAAGGATTCCTAGTTGTATTATACTCTTCATAACCTAGTATATAAAAACATTATTCTCTTATATGAGTGATATAATAAACAATAATAAATACATTCATTGTAACAAGAGATGTGAGAAAATATTTCAACAATATTTGTGTGTGATTATTTGTTTCTTTGATTCCAATCACTCTTTAGTTCTTTTAGTGTGTTCACTGTGTATATTTAAACAATGAATCATATATTGTCTATGTTGTAAATTCTCTTGAACAAATCAAGCAAACCAAACAGATTTAACACACAGTATTTATTGTGGTTCACTTGTTCAATATTGAACAAGCTACGTCCACGTTGAGCTCCAGAATATGAATGCTCTCTGCACTTACTATTACGATCAAGAATGGTTACAACCCTCAAACTCTCTCTCTTACAAGATTTCAACCAAGATCAACCAGGATTTAGAATAACAACAGTAAACCTACAATCTGAAATTAAGAACACTACACTAGGTTCCCACCCCACTAAGAAACAGAACTTAATGGACAGATTACCTGCAGATTTACACCCACACAGCAAACCCTAATCTTGAACCCTTAATTTGTAACTCAGAGAGATATCAAACAGAGAGGAAAAACACGTTACTTCAAAATGAAGAGTTATCAGCTTTTATAGGTTTGACTCAACTTAAGTCTTCAGCCGTCAGATCTGTTCTCAAACCAACGATCAGGATGAAGTGTCGGTTTAAGTCACAACGGTGTCGTATTGAGCTTTCTCGACTTAAGTTAAACGGTGTCGCTTAAGGCTTAACATTTAACAATCTCCATTGAAGCCTTATTCTTTCTTTTGTCAGTAACCAGCAAGTGTAGCAAGTAGTTCTCATACTCCTTCTTTGCTCTATTGAATTCAGTTGATGTGAAGAATGTTCAAGCAATGCTTGAACTTTATAGTGTTACAACTTTGGTTCCCATATCAGATGGATTTTCTTTAGTTGGAATTTTTAGCAAGCTAACTGTTCCCTTTGAAATCTGATCTTGGACAAAATGATACTTTACATCCACATGCTTCGTCCTCTTATGGTATACTAGGGTTTTTACTTAGATGAATGGCACTTTGACTGTCAGAATATACAGTCACAAGGCCATTCATCAAGTTTATCTCTTTCAAAATCCCTTGTCACCGGATTGCCTCTTTGAAAGCATCAGTTACTGCCACATACTCAACTTCAGTTGTGGACAGTGCCACTAATGGTTGAAGCTGGGATTTCCAGCTAATGCAGTTTCCACCTAAAGTGAAATAATAAGCTGTGGTGGACTTCCTTGAATCACGATCTCCTGCAAAGTCAGAGTCCAAATACCGAACAAGATCAAGTGCAGGAGTTCTTTTGCAATATTCTAATCCAACATGCATAGTAGTGTTAATGTATCTAAGTGTCCATTTTAAGGCAACCCAATGCTCTGTTCCTGGATTTGACATAAACCTACTTAATAGAGATATTGCAAATGAAAGATCAGGCCTAGTGCTTATCATTGAATACATCACTAATCCTATGGCACTAGAGTAGGGATGTTTTCCATTTTAATCCTATCTACATCAGTTTTGGGGGATTGAACTTTGCTTAAGGTGAAATGACCTGCTAAGGGTACATTTACAGTTTTAGCATCAGTCAAACCAAACCTAGATATTAGTTTCTGCATATATGGGAATTGATGGAGTTTCAATCTATTTTCTTTTCTATTCCTATCAATCATCATCCCTAATATCCTTTTTATAGATCCTGGGTCTGTCATCTCAAATTCAGCATTTAATTTTGCTTTTAATTCATCTATTTGAGGTTTGGACTTACGATTCATCAACATGTCATCTACGTATAGCAATAAGTACATGGGTATGTTATTAAAGCAAGCATAATACAAACAGTTATCATAAGCACTCCTAATGAACCCAATTCCTACTATAAAGGAGTCAAATCTTTTGTACCATTGCCTAGGGGATTGTTTGAGTCCATACAAGGACTTGTGCAACAAGCAGGCATGTTAGGCAGGTTTCTATCTCTAAACCCCAATGGCTAACTCATACAAATTTTCTCTTCTAATTCACCATGTAAAAAAGCTATTTTAACATCTAACTGTTCCAGTTCTAGATCATATTGAGTTACTGCAGCTAGCATAAGTCTAATTGTTTTAAACATAACCACAGGAGAGAAAACTTCTGTAAAGTCTATGCATGCCCTTTGTGTGTAGCCCTTTGCCACCAGTCTTGCTTTGTATCTTGGAGGGTTTGATCTTGTTAGACCTTCCTTCCATTTATAAAGCCACTTGTAGTCAATCAGCTTCTGGTCAGTAGGTTTTGGGACCAGAGTCCAAGTTCTGTTCATCTTAAGGATTTCATCTCCTCCTTCATTGCTTCCATCCACTTTTTACTGTCTTTTGAACTCACAACTTCCTGATATGTCTCTGGTTCAGATCTTAGTGTTTCTACCGAGCCACAAGGGTTGTGTAGATCAAATCTACATAACTGTATCTGTTTGGGGGCCTTAATTTCCCTTCTGACCTTGTCTTTGGCCAGTTGGTAATCTACTAGGTTCTCATCCTGTTCTTCTTCATTGTTCTCAGGCTATTCATATTGGTCCCCAATGTTCTGACAGGCTATTCGCAAGTGTACGAAATCATGCAAGTAGTAAAACTCGAGTAAACGAGTGTCGAATCCCAAGGGAACTACCTACCAAGTACCAAACTATTATATTCTATTGCTATTTGATTAAACTGAAGTTTAAGAATGATTTTAATGAAAAAGTAAATAAACTAACCACTAAAAATTAAGTACTGAATGAAAGTAAAACTTGTAAACACTTTGAAGTAAAAATCAATATGACTAAACCTAGGGCATAGATTTCACACCAATTTAATCCTATACATTGACTTTTGTTGTTAACCTAATCGAGTGTATTCTAAAAGCCAAATCCCCTATTATTCCACTAACTCTCTCTCGAGCAATTAGTAAATTAACCCTTAAACAATAACCCAAGATATCTCTAAATTGGATTTAGGAGCTAAGAGATCATTAAGCTCTATGGAATTTACCGGAGCCTCACAGATCGCGGTAACCTATCTCTAGCGTTCGCTCAATCTATGGTTTTATTACCTAAGACAAATCAGGTTTCATCTCTCGATCTCAACCTAACCCTTGAAATCATTCAACCCTCGGGCCCTTGAGAATTGAAAGCATTATGCATAGTAATAAAACTTAGAATTATAAACTCAATAAGGATGAACAACCATTCAAGTCAACATATATTCATAAATCGGGCTACATCTTAGCCCTAGACAAGAAAGTTAGTTCATAATGAAAATAACAAAACTTATCATTCTCATTAATAACATCAATCTAAGAAAAAGATAAACTTCTCTAATCGGTGAACGAGAGCTTTCAGGATCCCGATCTCTCAATTGGTAGCCGTCCTCTTCTTCTCCCCTCAAAGTCTCTCCTTAACTTCTTCAAGACTCTCCTTTATATCCTTAGGGTTCTGGTCGTGCTTAGGAAAAATATTAGAAAACTTGGCCTATTCAGATTTGGATTAGGATAATGAATTAACACAAACCCGCGACCCATCGCCGCGGCGGTAAGAATGATCGCCGCGGCGATCGTTCCTTCTATCAAAGAATCTGTAAAATTCAGAATTAGATGAAGTAATCAACATGAACATTGTAGATCTTTGAATAAGCTTTCCAACACCACCAGAATCGTCAAATTCCGACTTCTACAGCTCAAGTTATGATAGAAACATCGAGGCATACTCATGATGAAGAATTTCCAGATTTTCCGTAACATCTTCGACGTACCACAACTCCCTCATTTCGACCCTGATTCTTGTGCCATTTGTTCCTGCGTGTTGTGAATCCTATCGATAGATTTCTTTTCCCTTCAACAACCTGTTTGAGCCTGAAAACACTTAAAGTGCACCCGTGATCCCATAAATGGTATTTATGAAAGAAATAATCCAAATTCCACACTTTAAGCACATTTTTCCATAAATAAACCAATTAAATCACTAACAAAATATCAACATTCAAGCTCTTATCACAACCCCCAACCAGCTTTTTGCTAGTCTCTAGCAAAATAAGCGATAAAATAAGTCTCTAAACTTGACAATAAAACAACCAATTAAAACCTATATCTAAACTATTCTAAACCACTTTCGTAGATTGACACGATTGCATTTAGCGTATGCAACAAGCCTTTAAACCCCTAGGCGGCCCTAGTTGGACGAGTTGTAGTCTCGTGAGGGTTTCCAGCGATGATACCCACAAACATCCGCACTAAACTTATCCTAAACTCCCAAAGTAACAAAAACATACACATAAAAAGAACACACTAACAAAAGGTCTTGGATCAATTCATAAAGATGTCTCAAAAATTGCATATACACAAAATAAATAAATTAATTAAAAATCACCTAAAACTCACAGACAATGCAAACATCAATTTCATTTTTGTTATCGACCCTAGAACATCCATACAACCACAAGCCATTAGTCTACAAACTCGGATGGTGTTATGCACAACATTCATGAACAAAATTTTGATCTCAGTATTCGGGTTATGACTTATATGTGAATCATGGAATCAAACTCCATAGGCTCACTTTTCAAACCACTCTCCACTAATGTAGAATTTCACATCACTTGGGATCAATAGGTCTTTGTAAAGGTTGTAACTTTAGGCCAGGGTATGGGTCCAAGGAAATGATATGAAAAACAAAGTAAGAGACTCAATTTTCCTCATGCAACTCAAAAATCAAATCGAACTCCACTTTCTTCTCAACCACCAACCAGTGTGTCTGCTAATTTACACCCCTCAAACTTGTATCTTTTTTTTTTTTTTTTTGATGCGTCTAAGGTGTACGTGGCGTTGTTATACCAGAGGTTGCCAAGTACTGCTAGGCAGTTTTTTAAGGCGGGTTCTGGTTTCCAGTGAGATACCCTTAAACTAGTCAGAATGTTTTTTTTTTATTTTTTTACTATAATAACAAAAAGAAGGCTGAAACATGCACACATGCACATCCCCACTGATTTTACAAACACTTCGCAACCCCCAATCAATTTCTTCGCACGCATGGGTTGTGACAACCACACTTTCTTACCAAAACTCGTAATAAGCTTGAAGAATAATAAAGTCTCTTAATGATAAAACGGGTAGGATTGTGTTTTAGGCTCAAAATCAGGATAGGGTAAACATTAAGTTCAAAGAACGAAAGAAACAAGGCAAAATCGTGTTTGAAAAGGCTCGAAGGGCTAACTAGCGATGACAAAAACAAGGGTTGGCTTGAAAGGCTCAATCGGTCCAAAAACAACCTAAATCATTTCCTAAGTGATGTGAATTCTAGGATTTCGCCTTGAGTGATTATCAAATGAGTTCTAGAGTTTGTTGAAATCACAATAAAATTCATGAAAACTTCATACATAACACGTCTCTAAGTAGGTGACTGAACCACTTTCAATCCACAGTTCACTAGGGTCTCAACTCCATGTCATTAATGTTCACACACATCCGTAAGCAAAGGTAAAAATTAATTTCCTCCATTAGTTCTATGCTATTGCAATTACATTCTTATCATAGACATATGACTTCATCCAAGAGACAAAAACAAATGCTGCTCAATTTAAATTTCTTAAATTCCTACCCCCAACGAATAAAATCAACATTGTCCCCAATGTTAAGCATAAGAGTAAAAAGAAAGAAAACGTTACCACATTCCTCAACAAAATAAAGCCGTCCAGTCATATACACCAGTCGTTCTATCAACCCAGAGAAACCGCTAAATAGACTTTGTCGACCATCAGAGTTATGCAAAATAAAAGAATGGATAAAAGGAGCAGGAACAAAGAAAAACAAAATAAACAAGTAAAAAAAACAAACAGACTAAAAGTTCACAAAATGTCTAAACAACACAGTAGACAACGGTTAGTACAGCAAAACAGAAAAATAAACAACGACCGACATAAACTACACTAACACTAAAAACAAAAGTTTACTCCTCCATACTCTCCTCAGAATCCTCATCAGGAACATCACCCTGCTCCTCATCCGCCGGGTACACAAAATCAGTCCATTCACACCCCGGTGCTACTATCCCAGCATGTGCAAGTTGCAAACTCTGCATCTCATGTTGTACCCGCATTTGCCCACTCATCCATGACATCCAGGCCTCTTGACGATTCTGTTGCTGTTTCACTATTTGGATGTCTTCATGCAACTTCACAATTGATCTTTTTGGGAAAGCTTTGACGATGAAGATGATTTGGTCCTGGGTACCTCTACTCTGCCCCCACTGGTTAAATTGTGCATAAACTGCTTAGTGAGGCTCACTCCTTGCGGAATAAAAACTTCTTCAGCATTCAATGGCACTTACGCTTTCGTACATAATGCAGTAATCAGGTGGGGAAAATAAAAGCCTGTCTTGGTACGTTTTGCCAAATGAGAAATCTCTTGAAAGATAATTTCACCCACATTCATCCTCATTTTCTAGCGGATAGCATACATTAAGATTGCCCTAGCTTTGCTCACAATACTCATATGCTTGGATGGCATTAATCGGGGCGACACAAAGTATAACCACATGCGGGAAATTGAGTCCAGGAACTTACTTTCAAAACGGATGTGTTCCCTAGCTGCAATAAACCATGTAGCTCTCCCCTCAATCAGAGTGTTAATTACTGCATCAAAATCCACTTGCTGCTTGAATGCGGCATAGGCATCGTCATCGAACCCAACTTGCGGCAGCTCATAAAATTCATTGATCGCAGCGGCATTAAACACCATCTCTTTGCCTCTAACTAAGGTTCTCCCGTCAGTGCTCTCCGGAGCGTTGGCATAAAACTCTTTTACCACAGAGGAAACAGCAGGCGTCGGAGGCTCTTTGCAGAATTTCACCCAACCCAGAGCTTGAATCACATCAGTGATTCCTTCCAAAGCTTCTGTAAACACCAGCCCTCGTTCTTCAATAAATCGCCCCGGTTGTTTTGCAAAATTTTCATACCTTTCCTGGGCGGCCTGGCTAACAAACCGAGGATCACTGGAAGCCTGCCCTTTACCTTTTTCTCTCCTATCAATTTTTAGTTTTCTTTTGGGTGCCATTTATCACTATGTCGAACTCACCCAAAAGATTCAGTCGAACACGAATACTGCCCAACGAAATCAACTCACTCCCACACAAAGCACTACCCTTCTTCAATCAGTCACAATCACAGAGACAAACACTCCCACGAAAATCACCAACACGCAAGCACTATTCACAACCATCCACACTTCCACACAACTCAATTCAATGGGTTTCACCCTTCCACACTCAAAATTTCAATGCAAAATGGTTGAGAAACACTTACTTGAAACGTGTTATGTCCAAAAACGCCTTCAATTCAATTGGATTAGATGAAAATTCGAAAATCCCCAAATCTCTTTTGAAACCCTAACCTTGATTTTTGCGAAAAAAATTCCACTTGCGCCCTTTAATCTGTGAAATTGGATATGAGAGTGAGTGTGTTAGTAAGCAATGGAGTAAAGACAATGAATGATTTAAACGAAATTTGGTGGAGAGCAACTGTGAGAGAGAAGCATGTGATGAAAAGTGTTTGAAAGTGGAAGAAGAAGACTGCTGATTTAAACGCAATATTGCGTTGCCTGGTGCGATCGCTGCGGCGATCGTATGTGTCGCCGCGGCGATCGTTGTTATCGTCGCGGCGTTGTTGTAAGTCACGCTTGCTGCAGCGATGAAACTCGTTGCCGCGGCGAGCGTGATTTTATCCAGATGCAGTCCATTGTGCGCATAATCACGCTTGCTGCAGCAATATATGTTACCGCCGCGGCGATCGTGATCAGTTTTCTGCCCCACTGATCCTTGAGTGCGTTTTGTCAATCACCTAAAAATCAATCCGAAATCCTGCATTAACAAACTAAAAATGCAACATGATAACACACTAAAAAAAATAATAAAAAAATTATAACTAAAAAGAATGCCTTAAAAAAAAAATAATAATAATAATAAAAAATAAAAAATAATAATTAAAATAAATTAAAATAACATAAAATAAAACTCAAACGGAATCGAAAATTTGGGTTGCCTCCCAAAAAGCGCTTGTTTAAAGTCTTAAGCTCGACTCTTTTACGTCGTCAATTAGGATTTTGAAGAAGAATTGAAACCCTCTCGTCTGCATTGCCATTCTCAATATAAGGTTTCAATCTTTGCCCGTTGACTTTGAATGTGCCTTTCGTCGGGTGGTGCAGCTCTATTGCCCCATGCGGAAACACTCGATGAATGATGAATGGGCCAGGACCATCGTGGCGCAATTTTCTGGAAAGAGTCGCGACCTCGAGTTGAACAATAGCACTTTGTCGCCCTCTTTGAATTCCTTGTTCACAATGTGTTTGTCATGCCACTGCTTAGTCTTTTCTTTGTAAATCCGGGCATTCTCGTAGGCATCATTGCGAAACTCTTCCATCTCATTAAGTTTCAGCAGACGTTTTGCGCCCGCGACTTGTAGATCAAAATTCAGAAATTTTCTTGCCCAATACGACTGTGCTCTAACTCCACCCGGCAAGTGACAAGCTTTTCCGTAAACCATCCTATAGGGCGACATTCCTATTGGTGTTTTGAATGCCGTCCTATATGCCCATAGTGCATCATCAAGCTTGGTTGCCCAATCCTTTCGGGATGTGTTCACTGTCTTCTCCAGGATTCGTTTCAGCTCTCTATTCAAACTTCGACTTGGCCACTGGTTTGCGGATGATATGGGGTTGCAACTCGATGTGTAACTCCATACTTGCTTGATGATGTGAATAGGCGATTGCAAAAATGAGAGCCACCATCACTGATAATGGCTCTTGGCGTGCCAAACCTTGAAAAGATATTCTTCTTTACGAACTTGATAATGACACGAGCATCGTTTGTTGGCAACGCTGCAGCTTCCACCCACTTCGACACATAATCTACAGCAACCAAAATGAAACGGTTAGAAAACGAAGAAGGAAAAGGTCCCATAAAATCTATCCCCCAAACATCAAACAATTCTACTTCTAGGATATTATTTAAAGGCATAGCATTTCTCCTAGAAATATTCCCAACCCGTTGACACTCATCACAACTCATCACAAATTGAAAAGAATCTTTAAAAAGAGTAGGCCAGAAAAATCCTGATTGAAGAACTTTTGCAGCGGTCTTTGTCAAACCGAAATGACCACCAACTTCCATAGAATGACAGTGACGAATTATATTCGTCACCTCTTCCTCTGGCACACATCGTCTTATCATCTGATCAGCGCAATGCTTGTACAAAAATGGATCCTCCCAAAAGTAGTACTTTAAATCGGCAAAAAATTTCTTTCGTCTCTGGGAGTTCATTCCAGGGGGCATAACCTTTCTTGCCAAGTAGTTAGCAATGTCCGCAAACCATGGTCCTTCCTGGATAGCAAACAACTGCTCATCAGGGAAGTATTCGTTGATTGGCTTTTCTTCCTCTTGATCTTCTTCATTGGATTCCAATCGGGATAAATGGTCAGCTACTTGATTTTCTGTTCCTTTCTTGTCTTTGATCTCCAAGTCGAATTCCTGTAGGAGTAATACCCATCGCAATAGTCGTGGCTTGGAGTCCCGTTTTGCTAGAAGGTACTTCAGTACAGCATGGTCCGTGTACACGATAACCTTGGTACCTAGCAAATAAGAACGAAACTTATCAATAGAAAACACTACGCTAAAAAATTCTTTCGTAGTGGCATAATTCATTGAGGGCCCGTTAACGTCTTACTGGCATAATAAATCACATGCAATACCTTACCTTTTCGCTATCCTAAAACATGTTAGTGTATATTAGTGTATGCCCTAGAAACCATTCGTGTTGTCGGTTTCAGAGTATTTTGTCTTGTATCTATATATATCATAAATAATAGAAGAAAGAGTTCTTCAATTCATATATGTAAATTGCTTCTTTTATTCACATGCATTTAAAATAAAGTATGTATATGAATTGTCCAGATGATTCATTTAATAGGTAAATGAATTATCGAAAAAGGTTCCCTGCGGAAGCAATATAAATTTGGGCAACTATATTGTACAGTAGGCATATTGGATGCTTCCGAAAGATATCATGAGTTGATATAAGTACGGATGACGATGATAGTCATGTCACTAGGGCATTGGTATGGATTAACGGTTGGTGAACTGTTTTTCGAACGTGACCGAATAACGACAAATCACTTGGAAAAGCATGTAGTCAATGATTTATCGTTTGGTTATATCAGTGCACGATGTAGTCCTTTGACTCCGAGACATTGTAGTCGATCCGATATGGATGCGTATGGTTCATACGGTGTATAAGTACGAGACTAATCATGTTTCGCATAATAAAGCCTATTTGGTCATGCGTTGTTCATATGCGGAAACGAACGATGGTCAAGAGGGGATCCATTGACTCGAAATATAGGATCGGGAGTACCGCTGACTCCATCCGGATTCGAGTTCCTAGACGAACATCGATAAATGTCGGAAAACTGAATCTCTGGCCAGAGTCTATTATTAGTCATACAAAAGTAAGTTTGTGATGACAAGTTCGGACATATTGATCGACAATTCGGTAGAAGATCGAGTTTAGGATTTTGACGTTCCATGAATCCATACTCGATTAGGATATCTCAATGGAGGGACTTTACCTGCATGGTACGTATGATCTGAAATGGGTTCGATGAAGTATTTCTTCATCGTGGTTTAGGACTATGGCACATTGCTAGATGTTTACCATAGTCGTTGGGCCTCCTGGACGGGTTTCCGGATTCATCAGAATCGGCTCACGGCTAATCCACGGTGGACCTACATGGTCACATCAATAGCCTTGAGAAGTTAGAGAAGGATGAGAGAGAGAAATGATTATCCGAAGAGGGCTAGCACCTTCCGAGGGTAATAACGGGATTTCTATAGTAATAGTTACATAGAAAACAATTTGTGACATTTTAAGGGTTAAAATGGTCAAGCAATAATTAATTATATTTAATTATTATATCTTAAAGTGTTAAGATTAATGAGATGAACAAAAATAACCTTTTAATAGTTAAAGGGTAAAAAGGGTAAATTTATGGGTTGTTAATGTAAACTAGTTTAGTTTACATGGGCCCTTGAATAATATTGATTATTCAAAGGGTAGCATATTAAATTCGTGGGGTCCCTTTATAAAATAAGATTTTATTGGGCTTGAAAGTGAAAAATAAATAATTGCAAAATAGCCCAAGTATATATAAGTGCAAAAGGTTGCATTTTTGTTCATTATTCACTTGTTCACTCAAACACAAACTAAAAGCTCTCTCTCCCTAGCCAAGGCCACTCTCTAATCCTCTCAAGGTGGTGTTAAAGTGTGGAGGTTTCATCCTTTTGAAGCTAATCTTCATCAATCCAAAGCAAAGGAGTAGGTATAATCTCATATCCAAGCTTTGCATGTAAACCGTTTTTTTTAATCCATGCTTTCATGCTTTCATTCTCCATCTCCACCACTCTTCATGCATGCTGATTCTTACAAAACAACCCCTAAAGCATAATCGCTCGCATCACACATGAGTTCAAAAGGTAGTTCCCAATCGGGCGCAACAATAATAGGAGCAGAAATTAATTTTTCTTTCAAGCACTTAAATGCATCTAAACACTCTTGACTGAAATTAAAAGGAACATCCTTAGCTAATAATTCACAAAGAGGTTTAGAGATTTTAGAAAAATCCTGTATGAATCTCCTATAAAAGCCTACATGCCCAAGGAAGCTTCTGACAGCCTTCACTGAATTTGGAGGTGGTAGTTTCTCAATAACTTCAATCTTCGCTCGATCCACCTCAATGCCGTTTGCTGATATCCGATGACCCAACACGATCCCATCTCGTACCATGAAATGGCATTTTTCCCAATTGAGCACCAAGTTAGTGTCAACACATCTCATATCGGAGAAAATCGAGATCATGCAACGTTGAAAAGTTGCAGGGGTGTTGCATAGGCCAAAAGGCATTCTTCGATAGGCAAATGTTCCGTATGGGCACGTGAAAGTCGTCTTCTCTTGATCTTCCGGCGCTATTGCAATTTGGTTGTAGCCTGAATATCCATCTAGGAAACAGTAGAACTCATGGCCTGCTAACCTCTCTAACATTTGATCGATGAATGGCAATGGAAAATGATCTTTACGAGTCGCAGAATTCAGCTTGCGATAATCAATACATACTCTCCATCCTGTGTGTTCGTGTCAGAATCAACTCATTGTTGTCATTCGGACCTGTCATTCCTCCCTTCTTGCATCAGGCTAGATGGACTCACCCATGCACTATCTGAAATTGGATATATTATGCCCGTATCTAAAAGCTTTAACACCTCCTTCTTGACCACTTCTTGCATCGATGGGTTCAATCTTCGCTGTGGTTGGACAGTAGGCTTGAAACTTTCCTCCATTAAGATCTTGTGCGTGCAGATTGAAGGACTGATACCTTTGATATCCGCAATTGTCCATCCAAGGGCCTTCTTGTACCTTCTCAAAATGCGCAGCAACTTTTCTTCCTCTACAACACTCAAAGAAGCATTAATAATGACTGGAAAGAATTTATCCTCTTCTAAAAATGCATACCTTAAATGAGATGGTAGTTGCTTGAGCTCAAGTGTAGGCGCCTTCGTGATTGGTAAAGTTGACTGAGACTCCATAGCTCCAATTTCTCTGATCAATTTACTCTCGGGAGGACCTAAGGGTGGTAAAGCTCTTAAGTATCTTAGACACTCACTTAACTCTTCTCTAACAACCTCATCCTCTTGGTCTTTAGAATTTATCAAACAATTCTCTAAAGGCAAGATTGGGTAGTTCTCTTCAAAATTCTGCTCCACTACGGTGTCGAGAACATCGATCTTAAAGCATGAATCTAACTCAAACGGACGCTTCATAGATTTGAATACATCAAATTCTA
Source organism: Pistacia atlantica (assembly GCA_026229545.1). NCBI lineage: Eukaryota > Viridiplantae > Streptophyta > Magnoliopsida > Sapindales > Anacardiaceae > Pistacia > Pistacia atlantica. Next base: position 25,158,343 of record CM047901.1, on the reverse strand, counting down.
CTTGCTCATCCTCTACCCTTAAGATCAATTTTCCTTGGTGGACATCTATCAATGTTCTACCCGTGGCCAGAAAAGGTCTCCCTAAAATTAAAGGTATTTCCCTATCTTCCTCCATATCTAGCACTATGAAATCTACAGGGAATATTAGTTTATCTACCTTAATCAGGACGTCTTCGACTACCCCCCTAGGATATGTGATCGATCTATCAGCTAATTGGAGAGACACAGTGGTTGGCTTCACTTCTCCCAATCCAAGCTTCCTGTAAATGGAAAACGGCATTAAGTTAATACTAGCCCCCAAATCGCATAGCACTTTATCAAAATAGCAACTACCAATAATACAAGGGATAGTAAAACTCCCTGGATCTCGTAGTTTAGGTGGTAGTTTCTTTTGAATCAGCGCGCTGCATTCCTCTGTCAGCATGACTTTCTCGTGTTCCTCGAATCTTCTCTTATGCGTGAGGATCTCCTTCAAAAATTTTGCATACTTCAACATCTGTTCAAGCATATCAACAAAAGGAATATTAATATGTAAACTACGAAACATGTCAATGAACTTACCGAATTGCTTGTCGAGCTTCTGATTCTTCAACCGTTGTGGGTACGGCAAGGTTGCCTAGCGCGAAGGATTATTCTGGGCATGTGTACGGTCGTGCCACTAGATTCATCGCTGCGGCGATTGCTGGATATCTCTGACGAAATTGGTGTATTTTCACGGTCGCCGCGGCGACAATATTCATCGCCGCGGCGATCGTCCTTTTTCCTGACGGACTCCTCTGCATTTTCACGCTCGCCGCGGCCACCATCATCTTCGCCGCGGCGATCGTCCTTTTTCTCATCCTTCAGGTTTTGTTCTAACCTCTGTTTTTCACCTAGCGAATTTTCCAAATTTTTTCCACTCGGGGTAGATTGCATGTGCTGCTTCCTTGGGATTTTTCTCTCGTATCACTTGGTAAAACCCCTTGACCTCTTCCTTGCCAATATGTTGTGAATCTGCCCAATTTGAGTCTCTAGGTTCCTTATAGATGCAGATTGGTTTTGAAGTAGTCGTCGGTCTTCTCAAACCTCTTGCTTGTCTCCTCAATGAACTTGGTTAATGCAGTTTCCAAGTTTGATTTGTGCTCTTGAGGTTGAAAAACGGGTGCTTGTTTTTGCTCATTGTTATTGCTCCATGAAAAATTAGGGTTTTTCCTCCATGCTGGATTATACGTATTGGAATACGGATTCCCTTGCCCTCTTTGGAAGTTGTTGACGTAGTTGGCTTGTTCATGTTGAGCAAACTGGTTTCCCTCTTGGCAATCGCTTGCGCATGATTTCTGCACAAAGGTCACATGTTAGAGATGACGATTCAATTGCATTAATTTTCAATACATTACCTAATTGCTTCTGGATGTTCGTAAGTTGAGCAGCCAATGCAGTGTAACTGTCGACTTCGTGCACTCCCGCTGATCTCCTTGCTGAATTTCTTTCTGGAGTCCTCATATAGTTGTTGTTCGCCATTACCTCGATCAGATTGTATGCTTCTTCTGGTGTTTTGGTGTTCAATGCTCCCCCACTTGCAGCATCAATCATGGCTTGAATGTTTGGTAGCAAACCTTGGTAGAGCGTTTGCACTTTTGACCAGTTGGTATACCATGATGTGGGCACCTCCGTAGAAGATCCTTAAACCTTTCCCATGCTTCATACAATGACTCTGAATCCTGTTGATAAAAGTTGGTAATCTCACTCCTCAATTTGGCCGACTTGGCAGGTGGAAAGTACTTAGTGAGGAACGCTTGAGCCAACTCATTCCATGTCGTGATACTCCCAGATGGCAATGATATCAACCAAGCCTTAGCTTTATCCCGTAGAGAGAATGGGAAAAGCCTTAGTCTGATTGCATCCTCGGATACCCCATTATGCTTGAATGTGCCACACAACTCGAGGAAATTTGCGATATGCGGAGGTTAGGATCATCGTTTGGTAACCCAAGGTGAATTGGATTGTTTGTTGAATCATTCCAATAATTCTTTGGCTTAATCTCGAAATTGTTCGCTTGAGCGGGTGGTCTCCCGATACTTGAATAACAACCATCAATAGTAGGACTAGAATAGTCCTTCAATGCTCTCTGAACCACTGCTACTCCACCCATTGCATTTTCTCCCAAATTATCCTCATTCTCATTCTCTTGATTTTGCATATTAGGATTGATAACTCCTCTGTTAGCCATTGCTTGTTCAGATTCAGCTTGTCTCTTTTCTCTTCTCAAGCTGTTTTGTGGTTCTCTCATCTCAAAATCAAGCGGATTAAGATGACCACGACCTCGGAACGTAAACTCTCCGATTCTAGTGAAAACCACAAATAAGACAAACAAAAAATAACAATTAATCAGTAAATAGAAATAAACAAATCAAATTAGCAACTAAATATTTCGTATTGATATTGGTAAAATAAAATAGTTCCCCGGCAACGGCGCCAAAAACTTGACAAGCTATTCGCAAGTGTACGAAATCGTGCAAGTAGTAAAACTCGAGTAAACGAGTGTCGAATCCCAAGGGAACTACCTACCAAGTACCAAACTATTATATTCTATTGCTATTTGATTAAACTGAAGTTTAAGAATGATTTTAATGAAAAAGTAAATAAACTAACCACTAAAAATTAAGTACTGAATGAAAGTAAAACTTGTAAACACTTTGAAGTAAAAATCAATATGACTAAACCTAGGGCATAGATTTCACACCAATTTAATCCTATACATTGACTTTTGTTGTTAACCTAATCGAGTGTATTCTAAAAGCCAAATCCCCTATTATTCCACTAACTCTCTCTCGAGCAATTAGCAAATTAACCCTTAAACAACAACCCAAGATATCTCTAAATTGGATTTAGGAGCTAAGAGATCATTAAGCTCTATGGAATTTACCGGAGCCTCACAGATCGCGGTAACCTATCTCTAGCGTTCGCTCAATCTATGGTTTTATTACCTAAGACAAATCAGGTTTCATCTCTCGATCTCAACCTAACCCTTGAAATCATTCAACCCTCGGGCCCTTGAGAATTGAAAGCATTATGCATAGTAATAAAACTTAGAATTATAAACTCAATAAGGATGAACAACCATTCAAGTCAACATATATTCATAAATCGGGCTACATCTTAGCCCTAGACAAGAAAGTTAGTTCATAATGAAAATAACAAAACCCATCATTCTCATTAATAACATCAATCTAAGAAAAAGATAAACTTCTCTAATCGGTGAACGAGAGCTTTCAAGATCCCGATCTCTCAATTGGTAGCCGTCCTCTTCTTCTCCCCTCAAAGTCTCTCCTTAACTTCTTCAAGACTCTCCTTTATATCCTTAGGGTTCTGGTCGTGCTTAGGAAAAATATTAGAAAACTTGGCCCATTCAGATTTGGATTAGGATAATGAATTAACACAAACCCGTGACCCATCGCCGCGGCGGTAAGAATGATCGCCGCGGTGATCGTTTCTTCGGTCCAAAGAATCTGTAAACTTCGAAATTAGATGAAGTAATCAACACAAACATTGTATCTATTTGAATAAGCTTTCCAACGCCACCAGAATCGTCAAATTCAGACTTCTATAGCTCAAGTTATGATAGAAACATCGAGGCATACTCATGATGAAGAATTTCCAGATTTTCCGTAACATCTTCGACGTACCACAACTCCCTCATTTCGACCCTGATTCTTGTGCCGTTTGTTCCTGCGTGTCGTGAATCCTATCGATAGCTTTCTTTTCCCTTCAACAACCTGTTTGAGCCTGAAAACACTTAAAGTGCACCCGTGATCCCATAAATGGTATTTATGAAAGAAATAATCCAAATTCCACACTTTAAGTACATTTTTTCATAAATAAACCAATTAAATCACTAACAAAATATCAAAATTCAAGCTCTTATCATGTTCTACAGTGTGGTATTTTCTGGTTCTGTTTGTTCAGGTTGTTCTAAGTGCTCTGGCAAGTTTTGTGGCTCCACCTCAAATTGTGATCTCTATTTGATCAAGCAATTTAGGATCTGTTCTTGAGTTACCTGCATTGTTCAATAGACACTTTGCAAGGGAAGGTTAGCTCATTAAAGACTACATCTCGGCTTATTATGATCCTAACTCTTGGTGCATTTTTCTCCCACAACCTATAACCTTTTCTACCATCTTGGTACCCTAGGAAGGCACATTTTAGAGACCGAGGTTCAAGCTTACCCTCTCTTGTATGTGCATATGTTGCACACCCAAAACCCCTTAGGTGGTTTAGGTTAGGTTTCCTTCCAGACCATCTCTCTTGAGGGCATTTAAAACCTATTGAGCTGGATGGACTTCTATTGATCAAATAAGCAGTTGTAGTTGGGGCTTCTCCCCAAAAAGTCTTGGGTAGCCCAGCAGTGAACAGAAGACACTTGACCCTTTCTAGGAGAGTCCTATTCATTCTCTCTGCAACCCCATTCTGTTGTGGGGTTGCCCTAACAATTCTATGCCTTTGTAACCCCTGATTTTGGCAGTAGGTGTCAAACTCTAGGTTACAGAACTCTAGACCATTATCAGTTCTAAGGGTTTTGACCTTTATATCCAATTGTGTTTCTACAAGTGTTTTCCAACCTTTGAACTTGGTTAGGGCTTCGTCCTTAGTCCTAAGGAGGTATACCCATACCTTTCTACTGTAATCATCCACTATGGAGAGGAAGTATATGTTCCCTCCATGTGATTTCACCTTTTCTAGGACCCCAAAGGTCAGCATGGACATAGTCTAGACATTTTGCAGCAAGATGAGTTCCTTTTTGAAAACTCATCCTGTGTTGTTTTCCAAGGATGCAGGTTTCACAAAAATCTAGAGCAATTACAACATCACTACCAAAATAACCTTGCTGTTTCAATGCATTCATACCATTATGGCCTATATGGCCTAATCTCAAGTGCCATTTTGTTGTAGCAGATATGTTAGTAGACAATAAAACAGAATTAGAAACATCAGGATAGAACTGTCCACACAATATATAAAGCCCATTTTTCTTAACCCCTTTCATTAACACATTTACCATTTTTGTAGACTTCCATACACCCATTTTGTGCCTTATAAGAACAGCCTGATTCATCCAAGGTTCCCAAGGAAATTAGGTTACGTTTTAGTTCAGGTATAAACCTGGCCCTAGTTAGTAATACTAACTTACCATTATTCAGCTTAATGGTTATATCCTCTATCCCTTGAACCTCACAAGAGTGGTTATTCCCCATAAAGACAGTTTCTTGCTCCCCAATTTTAAGTCTTTGAAACCAGTCTTTGTTAGGGCTCATATGGAAGCTACAACCTAAGTCTAGTACCCATTCATTGCCTCTAGGATGTATTAGAAATGGTAAGGGCTTTGATATTTCCAGGTTACTACTAGAGCTAGTTAGGTTTGTCTCTGTACTATTCTGTTTGTTCTTTTTAATCCAATCATAACAATTTTTCTTTAGGTGTCCTACCTTGTTACAGAAGAAACATTTCCTAGATTCCCCCTTAGTTCTACCATTTCCTTTACTGTTCTTCTTGTTTTTAAAGCCTACATTTCTCTGATGGGTTTTTCCATTATCTTTACTAGATTGCCCAACCTCAACTTTCCCTTTCACAAACAAATTGCTACCATTACACTTTTGGATCTTTAATTCTAATTCCCTAGATTTTAGTCTAGAAACAATCAGGTCCACACTAGGTATTGTCCCACTATACTGGAGTGCATTCTTAACCACTAAATACTCTTCAGTAGGGAATTCAACAGAATCATAGCAAGGCTGGAATCTCATAGTTCTTGGTCAGTACCTTTTAAGGTTAAGGTCATTTTTAAGAATTCATCAAGATTGTCATCTAGGGATTTAGCTATGTCCATCTTATAAGAAAATAAAGCACCTTTCAAGAAAGCTAAATTAGGGGCAGATTTAAGAGCATACAGAGACTCGAGTTTACCCTAGAGTGGAATTGGAGATTCCACACCATCCACCTTTCGCAGCACGATGTCTGACAGGTTCATAATGATCAAATTGTATGCTTCTTCATCCACTTCTGCCTTTTTCTTTTTCTTTTCTTTGGCCATTTGGACTCATCATTTTCAAGTGCGATCCCGACCTTGTTGTGAGATAACAAGGCCTTCATTTTCCTTTTCCATGTATTAAAATCGATCTTCCCATCGTATTGGGAGATCTCCATACAAGTAGTGCTCATTATACTGTAATGACAGGGCAAAAAAAGAAAAACAGTCTAAGAAGTATGTGGCGTTGTTATACCAGAGGTTGCCAAGTACTGCCAGATAGTTTTTAAGGCGGTCACTGGTGTTCCAGCCTAAATACTCTTAAATAGATTCAGTAAGATTCGAAACCCTAATTTGAAAGAAAACCCCCAAATTCTAACAAAACCCTAATTTTGATTTTGCCCAAAATTCGTCGATCCCTTGTGTTTGTGACCTAATCTCACGAATTAATCCCACGATTCTGCAAGATTTGAAGTCCTAATGATCTAGGAACCTTTAAATCGAAAAAAACCCCCAAATTCTAACAAACCCTAATTTTCAAATTCGTCAAGTTTCCTAAACCTAGATACACCTTAGACCTAAACAAGGCTCTGATACCACTGTTGTAAATTCTCTTGAACAAATCAAGCAAACATCAACCAACAAACACACAATCAACGCAAACCAAACAGATTCAACACATAGTATTTACCGTTGGTTCACTTGTTCAATATTGAACAAGCTACATCCACATTGAGCTCCAGAATATGGATGCTCGCTGCATTTACTATTACGATCAAGAATGGTTACAACCCTCAAACTCTCTCTCTTACAAGATTTCAACCAAGATCAACCAGGATTTAGAATAACAACAGTAAACCTACAATCTAAAATAAGAACACTACACCAGGTTCCCACCCCACTAAGAAACACAACTTAATAGATAGATTACCCTGCAGATTTACACCCACACAGCAAACCCTAATCTTGAACCCTAATTTGTAACTCAGAGAGATATCAAACAGAGAGGAAAAACGCATTACTTCGCAACTGAAGAGTCATCAGCTTTTATAGGTTTGACTCAACTTAAGTCTTGAGCTGTGAGATCTGTTCTCAAACCAACGATCAGGATGAAGTGTCGTTTAAGTCACAACGGTGTCGTATTGAGCTTTCTCGGCTTAAGTTGAACGGTGTCGCTTAAGGCTTCACATTTAACAGTCTAATATTAAAATTGGTCCAGAGCTTTCATTATAATGGCGGTAATCAAACAAAAAGAAGAAAAAATCTATATGGGTTTATATAAGGATAATTCTCAAGAAAAAAATAATTTATATATTAGCGATAACCAAATGATTTCAAAACCTAAATGATTAAACTTGGCGAAAAATAACATATCCTTGGGGCATTTTAGACTAGATCCTTCTTCTAATTAACCGAGTGCATATTCCTACATTGAAACGTCTAGTCGATTTTTTTTTCCCAATACATAAAGCCAGAGGTCTGGCAATATTGGAATCAAGTTCGCTTCAGATTCTGCATTTCAGATTGCCCAAGATATAGAAAGGTTTCTTCTTTAAAAGCTTTTAGAAAACGAAGAGAAAAGAGAAAAGTAATTGAAATAAAAATTATTAACTCTATATAATGGGTAATACATAGCAATGCAAAGAGAACGAATGATCTTTGGTGGACTTTAGAAGAGATCATAGTGCGGGTCAAGAATGAGTTTAGATTGGGGCCCATGCAGAAAACGGCGAGGGTCCCGGGGAAGAGCCTTGTTCTTTTGCGGCCATTTTTTTTCATGTTTTAGGTAGTATATTATTAGTTTTATGTTATAGTATTTATAGTCCATTAGAAAACATATAGCATATATGTGCACATTATTGAGAGGAAAGGAGGGGACGATGAAGCCATGGAAAGAGGCTGAAGTTAGTTAATAAACTAAGAAAGGTGTTAGTGACTAGTGAGAAAGTTTTGTTAATGTTGTCGTATATTGCATTAATGTAGAGATGAGGTGGTTGTTAAAATCAGTTAGTTTAAGTTAAGTTTGTATATAAATAAACGTACAAGTGTTCTACCTTTGCCATTCATCGTATTCTCTCCTATGTTCTCTAGAGTTCTTAATTCCAAATCATAACTATTAAAATTGTTATTATATATATGTTTCAAGAGAAGAGTTGTAATACCCCATACTTTTTTTGTATAGAGATTTATTAAACCTTCTTTTGTGATTTTGGGGGTAAAGTGTAAGAAATTGAAAATTTTGAGGGGATATAGTGTAATAGCTTCCAGATATTTTGATGAACAGTAACCATTCAATGAAAAGAAAAACAGAGAAGAAGAAGAAGAAGGAAAGGAGAGGAAAAGAGAGAAGGAAAGGAAAGAAAGAAATGAGAGAAAGGGAGAAAGAAGAAGAAGAGAAGAAGAGGAAGGAAGAAAAGAAAGAAGGGAGAGAAATATGAAACCAATAATAGAGAGAGAGGAGAGAAGAGAACAAAGGAGGTGGCTGGAAAAGTGGGTGCCGGCAAGCAAATTCTGGTGATTGGAAAGAGCAAAGGGAGATTGAGCAAATGGGAGGTGAGTAAAACTTGATGTTTCCCTTTTTGTGATTTATGATTCAATTGGTTTAAAGAACTCTCTTGGGATTGCTTTGTCTATGATTTGGTATAAATTCATGAAATAAAACTAAAATAGGGAGATTGATTTCAATAATTTTGTGTGGGTAGAACATACATGTTATTCCTAAACAAAAATGGGTTAAAGATATGATTTTTGATATAAGGGTTTATTGTGCAAAATCAGTCAATCTGGGATTCCAAAAATTCTTTACATGTTTTGGGTTTTTGATCAAAGCTGAATTTTGGATATCTTGTTGTAGGCTTCTTGTAGAGTGTTTAGAAATTTATTTCACTCAAAAACTCGGAGGATTGAGTGAAATAAATTTGCCTTGTGAATTCTGGAATTTTCATTTTCTACAAAACATGTATTTTTGGAAAATGATTTGATGCATCTATTCTTAACCAAATTGAGAGAATTTTAAATTCTGTGAATCCTATATGTTTCTAGTTTAATTCTGGAGAGTTTCGTGAAGTTTCAAAAAAATTTAAATTCTTACAAATTTTCCAAGCGAGTAACCTCAATTCTGAAAACAGTGGGCAAATTTGAATGAGTTGAAAGAAAATTGTGTTTTAAATAGTTATTTATTTTGGAATGACTTGAGAAAATTATGGGAACAACTTATGTGTCTCTAGAATGCTCCATTAAAATTATGGCTTATTGTGATGAGTGAAGAAGTAGTCTTGTATTCAACCAATTGATACGCAGTGTTTTAAGACAAATGTAAAAAATGCTGCGTTTTGTAACAAAGAGGTCACTATATATTAGTTGACCAGATTCTGTTTTGTAGTTAGACTTTGTAACTAAGAAAGTAAAAATATAATTCTTTTTCCAGAAGTTTTCTTCTTCCCGTCTTTACTTAGTACCTCCTGTTTTGCTCCTTTGTTTTTCTTTCTCTTCAATTCTTAAAATCCTTCATGGTATCAGAGCTTTAGACCAACGTCTATGGTAGATTCAACCTCTATTCGTACAAATTCAACCTCAATTTTATGAAATATGGATAAAGATCTTGCAAATGCTACTGCTTCAAGTGCTCCACCCTCTTTACCTTCAATTTCGGTAAAATTGTTGGAGAAGAATTACACATTTTGGCGTTCTCAAATCCTGCCAGCATTAATCTCACACGGACTTGATGGTTTTGTTACAGGAGAAAAGGTATGTCCTCCGTTATTTCTAATTGAGAAATCTGATGAATCAGAGGAATCAATGAAGAAACCTAACCCTAGCTACTTTCCTTGGAAGAAAATTGATCAGTTTTTGGTTGGCTGGCTTTACTCTACCATCTCTGAGTCAATGTTTCGTCATGTAGCTAAGTGTAATACTGCATATGAAATTTAGAATATTATTTTCAATCAGTCTCTAAAGCTAAGACTTTGCATTTGAGAAATCTATTGCAAACTACAAAGAAAGATTGTTGTAGTATCAATGAGTATGTATTAAAGATGAAGGAGCTAGGTGATGAATTAAATGCTAGTGGTATGCATTTGAGTGATGAAGAGTTCCTGTTATATATATTGGATGGGTTAGGATCTGAATACGATGCTATAGTAGCCAATTTAACTACAAACAGTAGCAATGTATCACACGAGAAGCGCAGTTTCTTTTACATAAGCATGAGATAAGATTAGAGAGACAACACAACTTGATGAGTACTCTACATGACCAACTTGAAGCTCTTATAGTATCTAAACAAGGAAGTAATCAAGGATATAGTGATATGTCTCAGAACAAAGAAATGACTATATCAGGAAACTATTCATCATCTAACTTGCCAACACCTAATTTTCCACAACCTCCTCAGATTGTGGGTAGTTTTCCACAACCTTCTTAGATTGCTGGTAATTTTTCACAACCTCCTCAAATTTCTGGGAATGCTATGAATCAGGGAAACTATAGGACTCCTTTTCCTTCTCCATATCAGGCTCAATATGTGTTACTTGGTGAGTCATATAATCAGATGGCTCTAGGCATGTTTGTACCTAATCCTTACATGATGCGCAGAGGCAGAGGTAGAGGCAGAGGATCCTTTTAGCCTAAACTCATTTGTCAGGTTTGTGGAAAAGGTGGAAACTCTGCTGTAAGTTGTTATCACAGGTTTGATCAAAATTTTCAAGGTTTTTTAGTATTTCATGCACCTGGACAAATGTTAGGAATGGCACCACATACTTAGGGATCTGATCAGTCAAATGAATCAGGTCAAGCTATGTTTGCAACACACATTATGTTAGGATAGATGTCACATCCATTGAATTCAAATGTTGTATGTAAACCCTTCACAGAATAACTATGCTAGTTCTTCATGCTTAGGCTCTTATAACAGTTATCATCAGAACACTAGCAATCTATCACAACACCAGTTGGGTCCTAGTTCTTCTTTTACTAGCACTCCTGAGCATGGCATTGTTGTTGCTGGTCAGGGTAACAACATGCGATTGCCACTCCTCGAGTTGCCATTCCACAAGTTATTCTTGATCAAACGTGGTATGTTGACTCATGAGCTTCTAACCACATGACTTCTTATGCAAATAATCTACTGCTCAAACACAATTATCAGGGAGGATCATCAATTTAAGTAAGGAATGGACAAACTGTTCTTGTTACACATACAGGTGACTCTTTCTTACCTTCAAATTTTTGTCCCAGGTTGTTACATCTCAAGAACATGTTATGTGTACCACATATAGCTAAAAATCTTTTAAGTATCTCTCGGATAACTAGAGATAATGGAGTAGTTGTTGAATTCTTTTCTGATCAGTGTCTTATCAAGGATAAAATGACCAGAGATATCCTACTGCAAGGGCACTTGAAGGATGGGTTGTACCAGCTTCAGATCTCACTGCCTATTGTGGATTCTTTTGCATATACTCCAGATAATAAAACTTTGAATGGCAATTGTCATATAGTCCATCCCAGTTGAGAACAATGTTAATAATAGTAGTAGTAGAATGTCCAGTTCTATTAATCATACTAATGCTCAGAATAATTCAAATAAAACCTTTCAGCATGTACCTATTAGTCTTGTTGATTCGTGGCATGCTAGGTTAGGACATCCGCAAGAGAGAACTTTGAAATTTGTTCTAAATAAAGTTGATGTACAAGGAAGTGTTGAGAATAAAAGTTTATGTGAAGCATGTCAATTTGGTAAGCTGAATCAGACTTCTTTTCCTTTGTCTGAGTTTAAAACCACTAGCCCTCTTGAGATGGTTTATGCTGATTTGTGGGGGCCTGCACCAATTTATTCATCTGAGGGATTTAGATATTACATTTTGTTTGTTGTGATTATAGCAGGTACATGTGGATTTTGTTAGTGTATATTAGTGTATGTCCTAGAAACCATTCGTGTTGTCGGTTTCAGAGCATTTTGTCTTGTATCTATATATATCATAAATAATAGAAGAAATAGTTCTTCAATTCATATATGTAAATTGCTTCCTTTATTCAGTCATGCATTTAAAATAAAGTATGTATATGAATTGTCCAGATGATTCATTTAATAGGTAAATGAATTATCGAAAAGGGTTCTACGGAAGCAATATAAATTTGGGCAACTATATTGTTATGCGGTAGAGGCATAGGATGCTTACGAAAGATATCATGAGTTGATATAAGTACGGATAACGATGATAGTCATGTCACTAGGGCATTGGTATGGATTAACGGTTGGTGAACTGTTTTTGAGCGTGACGAATAACGACAAATCACTTGGAAAAGCATGTAGTCAATGATTTATCGTTTGGTTATATCGATGCGATGTAGTCCTTTGACCTCGAGACATTGTAGTCGGATCCGATATGGATGCGTATGGTTCATACGGTGTATAAGTACGAGACTAATCATGTTTCGTACAATAAAGCCTATTTGGTCATGCGTTGTTTATATGCGGAAGCGAGCGATGGTCAAGGGGATCCATTGACTCGGAAATATAGGATCGGGAGTACCGCTGACTCCATCCGGATTCGAGTTCCTAGACGAACATCTATAAATTTTGGAAAACTGAATCTCTGGCCGAGTCTATTATTAGTCATACAAAAGTAAGTTTGTGATGACAAGTTCGGACATATTGATCGACAATTCGGTAGAAGATCGAGTTTAGGATTTTGACGTTCCATGAATCCATACTCGATTAGGATATCTCAATGGAGGGACTTTACGCATGGTACGTATGATCTGAAATGGGTTCGATGAAGTATTTCTTCATCGTGGTTTAAGGACTATGGCACATTGCTAGATGTTTACCATAGTCGTTGGGCCTCCGGACAAGTTTTCGGATTCATCCAGAACCGGCTCACGGCTAATCCACGGTGGACCTACATGGTCACACCAATAGCCTTGGGAAGTTAGAGAAGGATGAGAGAGAGAAATGATTATCCGAAGAGGGCTAGTACCTTTCGAGGGTAATAACGGGATTTCTATAGTAATAGTTACATAGAAAATCATTTGTGACATTTTAAGGGTTAAAATGGTCAAGCAATAATTAATTATATTTAATTATTATATCTTAAAGTGTTAAGATTAATGAGATGAACAAAAATAACCTTTTAATAGTTAAAGGGTTAAAAAGGGGTAAATTTTTGGGTTGTTAATGTAAAATAGTTTAGTTTACATGGGCCCTTGAATAATATTGATTATTCAAAGGGTAGCATATTAAATTTGTGGGGTCCCTTTATAAAATAAGATTTAATTGGGCTTGGAAGTGAAAAATAAATAATTGCAATATTGCCCAAGTATATATAAATGCAAAAGGTTGCATTTTTGTTCATTCTTGACTAGTTCACAAAAACACAAACCAAAACTCTCTCTCAAACCCAAGGCCACTCTCTAATCTCTCAAGGTGGTGTTAAAGTGTGGAGGTTTCATCCTTTTAAAGCTAATCTTCATCAATCCAAAGCAAAGGAGTAGGTATAATCTCTTTTCAAGCTTTGTTTGAAAACCGGTTTTAGAATCTATGCTTTCATGCTTTCATTCTCCATCTTCACCACTCTTCATGCATGCTGATTCTTTCAGATTTATCCTCTAAAACAAAAATCTGAAGCTTTGAAAATCTTTATGCAGTTCCATTGTTATGTTGAGAAACAATTAGGGGTTAAGATGAAATGTTTACAGATTGATTGGGGGGTGAATTTAGACCTTTTTCGGAATATCTTCAAGCTAATGGCATTGGTTTTAGACATCCCTGCCCTTATTTGCATCAACAAAATGGAAGGGTTGAGAGAAGGCATAGAACCATCACTGAATCTGGGGTGACACTCTTAGCTCATGCTGGTATGCCTCTTTCCTTCTAGTAGCAAGCTTTTAATACATCAACATTTCTGGTAAATAGACTCCCTTCAGTACCTCTTGGCAACATGTCACCCTTCCAAAAATTGTTCAATCAAGAACCAGTTTATACTGATTTCAAGCTCTTTGGCTACTGTGTTTATCCATTCATAAGACCATATTAGAAACATAAATTCTCATTTCATATTGAGAAATGTGTTTTTATAGGATATGGTATAGCACACAAAGGATATAAGTGTCTCTCTCCATCAGGAAAAATTTATATTGTCAGATAAGCAAAATTTGATGAAGGGAGTTTTCCCTCTACGGATGTTTTTAAGTGTATTCTTTTTAAAGATAACGACTCTGCAGTTTCACAAGAAGAGGGAAAGTTAGGTGTTTGGAATCTTCCTCATTATTTCAGTTTAAATCCTTCGGTAGTAGATACCACAAGTGCAAGTATTTGTCCTGATATTCCTGCTGTCGATAAATGCTCTCCAATCACTGCTAATACTGCTCAACCTGATGCTCCAATCACTACTAATAGTGCTCAACCATATGGTTCAGATCATCTAGGTGATCATAACTCAATAGATTTTCCTTCTAATAAAGGTTTCAATGCAGAGTTCAGTATGAATGTTGAAAGTTCAGGTATGTCCTGCCTAGATGAGTCTACTGTAATGACTAACTCTGTCTCTAGTCATAATACTTATTTGGATCAGGGAACTCATCCTGCAAGTTTAGGGCAGGAGCCTGATATTGTTTCTGATTCCAATGCTTATCCAAGAATTTACTTAGAGGTAGTGTTGCCTATTTCTCACAAACAGGTGCATAATCAGCATCCCATGATGACTAGGTCCAAAACTACTGGTTCTCACTCTGTCCGATATGCTTATGTTGCCAATCATACCATTTTAACTGAACCTAAAATTGCTTTAGAGGCACTAACCATTCCAGAATGGAAAGCAGCCATAGAGGAGGAATTCCAAGCTCTTCTTCGCAATGATACATGGAGCTTAGTACCGCATACTTCAGATATGAATGTAGTAGGATGTAAATGGGTTTTTAAAACCAAATTGAAGGTTGATGGCACTCTGCAGAAGTACAAGGCTCGATTGGTAGCCAAAGGCTTCCAACAAACCCCAGGTTTTGATTATTTTGATACTTTTTCTCCAGTAATTAAACCTGCCACAATCAGAATTATATTATCACTTGCTATTCAGTATCAATGGGATATTCAACAGATTGATATTAATAATGCATTCCTTAATGGTGAGTTGACAGAGTCTGTATTCATGATTCACCCTGAAGGGTTTTCTAACTTGCAGTTTCCTCATCATGTTTGCAAGCTAAACAAAGTTTATATGGATTAAAGCAAGCTCCTAGAGCTTGGTTTGACAAGCTGAAGTAGTCTCTCCTTGAATGGGGTTTTGTTAGTTTAGTTTCAAATATCAGTTTGTTTTATTATAAACAAGAGAGTTAAGTCATCTACTTACTTGTGTATGTAGATGACATTCTTATTACGGGAACTGATTCCAGATTAATTGCCAAGATTGTTGAAGATTTAAATAAGAAATTTGCCTTAAAGACTCTCGGTGCCTTAAATTATTTTCTTGGTTTTGAGTTTAATAGAACTAACTCAGGCTTACTACTGAAAGATTCAGCATGCATGAAGAGTGGTGGAGATGGAGAATGAAAGCATGAAAGCATGGATTAAAAAAAACGGTTTACATGCAAAGCTTGGATATAAGATTATACCTACTCCTTTGCTTTGGATTGATGAAGATTAGCTTCAAAAAGGATGAAACCTCCACACTTTAACACCACCTTGAGAGGATTAGAGAGTGGCCTTGCCTAGGGAGAGAGCTTTTAGTTTGTGTTTGAGTGAACAAGTGAATAATGAACAAAAATGCAACCTTTTGCACTTATATATACTTGGGCTATTTTGCAATTATTTATTTTTCACTTCCAAGCCCAATAAAATCTTATTTTATAAAGGGACCCCACGAATTTAATATGCTACCCTTTGAATAATCAATATTATTCAAGGGCCCATGTAAACTAAACTAGTTTACATTAACAACCCATAAATTTACCCTTTTTACCCTTTAACTATTAAAAGGTTATTTTTGTTCATCTCATTAATCTTAACACTTTAAGATATAATAATTAAATATAATTAATTATTGCTTGACCATTTTAACCCTTAAAATGTCACAAATTGTTTTCTATGTAACTATTACTATAGAAATCCCGTTATTACCCTCGGAAGGTGCTAGCCCTCTTCGGATAATCATTTCTCTCTCTCATCCTTCTCTAACTTCCCAAGGCTATTGGTGTGACCATGTAGGTCCACCGTGGATTAGCCGTGAGCGGTTCTGGATGAATCGGAAACCTATCCGGAGGCCCAACGACTATGGTAAACATCTAGCAATGTGCCATAGTCCCTAAACCACGATGAAGAAATACTTCATCGAACCCATTTCAGATCATACGTACCATGCAGGTAAAGTCCCTCCATTGAGATATCCTAATCAGTATGGATTCATGGAGCGTCAAAATTCCTAAACTCGATCTTCTACCGAATTGTCGATCAATATGTCGGAACTTGTCATCACAAACTTACTTTTGTATGACTAATAATAGACTACGGCGAGATTCATTTTCGACATTTATCGATGTTCGTCTAGGAACTTCGAATCCGGATGAAGTCGGTACTCCGATCCTATATTTTGAGTCAATGGATCCCCTCTTGACCATCGTTCGTTTCCGCATATGAACAACGCATGACCAAATAGGCTTTATTATGCGAAACATGATTAGTCTCGTACTTATACACCATATGAACCATACGCATCCATATCGGATCCGACTACAATGTCTCGAGGTCAAAGGACTACATCGTGCCTTGATATAACCAAGCGATAAATCATTGACTACATGCTTTTCCAAGTGATTTGTCGTTATTCGGTCACGTTGAAAAAGCAGTTCACCAACCGTTAATCCATACCAATGCCCTAGTGACATGACTATCATCGTCATCCGTACTTATATCAACTCATGATATCTTTCGGAAGCATCCGGTATGCCTCTTGTACAATATAGTTGCCCAAATTTATATTGCTTCCGTAGAACCCTTTTCGATAATTCATTTACCTATTAAATGAATCATCTGGACAATTCATATACATACTTTATTTTAAATGCATGACTGAATAAAGGAAGCAATTTACATATATGAATTGAAGAACTCTTTCTTCTATTATTTATGATATATATAGATACAAGACAAAATGCTCAAACGAAACAACACGAATGGTTTCTAGGGCATACACTAATATACACTAACAAACTCCCACTTGCACTAAAGCCATTCGATGTTGTATCTCATACCCATCTTCTCAAGATGATGGTCCAATTGCTTGGTGTCATCGCCTTAGTCGGTGGATCAGCTACATTTTCTGTTGAAGGAGTCTTGAATCAAAATCTCTCCGGCTCAACGAATTCTCTCAAAATGTGATACTTACGTTGAATGTGTTTGGATTTTTGGTGTGCCCTTGGTTCCTTTGCTTGTGCAATAGCTCCGGTATTGTCAGAGAACATGCTTATCGGGTAAGCCATGTTCGGAACCACACCAAGTTCAATTATGAACTTTCGCATCCAAAGCGACCTCCTTCACCCGCTTAGAACGACAATGTATTCAACTTACGTAGTGGAGTCATTTGTGGTTGTTTGTTTGGAACTTTTCCAACTAACACACCTCCATTACATATAAAAATGTACCCGACGTAGACTTTCTATCATCAATATCGATTGGAAATCAGAATCAGTATCCTTGAATGTTTAACTCGGAACATCCATAACTCGAACTAGATCCTTAGTTCTTCTCAAGTACTTAAGGATTGATTTTACAACCGACCAATTGTTTCTCCCACAGGTTTGGTGATATCTGCTCGTAACACTTACAGGCATAAGCTATATCAGGTCTTGTACATAGCATTGCGTACATTAAGCTACCTACGGCAGACGCATAAGGCACATTACGCATCATTGTCGCTCTTCATCGGTCTTTGGACCCATCTCCTTAGAAAGATGAAGACCATGAGTGAAGGGCAAAAGACCTCTCTTAGAGTTCTCCATGCTAAATCTTTTTAGCATTTTTCTCTATGTACAATTTTTGGGATAATCCAATTACCCTTTTCGTTCTATCTCTATAGACACGAATGCCAAGGACATATGTCGCTTCTCCTAAGTCTTTCATCGAGAAGGTTTTGGACAACCAAACCTTAACCTCGTCATCATGCCTATATCATTTCCCATCAAAAGTATGTCATCTACATATAATATGAAAGCGTGATGGCATGATCTTTAACCCATTTGTATACGAGGGGCTCATCCGGATTCTTGACAAAACCAAGCGATTTGATTATGTCGTCCAAATCGAATGTTCCACTTCTTGAAGCTTGCTTCAATCCATAAATGGATCGATGCAATTTGCATACCTTATGTCCTTTCGAGAGGATACAAAACCTATCGGTTGTTCCATATAGATGTTTTCCTCAATAAACCCATTGAGGAAAGGCTGTTTTGACATCCATCGCCAAATTTCATAATCATGGTATCTTTGCGATGGCTACCATTATACGGATGGATTTAATCATAGCTACGGGAGAAGGTTTCCTCATAATCCAATCCTTGTTTGAGTATAACCTTTCGCCACCGATCGAGCTTTGAAGGTCTCTACCTCCCCATCCTTGCCAACTTTTCTCTTGTAGACCCATTTACAACCTATAGGAATTATTCCCTCGGGTGGATCCTGCGACCATACTTGATTGGCATGCATTGATTCTATCTCGAATCCATCGCTTCCGACCTTTTCTGAATCTCTATCCAGTATTGCTTCTTCGTAGCTTCTAGGATCATCACCATGATCATCTACTCCCACTAAGTAAGATTCAAAATCTTGCTCATGTAGGAACCCATATCTCTCTGGAGGTTTCGACATTCTAGAAGACTTTAAATCTTGGAACCATAGTATCGTCTTGAGGTTCGTTGAGTGGGACGTTCCATCTTCAGCAATCTCGGTTCTTGGCTCTTCAAACTCTTCCTTGAGTTCAATATTTCTTCAACGCCGCCTTCCTCCAAGAACTCATTCTCGAGGAAGCGCATTTCTATTGATCCAAACTCTTTGATCACTTGGGAAGTAAAAGCAATATCCTAAACTATCTTTAGGATATCCAATGAACCGAAACCCTTCTCGGATTTAACATCCGGCTTATCGATTTAACCAATTTAACATAAGGTGGGGAGGCCCCAAATCTTCATATAATTCAGACTTGGGCGTTTTCCATACCATATCTCATACGGTGTTTTTTGGCAGGCCCCAGGGGAGGCGGGACCCTATTAAGGATGTGCATGATGCGGAGAAGGCGTACCCCCACGAGACATTGGTAAGTCTGTAAAACTCACCATCGATCGTACCATATCCAATAAGGTACGATTTCTCCTTCGACACTCCATTAAGCTGGGGTGTATAAGGAGGAGTCAATTGTGAGATGATCCCATTTTCTTTTAAGAACTCTTGAAACTCTGTACTCAAGTATTCACCCCCACGATCTGATCGTAGTATTTTAATACTCTTTCCAGTTTGATTTTCTACTTCATTCTTGAATTCTCTGAATTTTTCAAAGGATTGATTTTCATTTCATTAAATACAAATACCCATATCGTGACATATCATCTGTAAAGGTAATGAAATATTCAAATCCTCCCCTAGCTAAAGTACTAAATGGTCCACACACATCTGTATGTATGAGTTCTAAAAGTTCTTTAGCTCGCTCTCCTTTACTCTTAAAGGGAGACTTGGTCATCTTTCCTTGGAGACATGATTCACAGGTTGGATAGGGTTCAGAACCCAATGAGTTTAGGATCCCACTTTCTCCAAGCTATATTAATCTTCTCTCTCTATATGACCCAATCTATGATGCCATAGAATTTTAGGATTTGATTCGGATCGAGTTCTTTTATTAGAAATGGTATTGATTGAAGCATAGTCATTCAATTCTAAGACATACAAACCATTTGTATTCACACTTTACCAACTAAAACATTTCCAAAATGTATTGAACATTCATTTCCATTAAACGGTACATAATAACTTTGCCTTACACAAAGCGAAATAGAAATGATGTTTCTTGTGGCCTTTTCAAAGTACAATACTTTAAACAAATTCAAAACATGTCTGAAGGTAGTCTTAGTGAGCAAGTCCCCATGGCCTCGATGCAACTTGTGCCCCATTTGCCATCCTCAAAATGATCTCGCCCTTTGTCACCTCGGAACTATTAGAAGTACTGCAAAGACATACAAACATGAGATGTTGTTGCTTGAATCTAATATCCAGGAATGACTATCTGAATTAACACTTAATTCATATTCAATCATAAGACATTGGTTCATACCTCTTTTTCCTTTGCCTTTCTTGATGCTTAGGTATTGAGGGCAGTTCCTCTTCCAGGTGTCCATCTTTTCCACGGTGGAAACATTTTCCTTTTGCATCGGCCTTCTCTGCCTTTGCCGGCTTCTTGAAGCTCTTATTCTTGGGTCCAACTTTTGGACCTCTCTTTGTAGCACTTTGGGCTTTTTATTGCCTGCTAGTGGAGGCGGCAAAAACATCCTCATGTCCCTTCCCTTTCACATTACATATGCAGAAATTCTTTAAGCTCATTTAGCGAGAGAGGTTTCTCTCAATCCTATTGAGATTGTAGTTAGTTATAAACGGTTTATAACTTGGAGGAAGGGATTGTAGAATCAAATTCACTTTGAGGCGGTCTGGCATGACCACCCCATATCCATCCAGTCGATCTAATCCATTGATCATTTTAAGAGTATGATCATGGAGGTTCCCCTTCCCTCACTTCATGCTAAAGAGGGATGCACACAATTCATACTCAACCACTCTTGGATTTTCACTATACAACTCTTGTAGAGCTATGAGGATATCATAAGCATTTGAAACCTCTTCATGCTTAGTTTGAAGTTCTCTATTCATGGAGGCTAACATGTAATTTTTAGCCCTCCTACTATCCTCTCTCCACTTTTCAAGAGCATCAAGCTCGGCTTGTGGAGCATCCGGTCCAATATCAAGTGGAAGAGGTGCTTCCAGGGACATAAGCAATTCTTTCAAAATCTAGAACAATTCTAAGATTTCTTAGCCAATCTTTTAGGTTGGGTCCGGTTAACATGTTATTGTCCATTATCCTTAGGAGGAACATTGTTGGCCATTTTTTTTCGATTATATATCACAAAGATGAAAGCGCAAAGAAAAGTAATTTTATTAGTGTCTTGTAATCTTTTAAACCTTTTAATGCATAATCAAATTAGCTCACTATTTTATTCGAGTCCTATACTCCCTTAAATAGGATCGGAAATTTTCGTTGGATTAAATTTCTTAGTGGGGAATCAATTTCTTATCAAATTCAATTAACCTCACATAATAGAATTCTTGGTTAATTAAGTCTAATAAGTAGGAAACTCTTTTCCTTTTATATCACTATATAAGGTTTGATTCATATTCCTTGTCCTAGCTTCGGATACCTCACATAATAGAATTCTTGGTACCCTAGGCTAGTTAAATCCGAACCATTGTGCTTTCTTAGGATGACATTTTCATCATGTCCTCACATAATAGAATTCTTGGTCAAGGTGAAAATATCCATCCAAGAACAAGATCAACTTAATTCTATGATATAAAGATTGTATCCCTCACATAATAGAAATCTTGGGATATTAAAATTTATATCAAAGAATTTAGTTATCCCACAATGGGAGACTTGGATTTAATAATTTTAAATTGGGGAGATTTAGGTTTAACCTTTAGTTAATTCATTTTAGCATGCCATGTTTAATTAACAATTCATACATATCACATATATGCATAAATTAAAGCATGTGGGTTGACCATGGGGCTTTTGAAAATACATCCTAAAGGCAAACTATTTACCCTAATACTATATCTTGATTGGATCATCATCCGGATGCTCTTCGGTTCTCGTCTAGCCGATTCCATTACATATTGGATCTTAGGCATGCAGGCCCGATTAAAATAAATAAATAAAATTTAATTATTACAAGCCATTTAATAAAAGAATATTACAAATACTTTTGAATATTTTGAAAACCAAATGGCGCCCGTGATCAACCCTCTAACCTAATATTCATTCATCACATAAATAAATATTAAACATTCACACCAAATATAATAAACAATTATTTAAAGGCATGAATATAAATATATAAATATATCTCATATATTAATAGATATTATATATATATTCATGTGGTAATTTAATTATAACTTTGGGCCATGCAACAATTACACATTTTATAGGAATCATTACACAAACACTTTTGTCATATTCCACCCAAAGATATACTATTTAATTGTTAGCATCATTTCAATACTTTTCACAAAAGTCATGCATGGCATAGATAAGTGGGTTTTATTACTCCAAGAGTAATCATTCTATGACACAAGTTACTTTTAACTAAAGTAATACTTTTTATGACATATTTATCTTTTCAAAGACAATCATGCCATCTTGCATCATCATTTTTTGAAACCATTCAAACAACCAAATTATTACATTTCAAAAATATAATAATTTATGTCATGCAATGATGCATTATAAGATAATTTAATCAAATTAAACATCCTACATTAAATTTACCACAATCATATATAATATCATAATTCATCATATGAATGAATAATCCATAACTTTATGCTAACATCAAATTCCACCACTAAACACTTGCAACATTTGCATATACTTCATGCAAAAATATACTTTAATCAAATTAAAGGATAACACTTTTAGGATGTCAAAGCATAAATCATTTAATCAAAGTCATGGAAATGAACATGCATGAACATTTTTCTAAATAAATCATCATGCAACAACCATCATCCAAGCATACATTTCGACCCTTTATGGAACAACTTCCAAAACACATTACAAACTTATTTATTAAAACAAGAATCAAATGAACAAAGAACATGCATGGCCGAATCTAGCAAGAAATATTCTATGCACTTATCAAGGCATGCATAACACTTTTGTCACCATAAAATATATATATTTATAAATTAAACATATAATGATTCTTGCATGCTTCAAATTAAAAATTAAAAAACATCTTTATACATTTTTATGTTATGGCGAATCTAATTCCAAAGAAAAAAATAATAAACATTTCATTATCATATTACTAGGCCAAAACAAGAACATGCATGTCACTTTCATACATGATTAACACAAGAACACTTGGAAAATGTCATTTTTGCTTATAAATTTGACATGCAAGGAGCTTTTAGCTCTGATACCATTTGAAAGATTCAGCATGCATGAAGAGTGGTGGAGATGGAGAATGAAAGCATGAAAGCATGGATTAAAAAAAACGGTTTACATGCAAAGCTTGGATATGAGATTATACCTACTCCTTTGCTTTGGATTGATGAAGATTAGCTTCAAAAGGATGAAACCTCCACACTTTAACACCACCTTGAGAGGATTAGAGTGGCCTTGGCTAGGGAGAGAGCTTTTAGTTTGTGTTTGAGTGAACAAGTGAATAATGAACAAAAATGCAACCTTTTGCACTTATATATACTTGGGCTATTTTGCAATTATTTATTTTTCACTTCCAAGCCCAATAAAATCTTATTTTATAAAGGGACCCCACGAATTTAATATGCTACCCTTTGAATAATCAATATTATTCAAGGGCCCATGTAAACTAAACTAGTTTACATTAATAACCCATAAATTTACCCACTTTTTACCCTTTAACTATTAAAAGGTTATTTTTTGTTCATCTCATTAATCTTAACACTTTAAGATATAATAATTAAATATAATTAATTATTGCTTGACCATTTTAACCCTTAAAATGTCACAAATTGTTTTCTATGTAACTATTACTATAGAAATCTCGTTATTACCCTCGGAAGGTGCTAGCCCTCTTCGGATAATCATTTCTCTCTCTCATCCTTCTCTAACTTCCCAAGGCTATTGGTGTGACCATTTAGGTCCACCGTGGATTAGCCGTGAGCTGGTTCTGGATGAATCCAGAAACCTATCCGGAGGCCCAACGACTATGGTAAACATCTAGCAATGTGACATAGTCCCTAAACCACGATGAAGAAATACTTCATCGAACCCATTTCAGATCATACGTACCATGCGGTAAAGTCCCTCCATTGAGATATCCTAATCAGTATGGATTCATGGAACGTCAAAATCCTAAACTTCGATCTTCTACCGAATTGTCGATCAATATGTCCGGAACTTGTCATCACAAACTTACTTTTGTATGACTAATAATACTCTGGCGAGAGATTGTTTTCGACATTTATCGATGTTCATCTAGGAACTTCGAATCCGGATGAAGTCGGCGGTACTCCCGATCCTATATTTTGAGTCAATGGATCCCCTCTTGACCATCGTTCGTTTCCGCATATGAACAACGCATGACCAAATAGGACTTTATTGTATGAAACATGATTAGTCTCGTACTTATACACCGTATGAACCATACGCATCCATATCGGATCCGACTACAATGTCTCAGGTCAAAGGACTACATCGTGCACTGATATAACCAAACGATAAATCATTGACTACATGCTTTTCCAAGTGATTTGTCGTTATTTGGTCACGTTCGAAAAATAGTTCACCAACCGTTAATCCATACCAATGCCCTAGTGACATGACTATCATCGTCATCCGTACTTATATCAACTCATGATATCTTTCGGAAGCATCCGGTATGCCTACTGTACAATATAGTTGCCCAAATTTATATTGCTTCCGTAGGGAACCGTGTTCGATAATTCATTTACCTATTAAATGAATCATCTGGACAATTCATATACATACTTTATTTTAAATGCATGACTGAATAAAGGAAGCAATTTACATATATGAATTGAAGAACTCTTTCTTCATATATTTATGATATATATAGATACAAGACAAAATGCTCTGAAACTGACAACACGAATGGTTTCTAGGGCATACACTAATATACACTAACAGTATGTGGCCTCTGAATATCAAATTGCTGACGTTCTTACAAAAGCTCTTCCTGCTCACAGATTTCAGTTTCTTTAGGATAAGTTGAATGTGTTTCCTACTGTAGAAAATTTGTTAAAAAGGGATGTGTCAAGCAGGTCTATTGAATCTGAAGAATAGTGCCATGATTCAATGGTAGCAGATTTGTTTTTGTTGTTCTGGCAGCAGATTATTGCATTCTGGAAGTTTTTGAATTAGATCTTGAAAGTAGTTTCATAGCTGATAAGTAAAAGGAGATGTTGTGATTAGTGACAGACTTAAGTAAGTAGTCTTGCTTAAGGGGAAATATTGTGATGAGTTAAGTAGCTCACTAGAGAATTAAGAAGTAGTCTTGTTTAAGGGGAGATGTTGTGATGAGTGACAGGCTTGAGTAAGGAGTTTTGTTTAAGGGGAAATGTTGTGATGAGTGACAGACTTGAGTAGTAGTCTTGTTTAAGGGGAAATATTGTGATGAATGAAGAAGTAGTCTTGTATTCAACCAATTGATATGCAGTGTTTTAAGACAAATGTAAAAAACACTGCGTTTTGTAACAAAGAGGTCACTATATATTAGTTGACCAGATTCTGTTTTGTAGTTAGACTTTGTAACTGAGAAAGTAAAAATGCAGTTCTTTTTCCAGAAGTTTTCTTCTTCCCGTCTTTACTTAGTACTGCCTGTTTTGCTCCTCTGTTTTTCTTTCTCTTCAATTCTTAAAATCCTTCATGGCTTAAATTGATGAATGAAATTTTTATGAAAAATCCAAGAGCGACTAATGTTCGGTTATGAGAGTTTTGTTAAAGAAGAAGTTATGTTAATCTTTTGGTGTGTGAAGTGTCCCATGATTTTAATATTGAGGTGTTACATTATGGGGACTCATGTATGGAGGATTTATTGGATTTTGTATATAGGGAGGCAAGCAAGGGCATTGTTAGAAGATTTCAATCATTTTTCGACTTAAGGGTCGAGCTCCAAACTGTGAGTGGAAAAATCTAAAAGCCTAACTTTCATTTTAACAAAGTTTTCTCTAAATACTTATTTATACTTGTTTATTGTTTTAAATTGCCTAATATGTTTGATTTCTTTATATAAATGAGCTTTATTGCAACTTTACTGTTGGAAAATGTTGATTGACATGAGAAAGATGGAATTTTGATACTTTTGGGCAATAGTTTGAAAAGAAATGTAAATGGGTTGAAATTGTTAGATTTGAAAACATTTGAGAACTTGCATTTATATTTTTAAGTTATGAAATTATTATATGTTCATGAGAAAAAAAAATGTTTTGAGAATAAGTATGAGATGTCAGTGGTTTTCAAACCACCCTACGTCGTACCCATCCCTTTCATGATATTGATTTGATTCTACGCATGCGTATGATTGACACTGTTTTAAATCACGAACCGAAAGGTGACTCGTTCAAATGACCGGGTCATGGGTTAACCGGTTCAACCGGTTAAACCGGCGATTGAACCAATGGTTTGACAGGTTTAAAATCTAACAAAAACACCCCTGATAAATACCATCAGACCTTATAGGTTTGAAATCTAGCAAACACAGCCCTTGCCAAATGCAAATAGGCGATCGACTGGGAGAGCAGCGGCGACACACCAAAGAGGGTAGATCAGATGATGGGGAGGGTGAATCGGCAGCTAGCAAGTAAAGGCATCGCTAGAAATGGCAGATCGGTGGTGGAAGTCAATGGTCTCGGTGGCTCTTTTTTGGTGAGATGACTGGATCTTCGTGAACGATGGCAAGGGAGCTTGGGAGAAGGTAGATCAGTGGATGAGGAAGCTTGTCGATGCCGGAGAAGGCCGATCAACACCGGGAAATGGAAGAAAAATTTTGTAGCGAAGGTAAATGATGAAACATCACGCGGTAGCGGAGATGAAGCGTGACGGCACCGGAGAAAGTCAGAAGCTGGTTTCCGACAGCAAGGGAAAGTGGAAGGTCATTGGAAAAGGGAGGTCGTTGCCGATTTGCATTTGGTCGGAGGGTGTGTTTGCTAGATTTGAAACCTTTAAGGATTGATGCGTATTAATCAGGGGTGTGTTTGTTATATTTTAAACTTGAAATAGTTAAAAAGAGTGACCCGACCGGAGAAGGCCCAGTCCCGATCCAACCAGTTAAACCAGTGGGCAGGTCCGGGTCTTAAAATAGGGATGATTGATCATTTGCCTCCCAAGTGGGTCAAAGGCCCGAGCGAGACAGATATCGCTACACAGGATATGATTTTGTTGGCTCGAGTGATGTTGGACTCACTGGGTCGAAGGCTTGAGCGGTGACTAATTTCGCCTAGCAGGATGGCATTTAGTGATTCAACCCGCGCAATGTTAGATCTTGTCGAGTTTGTCGGATTTACCCCTGCATACTAGTTGTGCGTACTAATTTAGGCCCCAAAGACAGCCTTAACTAGATGCTCATATAGTACTATTAGTATCGGAACTTATAGCAGATGCTTCTGACTGGATTAAGGGAATGGTGCTGGGCGCTCCATCTCGTGAATTTTTTCTTTTATGAAAAACTCACTGAAATATGAGAACCTTATTTTACTAGATTTTGTCAAGCTGGTAGAAAACGCTTGTATAAAGTTTAAACATAAATTTGTCTTGGTTCTTATGAATACAACAAATATACAAGAAAACTAGATACTATAGCAATTAAGAAAAAAATAGGAAACTACACAAAATTAATTCCTATTATTTAACAAGTCCCTTTAATTTCTACTGGTGTTATGCTTGAAAAAATAGGGCTGACACAGAGCCTTGTCAGCATAGGCGGTCAAAGCTTAGGTAGATCCTGCATCCATCCAGGCGCAGCCACGTCGCGTGCTGGCATGAGAAGCATGCTCTCGCTAGTGCAGTAGGTGTGCGCCAGACTGGTGAAAGGCTAGAGATGCTCCACATGTCCAATCCCTGTACAAACCAAGGAAATCACTCGAGCAGGTGAGCAACGGGACGTAAAGAAGGATTTACATAGTATCTGCCCCCTTTTTACGGATTCAGTAATCATTTCATCCCACTATAAAGAGAGGGTTCCTCTCTCGTTTGTGGGATTAGCTAATTTCTCTCTGGAATAACACATATACTCTCTCTCTCTCTCTCTCTCTCTCTCTTGTGATCACTTGTAAATCAGCTCGTCGAACGCGACCTGATCTCATATATAAATACAATACCAGTGGATGTAGGATTCGCTTACTTAAGCATCCGAACCACTTTAAACATTGTTCTCCATCTTTTCTTCATTTCAATAATTCCATACACGTGTGTCTTCTAAGTCAACTCGTGACCTCAAATGTGCACGACGTTCTTGAGACACTTCCAAGCAAACAAGAAGTTCTCAATGCCTTTGAGCTACCTCAGCAACATAAGGCAAGAGAGGGATGAATCCCTCCAATCTTACATTGACAGATTCCATAGGGAGCTCCATAAAGTAGCTCACGCTCCTGAGGAGTCTGTTCGGACTCTCATCATCGCAGGAGTTTGTCCACGGACAGATATATGGAAAGAGTTACAGTCTGAGGACGATGTTTCCCTCACCTGCTTCTACTAGACTTATGGAGAAATACCTTCAGTATTGAGAACTCTGTGGCGGTGCTCCACCACCACAACCCCGACCCTTCAGCAGTGCACTTGGTCGGGGGAAAACAGGAGGGCTGATCGCAAATGGGCTAATGACGATCAGCGAAAAGGAAAGAAACCACGGTTTGAGCCCAAGAAGTCTTATGCTCCAGTTCCTCATCATGATCGCAATAGGAATCAATATACCTCTCTGAATGCATCTGTCTCGGCTATTCTTGACAAGTTAGAAGAAGCTGGCTTGCTCGGAGAGCATGAGCCCATGAAAAATCCCCTTCAGCCAGAAACAATAAAAAGAACTGTCACTATCATCGGGATAATGGGATCACACCAATGAGTGTCGAGCTCCCAAACAAGCAATCGAATACCTCATCAAGCAGGGTATTTCAAAGAGTATGTTGATGACTTTGCTCTTGTGCAAGAGAAAGATCAGGAGGAACCGAGCAAGAAGCGTCGTGGTTGTAAGGGTATCTACAGCGTAGGAGTTATATTTGGAGGACTACATCTCGTAGGGAATTCGCGAGGTGCCCGGGAAAGATATCCTCGCGCAGCCCATCACGACCCTATTAGTGTGATGAACATGACGCAACGACCACCAAAGGTTCGCAAAGAGGAGGAAATCACCTTCTCCGAGAAAGACGCGGCACAATTACATCATCCTCATGACGATGCTCTTGTCATCACACCCCAGATAGGGCATTGCAACATCCACAGAATGTTGAGGGACAACGGAAGCTCTGTG
Source organism: Pistacia atlantica (assembly GCA_026229545.1). Classification (NCBI taxonomy): domain Eukaryota; kingdom Viridiplantae; phylum Streptophyta; class Magnoliopsida; order Sapindales; family Anacardiaceae; genus Pistacia; species Pistacia atlantica. Next base: position 25,129,068 of record CM047901.1, on the reverse strand, counting down.
AACATCCTTGTTCAGCAAGCTTTCGAAAGAATGAAATTGGATGAGGCCGACCTGAAGCCCGCCTCTATCCTCCTATATGGTTTCACGGGGGATCACCTGATTCCCTAAGGGAACGATCTCGCTTCCAGTCACGCTGGGTGACTTTGACAGGTGACCAAGATCACCGAATTCCTAGTAGTGGACTGCCCGTTTGTTTTCAATGGCATCCTAGGGCGACCTCTACTAAGAAACTTTAAGGCAGTCACTTCGATCTACCACCTTTAAGATGAAGTTTTCCACCCCGATGGGGATAGGAGAAGTAAGCAGATCTCAACGCACATCTCGCTCCAGTCGGTCCGATGACGCCTAGTCGAGGGAAGGAGAATTGCCTTGGGCGAGGCGATCTAGGCACCCTAAAAGGCATGGTCGCTGCATGCGAACATCATTAGCAAAATAGTTTACTGCATGAAAAATAAATACAGGCTAAGGTTAAGAAGCTTACTCGGTGTGGTCTGTAAGGTAGCTTCAGAGTTGAAGAAACCATACTTTCGCAGATTTGCGGTTGTCACGAGTAGTCTTGCGTCGCGACTCTCTTCGAGCAGAAAATCGAAGGAAGTGATCCTGTCTGGATCCTCAGGAGCGATAACCTGGTCATCTTGTTAACTACAAAGAAATAAAAATCATTAGCGAAGACCAAAAAGGAAAGGAGAACCTACTTGGCTCCTGAAATTGGCAAATGCCATCATATCTAAAGAAAAAGAACTTTGTCTCATACGCTCCCACATTGTTGGGATAGCTATGTATTCCCGCTTCGATTGTAGTTTGCTTCGAGAGGTAGAAGGAATCCTTGTCCTTACTCTTCTTCAAGGGATGTACGAACAACCTAACTCTAGCGGGTTAGCTCGCCTAATCCATTTTTGTCACACGTGATATACATAGCCATGGCTATTCGGCGTGAGCTACAGCGGTGCGATCCCGAAGTGATCGAGGACGACCTGACAAAATGGTAGAAAAGGATCAGCCCCCCACTCTTAAAGATATTCTCAGAGATCACAACCATTCCCTCTAGCGGATTGAGCTGTATGTGTCTTGTGTTGGAAAACCTCCACGTTGAGAGCGTATTGGTGTACCACCTTCTGAATCTCCTCGACTGTGATTGCCGAGAGAATCTCCTAAGGGGACTTGCTGGAGCATCATACACCGGCGAGTTGGTTCTCTCATCTATCCTGGTCGTTGGAAGGGTCTATTCTTGTGGTATGAAAAAAGCAATATGCAGGAATCACTCAGTCGTCGTATACTATTTCGTACGATGACGGGGAGGAGAAAGTAAATACTTCCTCCCTTAAACCCAAGAAAAACCCTAACAAAATGCTTTTAGAGCCACCATCAATGGCTTAAACTCAAGGAGAAGATTTCATCTCCGATCAACTATCGACATATTGTCATTGCATGGAAACTATCAAAAACAAGAAATAACAATAATAAAAGTAGCAAAGGAACCATCCTTACCTCTTGGAATGAGAAGATTGATCCCCCTGTCCCCAAATCTCAAGCGCACCAGTCTAAAGACAAAGAACCAAGGCTCACGAAAGTTTTTTGCTCTCTCTGAAGAAGTGAGTATTGTGACATTAGCCTGAGATTTTATAGTGAAGGAAATGGCGCTTTGGTTCCCGAAGTCAAACTACATTTGGGAGGAAAACACATCTAACCGTTGATTGTGACCACGTGTCGTGAATCAGCGAATAAGAGTGACCGTCACGCTTTCGAGAAACTAAATCATCGTTCTTTTCCATTGAAACTCTCAAGCAACGGCACGTTCCTCTCCTCCACATTAAATGCACCCACATCCGCATTTAATGCTCTAATAGGGAATGTCGTTTCAGCATGGCTTGCATTTAATGCACATGGCTGGAGCTTATTGCGCTCAAGACATGTATGTCAGAGCAAAAGGTGTTTCATTAATGCATCAGCCATGAAAAGTGCAACGGATAACATCTGAAGAGGTCGTTACATAAAAAACTGTTCACCCTATGTTAGTCGGGAAGTGACGTGACTCTTCAACCTCGTCTTGTGTTAGTCGCAAAGCGACGTGACTCTTCGACCTCGTTGTATCAGTTACGAGCAACATGATCCTCTGCTTTCAACAAAAGTTTCCGCCAAGTGTAATCAGATTATGAATCTCGGTTCAGCTCAAAATCATCATTATGGCACTGAATACGGTCTAAGAACAGGTCACAGACCTTACAATGAAGATCATTTCATGTCGCCTACAAGGAAATGTGTTCTCGACCTCTTTACAGCCAAGTCGGATTGACTAGTACCTCTTCAGCACATCAAATCAAGGCATAATTATGTAGTTTCTAAGGTTCATTCTCAAACCTTAAAAACTAGGGGACTTCTATTATGCCTAAAAAAGTAGGGCAGTAGAGCCTGTCAATATAGGCGGTCAGAGCTTAGGTAGATCCTGCAGCCATCTAGGCATAGCCACGTCGCGTGGTGGCGTGACCGCATGCTCCTACCAGTGCAGTGGGTGTGCGCCAGACTGGCAAAAGGCTAGAGACACTTCACGTGTCCAATCCCTTCACAAACCGAGGAAATCACTCAAGCAAGTGAGCAATGGGATACAAAGAAGGATTTGCACGATATCTGCCCCCTTTTTACGGATTTAGTAATCATTGCCCCAATTTATCCCACTATAAATAGAGGGTTCCTCTCCCATTTGTGGGATTAGCTAATTTTCTCTAGAATAGCACATATACTCTCTCTCTCTCTCTCTCTCTCTCTCTCTCTCTCTCTCTCTCTCTCTCTCTCTTGTGATCACTTGTAAATCAACTCGCTGAACGTGACCTGACCTCATATATAAATACAATACCAGTGGACGTAGGATTCGCTTACTTAAGCATTCGAACCACTTTAAACATTGTTCTCCATCTTTTATTCATTTCAATACTTCCATACACGTGTGTCTTCTAAGTCAGCTTAGCATTTCCTACGTGCGATTAGTTGGTGTCAAAATCCAGCATCAACAAATGTAAGTAGCACAAAAGAGTTTAAAGAAAATCAAAGAAAGGAGAATGGATGCCGTACGTTTAACATATCTATTATTCAATGGAAAAGTTGTGGCATAATTTTGGGAAAAATCTCTTTAAAATCATAAGAGGTAACTGCTTCAACCACCCCAATAGTCTTCATGGTGGAAATATTCATAGCAGAAACAGATCAAATGAAAAAGGAATAAAGCGAATAGGAACAAATAAAGATAGACCAAAAAAAACTAGCATCACTTCTATCTTGTAACTTGATAGAGAACTGTAAGTCACTTTTTACGAGGAACAATGAAAAAATAAACCATGTTTTGTATAATTGGTGCTACTATGTACTAAAAATATACTATACTAGTTCATTTCTTTTTTATACCTAAGATTCAAGTTTATGATTAGATAATGATTATGACGAGACCTAATGTCGGTGAAAGGCCGGAGATAAGCTTGAACAGATGTTTTAACCGCCTTTGCTTCTTTGAGTTTCAATTATCATAATTATTTTTTCCATATTAGTGAAAACACCATCTACATTCTATTCGTTGGTTAATTTAAGGATACTATATTTTTCAATGATGTTTCTAATCACGAAACCATTTTTTAGAATTTTGAAGTAATAATCTTTAATTCTAAGTACGAAACTTGTTGATGCTTGGTTTTGACACCTACGACTTCACATGTGTAAAGTGTTAAGCGGACTGAGAAATCACACGTGATAAGGGAACCATGAGATGAATTAATGAACGAGAAGTGATATTTAAGGTGGTTCAGATGCTCAAAAGCGAATCCTATGTCCATTACTATTGTATTAATAAATGGGTAAAATCAGGTCGCGTGTGGCGGGCTGAGTTACAATCTAGAGGAATACAGAGAGATAGAGACAGAGACAGAGAGAAAGCTATTTTAGACTAAGATTAGCCAATCCCGCAATGAAAGGGAAGTCCTTTACTTATAGTGGGAGATTTCAAGGTAATGATTACAAATTTGCCAGTGGATAGGTGTCGTGCAAATCCTTCTTTGCATCCCATTGGTTATCTACATGAGAAATATCCTCAACTTGCATAGAGTTTGGACAAGTGGACGAATCCCTAAGTGCTTGCAAGCCTGACACTCACCTACTACATTGACAAGAGCCATGCCCCTTGCGTCACTATGCAACGTGGCCGTGCCTAGACAAGACAAAACCTTCTTGAGCCTTGATTGGCTCTGGCTGACAAGAATTCATGTTAGCCCTAACTTTTCAGGCATAACGGAAGTCCCCCAGTTTTTAAGGTTTAAGGATTGAACCTTAAGAACTTCATAATTATTCCATGACTTGACCTATCCCGAATGATGCCTGGTCGAGCCGTCCGGGCTGTGCGGAGGTCGCAACACATGTCTTTATAAGTGACTTGAGATGGTCTTCTTTTGCAAAGTCGACGACCTGGATTAGACCCCACTCAGTGTCGTACCAGTGTGCTTCAAATCTCAATCGAGGTCCGCGACCTGATAATACTTGGCAAATTTTTGCCAAAGACGATGAATCACATCGTCTCATAATCGATACGTGGCAAAGAGTGTTCTGCCCTAACGACCTCTTCAAATGTTCATTCGTTGTGCTTGACAGCTAATCCATTAATAAAGTAATCTTTATTGTGACAGACATGTCTTGTGCGCAATAAGTGTTAGCCATGAGCATCAAATGCAAGCCATGTTGAAATGACATTCCTTTTCAGGGCATTTAATGCAGATGAGGGCGCATTTAATGTGGAGGAGAGAATCGGCCATCGTTTGGTTATTCCAATTGAGGGAAGCTCCGATTGATATTCTCGAAGCGTGGCGGTTACTTTTTCTTGTCGATTGATGACACGTGGTTGCAATCAATGGCAAGAAAAACATTTCACCCAAGCATCGCTTAGCTTAGGGAAAACCAATCACCACTTCCTCCCCCTATAAAATCCTAGGCTCGCCTCAAGCATTGTCGCAAAACTCATATTTTCAGAGAAAGAAAAAAGCTCTCACGAGACCAGACTCTCCATTCTCAATTTGGTATGCACCTTTCGTTTACAATAGGAAGTACATTCCCCACAGCTAAAAGGTAAGGAAGATTTCTCCATTACTTTTTTTTTTCTGCGTTGTAGACAGCATGACTTGGCAATAATGGTGGGTGTGAACTGCTTAGTAAACCTTCGTGGTGCATGTTTACGGGTGGTCGAGTGGAGAAGGCTTTTTCTTTCATAAGGAGTAAGGTTTTTAGGGCATGAATCCTTGGAGGTGGTCCCTAAGGATTTTTTAGGGTTTTTCTAGGGTTTAAGGAAGGTACATTAGGTTTGTTCTTCCACGTCATCATATGGAATACTATATGAAGACTAAGTAACCTCTGCATGTCACCCTTTTTCAGACCGTAAGAGAAATGGATGCCTCAGCGACCAGGACAACCAAGGGAACAAGCTCGCATGCGCAAGACGTCCCAGCGGGTCTCGTGCAAGAGATTTTGTCACTGGCCACCCGAGACAAAATACAGAGGGCAATGGACTAATACACACTTAGCGTGGATGTCTATTAGCACAGAACGTATATAGCTCAAAATCCCCCAAAGGGAATGGCCACGATCTCTGAGGCGATTTTCAAATGCAAGGTGTTAATTCCTTTCCACCCTTTCATTAGGTCGATCCTCGATCACTTCAAGATCACACCTCTGTAGCTGATACCCTAACGTATATATGATAGTTGTTGCTATGTATATCATATGTGATGAGAACGACCTTGGCCCGTTGACTGCATTGGAGCTCGCCTACTCCTATTATTTGAAGAAGAGCAAGGACAAAGAATTCTTCTACCTCTCGAATGAATCAATGATCAAGGAAGGCATATTTGGTTACCCCAGTAATGTCGGGGTTGTTAGAGTATGTGCCCTAGAGCCAATCAATTATTGTAGAATTGACTCTTTGTAATAATGTTCATTAATCAATAAAAGGCAATTTATTCTATATCACATAAATCATTATTATTGCAATATGTATTGATATATGTCCTTAGAATGGTAGAACCGTGACGAGGGTATCAAGTGTTTCAAATCTTGATAGTGAGAACCCTATGAGCACATATGGTGGACCATTCTAGAAACGTCCGTAGCCCTAGTATTATTCTGAAATAAGGGCATAAATAATACGGTAAGGCTATCATAGTGTTGAACGACCTTGTCGAAAGGCAGTGACTGATCTCACTTGTCAAGGTTGTTTGGTGACAACCTGGTGCAACACATGGGTGCTTGTTGCAGGCGATTACATCGCAGCAAGTTCATTGGACTGACCCACCAGAGGATTTCATATGGATGGTAACCCCAGTGTCTATGGAACAAATCCTCTAACGAATGGTGGTGCATGTGATCCTTAGACTTGAGATCACCGGAGCGCCTTGTGCACCGATTGGTGTAGTTTGACACTAGCCTAACGCATTTCTTTTCAGAATTGTCAATACGGTGGTGATTGGCTGCATTAAGGAGTGTATCAAGACTATGGTGGATTGACAGAGGATTCATCACTCCCGGGTACGGGAGAAGTTATCTCACGGTGCAATTCAGTATATGGCAATGACACTAAAACTGTGGCTACAGGTGGGATTGAGTTGTTACTCTATCTGGATTATAATACAGGTCATTGGTCCAAAAACTGAATACATAATATCGAGAGTAACCGAAGGTTGACACTATTTCTATGCCTTTGTCTCATCGAGATAACGGATGATGAAATGATCGAATTGCACGGTAACCATATCGCTGACAGGCAACTACTTTGCTGAATCCGAATCTATCGGGTGGGCATGATGCCTTGCTAGGGGCCAACCTTGGTCTTTGTATTAGTGAGACGATTAATTGGTGTTAATCGCGATACTATACACTACCGGTATGATGAGGAGCCTATGGGTCACACACATAAAAGATAATTTAAGACTCAGGACGAAAGAAGGGTGTTTGCGTCCTTTTGGGTGAAAGGGTATTTTGGTAATTTTCACAGTACAATTAAATTTGCTGAGGTCGTAGCTTTTATTTAATTTGTTAAAAAAATTAAATAAGTGAAATTATGTTTAAATATGTGTTCGCATATATTTCAATATATTATCATTATTGTTAAATGTTAATATATATTAAATATATATATTAAATGATTTTAATTGAGATAATGATGGAAAATAAAAATATCTAATTGGGAGTGTTTGGTAACATGGGGTGTTGGGGTTGGAGCCCAAGCCTATTCCATATGGGAATAGGGCAACTGAGTTTTCAATATAAAAGAAAACTTGTTATTTGTAAAGGTGTGTGTTAATTGAGTGAAATTGATTATTGCATTTTTCATTAAAACAAAAAACACATAGCAGCCCCATTTATCTCCTCCCACGCCATATTTGGGTTTTAGCCTAAATCAAATTCCTTTGATTTTGTTCTTCTTGATTCTTAAGGCTAAGGAGGATCTAGCAAATCCCTCCTTAATTCCTTGTGATTGTCTTCGTGTGGACTACGTGGGTTCGATCCTACACTTGGATCGGTAGCAAAAACGTTCATTGACAAATTTGGAGGAGCCTCCAAACGTGCGTATGTTTCTAAACTCATGATTAATTTCTGCAGATTTCTATTTTAACATAAACTGTAAAATATTGTACCTTTGATCTTGGCTCAATGGGAATGATCCTTGTTATTATGATTTTGTTTTTCCACTGCGTATATGGACCGTTTCCTAATAGGGGCATACGAAACCAAATTTTTTCTTTTTCCAATATGATGGCGTCTACCAATTTAGGAAACCGAGTAGGTCTTCCCTTCTTTTACTTAGCGAATTTTTTCTTTTCCTTCAATCTTTGCTTTCTAACAAGTTTTCCCATCTCTTTGCAGGAAACAAGACAACTAGGTTGATGGCTCTAACTAACTTCAACCGAATATTAGCATTCGTAATTTGCCTAAGCAAAGTCATGATGTGAGACTGCTCGTGACAACTGCCAACATGAGGAAATACGGTTTTTTCAATTCTGAATCATCCTTAGAACCCTTAGTTTGTAAGTATCAGCGGACTTTAAAAATTATTTCTTTTGCATGCAGTGACCTTTTTCACTAATTATATTTTCATGCAACGACAATACCACCCAAAGTACCAAGATCGTCAAGGGCCATGTTACTAAACGGTCCCGTATACGCAGCGGAAACGAAAAATAAAATAACAGGATGAAGAAATACTTCATCGAACCCATTTCAGATCATACGTACCATGCAGGTAAAGTCCCTCCATTGAGATATCCTAATCGAGTATGGATTCATGGAACGTCAAAATCCTAAACTTCGATCTTCTACCGAATTGTCGATCAATATGTCCGGAACTTTTCATCACAAACTTACTTTTGTATGACTAATAATAGACTCTGGCCAGAGATTCAGTTTTCTGACATTTATCGATGTTCGTCTAGGAACTCGTCCGGATGGAGTCGCGGTACTCCCGATCCTATATTTTCTTTCGAGTCAATGGATCCCCTCTTGACCATCGTTCGTTTCCGCATATGAACAACGCATGACCAAATAGGCTTTATTGTACGAAACATGATTAGTCTTGTACTTATACACTGTATGAACCATACGCATCCATATTAGATCCGACTACAATGTCTCAGGTCAAAGGACCACATCGTGCACTGATATAACCAAACGATAAATCATTGACTACATGTTTTTTCAAGTGATTTGTCGTTATTCGGTCACGTTCGAAAAACAGTTCACCTAAGCTTGATTAATCCATACCAATGCCCCGTGACATGACTATCATCATCATCCGTACTTATATCAACTCATGATATCTTTCGAAGCATCCGGTATGCCTATTGTGCAATATAGTTGCCCAAATTTATATTGCTTCCGTAGGGAACCCTTTTCGATAATTCATTTACCTATTAAATGAATCATCTGGACAATTCATATACATACTTTATTTTAAATGCATGACTGAATAAAGGAAGCAATTTACATATATGAATTGAAGAACTCTTTCTTCTATTATTTATGATATATATAGATACAAGACAAAATGCTCTGAAATTGACAACACGAATGGTTTCTAGGGCATACACTAATATACACTAACACTACCTTCTCATTATTCAATCAATCTCCAATATTCAATCTCGAATATTCAATCTCCATTGCTCAAAATTACCTATTTGCTCCTAAGTTCTTGCTCTCGAGAACTCGACACCTTCGCCATAGCCCTAGTTTCTGACAAAACTCTCGGTAATCCTTCTTTCCCTTAATTCTTATTAAATATCTTCTTTCAACCTTGCTAACTTGAGCGTCGGATGCCTATGGCAAACACCACCCTAGTATTTTCCGTAAGCTTCACGCTTGTCTTTTTATGTGTGCAGGTCTAGTAGATTGTCAGTGGCCTCAACCTCACAAGATCAAACCTTATTTCCGTAACTATAGATTTTTTGCATCTACAAAAAGCTTATTCAGATGGCCACAAAGTTCACGTTGATGATTTCACCAAATTCTAAATATTCTAGACTTATGGGACATAAAGAACTATCGATGCAGTGACTGTTTCTATCGTTACAGTGATGGAATGCGGGCCAGATGGGCTATTTTATTTCCCTAGTCTGAATCTGACTTGTCTAAGGCATTTAATTCTTTCCTAATTAATTGCTAAACCCTAGCACCATAAATAAGGGTCTTTAATTAGTTATTAGGAAGATAGAGAATGAGAAAGAGTAACTACTATTTTGGAGATCAGAATTCTTGCAATTTATGTTCACCAATTAGAGAAGTTTTTTCTATTTCTTTCTTGAACTCATGTTATTGAACACAATGGTTGTTTCTAGTATTGCAATTATGAACTAAATTTCTTTTCTAGGGGTAAAGATGTAACCCAATTTATGAATATGTGTGTAACATTATTGTTGTTAATTTTAATTAAGCATTAATTCTAAGTTTTATTATCGTGTGTAATACTTTCAATTCTTATAGATCCAGAGTTGAATGATTTTATGGGTTAGGTTGAGATCTATAGATGAAACATGCTTAGTCCAACGTAATAAAATCCATATATTGAGTGAACACTAGAGATAGGTTACTACGATATGTGAGGCTCTGGTAAATTCCATAAAACTTAATGATCTTTTAACTTCTAAATCCACTTAGATATATTTTAGGTTGTTGCCTAAGAGTTAATTTGCTAATTGTTCAAAAGAAAGTTAGTGAAATATTAGGGAATTTGGCCTTTAGAATAAGCTTAATTAGGTTAGCAATAATTGTCAATGCATAGATTAAATTGGTGTGAAATATGTGCCCTAGACTTAGTCATATTGATCTTTTTACCAAAGTATTAATACAATTTTGCTCTTGTTTTAGTTTTTAGTTTGTCTTATTTTTCATTAAATCATTCTTAAAATTATGTTTTTATCAAATAGCAATAAAATAGATTAGTTTGGCAGTTGGTAAGTGATTCTCTTGGGATTTGACACTCGTTTACTTGAGCTTTATTACTTGTGTGATTTCATACACTTGCAAATAACCTGTCAAGAAGGATCTAATCGAGGGAGGACTCAAGAGAGAAATGATAAATTAAAAGTCAGAGATTATAGTAATAAGGAATGTTATTATTGTGGAGAGAAAGGACATATCCAACCACGTTGCAAGAAATTAAGGGAGGATATGCTTGCTTTCAAGAAGGCTCAACAAATGAAGGATTCGAAGGATGATGCTCGGGTTGCTAATAATGAAGGTGAATTTTTAGTAAAATGTCAAGATGAAACTCAAATTTCAAAAGGTGAAAAAGGTTGGGTTTTAGATTATGTTGCATCTATGCATGTTTGTAATGATAAAGATTGTTTTGTTGAATTGAAAGAAGATGAAAATTATGGAAACATTGTTGTTGGTAATAACAAGAAAGTGAAGATTGAAAGCGTTGGTAGTGTTCGTCTCAAGCTTCACAATGGTGTTGTCAAGAAGCTTCGTAGTGTGAGGTATGTACCGAGTTGTAGTCACAATTTGATTTCTTAGGGTGAGTTGGGTTCTCGTGGATATACCTATATTGGTCAAAGAAATGGATGCGAAGTGTATAAAGATGATTTTCTGATTTGGCAAGGCAAAAGGAATGAAAAACAACTATATTTGCTTGATAAAGGTGTGTGTCTTAATAAATCAAGAGATAAAGTTGTTCAAGTTCTTGTTGTGGAAGAAAAGAAGACTGTCAACCGAGTAAGATTTTCAAATGCTACTATGATGTTTGGGGATTCAAGTCAAGGGAGGAATTGTTGGAATTGTGCCTTGAATCCCATATATTGCTTGGGAATGGGAGTTGCAAGGGGACTCTCCCCTTTAAATTGACTAGTAGATTGAACTTTTAAAGTATCACAAAAAGTATAAAATAGACACCAAAATAAAAGTCATTGTGGGCTGTTACTAAGGGTGTAATTGGGCTTTTTGGGATAGTGTAAGGAGTTTGCAATTTTTTCTCTTCTAAAAATTGTACGGTTGTAACCTTTTGCTTAGTGGATTATTTGAGTGGATAGTGGACGTAGGATAAATTGATTGGGCCAGACCACTTTAAAATTCTTGTGTTTGATTTTCTTTATTTTTAGTTGTTTGCTTTAATTTTATGTTTGAGTTGTAGGGAATCTTTTTTTAATAGTTTCGGATGTTTAAGTTTTCTGTGTATTTTTTCCTATTTTTATTTAGGATTTTTTTAATTAATTTGAATTTTTTTTCCTTGTTTATTAGGAGTCTTGTTAGGGTTGGTCGTCACCAATGGCGGATCTAAGATTTTTGTCTAAGGGGGCCTTCATAGCTCCGCCATTGTTTGTTAAACAATTAGTGAAAACTTTAAAAAATACCCAAACCTTAAGCAAAAATAATAATAATAATAATAATACAATATCAAGAACCTGATAGAAAAAATGCTTGAATAAAAAAGTAAGACAATACTTTCTTGCTTTAAAAAGTAACACAATACTTTCTTACTTGAATAAATCTATAAAAAGCAAAATTTTGAGTAAATGTGTTGAGTAAACCTTGAACAAAACCTTCTTTTTATTTTTTTATTTTTTTATTTTTTTTAATTTTTGGCTTCCAAAGATTATAATATAAATTTTTCGTGACTTTAATCACACCTAACCTAAGCTAAAGTCAACCAAAACTTAAATCAAGTCAATATTGCGTTGACTTTTAGTATTAATTAATAAAAAAAGGGGAATTTTCTGGTATAAACATAGATAGTAACTCAAATTTCTTTAATAATTTTCAGCAGTTGAACAATGACGTTTAAAATGTAGGAAAATGGTGGGTGAAGGGTGAAGAATAATGTCTTTTGAAATATAGTTAAGGTTTTAATTTGGGAAAACAGGTTCATTCTTAGACACAAAACACAAAATAAACTTACAAGATCTATGTCTTTTTCCCTCAAATTAGAATAAAAAATCCCCAAAAAAACAAATATGATTCAACCCTTAAAATAAACTAAATTGAAATGAGCAATATACATACCTAAAACTGATAAACAGAAAACAAAACTAATTGTGACACCTTAAGTAGTGAAAGCTTCAAAATTTTAGTCTTCAAAAGTTTTAAGAGCGAATATATAGCATGAGAAAGAGAATGAGAGAGTAAAGAATTTTGGCGATAAAATCATGAAAAGCAAGTAGAGCCATGGAGAAAAAGAATGGAGAAAGTTTTAAATTTTTATTATGATGTGTGTTTGGAATGTATATATTAATAATAAGTTTTTTATGGACCTAGATATATGTATAATAGTTCTCAATTTTTAAAAATCTAAAAGGGTGGAACTTGGGTATATATATTAATAACAATTTTTTTGTGGGTCTATATATTAATAATTTTTTTAAAAATATGGATCTGCCCCTTGATCGTCATTACCCTATATAAACATATTATTTGTTTTTGGACATTATTCAATAATTATTTCAGATTTTGCGTTGACTCAGATTGGTCAAGTTTTGCCTTGTTTGCTTAAGTTTGCACTAGGGTCATGTGTGCTCAGTGCATGATCTTTCCACTTTGCATAACTTATATCTCCCGCTTGCTCCGTGTAAAGCTCTCGATATATATTTACAGTCTTCTGTCATCCTCCACATTTGCCTTGAATTAAACTGATTATTGATGCCTTTTCAAAAGGAAATTATAGACTTTGTCTTTATTAACCAAAATTTTCTTAACTATCAAGAATTTTCTTTTTGAAATTATTTTCTGAATATTGATCCCTTCTTTAAGGACAAGGCCATTACGTCCTTTTAAGTAGTTGAATTTTTTTCTTAATAAAATAAATTCTATCGTTCTGTCAAAGTTTGCCAGAAAAAAATAATATAGAGGTTAAGTTCAATGAACTCAGCCGCATAATGGTGTGCAATTAGAAGTATGCATGTGTAACTCAAGGGATTAAAAGAATTGGAACCGAGTGAACTGACCACGAGTATCTGGTGGTGAATAATATGTATACGTAATGAAACTGATTTGGGTACGGAAAAAGAAAAAGTTTTTTGTTAATCATGTGTGATAATATATTAGCACATGAAAAAGATAAGGAGTCACTATTGAGGCTGACAGGGTTCAGCAGTAGTGGAATAATGTAGGTGTGGAGTTATGTCATATCATGTACTGAGCATCAGTTGCGTAACTGAGCAAAAATTGTACATTTTCTATTTAGAAGAAAAAAAAGCGGTGTTATATAGGATTATTAATTGAGGTATAAGTAAATTGGTATAAAGAAAATAAATGCAAATACCAATGGAAAATCCTGACAGTTGCTATTGCATTGTTTTGGCAATTGATCAGGTATTGGTGGGGCTTTGATCTGATTGAATTTTTATTAAAATTTGGTTTGGAGTTTTGAAATTTGCACCGAAAATCATGTTTTCAGTTTGATGAATTGGAAATATTAAAATGATCAAGTGAAAAACTTAAGACACATTTGTTTCATAATTTGGAGATTGTTTCCTAGAAAGGGTGAAAATATGAAAATGAAGCAAAAGAATTTCTCATTGCTGAAATGCGATATGGTTGATGTAATTAATGGGACGATTTTTTAGCTCGGTCTACAACAATTGTTATAGCCCGTTCGAATTACAGAGATATTTAACATGATAGCTGAGTGACTAGATTAAGGTATAAGTGCTTATTTTCATTGTGTTGAATCATTAGATAATATTCTATTTGCTAATGTTCTTTGGAATTGGTTGCCCTTTGGTTTTTCCACTTCCTTGCCATAGAATGCTACAGCTACGTACTCTAGATATATATTTTTTTTATGTTAATTGGGATTGACGTAATAAGGTTGGTTTTGAAGATATTGAACCTAATGTTCGTCAACGCGGTGAACAAATGTAAGCCTAGTTTTGCCTTCTCGAGTTTGCATTAAGGGCCATGTGTGCTCTATGGATTAAAGTGTGAGAATTCAGAAGATAAGGACTTAGTTAATATTTAGCTAAGTAACAACAAAACACAGTCATTTTGTGTCTCTCTTAAAGCTGAACGAACATTCTTCTCTGTATTCACTTCACCTTTTTCTCTTCACTCCATTCAGCTACCGTCTCCACTTAAGTAGCTGCAAACCCTCACTATAAACTCATTCAATCATTTGCTCAATTGAATATAGTAATTGAAGCTAAATTTGTTTTTCAATTTCTCTCAATTTACAAATCTTGCATGGTATCAAAGCCAAAGACTAACATCAATGGCAAAGATCTCAGACACTAATCACTCTAAAACTAGCTTCGAAAGGATGATTCACAGCTCTTCAAGCAAAGTTAGCTCAGCCTTTCCAACAAGTCTTCAAGTTATTACTCCAAAATTGACCAAAGACAACTATCGCAACAACTATCGTTTCTGGAAATCGCAAGTGCTCTCAGTCGTGGGAGCTCATGAGCTTGAGGATCATCTCACAGGTCTTGTAGCTTGTCCTGAGCCTTTAATTACTGTTGATAATGACATATCGCATGAATTAGGAGAAGTTAGGTTTAAAAGAAAAGGTTTAAGGAAAAAATTAATCATGCCTATATTTCTTGGAAGAGGATTGATAAATTCTTGGTCACATGGCTATTACGTCAATCTCTTAGTGTATGTTTGCCTCAGTTTCAAAATGTCAATCATCTACAACAATTTGGTTAACCCTAGAAAGTGAGTTCTTAAATGATTCTAAGTCTAGAGCTCTTCAGTTGAAAACCTTACTTCAAACTACTCAAAAAGGTCATCTGAGCATTAGTGATTATGTCAAAAAGATGAAAGGGATAGCCGAGAGTCTGTCAGCTAGTGGTCAAGTAATTTCTGATGAGGATTTGTTACAGTTTATACTAGATGGACTTGGTCCAGAATTTGATGCTGTAATTGTTAATCTCACATCAAGAATAGAATCTAAGTTTGATTCAGTAACTTTACAAGAAGCTCAATACTTGTTTCAAAAGTATGAGATGAGGATTGAAAGATTTAATTCAACTAAGTTTCCAAACAGTTCAGTTAATAGTTCTGTTAATATGGCTACTATTAGCAATTCAGGAGTTCATTCATCCCTTGTCAACTTTTTACCTACATCAACACCAACATCAATCATTCCTAACTAGCTTACTAGTGCCTTCAATTTATCACCAATGTTCACCTCCAATCCTACTACTCAACACACTATCAATCCTCATATTAGACATCAATATCCTACCTCTGTCAATTTTCAACCCCTGCATGTGCCTTTGATAAGTGAGCAGTATAATTCCTCAGCCAACATTGGACAATATGGAGTTCCTTTCACCACTTATAGGTCACCTGGTTTTATTCCTTATGGACGAGGTAGAGCTAGAGGAAATCCTAAAGGAAAACCCATCTGCCAAGTCTATAATAAAATGGGGCACACTGCTGTGCAATGTTATCACAAGTACAACTCTATGTATAATGGTATACCTCCACCCTTTGAAGGTCAAAAACTTGGTGGTAATCCAGTCAATGCTAGTGTTTTTGGTAGTAATCAAGTCAGCACAAATGGTTTTCCTTCAGTCAATCAACATGGTGGTTATCAACATACAGAGCAACAACAATAATCCACAATGAGTCACAGTCAGCCTGTACTAAACCTTCACCTACAACAGCAGCCCCTACCAAACACTACCCATTCACACTCAGCCTATAAACTACCTAGTCAACAACCACCTAACACTATACCAAGTCAAGCATTTTTTGCTACTCCGCAATCTTTTCCCAATCCTGCTCATATTTCACCAACACCAATTCAGGATCCAGCCTGGCACATGGATTCTGGAGCAATAGATCATGTCACCTCTGATTTGAATCAATCGAGTGCAAGTAGACACTATGATGGCCCTGAACAACTTCAGGTTGGCAGTGGTGAGTTCCTCAATATATCTCATGTTGGTTTTTCACTCTTGCCTAGTACTTTACAATCCAAATCCTTATATTTGAAAAATGTTCTTTGTTTTCCTCATATAACCAAGAATTTACTTAGCATTTCAAAATTTACTAAGGATAATAATGTTGTGGTTGAATTTTCTGCTACTTGTTGTGTGGTTAAGGACAATGCTAACAAACAGGTACTGCTGCAGGGAGACCTTAAGGTTGGATTGTATCAGTTGAACCTGTCCAACCTTTCCATTACAACCCAAGTCTGTTAACACTTCATTAGCCTCTAATAATTCATCCACAATACAGTGTCATTTAGGCAAATCAGAACTTACTAGGACTCCTATTGAGAATACCAATGTTTCTCTTGAATCTAGGTGTACTAAAAATACACATTCTAGTCACTCCATACTCTCATGCAATAAAGTCGATGAGTCTACATTCTCCTCATGTAATAAGAGCAGTGATGAGCATCCTGTTGAATTAGTTTCTAATAGTTGTAAAGATTTTACTAGTAATAATAAAATAGATTTATTCTTCACTGAGCCAGCTATGTTGAATTTACATTCCACTGTTAATTCTAATTCTGTGAATATGGTTCTAATTCTAAAATTATTTGCCTGAATGTTTTTCCACTGGTGATGATGCACAAGTTAATGCTTTGTATACTACTTCATTGCAATCTAAATCTGATTCTATTACTAAATATGCTATTGCAAATGTGCATGATGTTTCCTCCTCTATTGTATGTCTTTCTTGCCTTCTTGCGGCTCTGATATTGACAAAACACGCACTGATTTTATATCTAAAATTGTTTCTAATAACATGTGTTCTGTTCTTGATAAGCACTCTAATTATTTGATACAACTGTGCACATAGCAACCACTAGGACTGCTAATGACACTCTTGCTTCAACATGGCATAAAAGATTAGGTCATCCTCATAATGAGGTATTTAAGAAAATTGTGACCACTTTGCCTAAAGCTAATTCATCCCTACCAACATTTTGTGATGCTTGTCAATTAGGAAAGATGCATAGGAACAACTTTCCCATTTCTCACTCAAGAGGCACCTCACCTTTAGAGTTAGTCCATAGTGATGTTTGGGGACCTGCCCCTCAAGTTTCTTTTGAAGGTTTTCGATATTATGTCCAATTTATTGATGACTATAGTAGATTCACTTGGCTCTTTCCTCTAAGAACCAAGAGTGAAGTTAGGTCTGTTTTCATTAGGTTTCATCACTTAGTGGAAAGGCAATTCAGTTTAAAACTTATGTGTTTACAATCGGATCAAGGGGGTGAATATAAAGGTCTAATTTCTTACCTTACCAATGCTAGAATTCAGTTTAGGCACTCTTGTGCTTATGTTTACCAACAAAATGGTAAGGAGTGACAAAAAACATAGACATGTAGTTGAAACTGGTTTGACCCTACTTGCACATGCTTCTATGCCTTTACTGTTTTGGTGGAATGCTTTTGACACAGAAGTCTTCTTGATTAACAGGATGCCCTCTTCTGTTCTTAATTTCATTTCACCTTATCAAATTTTGTTTCACAACCTTCCTCTCTATTTAACTTTATAAGTGTTTGGATGCACCTATTATCCATATCTAAGAGATTATAAGCAACAGAAGTTTAGTTTTCATTCTAAAAAATGTGTTTTCATAGGCTATAGTTTAGTACACAAAGGGTTTAAAAAGTTCAACAAGTAAAGTTTACATAACTCCTAATGTCAAATTCAATGAGTTAGAATTCCCTTTTGCTCATCATTTTAGTGTCTCTAACTCTACTCAAACAAATTCAGACCCTTCTACATCTACCAATCTCATTAGGAGTTTTCCCTTTGTGTCTGTCAAATCATCAAGGTCTTCTGATACAAATCCTGCTGATGGAAGTGTACTTGTTGTAGTTTCCTCTGGTCGTAACAGTCCATGCTCACCAATTGGTCAGAATCATTTGACCTCACATTCTGCATCCTCGGAAAACAAAATTCCACCTCAACACACTGATAACTCTCTTTCATCAGCCTCATTACAGAAATAACACATTGATAACTATATTTCATCAGCCCTATTACAGAAATCAACATCCTTTGTCCCTTAGTTGTAGATTTTAAAACCCAATGTTGTCTTCTCAATCTGCAAACAACTGCACTCCTAAAGTTGTTCCTGATTCCATCACAGCAGATCTACTGCACTTAACATTCCAAAAATCACTCAAAACACTCATCCAAGGGTGACTAGAACCAAGTCTAACTGTCTTCCTCAGCCCAAAACCATTCTTACTTCAGCTCACTTGTCAACCCATCCATCTCTTTAGTTGTTCCTGAACCAAGGTTTGTTAAAGAAGCATTAAGTACTACTAAATGGCAGGC
This sequence comes from Pistacia atlantica, assembly GCA_026229545.1. NCBI lineage: Eukaryota > Viridiplantae > Streptophyta > Magnoliopsida > Sapindales > Anacardiaceae > Pistacia > Pistacia atlantica. Next base: position 25,110,310 of record CM047901.1, on the reverse strand, counting down.
TGCAATGGAGAGTGAATTTACTGCTCTGCTCAAGAATAAAACCTGGTCTCTTATACCTCCTACTGATAATATGAACATGGTAGGAAATAAATGGGTCTTTAGGATTAAATATAACCCAGATGGCTCCCTCCAAAAGTACAAAGCCAGGCTGGTGGCAAAGGATTTTTAGCAAACTCCAGGTCTTGACTATTTCGAGACCTTCAGCCCAGTAATTAAGCCATCCACCATTCGCATAATTATTACTTTAGCCATCACTAATGGGTGGGATATTTAGCCAATTGACATAAACAATGCTTTTCTGAATGGTACTCTAAAAGAGACAGTGTTTATGAAACAACCAGAGGGTTTTGAGCATTCTGAATTTCCTGGACATGTTTGTAAATTGGAAAAGGCTTTATATGGGCTCAAACAAGCTCCTAGGGCATGGTTTGACATATTAAAGGCTGCTTTGGTTGATAAAGGATTTAGAAATTCAGTGGCAGACTCCAGCTTGTTTATTTTTCAAGAAGGAAGCCAAATGACTTATCTTCTCATCTATGTACATGATATTCTTATTACTGGAGGTAACAAGGAGTTTATTCATACTCTGGTTAGAGATCTTGATGATAAATTCTCTCTAAAAGTTTTAGGATCAGTCCACTACTTTCTTGGAATAGAGGCCACTTCAACTGATCAAGGTTTGCATTTCAAACAAACCAAATATATTCTTGATTTACTTGCTAAAGCAAGAATGGTTGATGCACACCCTTGTCCAACACCTCTTGATGTTGGTACCAAACTGTTTTCTAGAGACAGTGCATGCTTTCAAGATCATACTTTGTATAGAAGCACAGTTGGTGCTTTACAATATCTTACACTCACTAGACCTGATATAAGTTTGTTGTTAACAAACTCAGTCAATATTTGCAAGCTCCCACAGAAATTCAATGGCAAACTTGTAAAAGAGTCCTTAGATATCTCAAAGACACTCCAAATCATGGTATTCAATTTAGACCAGCAGCATCAATGAGTATTGAATGCTATGCTAATGCAGATTGGGGAAGTAAAATTGATGATAAGAGGTCAACTAGTGGATTCTGCATTTTCTTGGGTCCAAATTTGATTCAATGGAGTTCTAGAAAGCAAAGGGTTGTTGCTTTGTCATCAACCGAAGCTGAATATAGAGCTCTAGCTAATACAGCAACTAAAGTCTCCTGGTTAAAGAGTCTTTTCTCAAAATTAGGCTTAAGCTTTTCACAGTCCCCTGTCATATGGTGTGACAATCTTAGTGCAAGAGCCCTAGCATCTAATCCTATATTTCATGCCAAGACTAAACACATTGAAATTGATGCCTATTACATAAGGGATCAAGTTTTAGCCAAGCAGCTTCTTGTTTAATATATACCTACTAAGCTGCAAATTGCAGATGTCTTAAAAAAAGCTTTTTCCTTTCCCTCAGTTTCTTGAGTTAAAGGCTAAACTTAATGTTGTTGATCTGCACTATTCCAATTAAAAGGCTCTCTAAAGTGTTCTATGTGGTGGTACCTGTAATGGTAGAAGTTTTTTTTTTTTTTTTTTTGGTTCATTTTTTGCTTTAGTTTGATGGCAATCTGTAGTGCTCTAATATGGTGCTTACTGATTGATTGATAAACTATTGTTCTTATGGTTAGAGGTGTTCTACTTCAGTGGTGACTCCATGTAGTTTTTATTGCTTATGGATTGTGTGTGTGGAAATACTGATGCTGAAAGGGTTTCTTTTGTGTGCTGAACTTTATATGCCAATGCTAAAGGATAATGCTGGAGGTTGTTATGTAAGCTAAAGGTTGTTGTATGTGCTGATTCATTTGTGAAATGGTGAATTGGTATAGTGAATTGGTGAATTTTTCATGCGGTGAATTTTTTTTTATCTGGTGAATTCAATGGTTAATGTTGTACATGTTGTCTACAATTTTATGGTGGTGAAATCTATCTGCAGTTTTATGTTTTCTGGTGAAATGTTGTCTTCTAGTGGTCTACACTTTTCTGGTAGTGCAATGATGTTTGTAGCTTTATGGTTTGCAGTTTTTATGGCTTATGATTGAATTAATAGTGGAGTGCTGTGAATGTAATCTGGTGAAGACACAATTTTATAGTTTGTAGTTTTGTGACTTAGATTGAATTATATGTAGAATGGAAATGGTGAATGTAATCTGATAAAGACATGACTTGCTGAAGTTTGTGAAGACACTGCTGAAGTTTTATTTTGGAGGAGATTCATTTTTGAGTGGGCATGTGGATTAAAGTGTCAAAATTTTGAAGATAAGGACTTAGTTGATATTTAGCTAAGTAACAACAAAACACGGTCGTTTTGTGTCTCTCTTAAAGCTGAATGAACATTCTTCTCTATATTCACTTTCCCTTTTTCTCTTCACTCCATTCAGCTACCATCTCCACTTAAGTAGCTGCAAACCCTCATTGTAAACTCATTCAATCATTTGCTCAATTGAATATAGTAATTGAAGCTAAATTTGTTTTTCAATTTCTCTCAATTTACAAATCTTTCATGCTCAATGCATGATCTTTCCACTTTGCATAACTTATATCTCCCGCTTGCTCCGTGTAAAGCTCTCAATATATTTACCTACAGTCTTCTGTCATCCTCCACATTTGCCTTGGGTTACGCTGATTACTGATGCCCTTTCAAAAGGAAATTATAGACTTTGTCTTTATTAATCAAAGTTTTTCTTAAATCATATTGCACATTAAGAATTTTTTTTTTTTAATTATTTTCTATGTATTGATCCTTTCTTTATTAATAGGGCCATTACGTCATTTGAGTAGTTGTATTTCTTTTTTTCCAATAAAATAAATTATATCATTGTGCCAAAGTTTGCCAGAAAAAAGAATATAGAGGTTAAGTTGTATGGACTCAGCCGCATAATGGTGTAATGAGAAGCAAAGTTTTAAAACTCGAGCAACCCAGGTCAAACCACCGGGTCAAGGGCTTTTATGGGCTTGGACCGTGACATCAGCAAAAAAACAAATTTTTTTTTAAATGTAGATTTTAATTTTTAATGGGTTTTTTTTCTTCTCTGCTGGTGTTGGTTTTGTCGAACAAAAATGGGGAAAAGAGAAGAGAAAAGCTGAAAAGGGTTACTTATTATTTTTAATTTTTAATTATTTCTTTAATATTTTACTATAGCAACCCGGGTTATACCCGTTGGACCGATGGTTTGTTGGAAAAAAACCGATTCAACCTGCGGGTGGAAGTAGGTCAATTGCTATTTTTGGTTTTTAACATTAACCGATTTGGTCTAACCACCGATTCCTAGTCGAACCGGTTCAACCGCAGTCCAGTCCAGGTTTTAAAACCATGATTAGAAGTATGCATGTGTAACTCAAAGGGATTAAAAGAATTGGAACCGAGCGAACAGACCACGAGTATTTAGTGGTGAATAATATGTATACATAACATATTAAGATAAGAGCAATTGAGCCTGACAGTTCGATGGTAGTGGAATAATGTCAGTGTGGAATTATGTCATATCATGTACTGAGCGTCAGTTGTGTAAATGAGAAAAAAATATAAATTTTTCCACTGCTTCAATGAATTATAACTAAAGCTGGAAAAGTAACCCGCCTCCGGCCCAACCCGACCCGACCCGCGACAGTTACTTAATTAGGCGGGTTGGTCCTAATCCGCCCGCCAACAAAGGCAGGTCGGGTTAGGCCGGCCATTTTTGGGGAAATGGTCGGTCCCATTTGGCCCATCCGCCAACCCTAAGCCAGCCAGGGTTAGGCGCGGTCAGTCTTCAGTTACCCTATTTTTTATTTTTTTATTTTATTTTATTTTGTTTTATTTATTTAACTTTTCAAATAAATAATTAATAATTTATAAATGAATAAATTATAAGTGTAATTGTTTCTAGTTAACTTTTCAAATATCAATAATTCAATTAAATTAAATTTTTTTTTTTTTTTGTTAACATTTCAAATATTAATTCAATTTTAATACAATAAAATTGTAATATAAGAAAAATTAGACTTATTCATTTATCAAAAAATAAAATAAGAAATTACAACAATTATTGCCTCGTTAAAAACCTTCCAAGAAAAACCCAATGGGAGAAAAAACTTGGTAAAGAAAAAAGAGTGTAATAATTGACAATTAATTTATAAATTACATTTTACAAAACAACTAATTTGGGGGTGGTTCACTAGAACCTCCCTCATCCGTATCATCTATATTACAAAATTGAAATGATTCTATTAAAGTATTGTCGACAACCTTGTATTGATCTTGATGGCGCGACCGCTCCCAATCTCGAAGACATGTGAGGACTTCAATCATTTTTTGGAGAAAGTTTAGTCCTTCTTTCATTTAAAATTCTTCCACTTGCACGAAATGTTTGTTCGGATGAGACGATTGAGACAGGAACAGCGAAAACATCCAAGGCAAGTCTTGATAATATTGGAAAAATACATTTTTTGGCTCTCCAATAGTCTAAGACATCAAAGTTTGGCTCTGTTGTGGATCTGTTGGTAACATTTTGGGGGTTGCCAAATATTGTTGAACTCATTACTCTGCGACCACATGAAGGACAGTATATTAGTTGTTGTTGTTGGTGGTGGTGCTTTTGAAGAGGAGGTTGTGCATCGGATTCGGGTCCTCTTTGGCCTATTCAATGCACTCCAAGAGTAGAAGTCTTCATTTGTTTCTTCTGATGCGCTTTCCCTGTATATTTCGCCTCTTTGCGGGTTCCCATACCTGTTTTCATATTGGAAATATACTTCAAAAAGACTATTTTTTTACCTCTCCTATTTGATTGGCATATGCTTCGGTTTGTAAATTTTCACTTAAAATGTCAAAACCATTTTCTAAACCTGCTAATTTAATTCTAGGATCAAATATAGCACCTAAACAATAAAGAAAAGGAATAGGTTCCCAATATTTTAAAAAAAAATTTCCATTGCCTTTATTGGTGCCTTTAAAATTTCATTGTCTTTGTTTTTTGTAAATAACTTGAAAATTTTTATAATTGTATGTATTACCAATGGACTAGTAGGATAATACACACCAGAAAGTTGTAAAGTGGATTGGTAAAAAATTTTAAGAAAAGAATTAAATATTTTAGCTATCTGCCAATCATTTTCTACCAAATAATGAGGACCTCTATTATTTGCTATAAAATAACTAATTATATTTGCATAAGGTAAACAAGAATCAAGCATTAAATAAGTACTATTCCATCTAACAAGCATGTCTAATGCAAAAGTTCTAGGAAACATATTTGATTTTATATAAGCGTCTTGAAATTCAGCATTTCTTTTATTACTACTAGTAATCCAAGTTAAAGATTCCCTAATTCTATCAATATTTTGTTTAATTGTTTTCATACCACTTTTTACAATTAAATTAATAATGTGAGATGCACAACGTTGGTGCAAAATTTTCAAATTGTTATAAAAAGGATAATTAGTTTTAAAAGAATTTATAGCAGTAGTATTAGCACTTGCATTATCTAAAGTTAAAATTATCACTTTATCAAGAACATCATAATTAATCTTCTAAAACTTCAACAATTTTATTATAAATTTGTTGACCACTATAATTGATAAGAGCTTGAATGTTTATATTTTGTTAGTGATTTAATTGGTTTATTTATGGAAAAATGTGTTTAAAGTGTGGAAATTGGATTATTTCATTCATAAATACCATTTATGGGATCACGGGTGCATTTTGAGTGTTTTCAGGCTCAAACAGGTTGTTGAAGGGAAAAGAATGATGTCGATAGGATTCACGACGCGTAGGAATAAACGGCACAAGAATCAGGGTCGAAATGAGGGAGTTGTGGCACGTCGAAGATGTTACGGAAAATCTGGAAATTCTTCATCATGAGTATGCCTCGATGTTTCTATCATAACTTGAGCTGTAGAAATCAGAATTTGACGATTCTAGTGGTGTTAGAAAGCTTATTCAGAGAGCTACAATGTTTGTGTTGATAACTTCATCTAATTCTGAAGATTACAGGATGCCTTGGACAGAAAGAACTACCATCACGGTGACCATTCTTACCGCCGCGGCGATGGGTCACGGGTTTGTGTTAATTCATTACCCAAATCTAAATCTGAATGGGCAAAGTTTTCTAATCTTTTTTCTAAGCACGACCAGAACCCTGAGATATAAAAGAGAGTTTTTAAGAAATTAAAAAGGACCTTATTGGAAGGAGGAAGAAAGGACGACTACTACTTTGGAGATCGGGATCCAGGGAGCTCTCTTCACCGATTAGAAGTTTTTATCTTTATCTTTCTTAAACTGATGTCATTGAAGAGAATGATGGATTTTGTTATTTTCATTGTGAACTAATTCTCTTTTCTAGGGCTACAGATGTAGCCCAATTTATGAACATGTGTTGACAGTATTATATTGATTTTATATTGAGCATGATTTCTAAGTTTTATTATCGTGTGTAATGCTTTCAAGTCTCAAGGGCCCGAGAGTTGAATGATATCATGGGTTGGCTTGAGATCGAGAGATGAAACCTGATTTATCTTAGGTAATAAAACCATAGATTAAGCAAACGCTAGAGATAGGTTACCGCGATCTGTGAGGCTCTGATAGATTCCATAGAACTTAACGATCTTTTAGCACCTAAATCCAACTTAGAGATATCTTGGGTTGTTGCTTAAAGGTTAATTTACTAATTGCTCGAGAGAGATGATAAGTTGATAAATTTAGTGTTTTTAGGTTTGTTTTTATAGCCTTCTAGTTAATTTCTCATTTGTTTTCTGTGTTTTGATGTTAGTTTTTGTTAAGTTTGAAATATGAATGGTCAGCTATTGATTTGAAGAATTTTTGTAATTTTCAGGCATTAATGGAGTAGATTGGAGCATTGGAATGAAATTGGAATTCAAAGCTTGAAGAAATTGAGATTAGCTGACAAGTTTGAAGGCCATGGCCTTGCCTTGGTGGTTTACCACGGCCGTGGTGGTGGAATAAAGATAAAATAACAAGGACAGAAAACACCGTGGCCTAGGCTATGGTGACGTACATTTAGACATGACTAGGGCCGTGTCGGGCACTTTTAGGGGTTTTTATTAGTTTTTCTTTCCTTTTTCGTTTAGAACTCTTTTGGGTATTTAAGGATGATTAAGATTACTCCTTAGGGGGGCCGAATTTTACCTATTCTTGAAGGGAGATTATTGTATAACAAAAGAGAAAGGAGAATCAAGAACAAAATTCATCAAAGAGTTTGTTTTTACTTTTTCAATATGATTTATTTATTGGATTCTACTCTTGTTTCTTTTATTATGAACTAATTTTCTCAGGCTAAGACTAGGGTTAGTCTATTTATGGATCTGTGATCAATCTTTTACTTTTTGGTCAGTGAATTATTTTTCTAATGATGAGTTTATATTATGTGCTTAATGCTATTAGGAACTTGATCAATTTCTAGTCGTATATTGTGCTTAATGGAACTTGATCAATTTCTGATAGAATTATTTTGTGTGGATTGAGATCGAGAGGAGATATCACATGAGTGCTCTAGTAATATAGGCCATGGATTAATTGGATATAGAGATATATGAATTGATACATGCAATAGTCATAGGCAAGATTAACTTGTTCTGAAAGCTAGAGGATTTCACAAAGCTTAATGCTCATCTATTTCATTAAATCTATATAGAGATATCTAGGTTGTGAAATAGAAGTAGAATTAATATTGCTTGAGAAATAATATTGGTTAACCTAGGAAATCCCGTTGTCACATTAATTAAATAAATTCATTGACCATAGTAAATTGAGCGGTGCAGAGAAGTTATAGATGAGCCTGAAGTCTTAGCCGTTTTCTCTCATTGAATTCTTAATTTTAGTTTTACTGCAATTCGTTTATAATATTTCAGATTTTAATATTTTCAGTTTTAAAGATCACCATTCTAAGTTTTGATTATCTAGATAAATTTAAGACTAATTAATATTTTAGTACTTGTTTACGCAATCCCTTGGGTACGATAACCTGTATTTTATTATACTATATTACTTGAGACTAGTGCACTTGCTAGTAGTTGTTGCAAACGACACAACAAAAGAGTTAGTGGAATATTAGGGGATTTGGCCTTTAGAATAAGCTTAATTAGGTTAGCAATAATTGTCAATGCATAGGATTAAATTGGTGTGAAATCAGTGCCCTAGGTTTAGTCATATTGATTTCTCTACCAAAGTATTTATAAAATTCTGCTTTTATTTAGTTTTTAATTTGTTTTCGTTTTCATTAAATTCATTTATAAAATTCTGTTTCATCAAATAGCAATAAAATATACTAGTTTGGTACTTGGTAGGTAGTTCTCTTGGGATTCGACACTCGTTTACTCGAGTTTTACCTACTTGCATGATTTTGTACACTTGCGAAAAGCCTGTCAATGATCCACATCCATTAATCTAAATCCTAATAAAGATTTATTTAATTTAAATTCGGTATCAAAATAATGACTAGTCACACAAATATAATCTTATTTAGCTCTACCAGACTACTACTCTAGATATCGACAGTTAGAGCCACACTAACATGACAACTATGTATTTTATTTTTTAATTCTAATTTCATTTTTCCAAACAATTTTATTAAATCATTTCTAGTTGCAGTTTAGAATAACTTTTAAATCCTAGAAAAAATGAATTTTTAATAAATCTTTCAAAATATTTATCTTTAGCCATATTAATAGGTTGATCAGTTGCAGCAATATATAAAGCTAATTGTTCCCTATATACATCAGAATTATAATGCCAAGTAGTACCCATATTAGTTATTTGAGTTTGATTGGTTTCTCTATTTCCATGTTGAGCAATATGTTTATTAGCATGTTTTTTTAAAGTACTAGTACCAATTACCTGAATCAGCTTTATAAATATTTCCATAATATTTGCATCTTGCTTTCTTGACTTGAACATCATTTTCTATCTCGTAAAACTTGTCGAAATGCGCCCAAACATCTGATGTGTGTCTGTCTTCGGTTTCGACGGTAGTTGATGAACCCGCCTCAGCTTGAGATGAAGTTGGACGAGGACAACTTCTAGAACCACCAGGAGCTATTGGAATCGAGGGGCATATTTTGAGGTGTATCGGATTTTGAGACTGGGAAAGCAGGACTATTTGAATCTCCTGCATTTATGTTAGTAAAATCAGCGGGACTAGGACTAGGATATTAGTTTCCTTCATCATTGAAATTGATGGGAGAAAATATCTATCCATTGTAGTTGAAAAAAAAAATTAAAGAAAGAGAATTGGAATATGGATTATGGAAATTGGAAATTGGAAAATTGGAAATATGAATTGAAAATTGCAAAAACTAATAAAAATTAAAATAAGAGCAAATTGATAACAAAGAGATTAAGAGAATAAATGAATAATTGAGAGATTAGAGATTAAAGAAAATGAGAGAACGAGAGAATTTGAATTGTGAGAAAAATGTTAGAGTTTAGGGCCAATTTATAGAAAAAAAATGGGAAAAGAAAATGATGAAAAAGACCCCTCCAACGGCTATAAAACGGTTATATTTTCAAGGGTAAAAGGGTAATTCGAAAAAATGAATTAATTTAACATTTTTTTTCGGCCAACCAACAGCCAACCTGCCGGTCAACCCAACGAGTTGGCGGTCCTTTCTCTAGAAAGGACAAAATAGCAACCCGCGGGTCGCCGAGTTGCCATTTCTCAACCCAGCCTACCCGAGGGTTGCTAGCGGAGTTGAAGGGTTCAACCCGGCCCACCTTATTGGCGGAATCCTGGCGGGTTATATGATCGGATGGGCCAGGAATTAAACCCTCTTGAATACAGGTCAGGTTAGGGATGACCCGCCTAATCCAGTTCATTTGTTCTACCTTTAATTATAACACTAAAGCGCAAATTGTGGTCAGTATTTTCGCATTTCATATCCGTGCACCGCTCTATCTCTGTCAATAATTTTCCGACATGAGGACATGGAGCTCCATGTTACGGTTGCAAGTTACAACAAAACATCGGGACTCCAATTATGCTACTGTATTCACATGGATTTCATTTTTTTTAATTGAGGGTGTTTGACTTAATTTACATGTATTTACTGGAGCTCCATGTTACTGTATTTACTTGCATTACAAGTTAACAATTTAATAATGTACATGGCAAAATATTTGACCATGTGTTTTCAAATGGTTGGTAGTCGTAGATTTCGTAACGATATTTTTAACTTTCAAAATCTTTCCATAGAAAAAGTTATTGGTGGTTGTCAATTGTGCACCTCAACCTGAAGGTGTAAAAGACAGAAGGATTTAGCTTTTATTTTTCAAAATTCATTTAATTTAGTAAGTGACGGCAGCATGATAAATGAGTTCAATAAATCTTTGACGATTTACAATAATTATAGGAGTTCGCTAACATTTTAGTTTGAAATTTTTTTAGTTCGGATAAAACTGAAGAAACGCTAATTCAATTTCCTCCACAATATGTAAGTTTGGATAAAAGTGAATGAACCACAAGCAACAAATAAATGTGAAGTTCACAATTCAATTGAAAAGAACTAAAAACTAAAACCATATATGTGGAGGATAATCATGTCAAGGGAACAGGGTCATAATCATAAAGGATAACAGTCTGTAATTATAATTAAGTAGGACATAGCTTCCTTATTAGTATTTGTACACTTTTTACTACTTGTCAATACACATTTGATTATCCTTAACACCGTTTGAAAATATCATATTAATTACCGGAATTCATCCATTTTGATTTAAGCCAGTTAATAATCATGTCAAGGGAACAGGGTCATAATCATAAAGGATAGCAGTCTGTAATTAGTATTTGTACACTTTTTACTACTTGTCAATACACATTTGATTATCCTTAACACCGTTAAAAAATAAATAAAGAAAGAAAAATTATCTGTGTATCTGCTGTCTGTATTGCAGGAAACAATAGCTAGAACTGCAAAACTTTGTTCTTCTTCATTTGTATTTCTTCCGAAATCTTATTTAATATTTAGGATTACTTCCAAAACAAAGATTACAAATTTACATAAACATTCCATTTCTAAACAGAAATGGAGTTATTCCCATAATATAAGATAAAACTGGCAACAGAATTACATAGTAAAAAGTTCACTTATCCAATGCACTTTAGTTTTACTTATATATATTATGTTAACGTGATGGGCAGTTTACTTCTTCGTTATGGAGACAACTATATTGATGTATTTGGTCTTCTCAAAAGCCAGATGCTCAGCCACATGTTTTGCGTACCTAGCGAACAAAGTGTCTATCACACCCTCTCCAAAATGACTAGCAAGAATGGGTTCTGTAACAGCTCTTATGCAACTTGCAACACTTTGTCCACTTTTTTCCTTGTTGAAAACAAATTTTTTGTTGCTTACATCGTTATTGGGATCCCAATTCATCCTCAAAAACTTTTATCTTCTCAAGATTGAAGGATCCCTGATTTTCAACAATCTCTCTTAACTTCCTCTGCATATGGTGTATAAAATGGCAAATTGAATGAACCAATTCCGACTCTTCAACCAGCCCCTAAAGAAACATATATCATCAGCAGTGTTGAGCTCATTTCATAAATTTACTTACTGATTGAATTTGAGTATAAAAATAATAGTTAACCTCATCAACCAATTCAAGAATGGATTTTGTTAGCAGCTCCCAAAGGTAACAGCAGTCTTTGCTCCAGGGATCTGCGACACTCCTTCCAATGAAAGTGAGAAGCATACGTCCTCCACAAATGATTTCTTCAGACCTTAAGCTTAGAAATAGTGAGAAATCCTTCTGGAATTGTTCCAAGTAAGCTTTATGCACGCTAGGAGGGCTTGACTTTGCCATGTATATATTCCCTTTGTTGTTCTCGAGATTTTCCGGAACCTAATCAATTTAAATTAAAATTAGTTAGGGGATAAAAATTGAAAATGAGTAAGGTTTTAGGGTCAATTAGCTGGATGGATCAGGAGGCTATCATGGGAAAAAGTTACAGGGAAGTGGGTCTGTATGTCTTGAATAATCTCACGTGTGCATGATATGTCTAGTTTTACTTTCATGATAGATATATGTAATGAGATTTTATAGATAATAACATTATATGTATGAGAGTCTCAGCTAAAGAGTTACTAAAAAATGGGCAAAGGGGTCAAACATGCTTTTAACAGATAAATAAAAGATGTTAACCTTAGAGAGCCAGTGAACACTGTAGGAAGAATGCACAAAATGTAAAGTGGCAGGTTGGGAAGAGCCTATCATAAAAGGAACCAGGCAATCCTGAAATGAAACAAGCTCCAAAACTTGTCTAAGTTCTCCCTCTTGAGAATCTCGTAGAAAGCAGGAATAGACTTGAAGATGCTGTTGAAGTCATTTTCTGGGAGATCGTTGAGAAACACTTGAAACTCAGGTGATTTACGGTTTGACGTTGGTGGCATATTCCTTGAATGATGTCTATGATTTCGGATACGACCAAAAGGGTATTGGGTCCTGATGAGCATCCTAAATCTGCAACTTTAAAACAAGTTGGGGAAGAGGAGCTGAACATATCTTTGATAGTTTCTTCCAGGAAGGGCCTCACCTTCAATATCACTGTTTTCTGATATTCATTTTAACATAAAATTGAGAAACAAAATCATTGTAAAAAATAATTTAATTAGTGATAATTAATTGATGAAAGAAAAATAAAAAGACCTGTAGGAGAGAGTTTTTGGCGTAGCTAGTTTCTCCATCTCCTGCATTCATATGAGGAATTTTTACTGCAGCCATTGCGCTTCTATATCAAATGTAATGTGCTAGGCTAATATGGCTACTCATACTCATGCCTTACACTCCTTTTAAACGGAAAAAATGGATATCCAAGACCACACGAAAGCAGGGGCGGACCCAGCCCCTTGGAGGGTTGGCCAACCCTCACATTTAAAAAATAAAAAAATTGATTATATAGGCTCATAAAAAAATTCTATATATATATTCTTCATATTTAAAAAAATAAGAAATATTATACATATATCCAGACTCATAAAAAACTTGTTATTAATATATATATTCCATATCTACATCATATTAAAAATTTAAAACTCTCTCCACTTTTTTTTATATCCAGCTGTTTTTTATGATTTTATTCTTAAAATTCTTTACACTTTCATTCTCTCTTTCACTTTCTCTATGTTATTTGTTCTTAAAACTTTTGAAGATCGAAATTATTGAAGCTTTCACTAATCAAGACAATGTTGACTTAATTTAAGAAGTTTGAGTTATTATCTATGTTTATACTAAGAAAATCTCTTTTTTTTAATTAATTCATACTAAAAGTCAAGACAACGTTGATTTAATTTAAAGTTTTGATTGACTTTAGCTTAGGTTAGGCTTGATCAAAATTATAAAAATTTATATTATAATCTTTGAAAGCAAAAAAAAAAAAAAAAAAAAAAGGAGGAGAAATAAGAAATTTTTGTATAACATTTTTGGTTGATTGTGATTATTGCAAACTCTTTTAATTATATTGGATTTAAGTGAATCGTTAGATTCTCATGGTCTTTTACTCTCTTTAATTGAAGAGGTTTTTCCACGTAAAAATTTTCTTGAATTTCCTCGTGAATTGGATGTTATTTTCAACATAATTTGCTTCAGGTTTTGCTTCTATAGATTTATTCAAGTAGTAAAGTATTGTATTATTTTCTTTCAGGTTATTGATATTGTATTATTTCATTTGCTTAAGGTTTGGTGATTTTTTTAAAGTTTTCACTAGTTGTTTAATAAATAATGGCGGAACAGCAGAAGCTTACCCTCGGCAAAAATCCTGTTCCGCCGCTGCATGAAAGGGGTCATATTTTTCTCGTGGAGTTACACTTGTGGTGACAAATTTAGTGTAACAAGCGTGTTGCATCCGTAAAGCTTTTTTTCTCCGTTTCCTTTTCTTTGTTTCTCTAATTCCCAATGAAGTGCTCGTGTGACACGAACTTTAATATATACTATCCACTAGGTAATGCTCGAGAATACTGGAAGTAAAAATCTAACTGATAAATGAAAGAAACGTGTTATTGTGTTTATAATTGGAAATTTCCATTTTGGTTCAATATTAAAAAAATGGTAGACTCATGATACTCTGTTTCATTAGGTGACAATTCTTTTTCCTCTGGTAAAATTTACTCATGTTATCGAGATTTAAATAACTCGTTAAGCCTTGTATCAATGTTTTAAAACCCAACCCGAGGTGAAACCTGGCAAAGCTTCTGGGTCCCGTGTTGATCGGTTTGACCGCTAGTCAAACCAGTTGACAAAAACTTTTAAAATTTGGCAAATATACCCCTAAAAATTACAAGGAAGTCCCTATAAGTTTGAAATTTATCAAACACACCCCAACTACAAATCGACCAGTGACTGATTAGCGGTGACGACACCCCAGATGCAATCCTAATCGTCCCTTGAGCCCATTTCCATCAAAATATACCTAAGATCGGGCTGAAATAGGTTCGATTTCGGCCAGATCTCACCGCCGACGCCGATGCGATTCCGGCATTCTGCATCCCATCGATTCTGGAAACAACAACCCTTCCCATCACCCCAGAATTACTCCCCTTTTCTTCCCAACCAAAACCACCCCACCCTCGTTAGCCTCGTAAATCGTCGGAAAAATCTCATCGTTGCCGCTGCCAGTTTTGTTCAATTTCCGGTCGATTTACTCACCGGAAATCAAATCTTTCACCACCATTACATTCACCGGAAATCAAATCTTTCACCACCATTACATTCACTGGAAATAGCACTTCAAAAGCCCCAACATTCCGACAGTTAATTGTTCGCCGATCATCATTGAAAATCCTAGAGTATTGGGTGAATAGGAAAAAATTAAACCCGACCCGTTGAAGCTTCTAGGTCCTGGTTGAACTGGTTCAACAGGCCGGACCGGGCCAGGTTTTAAAACATTGCCTTGTATGCGTACCCATTGGGCTTGTTGCACAGAGATCTATTCCCCCACATGCTACAAGAATGACATGATGTTGCATATTTTGATAGTGGATTTTTAATATCTCCAGAAACATATATGTAATACCCAAGATGTCAAAGGTATGTTCCTAACTCAAAATATTCCTTTAAATGTTTATTTTATGTGAAAAAGCATAAAATCTAACTAAGGGCAAAATAGTCAATTCATTTGGAACGGTATGAATCAATTATCCATAAAGAGGCTTACGGGCAAAATGGTTATTTTGCCTATGGATAAGCATTGAAAAAGTCAAGGATGAGTAGGCTTCATTGCATTTAATGGCATTAATTAAGTAATAATTATGTCTAGTGTGAAATGACCAAAATGCCCTTATATGAAGAATTAAGGACTTATGAGTTATACAATTAAAATAATTGGGCCAATTGCATAATTTTGGAAAATAAATGAAATATTTTCCTATAAATGAGATGAAATTCGTTCAAACCAAATGAGAGAGCCTTTCTTCAACATTTCTTCCATTTTCTCTCAAATCTTCCATGAAACAAGCTTTCTTTCTCTAGGTTTTCAAGGAGTTTTGCATAATTTTTCAAGGAGAACAAGATAGGAGCCTTGAATCTTCAATTTGAAGGGTTTAAGGTAAGGATTAAAAACTTTAGTTTTGATGTGATTTGAAGATTTGAGGTAGATGTTGAGGTATAATGTTATATATGTAGGATTAAGGTGTAAAAGAAGTCAAAGGCAAAGGATTTGTTGGAGGAAGTCTTTAAAAAGGTAAGGAAGAACCTCCCATGACTTTAGGGTTTATGCTAGGGTTTGTAGATTTTTATGAAACCTTAAATTAAGGCTTTAAGGCATAGAATTAGTTGATGGCAAGTGTAGTTGAACTCATTTATTCTACTTATTGCCTTGAATTCATTATACATGAAGTTATTGCTCTTTATGTTTTATGAGTTGTTATGTTTGATTGAAGAAAATGAGGTGTGGATACTAATTGTGGCAAAAATTGTAGTATTGGAGGCCACATGGTGTTGAATGGTTGCTATTAGAAGTGTTGATGTGTTGTTTGCATTAGCTTACAATGTTATAGCAATAATGGATGATTATGGAAATGAGATTTTACACTTCCTTTAAGATGTTAAAGACTATTAAGGGGAGGTTTATTTGATCCACAAGTTAACCTATTGGTTAATGTTAATAGGAATTGATGTGGCATAGTTAATATGAAAATTCGGATTTAATGGGCTTAGGGGTTTTGGTAACCCTGCTTCTGTATTTCGACCATAACTTGAGTTATAAAAATCGAAATGAGATGATTCTTGAAGCATTAGAAAGCTAAGACACAGACCTATAACTTTTATGTTTATCCCAAGAGCCAATTCATTTGAGAAAAGGATTGAAAATGGCCTGAAGTATAAACTGGTTATTAAAGTTTAAGATTTAACATGATCAATTCTTATGATTATGAATTGATTATTCATGTATTATTGTAAGTATGCCATGTACTAATGTTTACCCATTAGTTAGATGATCTTTGAAAGATAAACATGGTCATGATGTCAATACATGATTAATGTTATGAAATGGCATGAAGATGCAATATAATACATGTTTTAAGATGATGTATGTGAGCAAGAGGTAATGTAAATGGATTGATAATCCATAGATGAATTAAAAGTATTAAGCTCACCAAAATATGTATTTACATGCCATAAGATGTTAGAGATGCAAATAGACATGATAGATATGCATATAGACATGATGGAAAACGCATAAGCATATCCTCGTATACCGGTTGAGGAAAGATGAATATATGCTTTAGATGCTAAATAACGCGTAAGCATGCCTCCCGATGATATGAGCGCTAGATGAATTTGAGGCTAGATGATATGAAGTGCTTAAGATGCTAAGAAAAGTCTGATCGGCTAGACGTTAAATGTTTCATATGCATTTAGTTGCATTACATGAGTTATGATGTTATTTACATCATGAGATGATTTATACTCATGTTAGATGATTTTAGATGTTATGTCATGATATGTGATGTGTGTGTACACATTGATGTTTATATAGCCATGGGATAAAATGATGAAAAGCATATGAATTAGTAATAAAAGGGGAAGTATCCCTAGATGTAAAAAAAATAAAAAAAATAAGTGATGTGTTAACGAATAACGGATCGATCCTTGCGAGCGATTAGCGCTCACCCTTTCACCGTTGATTGCTTTGCAGGTAGACTAGAAGCGAGGGATGCTAGAGACAGCGGGACTACACGTGAGGGGAGATGATTTATTATCATCTCGATGTTTTTATCTTGATGTAAATATGTAAATGATAAATATTTGTGAAATACATTTGGAAGCTTCCATCCTATAAATATGTTTTGATCTTGTAATTTCTTAAAGTTTGTAAATTATAAGTTTAGATCCTGCGTGATATTTTATATGCATGTTTTGGATATTATTATTATTATCCTTATACAGATTTTTTTCTAAATACAACTCGTTCTCCAGGACATGTATCCTCGGGATTCTCATTGAGGGATATTCAGAGGATACCTGACTGGAGGGGGGTTTTACAATATAGCTTTTCTCAAAGTTCATTGTTATTCTCGATTGCATTTTAAATTTAAATTCCCTTGGATGGCTTTTTTTTTTTTTTCAAATGATATCTAAAAGTGTCTAGACTAACTTACGCATACCTCAACTAATCCCTCAGAGTCTTAAAGTTAACAGCCATATAAACCTTTAGTGGTTACCCTTTATTAGTAATCATGGAGATTTGAACTTAGAACCTCTAGGTAATATACCCAATAGTTTCAAACGAACCACCAAACTATCTAGAGATAGTTCTTGGATGACTTCAATATTAAACTAATTGCAAATAGCTAGTTTCATCCATGGTAGAAGCATAGAGTAGTGTAGTATCAATTCAATGGTTTCTTAAAACAATCAAAAGTAGCATAATATTATATCAAAAAGAAGATTCCAGCATGCAGAACTTGAATATTGAACACATATGCTCGTAATTAGGATTAGAGTTACTGCAAATCACGATGATAATTGTTTCAACAATTTCTAGCATAAACGCTATCGAATATCAATCTGTTATCTACTTTTTTTTTAAGGAGAGAATAATATTGATGCGTTTTGTCTTTTCCACACGTAAAAGTTCAGCGGCATGATTTGATAAATAAAGGGTCAATTATACTTTCACCAAAATGAGTAGCAAGGATTGGTTCTGCAACAACCCTTATAGAATTTGCAACATTTTGACCACTCTGATATTTTTTGTTAACATCATCACTGGGATCCCAATTCACTTTTAAAAAAAAAAAAAAAACGTAGCTTATCAAGATTAGAGGATCCCAATTCTCTTTAAAAAAGTCAAGGAGGGATTTTGTTCGTAGTGTTATGCAACGGAAACATAAACTCTAATGCTAGCTTATTGAATATAATAATATAAGTAGTAAAGCATAAATAAATTGCCAAAATTAAATGCAAAAATAAAGAATACCAGGAATTAACGAGGTTCAGTATTAAAACCTACGCCCCTCAAGGCGCGCAAAAGAAAGCTTCCACTATCTCCAAACAATATTACAAATATTTGGGCAATACAATAAATACCCAAAACAAAGGGGAGATACAACAAAACTTGCAAACTAAAGGGTCCTTAAAGAAAGAACCCTAAACAAAAGAAGTATAATGGAATTACAACTTAGGATACAATTAACATTGATTTAGGTCCTTATATATAGGCCCCAAAAGTTTCCCACTTTTCATTCATTTTCAATGTGGGACAAACTAACTCATTTTGGCCTATTACATATAAGTCCCTAAACCTTTCTCCATTACCACTTCTACCCCATGTGGTTTTGCTAAAAGCCATTTTTCAACAAATCTCCACCTTGGCGAATTAGCAAATCTTCAAAGTTTTGTATTCTTCTGCCAAATTTTGCAACACCTTCAAATGTGCCAAAAAGCACAATCAAGCTCGCAGGATGTTGATCAAGTTCAAACAGTGATTGAACTTGATCATTGTCACTGCTTTTGTTAAGACATCTGCAGGATTCTCAGCAGTCCCAATCTTCTCTAATAAGATTCTTCCTTCAGAAATAATTTCCCGCACAAAGTGGTAACGAACATCTATATGCTTGGTGCGAAAGTGGAATCTTGGATTCTTTGCTAAGTGAATAGCACTGTCGCGAATAGATAGTGATCTTCTTCGACTAATTTTCAATTCATCCAATAGCCCTTGTAACCAAATAGCTTCCTTCACCTCTGAATCTGCCATGTATTCCGCCTCGTAGTAGACAAAGCAACTGTAGACTGCAAAGAAGATTTCCAACTTACTGGAGCTCTAGCAAGAGTAAATACATATCCAGTAGTTGACCGACGCTTGTCCAAATCACCAACATAATCAGAATCAACATAGCCAATGGCAAATTGACTAAGATTTTCATCCCGCTCAAAAACCAAACCAATGTTTATAGTACCTATAATATACTGTAAAATCCACTTCACAGCTTGCCAATGTCCTTTACCAGGATCATACATATACCTGCTCACAATTCCAACTGCATGTGAAATGTCGGGCCTAGTACACACCATTGAATACATCAAGCTACCAACCGGCATTTGAATATGGAACTTTTGACATATACTCTCATTCTTCATGCGTACTTGGAGATAATGACGCACTAAGCTTTATATGAGGAGCAAGTGGAGTACTTACAGGTTTTGTACTTTTAGTTATGCCAAAATGTTATAAGACCTTCTTTAGATACTGCTTTTGTGTCAAACAAACCTTGCCATTTCCTCTATCTCTAATTGTCTCCATACCGAGAATCTTCTTGGCTTCCCCTAAATCCTTCATCTCAAATTCTTGATTTAGTTGAGCCTTTAACTTCTCAATTTCTTCTACATTCTTTGAAGCAATCAACATATCATCAACATATAAGAGTAGATAAATGAGAGTATCACCTTGTAGCCTTTGAAAATACACAAAGTTGTCAAATTTGCTTCTTGTGTACTCTTGACCCATCATAAACCTATCAAATCGCTTGTACCACTGCCTCGGAGATTGTTTCAAACCATAAAGCGATCTTTTCAGTTTACAAACCCAATCTTCCTTCCCAATACTCCTAAATCCTTCGCCGAGTCATATAGATTTCCTCTTCCAAATCACCGTAGAAACGCGGTTTTCACATCAAGTTGAACAAGTTCAAGATTCATCGAGCAACCAAGGCCAACAAAATTCTAATGGAAAGAATGTTTTACAACGGAGAAAATACCTCATTGAAATCTATTCCTTCCTTCGAGCGTAGCCTTTCGCCACCAACATTGCCTTGTATCAGATGTCTTTCAAATTCGGAAATCCTTCTTTCTTTGCATATACCCATTTGCATCCAATTGCCTTCTTATTCTTTGGTAATTGAACAACCTCCCAAGTTTCATTCTTATGGAGATCGCACTCTTCTTTCATGGCTTTCCTCCACTTACCATTTTCGAACTGCTAGCTACTTCATTATAAGTGGAAGGAATTTCACCATCTTCAATTGGGAGTGCATAGGCCACGTATCGAAAAAGGGGGCGAAGAGGCTTGCAAATTTCTCGTCTTGGCCTATTAACAAGAATGGATTCTTGTTGAGGTTCTTGGGAAGAATCCTCTTCTTCATCTCCAATGAACTCCTCTATCATAGGAGTCTCATTTCCAGCTGGGCTAACTGATGTTGTTTCAAACTCCACCTCGCCGAGTATGCTTCCACCTGTTGCGAGTACTGAAAACCTTAATCTGACTTCCTGTTTTCTGTTCTAACATAGAAGAATCATCAAATGTCACATCCCTACTAAACAGTATTTTCTTCGAACTTGGACACCAAAGATGGTATCCTTTCACACCTGAGGTAATCCCCATAAATACTGCTTTCTTTGCTCTAGGATCTAACTTAGACTCTTTCACATGATAATAAGCAGTGGAACCAAAAACATGTAAAGAGTCATAATCAGAAACAGGTTTTCCAGACCATACCTCAATCGGCGTCTTGCCTCCAATTGCAGTTGATTGGTAGGACGATTAATGAGATGACACGCATATATAACTACCTCAGGGCCCAAAACTCTTTGCCCAACCTGCACCTGGACAACATACATCGAACTTTCTCCAGTATAGTTCGATTCATGCGTTCTGCCACCCCATTCTGCTGTGGTCTATTTCTTACTGTAAAGTGACGTACTATTCCTTCATCTTGGCAAACTTTCAAAAACGGATCACTACGATACTCCCCACCATTATCATCGTAGTTGCTTGGTCTTTCGCGATCGAGTCTCAATCATCTTTTTTCCATTTAAGGAAAACACCAAGTACGTTATCTTTAGTTTTTATCACATACACCCAAACTCTTCGGAAAAATCATCTACAAAAGTGACAAAATAGTGCATACCTCCCAAAGATGTTGTTTTGGTAGGTCCCCACACATCGAATGAACATAATCCAAAATACTCTTAGTATTATGGATTGTGTGCCAATTTCACTCTCTGCTTTTCCCAGAACACAATGCTCACGAAGTCCAGCTACGGGTCTTTGCACCTTTCAATAAGCCTTGATTCACCAAACTAAGTAAGGCTTTTTCACCGCATGCCCCAAACGCATATGCCACAACTTGAGCATTTCGAATGCATCCTTCGCACGATCAGCTTGTCGTTTCAATAATCTGCTACCATTATAGTAATACAAGTTGTTTCTCCTCGTGCCTTTCATTACCACAAGAGCACCTGAAGAAACTTTTAGAATTCCATCTCGCATATTCACTGTGAAGCCTTTAGATTCCAAGGCTCCCAAAGAGATGAGATTCTTTTTCAACTTCGGTACATACCGAACATCTGTCAGAGTTCTAGTTGAGCCATCATGATTCTTCAACCGAATTGAACCTATCCCAGTTGTTTTACAAGCATCATCATTGCCCATATAAACAACTCCACCATCAAGTTCTTCAAAATTAAAGAACCACTCCTTGTGGGGACACATATGATCGGTACAACCTAAATCCATAATCCACTCATTTGATCCAGAGGTGGATGGTAGGCTAACAAGACAGAAATCTGACTCATCCCCTTCACGCTCAACAACATATGCATCAGAAGTAGCTTTGCCCTCTTTCTTTTGCAACTTCGGACAATCTTTCTTCCAATGCCCTTTCTCACGACAAAAGGCACATTGATCCCTATTGAGTTTTCCCTTTGAACGAGATCTTCCTCTTCTCTCCTTCTTACGACTCTGATTTTGACTCCGCCCTCTTGCTACAAGAGCTTCTACTGACTCATCTCTATTCTCCTTCTGATCCTTCTTCCGAATTTCATGATTGGACAGAGCAGAACAAACTTCTTCAAAGGACAATTTTTCTTTCCCATGAAGAAGTGTAATACTAAGATAGTCCAACTCATCTGGAAGAGATCCAATTAACAACATAGCCTTGTGCTCATCTTTGAATGTTTCATCCAAATTTAACAAATCAGCAATTAATCAGTTAAATGTATCAATATGGCTACTGATATTTGTACCTGGTCTTAACTGAAGACAAAACAGTCTTTTCATCAAATAGAGCCGATTCTCATTACTTTTCTTCATGTATTTGTTTTCCAGCACCTTCCATAACTTATTGGCAGACGTCTCTTTAATGAATTGATATTTCTGCTCTCTACAAAGACATGAGCGAATCATCCTACATGCTTTTACATTCAACCTCACCTAGTCTTTCTCATAGACATCTTCTAGTTTTTCCTCCTCCAGAACGATATCTAGATCCTGCTGATACAAGCTATCCATTACCTCACTCTACCACAAGCCAAAATTATTTTGACCATCAAATTTTTCAACATCAATTTTTGCATTTGAAACCATTATTATCTTTACTGGTGCGGAATGGTGGTGCCGCAGACGGTGATGCCTCGGACGATGAATCCTCGGACGATGATGCCATTTATGCCTTATTCAATTGGCTTGGTAAACAAAATTCACAATAACCAAGCTCCACAAATTATTATATTCAATAGCTAACCAACAAATCAACAATAGCCCTAGGTAGTAGTAAGTCTTGAAATGATTAAATACGCACCAGGGGAAAATTCCCAGAAACAATGGAGGGGTCACAAATGGTCCCACTTAAAATCCACTCCTTAGACTTTTATCGTCTTTTTGAGAATTTTCCTAGACATGCATATAACCATACAAATAGCTACTCACTGTCCTAAACCTAGGCTCTGATACCAATTGTTATGCAACGGAAACATAAACTCTAATGCTAGCTTATTGAATATAATAATACAAGTAGTAAAGCATAAATAAATTGCCAAAATTAAATGCAAAAATAAAGAATACCAGAATTAACAAGGTTCGGTATTAAAACCTACGTCCCTGACGCACAAAAGAAAAGCTCCACTATCTCCAAACAATATTACAAATATTTGGGCAATACAACAAATACCCAAAACAAAGGGTAGATACAACAAAACTTGTAAACTAAAGGGTCCTTAAAGAAAGAACCCTAAACAAAAGAAGTATAATGGAATTACAACTTGGGATACAATTAACATTGATTTAGGTCCTTATATATAGGCCCCAAAAGTTTTCCACTTTTCATTCCTTTTCAATGTGGGACAAACTAACTCATTTTGGCCTATTACATATAAGTCCCTAAACCTTTCTCCATTATCACTTTTACCCTATGTGATTTTGCTAAAAGCCATTTGTCAACACGTAGCTCCCAGAAATAACAGCAGTGTTTGCTAGATGGACTTACGATGCTCCTCCCAATTAAAGTAAGAAACTGCAGTTACGACTTGCCTTTTTTTTATTCCTCACCCATTCGCGTTAATCACTTATCATGTTTTGTCTTTTGAATGGCATCATCTCCTTTTATTAATTACTACAACTCAATTTCACCGGAAATATTTGCTTCCATGAGTCAGAAGAGCATAATTTTCTCACCTATCACAATTTACAGCCCTTAATTCACCTCCATTTCTCTCCCTCATAGCTAACTGTTTTACATTTATTATCAGTTATAGAGTAAAACTTGTATATATGCTGGTGACTTTGATTAACATCTTTCCACACAGCAAACCAAGAAATAATGAATCACTTTCTACTCGATAACATCCATCTATTCTTGCTTTGTTCATGAATTATAAATGAAATAGTCCATTGTTTTACAAGTAAAATTTACAAGAACGTAAGGAAGTTTTATAATTTCATAATTTTCATCTATGTAACAATAAAGAAAAAGATTATGTTGCTTTGATGATAAATAGTTTACAAATCTATTCCTAATAAGTAAGATTGAGAGTAGTAATACTACTTGTCCCAAGTATATATTTATCCATAATTTTATATCTCGAATAATGTGTCACGACTCACGAGTACTGACATATCATTTTTTTTGGTAAATGGTAATAATATAAAGAATGAAAGAATGGGACCCCAAACGGGACATCTCCAAGTACCTAGCAAAACAAAGCCAGCAAAAAGGCAAGGATTTACAATCTTTAAATACCAAGGAGCTAATCTCGCAGATGCCTAAACAAGCAGACCAGCAGCACAAAAAGGGCAGGTCCAGCAAATCAACAAAAACAGTCTGCACAAATATACACAATAAGCAGCCAACAAAAAGATACCCCTTGCACATAAAAAAGAGCAGCAGAAGAAGCACACCAGCACCATGCATGTGCCTCTAAGAAACCCGACAGCATTCTTGTCACAAAGTACACAACAACCAGACATTATAAGACCCCAAAAATCTGTAAACCAGCAGCAAGTCTCCCACTGGACAACACATTGATATATCATTCAATGTATTAGCTCTTTATTTATATGTTTATGCTATATATAATAACACATCGGTTAAAATATGAAATTTGAGATAAATTTTGAAAAGAATAGTGTTATTATAAATCAAATTTAATATAAAGCACGATGTTTTTCTTTATAAACTTCCATAAGTGTTTGTTAGATAAATATAAAATTCCAATTAAAAATTAACTCATGTTTAAAATTAGAAATGCGGTTGGTTAATAGAATCAGACTTATTAAAAACTTTATAAATTACTTCTAATAACATGCCTATTTAGTTCTAAAAGATTCTTTCATTCAGTTGAATCTTAATTTCCAGTAATAGCGGTGTCAATCTATGTAACTATGTTCACTCCATCAATCATCATCTTCTCTTTTTCGTCTCTTGTGTTAGCCTCTGTTTACTCCATCATCTCCTCTTTTCAGCCTCTTGTGTTATTAATCTCTGTTTGCTCCACCATCTTCTCTTTAGAAAAGGGAAAAAAGAAATCAGTGGATATCTAATGATCCAATAAACGCTCTTATCTCTCTCCCTCTCCCTCTCTTTTTAATTTTTGAAATAGCAATTGTTGACCAGAAACATATATACACATATATAGGAGTAATAATACAGTCACCGAAGTAGTACACCGAATTCATGAACCGAATAACGTGGTAAAATCTTGACCATTGATTAATTTTAACTAAATATTAATAGACGGTCATGATTTTTTCACGTCATTCGGTGTATAAAATCGGTACACAACCTTTGGTAGCTTTATCATTTCCGATATATATAGATACATACTGCTCTTCTTTAGATGTTGTGGGCTAAACAACTAATATTTGAACATAAAGGAGTTGCTTAGTCAGACCTTAGCAACCCTTCACAAATTCTTCTATCCAAAATTGTCCAACACCAGCAATTTATTCGGCCTTCGTTGCCAAATCTTTGTAATTTTTTTGAATGCATTTGTTTAACAGATAAGAAGGAGAGAGACTATATAATTTTAAACTTACAGCCAATTTAATTTCAGATATAGAACTATCCCTTCTCTATTAACTCAAAACTATTATATAAATTAGATTTAAAATATTCAAGTTTGGATGGTAGGTGCATGAAAATTAGGGGTGTTCGGTTCCGGGTACCCTACACTTTTTGAAGGAACAGAAGGCGGAGGCAGGAACAGGCAACGGTTCCTTGAAATTTGGAACCGAGCCGGAACCAAGCAGTTCCGGTTCCTACCTGCAGCAAACTGTAAGTCGTAACAACGGTTCGGTTCGGTTACCTTAGGGTACCCTCGTAAAATTACATGACCCCCAAAAGTTTTCAAAATAGCAAAAAAACCTTTAAAAACTTACAAATACCCCCCCACCTGGCACTTGTTAACAAAAATAAAATTACAAATTATAAATTCAAAATTACAAACTCCATTACTTTGTAAAGGTAGATTTTCAAAAGTTAAACCAACTTACTTTAAATGTTATGAAATATAAATATAAATGTATTCACATTACTTTTTCTACAAAAGTTTATATTAACTCCCCTAATCTTTAATTTTATTTTATATTAGTCTCGGTTCTGGTTCTACAGTTGCATGTTCTGGTTCCTAACTATAGGAACCGGAACCGAATGCATATGTAACTGGTTCCAAAAATTTGGAACCGGAACCTACCCATTGATGATGTTGTCGGTAGGAACCAACCAAACCTGGTGGTATCCGCCGGCCTTGGTTCCAATCGGTTCTTTTGAACACCCCTAATGAAAATAGAGTAAAACGCTGGTCCTTTAAGTTATTTTGATTGTAAATAAAAATATAGTTAATAAAAAAAATACATACAACGGGAGTCCTATTGTTACTTTCAAGGGGTGTTTGGTTGGGGTTATCCCCCATTAATAAGATAATGTGATCTTATATTACTTAGATTATCACGTTTGGGTATTAAGTAATATAAGATTTCAATAATTTTCCAAAACCAATAGGAGACATTTGGATCATATAATATTTTATTATAGGGATATATTATATCAATGGAAAGAAAAAATTATCTTGAAAATTACTGGGAATGTTTAGAAAATATATTTGGTTGGTTCAAATAAATTGGTGAATAATATGTTTGGTTGAGGAGATAAATGAGTGGGTATATTATATAAATTACTAAATTGTCCTCTTTTTTAAATATTAATATAATAGTATTTTTTATTATTTTTTTGAATTTTTTTAACCCCCTACATTTGAAATTTTGTTAAACCACCCCAACCATATAAAACTTTAATTGTGATCCATAGGGTGTGTTTGTTTCACAGAATTCTTTATTATTAAAAATATAGGATTATCACTAAGATATATTACATTGGAGATTAATGGAGGAATGTTATACTAATATATTCTGTTGGATTGATGGGTATACATAATTAATTTATTTTGTTGGGAGAAATAAAATATTACTGAAGGATTTTTATTGAATTGCCTTTCCTTGTTAATATATTATTATTAGTAGTAGTAGTAGTAGTAGTTAAAATATTACTTTTAACCCCCTACATTTGAGAATTTGGCTAAAACACTCCAACAACAAAAGTTTAAAATTTAACAAAATACACGCGACCACACAAGACGATTTGTCGCTACCAACCATCACTATTGGTCGCTAATAACAACTACTAGAATGATGCAAGACCGATCGGATCTAGCAACCGTGCATCGATCTGGCCATTTTTAGCAAGATTAAAGGTAAAAAATGGTCAGATAGCCATGGATCTAGTCAGAAAGACATATCCATTCTAGCCATTAACAGTCGTGGATTCGATGGAAAATAGCCAAATCTATTTTGGCCATTAATGGCCAAATCTGTGGCCTTTCACAACCAGAGATCTGGTCGGAAATGGCCAGAATAGTTTTGGTTGTTTTCGCCTAGATCCATAACCACCTAGTCATTTTTGGCCTTCAACCTAGCTAGAAACTTATAGATCAACGCACTACTGGCCAAATTTGATCGATCATGAGTCATTCTGATGACTGTGGATGGTGACCGATGGTGGTAGCCAGCGGCCGACAATTATCTTGGGTGACTAAGAGTATTTTGGGTATTATCCATATAAATAGTGAGCGTATTTCTGTCTAAAAAAATAATATATGAGGTTAAAGAACTTGTTTTGCACATTTGGGCTAATTGTTATTTAGTAGACATATAAAGGCATTTGTGTCCAAAATGTTTATTAATTAAGGGTAAAATTGGTATGAAAAGTTGATTACCTCGGTAATGGAAAAATAACACCTCTCTAGACGGTAATCCAATTACCCTCGTGTTTACTAATAGTAACCACTATTTGCAATACAAGTTCTTCGTAATCTTTTATTACTTAACACCCAAACGTAGTAATTTGCAGGAAAAAAAAAAAAGGATAGATTACCGGTGTTATTTTCCATGCACCTAAAACAAACGCACCCATAATAATTACTGTTGGTTATATAGGCGACAATCTGATTACCTCCATTTTCTTAGGTATTTTAAGATTACTTGGTAATGTTAATTTTGTTACAATTTTACCCCTTATTAATAAAAATTTTGGACAATAATGCCTTTATTTTGAAATTAATTTGCATGAACCTACTATTACAATTTTACCCCTAATTAATTAAGTTTTTTTATGGTAATGCTCTTGTATTTAAAACAAATTACAGGACACTCAAACCACCACCACGCACCAACAATCATCATCGGCCATCGCCAATCGATGTGGTGGAATAGCGCAAGATCTATTGGATCTAGCTGGTTGTGTGTCAATCTGGCAAGAAACACCCTGATCTACAGCCATAAATCTGGCCGTTAAAGACAACCAAATCTCTAGTCGTTTTTGGCCAAATTCATGATGGATTTGGCAACCAAATATCGGCGCACAACTAGTTAGATCCAACCGATCTTGCGTTATTCCGACGACTGTTGGCTGCCATTCAATGGTGGTGGCCTGCAGTCGACTGTCTTCTTGGATGGCTGGGGTGCTTTAGTTAATTTTTAAACTTTTGTTATGGGGTGTTTAGCTAAATTAACAAACATAGGGGTTAAAAAAATCTAAAATATTATTATTATTATTATTGTTATTATTATTATTATTATTATTATTATTATTATTATTATAGAATGGCAACCCAGTAATCTATGTAACATACACACCAATTTATTCCAACTTAACCAAATGTATTTCCCTAAACATTCTTAGTAATTCCATCTTCCCATTAATATAACATTCTCAATAAATAACATTCTCTTAATCAAACGCACCCTAAAGTAAATAGCATCACCTCTTATATGAATAATACTTATGGTTTGTTAAAGCCCAAATGTAAATGAAAAGTATATAATAAGGTACAGATATTCAGTTATTCACGTCCCTTATTATCCTCCTCTATTTCTTTTCTTTTTCGTTTCTTTTCTCATAAATAAAAAATTGCTTAAATTTCGATGCCTCAAATTCTAAATCAACATGGTTCGATTCCCTTTTTACCATGGAATCTAAGGGTCCAAAAAATATTTTTTTAAATTAAATGTTGGAAATATGGAATATTGAAGTTTGAAAACATACTTAGTAGTACAAAGAAGTTTAATCAAATTATATATTATTTAAATAATATTCAAAAGTATTTTTTGAAAACCAAAGGAGAGTTCGTACATTTTATAAATTTATAAATGTTTTTTAAGTCATTCCCTTAGTTCAATACTAGTCTGAAGAGTTCATCTGTTCTTCTTCTTCTTCTTTTTAATCAAATACAAATGTTTTTTGTAATATATGTATATATGTATATAATATTTTTTTCCAAAGTGATACAATGTCGTGAGGTCAAAATTAATTACAAATATTCAACGGTTAATCTAATAATTAAGACTTTGAATTTAATTAAAGGCAACTAATACTGATATTACCAAATCAACAAAAACTCTCAAAATCATCGTTAATGTTTGGTTGTTCTAATATTATAATGGGCGGTCAGGTAAGTGGCAATATCTTAATGTGTGTTTGACAAGAATTTACGCACTACCATCTTAGTGCCCAAATAATTAAAAATTTTCTTTTACGTTTCCAACCAATAACTCAATATTTCATGCGCATGCTAAAGCATTGACGAAAAGGACTCCAGTTCGTTCGTGTAGTATTAAAACTCTCAGGAAAGTGTGACAATGAAATGCATTAAAGGAAAATAACCATAAGAAGAAGAAGAAGAAGAAGAAGAAGGAAAGACATCCTATAAATGTCACTGAAGGTAACAATATTGGAGAAGATATTTTGATGCATGTGAAGTGAAGTAATTATAAGAAAGAAAGAGAGCATGAATGGAGCCCACAAAGCAGTCACGCTAATTTCAGCTTTTGAAAAAATGAAGAAGAAGGATAACTTTACCTCCCAATGTGGATTTGTTTGACAGGGATGATTCAGTGAAAGAAATTTTCACGGGTGAATGTGATGGTGGGTATGAGAATACTACAAACCAGTCACACACTGCAAAAACACATAATTGCTAGAGCATTATATGGGGAGAAGCAATAAAGATAAAGCTAAAGTTAGAATAAGATCACTATCATTCATCATGCATCACCCACAAACATACCAACCTTTTCGTTTTTTCTTTTCAATTCTTTTTATTTAATTTCACCTCTTTAATTGTGCGGTGCAGATGGCCGTACTGGTTGTAATGGGCATTGACAAACTCCAGACTCAAGCTATACCATCTGATTAATTTAAATTATTTAAGTGCTTTATCTAATAAATTTCTTCTACGACTTAATCATCTATCAAAACATTCCTTACCATACAGAGAAGTTTGAGATTTTGGATTTGCAAACCTGTTAGCAAGTACTTCATTAGTCACATCAAATACCTCAATAAATAAATTTGTGTTTACCATTGTAAAATTGAGAAATAAAGAGATAAAATAAGTTTTAACATGTTGTAAGAAAAAGAGAAGAATAATATATAACTAACCACCACTGGGTGGCATGATGGTAAAAGAGCAAGAGAAAATTTCATGAGTTCTTGAGTTCTCGAGTCCCCTCAGAGACTAATAAAGATGGCCAACAACGTTTTACCTGCACAGCAAGATCGAAGATTAGTTAAAATACGAAATTAGTCCAGACACAACCGATAATAAAAATAATAATAATAATATATGACACACTTTCTTTTGGGTGGCGAATATTGACTTATTCTCTTACTCTGAATATTGACTTATTCTCTTACTCTTAGTCGTTGGAATTGGTTTGAAATTATAATGGTGTGTAGTGACTAGTGATATGATGATAAAAGCTAAAGAATGGTAGTATTAGAGTTTTGATTGAGTTTAACTATAACTGACTTTATACTTGAGAGTCCTCAATTGAGTTGTATGAAATTGTTTACGGGGCTAAATAAAAGGTTGGTTACAATGCCAACCCCAATGAGTTGGCCAGACGGTCAAAGAAATTTGTTTTCTTTTCTTGAGTTCTTGAATTTAAATCTTAGGGTTACCTACCATAATAATATTATGACTTACTTAATCCTTTAGATTTGTAAGGTGTTCAATAGGCTCAAATAATTAATTAAAGTATATGCAAATTGACTTAAACATCCCAATTATAAAAAAACAAATATATAATTTGATGAAATTGAAGGTGAGTGGGTGGATTCCAGTACATTAATTCGGTGGACCCAGATGATAACATTCATTTAAATTGTTGACACGTGTCCAGATATATTGGTGTATAAATGAGAAAATGTAGAGAAAGAAAGAAAGAAAGAATATGGAGAATCCAACTAAAGTAAACATTGATTTGATAAACTGAAAGATATGTATCCCCAGCAAGTGGAACTGGAAAAAGTAGGAGACCAAAATGAAATGCAATAGTACACGCCACTCACAAACTTTGAATCTTATCATTCATCAATAGCAAACACTCCTGTTCTCGTTTTCATCATTCACTTAATTTACAAAATGGCCAACAAAAACCTTCACTCGCGGAACTTAAATAATCAACTTTACTATGCATATCTATCATATAAACACTGTTTTTTCTTATAGTGTGTATAGCGTTTGGTTTATTGTAAATGGAATCCAACACAGCTCTGATGGTTTTTCTTTCCTTTTTGAGGTGGGGGAGGGACGAGTATTCATGCATGTTGATAGAAGGAGGAGCCATAAAACCGAACGAACCTACTCAAGCCAAAAGAAGCGTTACTAAAGTCTAAAGATTAGGTTTTTCATTTTTGGCCAACTACAACTGTATACTCATCATGCCACATAAAAGCAAATGTAACTTGAACTACCATGATGACTAATATATATTAAGATAACACAAAAAAGTATGCCATTCCATCATTGAATTTTCCCTTTAAAAGGAGACTAAAGCACAAAAATAACTGAACCAAAGAAAGCTTCAAAACTAATCAACATGGATGTGGAGAAACTCTTTCATATGACAGGAGGGGCTGGCCCATCTAGCTATGCTAAAAATTCCTCCTTGCAGGTTTCATCATCCTCTCCCTCTCTATTTTTCACTTCTTTGATACATATATTATTTCCTATTTTGGTGATTGCATGACTGTTCCAGTTCTATCAAGAGTACGTACCTGCTCTTTTGTTCTTTTGTAACTGTTTCTTATTTTCTTCCAACAGAAGAAGGCATCGGATATGGTGAAGAACGTAACCATAGAAACATTACAACAACTTTATCTTGAAATAACTACAAAGACGTTATGCATAGCTGATTTGGGTTGTTCTTCTGGATCCAATACACTAGCAACGATTAAAGATGTTGTTGAAACCGTTGAAGGAACTTGTCGTAAATTCATGCTTTCAGACCCAGAGTTTCACGTTTATCTTAATGATCTTTCAACAAATGACTTCAACTCCATCTTTAAGGCCTTGCCAGATTTTGTTAGAGAGCTTAGGGAAGAAAGAAGTGGTGGATCTCCCCACATATATATTGGAGGTTATCCAGGATCTTTTTATGGAAGACTCTTTCCCAGCAACTCCTTGCATCTTATCTATTCATCTTACAGTGTTCACTGGCTATCAAAGGTCAGATTCTTCTCTTTTGATTTTATCACTATGAGCATGCATGCACTTAAGTTCTGAATAGATATCATAATTTTGGAATCACTATTTGGTTAAATGAAACAAAACCACTCTCTTAATTTTCATATACTTGTTATTCAATTTAAGCCAGGGTCAAGCACCATGCAAATTAGATCACGCATGTATCAAATATCACTATGTTATGCAGGTTCCTCCAGCTCTTTACAACGACCATGGCGATTCAATAAACAAAGGCAGCATTTATATCTCTGAATCCAGCCCTCCTCGAGTGTTACATGCATATTTTAATCAATTTCAAGAAGATTTCTCCACGTTCCTTAGATCAAGGTCCGAAGAATTAGTCGTTGGAGGTCGAATGGTGCTTATCTTATTAGGAAGAGCAGGTCCTGATCATGTTGACAGGGGCAACTCATTCTTCTGGGAACTTCTCTCACGATCCCTAGCCATCTTGGCTTCTCAGGTGCCCATAAATTCTCAATACGTCTCAAACCAAGAATATATTTTGGAGTGTTGATGTTTAAGCGCGTTATCATTGTGCAATTTTTGTTTTTTGTAGGGAGAAATAGAGAAAGAAAAGCTTGAGTCTTACGATGTGAACTTTTATGCACCATCAAAAGATGAAATAGAAGAGGAAGTGAGGAGAGAAGGATCGTTCAAACTAGACCAGCTTCAGATGTTTCACATAAAGAAGGAAGATTATGGTGACAGACATGGCTATGCGGTTGCGGCGACAGTTAGGGCTATTCAAGAATCAATGATCCGTCACCATTTCGGAGTAGGAGAAGGGAGCTTAGACTCTTTGTTTGAGATTTACGGCAGAATGGTTGATGAAGAAATGGGTAAAGAAGAAATTAAGCCCTGGACTTTTATCCTAGTTCTTAGAAAATTATAATGTTATTTAAAATGTGATGAACTATATGAACCGTTGATCAACTAGTCAGCGTTTCATATATATCGAGTTAAAATACCGCCTTTTGACTTCACTTTCTAATGTAAAAACAAGCTGATTGCGTTTGGTTGCAGATTATACGGAATTACTAGGGTAATATAGTCTTATATTACTTTATTATCATATTTGGTTATCAAATAATATAAAATTATAGTAATTTTTCAATACCAATAATAGTTACTGTTGGTAATATTAGAAGTAATCTGATAACCTCTATTTTCTTAGGTATTTTAAGATTATTTAGTTATCTTATTTTTGTTATAATTTTATCCCTTATTAATAAAATTTTAGGATAATAATACCCTTGTTTTAAAAATAATTTAAAAAAATACCAATTGACTATTTTATCCTTATATACAAAGTTTTTAGGACATAAATACTCCTGAAATTATACAAAATTATTCAAGGGTGGTGGTGGATCTGGCCACCACCGCCAGTCGTTAGAAACAGCCGTCAACGATTGAGCGGTGCACGACTGACCAGATAAGGCTGTTTCTGACCATGGATATGTGATCCATGGTCGAAAACAACCAGATCTAGTCTTTCATAGTTAGATCTATGGTTGTTTCACGGCCAAATATGTGGCGATCTGGTCGTGAAAGGCCAAATATTTGGCCGTGAAACCACTGTCATTTCACGACCAAATTTTTGGCCTTTCACAGCCAGATCACCACTTTCGCCACCGCCAGCAGTGGTGACAAGCCACCAGTAGTGGCTTGGGGTGAGTTGGGTGTTTTTGTTAAGTTTTAAATTTTTTTTCTTGTTAGGGTGTTTTAGCTAAATCTGAAATGTAAGGGGTTAAAAGAAATTATTCAAAAAATAATATTATATTAATATTTAAAAAGGAGGGAAAATTTAGTAAATTATATAACATACCCACCAATTTATTCCTCCCAACCAAATATATAGGCATGTCAATGGGGAGGCAGGGTAGGGCGGGGATCTCATTCACTATACCCATCTCCAGCCTCAGAATCACTCCCCACCCCCACGCCATCCCCGTTACGGGGATGACAAGAATTCTCCTTCCCCGCCCCAAAGGGGAATGTTGGAGGCCCGTCCTTGTCTTGTTAATTTTAAATAAACATAAATCAATTTGAGCATTACCAAACATAATAGTTAATTCTCGTCCATATGACAAACACCTAAATTAATCATTTAAACATAGTTAATTTGACATAAATATGGGTTAGGGCTTGTTCTTGTTCAATTGTTTAGGGTGGGGGAAATTGGGAACAAATATATATATATATATATAAACATATATATAATTTTTAATTTTATATATTATATACGGGACGAGGACGAGGACGGGGAAAGGCATTACCCACCCCCTCCCCTATCCCCGAAAAAATCGGGGCATCCTCACCCCATATGGGGCGAGCCGGGACGGGTCCCCAGAATTTTGGGGAACATTGTCATGTCTACAAACATATCAATATAACATACCCACCAGTTTATTCCAACCAACCAAATATATTTCCCTAAACATTCCCAGTAACCTTCAAAGTAATCTATATTTCCATTAATATAATATTCCCTAAATCAAACGCACCCTAAAAGTATAAGTTCAACTTGCAAAAATTTGAGAATGTAACATTGGATAGATTCATTGTGACCACAATAAACTTGTCATGTATGTGTGTGCACATTGGACACATATTAAATATACATGTTTTAGTGACTCAATGTCTAATCAATTAATTTATGTCACATAAATAATTATTTTAAAATCCACCATTATATTTGTGACTAAAATTGAGAAAAGAGAATGACCCGGGCTGCATATATATAAAAGATTTTTCCGTAAGAAGATTTGTTCCAATGGAAGAAAAATGTAATCCACTAAACAAAATATTAATTGAAAGTGCATGTATATGAACGCAGATCTGTACTTACCCTTACGCTAACATGTCAAACATGATTTTATAAATAGTGATTCCTGTAAGGCTTTTCAATATGAGAAAAGTAGAACCAATCGCCGGTTGGCCCGCTTGGTTGCAATAAAATTGAGGAAATTAAAACGTAATGTAACTCCCGTATATCTTATGTACGCTTTGGTGCATGAAAAGAGCAAGAATAAGGATGGTGAAGGAATGAGAAATTTTTATTTGAGGGAGTAATTACTATTTACGAAAGGAACTTTCATATTAGGAGTTAATGTATAAAATCACAATTTACTATTAAAATGTTTCGATTTTCTCTTAATGTACCATGTCATGAAATCATGATATTGGACTAGTGTGTGTTGGAGTTGGTGACCACTTCAACAATAAAGGTCGTAGCTAGGCAGCTCTGAGTCATAACTAGTCTGCATGACGTACACGGGGTCCCCTTAGTCCCCCAGAGAGCAAGCGAGGGTCTCAAAGGGAAGCGCCAGCGGCCCGTAAGTAGTTTGGGTTTATATCATGTATAGCCACTATATGATTCTTTAAAGATTAGAACTCCTTACTAGGGTTGAGCTTAGGAATAATGATCTTAGTTGTATTATTCTCTTCATAACCTAGTATATAAAATCATTTTCTCTTGTATGAGTGATAGAATAAACCATAACAAATACATTCATTGTGAGAAAGGAAAAAATAAAAACAGAGCAGAAAAAATCTGGAAATTGTTGTTTTTATTTCATCATTTTGAATGACTGCTACAGTGGCACTATTATGATTTATATACCCGAAGGCAAAGTACAAATTTTTGTCAACTTATATCTACACCGCTCATTCTAATACAAACAAACACAAAGGCTATTCATTCTTCACCATTCGATCATAACAGGAAGATCATGCTCTCTCTGTTGCATGCAAGTTGGTTAACAAGTTGCATTAATAGAATGCAAGTTGGTTAACAAGTTGCATTAATAGAATGCAAGTTGGTTAACAAGTTGCTTTAATTGAATGCAAGTTGCTCAGCAAGTTGTATTAACAGAGTGCAAGTTGATTCTACAAGTTGCATTTCCAGAGTCATGAAGATCATACTTGAGCAGAGAAGAAATGTAGTGTGCTTCTTATAAACCATTGGTTGATTGAATCTTAAAACCTTTTATGTCAACATCGTCCCTCAATGTAAACTCAGCAATGAAAAAAAAAAATTCAACGTCGTCCCTCAAGCACAATCTTAACTCAGTTTAGCTTATTTTGTCAACCTCTTTTTGATCTGTCTGTTTCTCTCTCGACTAATTTTGACTCTAACACTAAGTTAGAATTTGAAGCTTGCTCAGGATAGTCAGTTCGTCCCTCAAGCTCAACTTCGGAGAGACAGAGAGACGAAGTTGATCACGAAGAGTGCGAAAGCAAGAGCTGGAGAGAGGTTTGGTAAGGATATCAGCAACTTGAAAGGTGGAAGCAATATACTAGACAACTAAGCGTTAAGTTTGGAACCATTTCCCACACAAAGTGCACATCAATTTTGATGTGCTTGGTGCGAGCATGGAAAACGGGATTGGAAGCAAGAGCTCCAGCGCTTGTGTTGTCACACTAGGGAACATGAAGGCCTGGAATAGAGACATGGAGCTCCTGAAATAGGTTTTGAAGCCAAGCGATCTCAGTAGAAGTATGTGCCAAGGCACGGTATTCTACGTTAATGGAGGATAAGGCAACCACCTGCTGTTTTTTGGAGCACCATTGAATCAAGTTGGATCAGAGGAAGATACAATAGCCACTGGTAGATTTACGATCATATGGGCTACTAACCCAGTCAACATCAGCATACCCTTCAATGTAGACTGAAACCTTTACTGAAGGTTAAAACCATGGTGTAAGGTCCCTTTAACATGGCAAAGAACATGTTTGTAAGCCTACCAATGGTTAAGAGTTGGCGCCTTGAGGAATTGACTCAATTCGTTTACTGCAAAAGAGAGATTAGGTCTAGTCATGGTGAGGTACTATAAGGCCCCAATAAGACTTCTATAGACAGATGGGTGTTCAAACAGAGGACTATCATCAAGGCTAAGTTTGGATCCAAGAATCATTGGAGTAGAACAAGGATTGCAGTTGGTCATGCCATATTTAAGTAGAATTTCCTAAGCGTACTTGCTCTGATTAAGAAGCATTCCATAACTAGTCTGAACTACTGAAATTCCAAGAAAATAGTTAATAGGACCAAGAATTTTAAGACCAAATGTGCTATCCAAGTTGGTGATTATTTGTTGAATTAACGAATTGTCATTTCCTGTTTGTAAGATATCATCAACATAAACAAGAATGTAAACAACTTTGCTGCCATGATGATAATAGAAGAGGCTTGAATTAGAGGTAGAATTCATGAGATTCTGTTGTAACATAGCAGCCTTTAGTTTGTCATACCAACCACATGGTGCCTGTTTTAAACCATACAATGCCTTGTTTGTGCAATTTACATACATGCTTAGGTTTGTAAGGATCAACAAAGCTTTCTGGTTGAGGCATGTAGACTGATTCAGTAAGATCGCTATTGAGAAAGGTATTATTAACATCAACTTGTTGAACTTCCCAACCATGGCTGACCGCAAGTGATAAAATGACTCAGAAGGTGGAAGCTTTGATTATAGGAAGAAAAGGTTTCGAAATAATCAACACCTATAGTTTGATGGAAACCTTTGGACAACAAGCCTTGCTTTGTAACGTTGAACACTACCATCAGAGTTTAGTTTCACATTAAAGACCCACTTATTGCCAACAAGGGTCATATCCTTGGTGTATGGAACTAGAGACCAAGTTCGGTTGTGTTGGAGAGCTTCATACTTGGCAGTCATAGCTTGCACCCAAAGAGGATTAGTTAAAGCCGATGTTGTACTGGTAGGTTTTGTATGGGAGTTAAGAGTGAGGATACTAACAAGAGCTGCTGCTTTTCTTTGAGTAATCATAGGGTGTGTGTTCTAGACAATTGTGGTGGTAGGCCGAACTTGGGAAGACGATACTTGAGAGGTGTAAGGGTTGAGGTCAACTTCAAGTGTTAAAGGTGGAGCCGAGGACTAAGAGGTGGACTTGGCAGACAGATTTTGTGTTGAAGGTATTGTGGAAGAAATATTCTGATTAGAAACGTTGATAGGAAACTTCCAAGGTTGAGATGAAGGTGACATGGAAGATGCCTCTGTTTCTGAAGTATGTTGTATAGATGCTTATGCTAGCAATATGAGTCCCATTTCAGTAACCTGGCGATGTTTGCATTCAATCCTTCTATTTTGCTTATGCATATGAGGACAGGGGTGCCAAAAATGGATCCCTTATTGAGCAAAGGAAAAGGCAAGAGGTCTGAACTCTCCTCCCCAATCTGACTGAAATTTTTTTATTTTATTGTCAAACTATTGATCTACTAACTGTTTGACAATTGAGGTTACCTCTGATTTCAGTTTGAGAGGATAAGTCCAAGAGTATCTAGTATGAGCATCAACAAGAAGCAAGTAGTATATGAATCCAGTAGCTGAAACTATAGGGGTAGGTCCCCAAACATTTGCATATACCAACTCAAAGGGCTTACTTGCCTGAGAATTTGATGGAGGAAAGGAGTTTTGGTGAAGCTTGCCATATTGACAAGCTTCGCAAAACTAAACTTATTAATATTGTCATTTACATTCAACGTTTGTACAAGGGAGTTAAGGACAAAGAAATGAGGATGGCCTAACTCTTATGCCATAAATCTCTTTCACTAACAAATGCTGGAGCTTCACCTTTATTTCCTTTTATGGCGGGTAAATCACTGGAGTCTTGATGTCCAGTGTAATTATGTAAGCATGAAAATCCAAAAAAGGAGGTTTTAGCTTGTGATTGTTGTAAATGAGAAGACTATAACGAGGTAGATCTTTGTTGTTGGCAGGCCCCATTTCCACTTGGGATGTCGAGTTGGTACAAACCATTGTGTAAGGATACTTTAAGAAGCATAACTTGAGAAGTCTTGTCCTTTATAACACAATCATCAACAGAGACCTCAACTAGCACATTATTATCTCTTGTAATTTTAGAAATGCTCAGTAGGTTCTTAGTCACATGTGGAACACATAGTATGTTTTTAAGTTGAATAAATTTGTTCATACAGGAGGAAGGTAAGATAGTCAAACCTGTATGGGAGATGTCAAGGCACTGCCCATTCCCAACTTGTAGAGATTCAGTTTCAGTGTATTGATTTTTTATTGAGAGATTTTGAAGATCAGATGTTATATGATGAGTGGCACCTGAGTCAATAAACCAATTCGGATCCAAAACTGTTAGAGGAGTTGCTATCTAATTTGGCTGAGTTGTTGCAGTCTACTTTTTCAACTCACTTTCTCCTAAGTGTCCATAGTGTTGTTGTGATAGATTTGGTCCAGAAAAAGGAGACCTTACTAGAGTGTTGTTTTAAAAGAGTTGCTAATGATGTGCCATAGGTGAAGAAGTCTGGTAAGATTGACTTGGAAAGTAATTCGAGTAACCAAGCTGAGTGTTTGCAAAGAACACTTGTGCAGGAGTTGTGGATTGAGTATGTTGTTGTGAGGTATTATACTCTGTTCCAAATTGTGGTCAATGGTTCTGATTTCCTTAAAAGGAAATGTCAAAGCGACGATAGCATTGTAAAGCCATGTGTCCACTTTTCCCACACAATTAACAAAATAGTCTAGGTTTGTAAAAGTTTCAATCTCTTCATCTACTTCTGCCAAAATTTGGATTATAAGGTTGAAAACTTTGAGTAGTTAGGTAGGAGTGTTTACTTTGGGAGTGAGAGTGTATAGGTTGATTTGTTTGTTGTCCTGAGGTGTTTAACATTGACGTGGTCAGTTGAGAGTTGGAAGGCTGTTTGTTTGCCAAAAAGGCAACGACTTCATGAAAGCCTGTACAGGCAGAGTGTTGTTTCTCCAGTCTCATTTTGTGTTTATGTAACAGGAATTGTGCTTCCTGTAATGATACTTCACTACTCCTAGCAGTTAAAGTGGCTACCATTGCATCATATTCAGTTCCAAGTCCATCAAGAATGTATAAAAGCAACTTTTCATCAGTTACAATCACACCACTAGTGGTCAAAGAATCAGCAATTTCTTTCATTCTAAGAACATAATCATTTATGCTAGAGTTATCTTTCCTAGTCGTTTGTAATTGATTCCTTAAGTGTAAGATCCTAGCCTTAGAATCTATTAGAAAATGCATCTCCAATGTGTGTCATATATCAAATGTTGTTTCACAATTAGCAACATGCCTGAACATAGCTTCTGAAATGGTAGATATCAACCAGCTAAATAACAACTGAATCAATCCTTTTCCACACTAATTGTTCTTGATTAACAACCTGTTTTGATTCATCAGTTTCAAAGATAGTAAAGGTAAGAAGACAAGGTTTATCACTTGTAACAAAGCCTTCTAGCTCATAAGCTTTCAGCGCATGAAGAACTTGTGACTTCCAGTAAGCATAGTTTCATTCTCCTAACTTCACAATGATGGTAGGTAGAGTGATGTTTAGTGTTGAGACAGAAGCCGAATTCATTCCCTTTCCTTCTGTGTTAAGGACAGAGGTGAGAGGTGTTTTAGGACCTGCCATTGACGTATGTCTACAGCTCTAATACCATGAGAACGAAAAAAATGAAAAACAAAGAAGAAAAAAATCTAGAAATTGTTGTTTTTATTTCATCGTTTTGAATGACTGCAACAGTGGCACTATTATGACTTGTATACCCGAAGGTAGAGTACAAATTCTTGTCAACTTATATCTACACCGTTCATTCTAATACAAACAAACACAAAGGCTATTCATTCTTCACCATTCGATCATAACAGGAAGATCGTGCTCTCCCTGTTGCATGTAAATGGGTTAACAAGTTGCATTAATAGAATTCAAGTTGGTTAACAAGTTGCTTTTACTGAATGCAAGTTGCTCGGCAAGTTGTATTAACAGAGTGCAAGTTGCATTTCTAGAGTCATGAAGATCATACTTGAGCAGAGAAGAAAGGTAGTGTGCTTCTTATAAACCGTTGGTTGAGTTGAAGCTTGAAACATTTTCTGTCAACACATTGTAACAAGAGATGTGAGAAAATATCTCAATAATATTTACTCTACTGGACGTAGTCCGGATTTAGGTGAATCAGGATAAATCGCGCGTATTTTTTTTTTCTTTACTAGCTCAATATTTGTGTGTGATTATTTGTTTCTTTGATTCCAATCACTCTTTAATTCTTTTAGTGTGTTCACTGTATACATTTAAACAATGAATCATATCTTGTCTAATATTAAAATTGGTCCGGAGCTTTCATTATAATGGTGGTAATCAAACAAAAAGAAGACAAAATCTATATGGGTTTATATAAGAAAAATTCTCAAGAAAAAAATAATTTATATATTAGTCGATAACCAAATGAATTCAAAACGTAAATGATTAAACTTGGCAAAAAATAACATATCCTTGGGGCATTTTAGACTAGATCTTTCTTCTAATTAACCGAGTGCATATCCTACATTGAAACGTCCAGTCGATTTTTGTTTCCCCTGTACATAATGCCAGAGGCATGGCAATATTGGAATCAAGTTCGCTTCAGATTCTGCATTTCAGATTGCCCAAGAGATAGAAAAATTTCTTTTCTAAAAGCTTTCAGAAAACAATCCGGAAAACGAAGAGAACAGAGAAAAGTAATTGAAATAAAAATTATTTTATCTATTAATGGGTAACACATAGCAATGCAAAGAGAACGATTTGTGGACCTTAGAAGAGCTCATAGTGCAGGTCAAGAATGAGTTTAGATTGGGCCCATGTAGAAAACGGTGAGGGTCCCAGAGCTATACGCTAAAACATTTTTTCTTTTTATTTCTTTTACTGAGAAAAAGTTATCTATTTCTTAATTCTTAGGGTAATATAGGTTCCATTTTTTCATTATAATTTCTATTTCCCCAGGGGAATAGCCTTGTTCTTGTGCGGCCACTTTTTTTTATTTTTTTTAATGTTTTAGGTAGTATATTATTAGTTTTATGTTATAGTATTTATAGTCCATTAGAAAACATATATATAGCATATACGTGCATATTATTAAGATGAAAGGAGGTGACGATGAAGCCATGGAAACAGGCTGAAATTAGTTAATAAACTAAGAAAGGTGTCAGTGACTAGTGAGGAAGTTTTGTTAATGTTGTCGTATATTTTATTAATGTAGAGATGAGGAGGTTGTTAAAATCAGTTAGTTTAAGTTAAGTTTGTATGTAAATAAACGTACAAGTGTTCTACCTTTGCCATTCATCGTATTCTCTCCTAAGTTCTCTAGTGTTCTTAATTCCGAATCATAACTATTGAAATTGTTATTATATATATATTTCAAGAGAAGAGTAGTACGTAGCCTTGGTCACCATAGATATGCAAAATTAATGTGATGAATTTAAGTTATACGTTATGCCAACAGAAGTTGAGATAATCAAATTAATTAATATCTTTCTTTGCCAGAGGCATTTCTGGATGATGACAATCTAGCTTGTAAACATGACATAAACTAACATGGCTTTTTATAAGTAATACAGCATAGGCCCCCATGTCCAGACCCTCCAGGCAAAAGCAGTGGGAGATGAAGTGGTCAATTGCAGTGTTCAACTAATTAACCTCAGATTCGGCTTGTCTCTCTACACATATGTATATCCTCCAACTCCACAATCAAACTTGTAGGAAAGTAATTAGCTAGGGGCAAATGGCAATGCTTGTGGTTCAACTTGTGAAACCCCTTTTTTACTCTCTCTCTCTCTCTCTCTCTCTCTCTCTCTCTCTTTATTGTAGATGGAGCTAAGCCAACATATTATTTTCATTGAAATTCAGATATTTCTTTTCACCACTACCAATTTAAACAATATTATATGTATTTTTTAATTAATGAAATCACAGGCTTTTTAGCTTTCGAACATAAGAGTATATTGAAAACTGAAACAGATCAGAACCGATCCCATCCTTGGATTTAAATGTTAAACAATCGTCTTGTCATTTCCTTGAATAAAGCTAAACAGAGTTTCATTGATGCAATGAACAATCATTTATGTTTTTCTGTTGATTCGGCTTATTAATTTTTGTTTTTTCAAAATCTGGACGAGAAGGGGACTCCTCATCTTGTATTTATGTTTTATCAACTACTCGTTGTACTTGAAATGTACCGAGCTTGATTTGAATAATGCATCAAAAGTTACAAATTACTGTACTAAACACATATAAGACATTAATTATGTACAGTTGGTTTCCTTTTAATTACTGAAAAATGGAAAATTATTGGGAATGGGAACATGATGGTTTGATGCTAGGGTGAAAGAACATTCACATCAATTCCAAGCTTTTTCCAAAACAAGGTGATTTATGATGGTTTTGCAAATAATGTATTGACCGACGCCCCTTCATCTTCTTAGCTAAATGCGCATGCATGTTTTCACAACTTTATCTACTCCCCAAGTTGTACACGAAATTGCGTATGCCAATTTAAAAGGTAAAATTGCATGTTGTTATCACAGTTTTGATAATAAGGCACATATGTTTGAATACATCCATTCCTGTAACCATGAATCCGCAGTAGCGTTGCACTATCACAATGCATCAGATTCTTCAATTACTCTGCCTTCATAACCTTCTTTACTGGTTACTTGATAATTAAAGTAACATTTATTGAGTTATCACATGTGGTGATGTGAAAAAGTGTCTACTTTCAAATCGTACTCTGTCTCCATCAATAGGGTTATGTTTAGAGTAAACGACATAGTCTCACCCAAGGATTGATGAAATCCCAAATTGATACCCTGGTTACATTTATTCCAGATTTCTACTCTTAAAGTGATGGAAAGTGTTTGATATAACGGTAAAGGGGTAAATTAGTCATTTTGCATGGACGATGCATGTTAGTAGATCGTCACCTATAACAGTCCTCCAGTGCACATTAGCAAATGGTGTCTCCAATGTTTATTGCCATTTTCTGGGGATTCTTCCCCCAAAATCACCCTTGCCACCATCGTTTGAACCCGCATCCTCCCCTCTATAAAACCTTACTCTTCACAAGCACTCATCACTCGTCGATCGCTAGCCATGGCAGCGGCAACATTGTTACTAGTTTTTGCTGATTTTCAGCTATTTTGAATGGTGACAACCCCAACCACCACCACCATTTGACTCCTCGCATCCTCCCCTACAAAACCCTTAACCTTCCCAACCACGGCTCACCGTTTGTCGTCTACCACTTCATCAAAAAATGATCAATGAACACGAACTCTTGGCTCGCGAACAGCAACCAAACAATTGTTGGGGACATAGGGGTTTTATAGAGTTGGAGACACTGGTTGCAGTGGT
Source organism: Pistacia atlantica (assembly GCA_026229545.1). Lineage (NCBI taxonomy): Eukaryota > Viridiplantae > Streptophyta > Magnoliopsida > Sapindales > Anacardiaceae > Pistacia > Pistacia atlantica. Next base: position 25,065,329 of record CM047901.1, on the reverse strand, counting down.
GGTGTCCAATTGGATTTTCGTTGCCAGAATCAATTGGAATCCGACGAAGAATAGAGAAACCCTAAGCCTAACGGCGCCGACGATTGGAAGGGCCAATGAGTCGGGAACCATAGGAGTTTTGGATGAAAAACTACGGGGAAGGTGATGGAAGGTGACCAAGGGGGTTTGGACGTCGTTAGAAATAGCCCAAATTGGGCAAAAATCAAGAGGGTGTGCAGTGATCAAGGATGTTATTGAGATAATTTGAAAATAAAACGGTAAGTTTTATAATTCTACTAAATTAGGGATTAAAACATAATTTATTAATTTAGGGTTAAGGGTTAAGGGTATTATGGTAATTACACCCTTTATACCCTAAAAAATGCTAACAGTGTTATTTTAAAGGTAGGAATCTGTAATAAATATAACATGGGATACCAACTTAGGATTTCGTCAAACCTTAGTTGGGAATATATGAATTTACTCTTATGTTTATAAACTGAATTTATTACCTAGGGCTGAGGCCACTTGTATTTAGGCCCCAAAGAGAGCCTTAATTAGATGCTCATATAGTATTATTAGTATCGGACTTACAGCAGATGCTTCTGACTTGATTAAGGGAATGGTGCTGGGCGCTCCATCTCGTGAATTTTTTCTTTTATGAAAAACTCACTGGAATATGGGAACCTCATTTTACTAGATTTTGTCAAGCAGGTAGAAAAAGCTTGTATAAAGTTTAAATATAAATTTGTCTTGGTTCTTATGAATACAACAAATATACAAGAAAACTAGATACTGTGGAAATCAAGAAAAAAAGAAAAAAATAGAAACTGCAACAAAGTGCGTCTATAGGGTACAAAGTCTATCTGCTGGGTATGCAAGAAAAACTAGATACTGTGGAAATCAAGAAAAAAATAGGAAACTGCACAAAATTAATTCCTATAATTTAACAAGTCCCTTTAATTTCTGCTGGTATGTTTGATTATTTTTTGGTGGATTCTCAATCCTGAAATAATGCAGCATAGACCCTTGAAGATCGTGTTAATATTTTTCTACCAGAATGACCAGAGTTGAGATTGGCATGGCACCATAAGACTCCATGCAATACATAAACAAAGGAATTGATCTAGTGAATCATATTTTTGGATACTAAAGAAAAATAGAATCTCATATATAAAAAACTAGATATAATTTAATTCCTTTCTTAAAAGACATTGTCTGTTAGCACCCCATAATTAAAATTTAAAACAAACGTAAACATCTTAAAACAAAGAGCCAATTAGCCATGAATGTAAGTGGCACAAAAGAGATTAAAGAAAATTATACAAAGCAGAATGCATGCCGTAGGTTTGACATATCTATTATTCAATGGAAAACTTGTAGCATAATTTTGGGAAAAATCTCTTTTAAAATCACAAGAGGTGACTGCTTCAACCACCCCGATAGTCTTCATAGTGGAAAACTCATAGCAGAAACAGATCAAATGAAAGAGGAATAAAGCGAATAGGAACAAATAAAGATAGGCAAAAAAAACCAGCATCACTTCTATCTCGCTAACTTGATAGAGAACTATAAGTCACTTTTTACGAGGAACAATGAAAAAATAAATCATCTTTTGTATAATTGGTGCTACTGTGTACTAAAAATATACTAAACTAGTCTTTTTTTTTAATACCTAAGATTCAAGTTTATGATTAGATAATGATTATGAAGAGACCTAATGTCGGTGAAAAGCTGCAGATAAGCTTGAACAGATGTTTTAACCACCTTTGCTTCTTTGAGTTTCAGTTATCATAATTATTTTTCCATATTAGCGACAATACCACCTACATTCTAGTTTAAGTATAGATTATATTATTCAACGATGTTTCTAATCACGTTGCCATTTTTTAGAATTTTGAAGTAATAATCATTAATTCTGAGTATGGTCTGTATGGAACTTTCCCACATATTTTAGGGTTTTCTGAAGAACCTCTCTCTAGGCTAGCTAGGGTTCAAAGCAAAATATATATATATATATATAAGTCATCACTTTAAGGGAATTCCGAATGAAATAATAGAGTAGGAACGTACAAATTTGTACATAATTAGGATCATTTATGTTTACCATCATCTCTTAAATTAATCATTTAACTTAGTAGTCATATGGTAAAACTTTTAAGTTACAGTTTATTATGATTATAAAGTGTTTAATAAATTCCAAAGATTAGTTTAGATGTCTATAAGTCGGCAACAGCATTCTGAACAACAAAAAAAAATCATCTCTTAAAATCATTATTAATAAAAACCATAAACACTAAGTATAAAGATAAAAGCAGTAAAGCACACACCACAGTTTGATTGTATATAAAGCGTCATATAAAAGTACTACAGCAGGATGCTACAGAGGCTAAATAAAAAGACAGAAAAAGATAACAAACATTAATGATCTTCACCTTCTTCTAATAAGGAATGGCAAGGTACCCTCGAACCCTATATTCCAGGTACTGAAAACTCCGCTGCCGCCGGTATAAAATGTAGAGCCCAATGAATCCATTAAACTCCTCCATTTCAATATAATCTATGGGACAAGTCCTGGAACTACGCGAATTCTCCGTCCATATCCTCGCTGGTATCAACGCTGTTCTCTGTCTCTGCTTCCTCGGATGGCTCCACCTGCACTGCTACCTGTTGTTCTTCTTCAACTTCATTCACTGGTTCAACTTCTTGCACCGCTTCCGGCACTTGTTGCTCCATATCTACTTTATAATCATCATCACCACCACCACTACTCGTTTCCCAGTTGACAGAGTGTGAGTGAGAACCTGTTTCATATATTGCCTCCTGGTTCAGGTACACCACTTCTCCAACAAACGCCTGTCTCGGCAGCATCATCTCCAGGGCAATAGGCTGGCCGTAAAATTCAACGGGTCTCACCACTTCGTCATACAGTTGGGCACCCACATTGAAGTTGGCGATAGTTTCCCTGGACTCTTTGCTGGATTCGGCAACAGCCAGGAAGCAGAATGCGATCACGCAGAACATCGTCAAAAGAAAGAGTGGGTTGATGATCAATGCCACCAGTCGACGAACAAAATTGCCAAGCATCGTGTTGGAATAAAAAAGGAGGATCAAGAGGAATACCAAGAAAAATAAAGTCAGCAAGAACTCCTTGGAGTAAATGAAGTGACCTCCAAGTTGTTCTTGGCGGTCCATCTCTTTTGGTTCAGGATTGTAATGGCCTTCCATGTAATAATGCATTGTATCCATTAGCACAGAAGGAGAAGGAGAGTAGTTAAAGGGGTTTAGTGAAAAGGGAGAGAGGTTTAAAGTACTTGTTTTCTTTTCTTAGAGTAAGAAACTTTGCAGTTCGAGAGAAGTGAGAAACTCTTGTGGATAGATGGTTTCTTTTATAGAAAAAGGAAAACATACATTTCCTTAATCATCATTAATTTTGATTTAATGAGAAAGGAGTAGGTATATATACTATCGTGAATCCAGATTTTAAAAGAAGTTAACGTCTCCTTGTTGGTTTAACTACATCATTCCGATCTTGACTAATTAAAAACTCATATACTTCTCTAGAATATTTGTTTTAAATATTAGACTTGCGACACATGATTAATCTCACCCTTTTATATTACAATTCTGTCATTTTTTTATTATAATTCGTGCTCTTACAAGTTTTATATTTAATTGTAGTCTCATAAAATTTACATTATGTATCTATTTACAGGTTTCGCATTCCTTGGATACCAAATCCCTTGCTGTCAAACTGAAGTATGTATAGAAAAGAATTGGATGGGATCAAAGGAACAGAATGTCATCCCTATTCGGTTTAAAATTCTATCTTTCGAAATATTTCATGAGAGTGGGGTTTTACATAAATTTTTATCTCGGTTAGGATTAATATAAAGATAGAAATTATGAGCAAGAGAAAGATAGACTGATTGACATCATCCACCCTATCCCATTTACTCCCCTTTTTTTTTTTTTTTTTTTTTTGTAGTTAGGGTATTCGAGTCTAGTTTATGCACACTTCAACTAATCTCCGACGTCCATTGAATACTCTACAAACTCAAAGAATTAGATAAATCATAATATTACTGTGATAGATAACCCAAGTTTTGAACCCAAATTCTCAAAAAAATTTAGCAAATCTCGGAGGTTTACTTCCTTTTATTTGTTGGTCCCAACATTTCCTATTCGACTTATCTGTGAGTTTTTTTATAGCGATTACAATGATTAATTAAATCTAGAATATGTGCATATCATTAACGTTATTTGGTTTTTGTTTTAAGCAACTACTGAGCACCTCACCCTATTGAAAGATACGGCTTAATTAAATTTCTGTAACTCGAGGAGTTAAGAGGAAGTTGATTTTTGAGCTCTTAAAGATCTGTTAGGTTCATTTAAAGTTGAATTAGCGTACAGTAAAATGTTGACCAGTCACCCCATACCAGAGCCCAAATTTGAAACTATGGAAGCACAGATTACTGTGTATCAGTAATCAAGTTCAAGGCTGTACACTCTGACCTCTGCCGTGTTTATGGTGAGTTCACGTGGCCATTCCTGATTCCTGAAACTACGTGTATGGACCAGCTTTTTCTGAAAAAATAAACTAGTCCTCTGTTTGCTTTGCTGTAGGTTAGGTTATATGTGAAAGATTTTGCATTTATAAAAAAAAATAAAAAAGACTATGCTTTGCTCAGAGAGAAGCAGATGGGATTGTCAGACACGCGATTCTTAGTTCAAGTGTGGCAGAATTCATTTCCTCTTTTTTATGAGGCAATCTAGTTACCCTTGGTTCAAGCCCCTTCTCCATACATAAAACAGATATTATGCTTTTATTTTTCTCTGCTAAAGATACTCTTTTTTAACAGAATGTTCTAATCCTTGATATAATTGTATGACTGCCCATATAGAAAGGTATACTGTTATGATCGGAAAACTATTAACGAAATTATGTAGAAGCTTTTTTGTCATATGGAAGTAGAGTGTTGATCACATACATATTAGCTGTGTTTTGGTTGAGGTTGAGCAGCTGGTTAGGACTCAACACTCAAGAGGGGTCCTAGTATTGTCAAACTTCGGGAGATGGTTACGTAAGATATGGGGAGGCCAAGCTTTACTTTCATTTTTTTAATACAAGTACTGCCAGCCCATATTGCATATGCAGTACTCTCTGCTTCTATCACACTCCAGAGATATCAGAATTCAACCCAAATCTCAAACGCTTTACCCCTATAGTAAAATATTAATAACTTATTGTGAGGTGAGGCGATTTCAGTCTATTATTATCCTTTCGGTTGAAAACCTTTCACTATCTAAAAATTTAAGTAGATTTCAAAATGGGCCAGTCAGACCTACAGTTTGAAAGCAACACCACTGCGACCAAAGAACAGTTCTAGATTCTCAGCTGCATTGGTACTTGTAATGTGGATGATTTCTTTAATTAAATATGAAATCGAAGGCCATAGATTCATGTTTAACAACTGAAATTTGGATAGAGATTAGAAGACTTGAGGAAAATCAGAAAGTTATCAGGATTAAAGTTACATATATATTCATGTAAGGCTAACTGGATGTCGTCATGCAGGAGGTGGATAGCTGATTCGAAGTGACAATGGCTCTTCCGTTGAACAGAAACTAAAGAGGTCCTTCATCAATGTTGAATGTGACTAGAGTTTACTGCTCTACAGCCCCACCAGGAGTAATAATGAAAAAGAAAAACGAACATGAATAAACGAGGACAGCGCACAGTGGCCCCAACTTTTTTTTAAATGATGGGGTGTCCGGTTAGTTTATGGCCCAACCTACTTTTGTTCTTGGAGTAGGCCTCCGTGATTGTGGAGTGTAGACCCCTTTCTCTTTGCGTACGTTTAGACTGAAGTTTGATAGGCTGATTGATGAACAATTGGCCACCATCTTTGCTCTTTAAAGTGATTTTTTCTCAAAACGTTCTCTTCTCTCTTTATATCCACAAACATACACGCGTCAAAAGCCCCTCTTCCTAATCCCCCGGCCCCACTCTACAATCCTTACACTTCCTCAGCTGTCTTCTTTTGAATTTTTGTGGCGTTTATCCCTTATGCTCTTCTCTTCTCAAGTTTATATGACCAAAATTAAGTGCTAATATACCTAAGTACAGACTTGCATTAATTTAAGGAAAATTGAACTTACGGATATCGAAGTGAAAGTTTAGTAGTATCAGTTTCTAATGGAAAAATAGGCATACATTTTGGTTGTCATTCCTCCATTAATTTAAGGTTGACCTGATTGTTTTTCTTGCTAGCCTTCTGATCATGGAGGAACTGGTTGAGATTTTAATGAATATAGTAAGCCTTTGATTTCAAGCACATGGGCTCCATTATTTATTCACATACTCTTTGCCTTCTCATGAATTCCTTGTTTCTTTGCATTACATTAATATTTCAATCATCCAAGATATGCAGTGTACCATATAATTTATATTATCTCGAAAGCCGGAAGATAAGAAAACACACACACACAAGTGTGTGTACATATTAGGAAGTAAAAAGTTGGCCCTAGCTAGTTGTGGAAATTTGTTTCTCGGGAATCCTTGTGTCGGCTTAAAGTGGGTTCAAGCATGTGGATAAGGAGCTGGATTTTTCAAAATAATGATTTTGAGAGTGATAATTTGACGGAAGGAGACAACAATATTGATAGAATTTGAAAAAAATTATTAAAATCTCATTTCTAGATGCTTTATTGGAAAAGTAGAGTTATAATTTTTCAATCATTCTAGATGCTGCAAAGAATAACGAAGAATGATAAGAAAATTTTATCCCATTTGAAGTTATAAAATACTAATAAGTAGAAAACAAATAAAGAACTCTTACCTTATAATTGAAAAAACAAAACTCCAAAGTACTAGTTAGAGTTGGAGTATTTTTATAGGTATATATGTAAATTTATCATTTTAAAAAACTGTTAGAACCGCTAAAAAATAAACTCTCAAGCACAGGTTTGTTGTTTTGAAAACGGCTACTAAAAACTCATCAAAACTGCTACGATGGTTTACCCTCAAAACCGCTACAGTGGTTTACCCTCATAACCTGACAGTGGTTTACCCTTATAACCGCTACCATGAAACTCCCAAGCGGACCTTTAATACATAACAGTGGACGTAAGTTTTGCATTATAAACAATCGAACCACTTTAAATACCTTCTTTTGCTCTTTGTGTTTTATGCTTAATTGTTGTTTATACATAATTGTTTTATCTCATCACTGATCCAGTAGGATTGCGCAAGCATCCAACGTGATTTTAACATTGTCAATCACATACCTGTGGTTGTTGGGATTTCTTGTATCAACATTCAACAACAAATATGGACAACATTTAACTTTGCCTATTGAAAGAGAAGTGATTTTTAGCCCCCCTCAAATTAATCATTATCCCCCATTGCTAGAAATTCCTCTATTATATTTTAAAAAATTGTCTTTAAACCCCATTTAATACTGAAAATAGCCATGCTTAATTAAGTTTAACTAGGGTGTTTATTTGCTCTCCTTTTCCCCCAAATTCAAACTTAATTAGGGTTTTTGTTTACACAACTTTTTCCCAATTTTTTAATTAGGTTTATTTATTTATTCCTTTTTTCCCAATTTCAAATTTGAAATTTACCTTTTTCTTCTTCATATTCAAATTTATCTCATTGTGTGATTACTTTTTCTATAGCTTAAGTAATACCTCAAACAAAGAATAATTTGAAATTAAAAAAAAAAAGTTTCAATGATTTAGAAAATTTAGATTTAGGGTTTATGTGAAAATTAAAGGTTAATGATTAAAACAAAAATATAAAATAGAGAATGAGTTTATTTAAGTTGAATTTGTCAAAACAAAAATACATTTAAAAATAGAGAGGATGATGATCAATTTGATGGGGCCTAAAAATCACTTCCCCACTTGAAATAAAAAAATCACAGGCCGTATGCAAAAGTACAAACCGTAGATTTCTGGAAAATAATAATAATAGAGTTAGCTAATCAAAACTCTTTATAAACTCTATTTTAGATTAAAAGTATTAAAGCAATTGTTGGTAAACTGTAAAGGCCTTTTAATATATTATATTATTATAATTGTCAATTCCAAATTATTTATATGTTCACATGATAACAATTGGAGATGATAGAAATTGATAAAGACTCAGTCAATTTATTAACCAAAATCACATACTTTACTTAGCAACATGCCATCACCATAATCCAATAGATTAAACGATTACTTATATTGTTGTTTTTGGTAGTTGTTAACTAGTAATAAAAATTCCCTCCTTGAAAGCATTTTCTTTAATTTAAATGACATAAATAGTTATAAATTCATTATCTTTTAATAAAATTATATTGATAATAAATTCCCTACTTTGACAAATGCTACACTACTTATTTTAATCGTCTGTTAAATGCTAGACCTAACTGGGAAATGGTGAACATATGGACAACATGGTTTTGGAGCCCATCCCTGAAGAAAATCAATTAAACCAAAACCACATATTTCATATGAATTCTTCTAAATGTGATTCCATGAAATTGCTTCGGCTTTCCTACTTCAATTACAAAATCTGCCAGACGCCAAACTTATTCTTAATACTACGTGTGTGGGAAAAATGGGTATCAATTATTAAACATAACTTATTTATTTAATATTTTTAGCTGATTTTTTAATATTTTTTTCCACTTGATTGAGAATTTTTGTATTTAATTATGTGCAGTTCAGAGTTAGTTCAATTAATTTACATTTGAAATTCTCTTTTTTACATGATTGAATTGGATGAAATTCAATGGAGAAAGGCTTACTTACCAAATATGTCCAACCTGACAAATCAAAACAAAACCAATCGGCATTACGCGTGGGAAACCAAGAACCTTAAAATCCAGATACCCAGTTTGGATTCTTCTCAACCAATCATTATATTCTACCAATTCATCCCACATTAAATAAAATCACTAAAAATCTTTTGTTTGTTCAAGTGACCAAAGATGTCATCAGCAGCCACCAATATTTTGCACCAACCCACTTATACAACTTTGTCAATTCGCTTTTCTAATCTTCAGTCTTCGAATCCTAGTTTATTTCTTGCATTTTCTACCAAGAAGCCCGTTTTATGCGGTCGACTTGTTTCCAGAACTATGACCGAAATGGTTAAAACGTCTTCGTTTAGAAATAGTAGGAATAGCATTGATGTCGAGGAAGATGTTAGAGTGCTTGAACAAGAAGCTTTAATTGATGGGTCGTCTCAGGTTGCGGCTGCTCGGCTGGAGTCAACGCTCAATCGTCTGGTTCGTATCTTTTGTCTGGAACTTGTCAATATTGATTTTTGCAATCATTCTTTGAATCTTTTATTATTGTTGATTGAGCAATTTTATCATGGAAAGGTTTTGATTCGGCTTTATTTAGTTTTGTGTATTTGAAACAAAGAAACTTTACTTAGAAAGACAGTAGCTTCAAGTTATTGTAGTGTATTGGTAAGTTTAATTGGTATTATTAACAGAGCAAGTGGATTGTGGCTGCATCATTTGGTGGTGTGATTATTTGGAGGCATGATGCTGAAGCTTTGTGGGCTTTGATGGGGTCTGTTGTTAATGCTATTCTATCAGTTACGCTCAAACGGATTTTAAACCAAGAGAGACCTGTTTCCACTTCAAGATCCGATCCTGGGATGCCATCTTCTCATGCACAATCTATTTTCTTCATTGTCACTTACATTATTCTGTCAGGTAATTGCTTCGTGCGTTTTATAGCATTAATCAAATTCATTATGTCTTTTATGTCTTCTCTTCAATGATGTTTTTGGGTTAATAAATGCTTGGTTTAAGTGTGAAGCTTGTGAGTCTTTATATAAGTGTAAGCTTCCTGCTCCTCAAATTGCAGTGGATAATTTAGCACCTGTAATAGAAATAATATTTGAACACTTCAAGAGTGTTGGCTGCATAAGCTGTAGGCAATGTAATTGTCTTCATATGCCAAGTTCCAAAATTCTAAACTATTGAGCTGGTTGATGGTTTAAATTGCATACTAAACTGACTAATTTCATCACACTCATTGTGTTTTAACTTGGTCTTACATTATCTTGTGAATTTAGAAACTACAGGTTATTAAAGTCTCTAGAAATACATTGGCTCATTTTTTCCTGTCGTTTGTGGAAAATGTGGACTTTATAATGCAATTCAATTCATAAGAAACAATCAAATATAATTTTTTGCAATCCAATATTATTTCTTCCTATAATGAGTCTGCCATGACCCCCTTTCTGAGGGAAAGGGTGTGCTGGCATGAGTGTCAATCCCTGGTCGGCTACTAGTGAGTATATTATCACTGTTCTGGATTTGTTTAAACATGTAATAAATATTTTTTCTCTACGATCTTGCAGTTGAGGAAGCACTGGGTTTAAGTGGAGCTACATTTGCAATCAGTGGGCTTGCCATGGCATGTGGTTCATATCTGGTAAGTATGATAATTGGCTCCTTTAATGCAGTATATATATGATGGTGATCCATGGTCTCAGTGTTCAAGAAAAGTCTTAGCAGATTCCTTGCTATTATCAGCTGAAAACTGTAAAGTCTACAAATCATGTGAAGACTAAAAATTTGAATCTCTTCAAGATCATTATGATTAACAAGTGAACTTAAGTCCATATAAACTTGAAATTTGATTGTTATTGCTATTTGAATTTCTTGCCAGTCAGTACATTGTTGCAAATTCTTCATGTTTCATAACTATAATTTAATCCAGCTAGTTCATCAGATATATAATGCCCATAACTAAATATGAAATTTTGAAGTAACTGGTAAGTGGAGAATATTGTGATAATTCTTGATTTATTCACTGCACCACTAAACAACTGTTTTCCTTGGTGACAAAACTGTAAAATTTAGAAAAAGTTTTATCTTGATTCAAAAGTTGAATGGTTTTTAGTCATACCAGCACTAAATGCATGTAATTTTTCTGGGCAGAAGATAGTGCCCGAATATCGCCATTCTAGTATGTTGTGAGTAGAAATTTCAAATATTTATGAATTGCAAAATCTGGTTGAGCAAATCTTGTGTGATCAAATGATAACTCTATTTTCTTTTCCCTTTTAATTTCCCATAATCCTCTAGCTTTTGATTACTAAGAGTGCATATTTATTTTTTGCAATATCAAAGGAGTGACAGAGCCAGTTTGAATAAGTACATAGGCCATAGCATTTGCGTTTTTTTTCTTTTCTTTCTTTTTTTTTTTTTTTTTAATCTTAAAGCAGACTGCATGTCTGGTTTCTTGAGATGATTAAAGCGGTTACTTGTTAGGTCACGTTGAACCAAATATGCAGTGGATGCATTAATTTCCATAGAATAGACTCGTTTTAAGTTCATCAATCTTCAACTGTTTTAACATGCTGTAATGAATTAGTCGCTTATATCTTACTTAATCATCTCTGATTGCAGTCATGGCTAAGAGTCTCTCAACAACTTCATACAATCAGTCAAGTGGCCGTGGGCGCTGCAGTGGGATTTACTTTCTCCACTTTGTGGTTATTGGTATGGCATGCTTTTGTGCTGGAAGCGTATCTTTCCAATTTATGGGTACGGATAATAGTTGTTTTAGGGGCTGCTGGCTTTTGCTTAGGCTTTGCTGTATATGTGATTCGCAATTGGTTTAGAGATGAAAGATGAAATTTTGTAAAATGTATAATCTTGCTTCTGAAACTGAGCTTAACATCATACGTTGAACTTTATGATATTTGTCAGCATGTATATGTGGACACACATCAAGCAATGGCTTTAACATCATTCTATCAGATCAAACAGCGGCGAGAGCAATGAAATTCCAGACAGGAACTCACATTAGCTTCCAATATTCTTTAGTGTTAAAGGTTTTTGACTGTGGCCAATTAAATGGTTCCAATTTAAGAAAACACTTGAGCACATGAATTTAGAAACATCGAAGTAGTAAACGAAATTGCAACTGGACAATTGTTTCCTTGATCTGGATATGGAAAAAATAAAAATAGAAATTTAAAAAAAGTAATAATCATTATCTGGTTATACAGTTTAGAATGCTATGGAGTAATCTAACTTCCGCCCATCCAAGACAAAATAAATAAATCAATCTTTGTACAACAACTCAATCAATATTGTGTCGTCCCGTTTAAATCTTGTTATTGTAATGTCAACGCTAACTTCTGATCACAAAACCTCGACATCTCCAAACTAATTAACTTGTCACAATAATAATACAGATGGTAAGATGAGTTCCATGTAAAATCTTTTCTATCATGAATATACTCAGTCTCTAACTTCGATATTTTCTTAGGTACAACAGCACCAAAAGCCTTAGGAAACCATCACAGTGCTGCACAACAGAACGCCGGATTATTCAGGCTCTTCAGCCAAACAATATTGGCCAAAAAAGTTGGCAGACTATCTTCAGTTGGAGGAAATAAACACTGCTCTGATTACTAAAAAACCTGAATAGGTAAGTAATCGTTCAAGAAGCAGATGGAGACTCTATTTCATTTGATTTCTTAGGCCTTCCCTTCAACAAGGATGCCCTCATTCTTTAGTTTTCTCGCTCGTAATCCATAACTCGTCCAATATAATATTCTTAACGCAAAAACAAGCTCTTACTGCTGCTTGTTATTTCTATTAACATGTACTAGCTGGCAGTTAACTGTAATAAAAGCCCTTGATAAGCGACCCTGTTATAGAAGAAAACCTCATTATGACTCCGCTTCTGCTAATCATCAACATCATGTAGAAGAGAATCCAATTCGTGGATAGCAACTTCTACCCTTGAAGCTAGTAAATCCAACACGAGGTATATATCTTCATTCTGAGGATGGCGCTTATCAGCAGCAACAAATGGATAGACCTGATCCTTTACCTTAATCCAAGAACAGCCAGGCTCCTTAATAACCCCCTTTGATCTCATCATCTTCCTTACTTCTGCTGCTTCCTTCCATCTCCCCCTCATGGCATAAATGTTAGCAAGGGTAATGTGTGTTCCAGCACAATTTGGATCTAATTCAAGAATCTTCTCTGCAGCACGTTTTCCACAATCAACATCACCATGGACCCTGCATGCTCGAAGCAGAGTTGACCAAACAACATCATCCCTTTGATGCGGCATACTTTTGATCATGTTCTCAGCATCACTAAGTCGTCCGGCTCGGCAAAGAAGATCAATCATGCAGCCATAGTGTTCTTTAGAAGGATTAATCTGGTATTCCTTACTCATCAGATTGAAGTAGTGGAAACCAAGATCAACCAGTCCTGCGTGACTACAAGCGGAAAGAACACCAATGAAGGTCACAGAGTCTGGTCTCAACCCAACTCTGGTAAGCTTCTCAAACGAATCAATGACTTCTTTGCTGTAGCCATGTTCAGCATACCCATTAATCATGGCCGTCCATGAGACAATATCGACACATTCAGTTTCATAGAAGATTTGTGAAGCTTCTATAATACTCCCACATTTTGAATACATGTTGATTAGAGAACTGTGTATCATAGCTGTGTGTTCCAATCCGATGCATAGCACATGGGCATGTACTTGCTTCCCCTGCTCAAGAATTGCCATATTTCCGCACACACTCAGCACGCTGGCAAAAGCAAACTCATTTGGTTTTGGTCCTTCTCTTCTCATCAATGATAGATACTCAAAAGCTTGTTCTCCACAACCTTCCTTGAGAATACCCTGCAATTATGGTGCTCCATGAAATAATATCTCTCCGGCTCATCTCATGAAATACCATAGAAGTTGAAGTTAACTTGCCGCATTTTGAATACATGGTCATGATGGAATTGGCCACTGACAAAGAATTTTGTAGACCTAAACATAAAACATGGGCATGTAACTGCTCGCCCAGTAGAATCTTTGCAAGGTCGGCTGATGCAGAGATAACTGCAGCAAAAGTGTACTCGTTAGGTTTTACACCTGATTCTTGCATTCTTAAAAATGATTCAAGAGCATTTTCCTCTTGACCCATCTGAACATAAGTTGTTATTATTGTTGTCCACGAAACCACATCACGTGTGTTCATTCTTTCAAACAAACACACAAACCATAGTCTATTTTTCCACATTTGTTATACATTGTTGCAAGAGAGTTGGCTACAAATGAGCTCATATCAAAACCTCTCTTTATTGTGTGATTATGAATCTCCCTCCCATAGTTCAAAGCACTTGAATCAGCACATGCCTTCAATGCAATAGCAAAAGTGTATGAATCACACTCAACCTTTGATCTCCACATCTCAGAGAAGTAAACTAACCCCTCACTATTATAACCAGCACGAACAAGCCCCTGTAATAACAGCAGTCCATGATACTACATTTTTCATTGGCATTTCATTGAAAACTCTACAACCATAGCTCAACTTTTCCAATTTTCGTGTACATATCCACAAGGGCACTACCAACAAAAACTGAGTTCACTAAACCAGTTTTAACGGTAAACCCATGTAATGATTCTCCAAAATTAACATTAACATTTTGTGCACAAGCCTTGATTCCAAGGCTAAGTACAAAAGGGTCCATGTTCATTTCAGGCTCAACCCACATTCTTGAAAACAACACCAAAGCTTCAGTGGAGTCCATGGCCTTGACATAGCCAGAGATCACAGTGGTCCATGAAATCTCGTCTCGGTGAGGCATTTTATCGAACATTTTGCGCGCATCCTTTAAGTGACCGGCCTTGACTAGTTCCTTCAGTTGAGAATTGACTTCAAACATGTTTACATGACAGGGCAATTGGGGTTTTACTTTTACCGACATTTGGATAAGAATTTGGAGGCAAGATAAGAAGGTCTCCATGTTCAGTGCATGCAATGGCTGAGCTAGTTGTAAACAGTCTCCTGATAATACGAGACCTACTTGATAGGAACATGGTTGAGTTAGAGCAGCCGCCATGCATGCCACTTGACTGAAATTTTCGAAAGTTCATTTTAAGATTTCAGAGTCCAATTTTAAGCCCATTATGTTTAACAATTAAACCGCATCGCTACCTATCCTGGGCCTATGAGGCCCAGTCTTTACAAAGGTATCCATAACTTTTAAATTCTTTTTTTTCTTTTTTAAATTTCGATAGTTTTTTTTTTTTTTTAGTAATCTAGATCCACAATCCAATCTAGGCATGGTAATGTTCCCAAAATTTTGGGTACCCATCCCGCCTCGCCCCATATGGGGCAAGGGAAGCCTAGTTTTTTTGGGGAATAGGGGCGGGGCGTTTTAATCCCCGTCCTCGAGGATGGGGTGGGGGTGGTGATGCCTTTCCCCTGCACCGCCTCGTCCCGTCTGATATATAATATATAAAATTAAAAATTATATATATATATACACTTTTCACTAATATATTTCACATAATTACATAATTATCCTACCTATATAAACTCATATTTTCCTAATTTCCCTCACCCTAAACAATTGAATAAGAACAAACCCTTTAACTCATATTTATGTATAATTAATTATGTTTAAATGATTAATTTAAATTTGTTTGTTTGTGGACGAGAATTAACTATTATATTTAGTAATGCTTAAATTAATTTATGTTTATGTAAAATTAACGGGGTTGGGATGAGCTTCCAACATTACCCTTTGTGGCGAGGAAGAGGAATTCCTGTCATCCTCGTAACAGGGATGGGACGGGGGTGGAGGGTGATTTTGAGGGCAAGGGAGTGATTTTGAAGGCATGGATGGGTATTGTGTAGTCAAAACTGTTTTCAAAGCAATCTCACTAGACACAGCATTTAGAATGAGATATCCACCCCATTGTCATATCTAATCTAATCTCACAACCTCGGACGTGATAATTCATAATTGGTCGGCCACACGCAGCGAGCAGGGCAAACCCATTTATGAGCTAATTCTATACTCACGTCGAGGTTGTGAGATTAGATTGTAGACTTAAATATACACTTTTTGTGTTTTTCATATTTAAAATTGTAGTCAAAACCGTTTTCAGAGCAATCTCAATTAGGTCATTACATTTAAGAATTGATTAATGAAAAATATTATTCATATACATTATATGAGACAAATGGAGAACTTACAACTGAAGTCCAAAAAATTTGATTGTGGCCCTGTTCAATATTAAAATCTGTAGCCAGAAGCCCAGTAATTTATATGGAGAGCGACTTTCCCCACCCAAGGTTTGGTGAAACAACACCGCCTCCCGTCAAGTTTCAAAATGATATTTTTCCACCCTTATCAGATTCTGTTAGTGTTTTTTATTAATATTTGACTAAAAATATGAAAATACCCTTAAATAGTTTATTTTTTAATTAATTTATTATAAATTAAAATTTAGTTAAGTTAAAGTTTTTACTCAATTATTTATTAGTTTAAGTGTAAAGATATATTTTTTTCCTTAGTTTATTTAATTAATTAGGAATATTAATTTTCTATGTTAATTAGTAAAAATAAAAAACATTATATTAGTTAATATTTGAATAAAAAGATAAAAATACACTTAAATAGTTTATTTCTTAATTAATTTATTATAAATTAAAATTTAGTTAAGTCAAAATTTTTACTCAATTATTTATTAGTTCAAGTATAAAAATATATTTTTTTCCTTTGTTTATTTAATTAATTTTCTATATTAATTAGTAAAAATAAAAAAACATTATATTATAAAAAAGAATTTATAAATTTAATAGATTATTGAATAATAATGATAGGAATATTGATGATATTATAAATAAACATTAAGGTTATTTAACTTTAAACAATTGTATAACATTAATCCTAACTTTTTAGTTGCGGCTAACAATTTTTTCTTTTTTGACTTTTTAATATTTGATTTTTTTGGCTAATTAAAATATAATAAAAAAATTTATAAAGTCAAATTAAAGGGTGGGAAAGGTTCCTTTCGCCAAAGCTTGGGTGGGAAAATGTCGTTCTGCTCTAATTTATATGATAAAACTTAAAAATCTGTTTGGACAAGGTCCAGTATAACTCAACAAGCCAACAATAAGTTTAAGGTTCTTCAATTCCCCAACAAAGGGTACTCTAAACAATTCAGTAGACAACAAAAGTGTAAGAAATGTAGAAATTACGTATAGTGTATGTCCCAGTAAGCCTCCTGGACGAACGACAATCATCTCTAAGAGAACCCACTTCCCAAACGTCACCTTATACGTTTAACACAAACAAGCTCTTGACTAAAACTTAAATATGCCACAAATGCATCTTTTCAGTTTCCAATAAGCTTTCCCCTATTTTTGCCATGCCACTGAGCCCTTCTACTGGCCCTTGCCCTCTTCCACCTCTCCACATTTCTCATTCTTGTGAAAATCTTACCAATTTGATACAACTTGTGAGACTGTTGAGTAATCACATTGGCAGTTGAGGGGCTTTGGCTCAAAACTATATCATATCCATCGCGAAAAGAGTCCATGCCTTCTGTTAAAAGTTGCCAAAACAGGCCTCCTGCTGCTGCACCTCCTCTTTTAGCTGATAAGTATATATGATAGTAGACAGTTTTGAATAGTAAGTCTCTTTGGTAGGTGTTGTAACCAGGATCTTTCCAGGATTTCCCGAATTCTGTCACTAGTATTGGCTTCCGAAGAATGTATTGTGCATCTTGCATATGAGAGTTGAGCCAGTTGTTCAAGAAAGAAAGTTGATATTGATCATTGGAATCAGATAACCTGCTCATGCAACAAAACTGTTCACATTTCCAATTAAAAAAGCAAGGCAAAGCTTTGTTATATTTTATACAGCCATATCAAACTCAAATAATTTTCTCTATGTTTAACACTGCTATGATCTCATTTGTAATTTGTTCGCTTTAAGACACCTAGTTAAGGAAATGACCTTTTTCCTTGAAATTAGTTATTACAGCTTACTGTCAAGTCATAAATAACAAATTTACCATTGATCAGGATATGAATGAACAGTTGCGAAATCAATGCCAGGGATTCGATTATTAGCAATGAAGTCTGTTCCAATATCAAGATTGGGATTGAGCCTCTTCCTTTGAGGTGTTGATTGTCCATAAAATCCTTCTAAACCAACTTCCAGCAAGTGATTTCTGTCTATGGATTTCACATAGGAAGCCATTTCCATTATCCAAGCCTATCATACAAGGCACCAATTGCAACAAGTTAAGCATGAATTATGTGATGACAAAAATCAAATCGAAATCATAATGCATTTAGACATAGTTGTTGAAAAAAGAAATTAACTTTCGCCAACTGTAACATTCATAAGTATTGGGGTCTAACCCTCAAGCGATTGGGGGGTAAATGCCAATTAGTGGGGATATGTAAACCCTTCATAACTAATCAAGTAACGATTTGAGACTTCTGATTAAGGGATTGACAGAACTGACACCAGATTTACAAGCAAATCGAGCTTGAAGAAGTTTGAGTCAGATTGAGTATAAATCAAGCTAAAAGGAAGTAGACTACTAATGAAATGTAAAGTGAAACTAACGTGGTAAAGATTAGATAACCAAAGAAACTTAACAAGAAGAGTGGAGGATATCACTTATCAAACCTGAATGGTCCTTCCAGAAGGATCTGATGTGCACCTGGGCTCATTCATAAGTTCCCAGGCCATGATTGTAGGGTCATCTTTGTAATGAATTCCCGTCAAGCTATTATATCTATTAAGAACAGTCTGCAGAAAGCAGAGATAAAGTAAGATATCCCATCTCGCACACAAGAAGAGGCTAAGAAACTTCATCATGATCAACTGAAACCCTCCATCAAAACCATCATCCAACTAGAGAAGCAAATTTTTATCTACTTTTTTTGATTCCACAACAATTTTAGAAACAATATAAAGTTGTTATCCAGAAAAATCACAGGAACAAACAAGAAGAACGAATCTACAATCAGAAAGAGAAGCTAAAATTAAATGATAAATAGACTCAAACTTTGAAAGAATGTAACGAAAGATATATAAACATTATTTTTACTAACCTTGATATGGTTCTTGTAATAACCCTTAACCACAGGGTTTCTAAAGAAATCATCATCAGATGTCAAGTACTGGCCTTGACTTCTAGCCCAGTTCACATACTGCTTCTTCCCTCCAAAACTTTCATAGTTATTCGCTAAACTCAATATCAGCTTAATCCCATGCCTTCTGGCCTCAGCTATCACAAAATCCAATCCCTTCAAATCACCAAAAATAAATCCATATAATCAACATTATCAAGTTTTATGATTAGAAAGAAGAAATCAAAAAGGTGAGTAGGAGAAAGACCTTAAACATTTGCTCATTGTAGGCGCCAGGAGAATACTGTAAGGGTCTGTAACCACCATCACTGAAAGCCCAAGTTCGAGCCACTGTGAGGCCATGGCTTGTAGCTTCATGAAAAGCAGTTGATACTTTGGATCTCTGAGATGGATCAGAAGCTATGTACATGAGCCAGTAGGCATTGAACCCGTTTGCATAGTAAGGATTACCATTCAACAGAAAATGCACTCCTCTGCTTCTAACAAAACCATCTCCCGCTTCAACATGGATATGAAAACATAGGTGGTGGATCAATATGGCCAACAAAAGAGCCAAAGCCAAATGCCTCATCTGTGTTAACTCTTTGTATGCGTTTGTCTGAGTTGAGGAAGGAATGGTGTGGATAAATATAAGGCTTAGAAAAAGGTAGTGTTTTGAAGGGTTAGAAAAATTAGAGGATGAGGCTTTTTAAACTTTAAAGCAGTCATTTTGTCTTCATAAAACTGCTAAAATCATATTTAATTTTACACCAACTGATCATCACAAATTCTTTAAATCACTCCATTACCAAAAAAGGAGGTATTTTAGAATACCTCTTTTTTGTGTCATCTATTTTCTTCTTCTTCAACCTTCTTCTTTTTTTTTTTTGTTTTTTTTTTTTTTGTGTGTCTATTGTCATCCTCGAACCCGGGTTCTGAAGTCCCAAAGCACAACTTTTGAACCACCAGGGTATCAAGCAATTAACAACAACATCTTTCATTTGGCTCTATTTATTCGGAGATCCTGATATTATTACTCTAAATTATTAAAAGAAAATGAAAATTAGTAATAATTTAGGTAAAGGAGAAAAAAAACAATGTAGTTAATATTGTTGTATTGGTTTCTCTCACAAATTTGTCAGCCACACCGACACTCAATTATTTTTATCATAAAATAATTCCTAATATAACATTTTAAATATGTTCTAACTAGGATTTTCTAGGAAATTGGCTTTCCTTTTATATCATGATCTTATACTTTAGTTCCTTTATACCATGATTTTAAAATTAAGTTCTTTATTTTATTAGAACTTAAAAGAAGATTTAGGACATGATAGTTCAAAATTATTATGAAAATTTAAAAAAAAAAAAATTTGTGGGTCTCAAACAATGAATAAAAGTAGTTACATAATAACAAGAAGAGATAGTTAAATGATGAAGGATGAAGTGAGATAAGTGAAAAACTCATATAATTTCGATTCAGTATTGTATAAAAGAATAAAGAAATTATTAAAGTTGTAGAATATAGATGGTGTGAGAGTGAGGGTAAGGTTAGTATTAAAGATGTAGGAAAATAAATATTTTGGGTATAAGGTGACTTTGGATGTACGGTGCAGTCCAACAACAAGACAACTCCATTAATTAGTGATAACCATGGATGTTTGCCCACTGGACCAAGTTTAGGAGCAAAACCTCAAAGTTTAGTAAGAACACAGCAGAATACTAACTATTTCTCTACGATCGAGAATTCATTTAAAAATTAATTCGGGCAATTATCATTCAAGACGGCAGTTCAATCCCTTCTCATGCTTAATATGGGATAATCATTGAAAGCTTATCACCACAATTTTACATAACAAAAAATTAATTCCGAGGCTACATAAACGCTACTCGCATACTCGATCATAAAAAAATAAAAAATAAAAAACCATGGTGGTGCTAGGCTTCGTGACCACTTAAAACTTCAACTGGGATGATAATTTTCAGAGTTAACCCTGCTTCATAAAGGCTTATCAATCAGCTTTGTCAAGGCATGGAACATAGGAGTATAAAATAAAAAGAAGACTTTTACCAGTGACTTTTATTTTATGTCTTTATCTAATCTAACCCAACACACGCGGCGCAACCTGTGATCTAATCCCTAATTTATGGCCCCAATCAGTTGTAAAGTCTTGTGGGTAAGGTGAGGTCCCACCGTTATTTTCTTCATTCAATGTCATAGTGAAGTGCATGTGACCATTTCCCAGTCAAATCAGTGCTTACTCACTCAAACCCAGTCTCATATTCTCATGTATTTGTTTTATCTCTTTCGCTCCTTACGCAACCCCGTTATCCTTGTACACACTCGAAGAACACAATATTTTATCTAAAATATCTGTCTTTATCTAATTAACTGCAAATTTAGAATCCATTTGATTTGAAGGGGAAAAAAAATAAGAGAAAAATTTAACGAGTGGAGCTTGTCTGTTAAAGTGCGTAAAACCCTTTAGTAAACACGAGATTTGTCCCACTTAAGCTTTATAGCCGGCAGACGACGGATAAATTGGTACCATATATGGATCGACTTACTTGGAGACATGGAGCATGGGATGTCTCCTCGTTCACTAAAGACGATAGGAAAAAAATTTTCAAAATCCAAACTGCCCTGGCCCATGGAGCTTATAGCCGATTGGTACTTAGCATACTTCTAAATTAGTGGGCTTTCTCCAGTTCTCCTTATAAAGAGTTGTAGCCCAGATGCTGAACTGGGCTTCAGCTTAAACCCTTTGCTCCACTTTATGCCTCCTACATAACAACCTTATTATCATGTTAGACCTCCAAGACCAAGATCAGCGGAGAAAATGAAAACTACCAACCCATATTTGATGAAACGATTCTATTACTATATTAATCAACAATCTCAAATCAAAAATTGATAGCATTCCGGAACTGACAAAACTCCATATTACAAGTGCCCGGATTTTTCCCCCATAGCCATAGTACTTCAAAAGCCCTTCATCTTGCCGCCAATTCTCCTTTACTTTAACTTCAATCTGTTTCATAAATCAGCTGCTCAAGTTAATATTTTCTAATCCAGAAACAGAAAACAAGTATTTCTAATAAACTTGCTTAAATCCAATGCAGAAGTCAAGTAATAAATGGGTTTTATGGATAATAGAATGTGGTTGTAGAAGGAGAAAGCCCAACAATTAAATATCATATAAACCATCCAGATGAACATTTGTTATTAATAAAAGGATATGTTCAAGTAGGCACCTCAAGGTAAACCTTCTTCTGTAAAAAATCTTCAATGTCAAGCCGAGCAGCTGTTGCCAGTAGTTTTAGAGCCTTCCCTCCCTACAGTGATCCGTTATATAAAAAAAAATTAGAAAACCACATCAAAGATAGTATTAAGTGTGCATATGTACACCACATCAGAGACTGGTAGGGCATATGTGCAGATGCTTATGCCCCAGATCAATCTTTGACCAATTTGAATTTGAGAAACATCAAATTAAGCTCAGGATAACATGTTTGGGAGCAAATAACACGTAAATCTTCATCCGCATTCTATTGCAGGCTAATGCACGCTGGTAACTATTATAGAATTGCATTATTAATCTCATTTTAAGTGGGCTGGATCCTAGATCTTTGAGGCCAAGACAATATTATCCTTCAAATGAGAAATTGTTATTGCTTCCCTTCATCTTTTGTCTTCCCTTTAGACAGCTCTAGTCCCCGTCCAAGCCAAGGTCCTCATTTCATCCCACCCATATATTACGCACCAGCCAACTCAAGGACGTCACAAAGAAAGAATTATGTACCAAAGCAATGATGCAGGGTATTTACCCAAAAAAAAAAACTGTACTCACTTTTCCTATAAGGATTATCTTTTGTGTGTTCTTCTCTACAACAATCTCCACCTGTATGAAATCTTTGGCAGTTGGCCTAGTTTTGTAGTTTACAACATTCACCTGGAGGATTCAGATATCAGAAACCAAAGTTCTAAAATACACACCCAAAACTTAAAAGAGGAATAAAGGAATATAAGCAAAAGCAATTGTAAAAAACCAGCTACACACCTGACATGCATAAGGGACCTCATCACGATATTGCATAAAGATCTTTTCTCTAACAATCTCAGCTACAAAGAATCTCTCTGGGTGCTCACTAACGATGTCCTGAAGCTCATAAATACAACAAAATAAGCATTTGCATTATAGAAGCAACTAATCTAATGCCCTTAAAAGCATTAAAAGAAAATCATATGAACAAAAGAGATGCTGCAAGATAGTCGATCAGAAAGGACCAGAAACGGAAATTAGTTGTCAAATGAACTTTATCTTTCTTTTCCCTTTTATAAAACCTGTTGCCTATCTCCTTGTACAACATGCATTTCAGACATGTACAATCTTGTCTTTAAATAATGCACCCGTTTTAAAAACTTGGGATAAGGCTTATATGAAACAATATGGGATTACCAACAAGAGTTCGGTGAACAGACAAGCAATTCTCTTTGCCTGAAGGAGTTAATTAAACAAGACAACCAAAAACAGAAAATCTAGAGTCTAATCTTTCTGAATACCTTTGGATAGTAAGCTGGCCCAACAGGAAGTTTCGATAAAATCCAATCTTTGACATCTTCGACACCATGGACCATATTTTGCACTCACAGGTATGACCTCATCAACATCTGTAAATTTTTCATACCACTGCAAAACATGTGATATTTATTAGGATGCAAAGTTGTCAAAAGAAACAAAAATGTCAGAAGCATAATTGGAATGTTAACAGAAGAGCAAGCTTGAGTCCACATAGGTGAATCAAGGGAATGTATAAACAATTTAAGAAATGAGAAGGAGTGTACGTGTTGTCAACCACCTGGTAGTTGTCAAGTAAGATTCCATTATCATCTATCTATATTTAAAAATGACAGCACTTTCAGAAGAAGCCTCTTCCTTTACCTAGAAGGCTCGCATTACTGACTATTGAACCAAATACGGTGTCTGTACAACTTTAAAAATGGTAGCAACATGTGTACAATAAGCTAATTCACCCTTCATTTTCTCGATGACATTAGTGCCAAGATTAACAAACTATTGATTTTTCTCACAACCCAATTGAAAAAAAAGTAAGAAAACACAATTTCAGCGGAGCAATACTATGCTTACAACTAAGTCATACAACTAGACAAAAAGTCAAAGGACAAAGTAATCATTTTACATGAATTTTGTGCAATTTTTGTTTGATTGCATAACTCACTTGTAAGCAAAACATTATTAATTTCAGCGACCAGAAGCAAAGATTGCAATTGTAAAGGTTTACACATCTATCCACAAGTTATGACCTCAAGCTTTTTTGCAATTTCACCAGGCTTGATCAGATCCTTCTTATTCAATACCAGCAAAATAGGCAACTTATCTTTCATGTCCCCACCACCTTCTTCCAACACTTCATCAATCTGCATTTAATAAATAACTTATTAAGAAAAAAAGAAAAAGAAAAATGCAACATATCACACTCATTCCAATAAAACTGAAAAAGAAAACAACAAAGAAGAAGAAGGAAGCATACCTTTTGGGGAGCTTTAGATGCATCAACAAGAACTACAACACAGTCAGCATTAATCCCAGCACTACGAACATTCTTCATCATCATAGAATCCAACTTGTGCATTTTCTTCTCAATAACACCAGGAGTATCATATAGTATCATCTGCAAGCAAAGCTCTAGTTAACAATCTAACACAGTTACGCTAAGTGTCAGTATAAGACACACATACACGCACAGGAAAGAAGGAAGAAGAGAGAGAAGGAGAGACTAAAAGAAAAAACAGCATCACTCATAACTAAATAAGATAAATTTGACATACACTTACATGGAATATAGGAAGTCCAATATCAGTGATCAATTTATTTCCAGTTAGTTTCATTTTTCTAACATGATTGAAATTTTGCTTCCAGCTCAGTCACTCAAATAGCATATATGACCAGTACAATTGATATCAACATGTAAAACGAAAGAAACATAAGATTATTGACCATTAAAAATCAAACCTGATACTCTGGACCAGAACAAATACCAAGAATACGATGCCTAGTCGTTTGAGGCTTATCTGTAACAATTGACAGCTTCTGACCGATCATTTGGTTGGCTAACGTACTCTTACCAACATTTGGCTTCCCAAGTACAGCCACATACCCTGCAATTCACTCATATATACACAAGTATTTCAAAAAAATTATAAAAAAAATCATAAAATTGCTACATTATGAACAAAAGAGGAGCTAACCGCTTTTATGGTTAGGGTCAGAGGTATAGTCAAGTTCTTCCATCTCGTAGTCGTCAAGCAACGCCATGTTCCTGTCTGGTTTCACATTAAGAGACAGAAACGACGACGCATCATCCTCAGACACTTCTTCTTCCTCTTCTTCATCTAATTCAAGTTGTTGTTGGCCACTCCAAAGTTGTTGTTGCTCTTTCTCTGCGAATAGAAGGCTTGAGTTGTTACTGTTCCTACAACTGAAACTACTCTTCCTTCGTAACCTTGCTAATCGAAATTGAGTTTCCTGAGATGGGATTATATTGTTGCAAGGGTAGAGACTGCGAGGAAATGAGCAAATGTGTAGAGTTAGCTCCATGCTTGGAGCTTCGCTTCGAGATTGCTTCATTTGTCTCTTCTTATCTTTTGCGGTTGGGCCTGATGGATGAAGTTTATTCGATGCGTTGTCGTTTCGATTATTTGCCATCAAGTTTGCACAGAAGTCTTGCACCTAAATCCAAATCTTTAAATCTTTGTATCATTTTAAAGATATATATCATTGATGTAATACGAAGATATATAACCATTGATTACAAGATCATACTCATCAATATGATAATGAAATTAAAACCTAATATACATAATATTTAAGGTTAATGGGCTACTCTACACAACTCAAAATTATTTTTTAAATCGCCTTTTTTTTTTAATAATTAACCACATATGTGAATTTCATCTTGTTTCCATAAGAAAAAGCTAAAACCAGCTAATTTGATACCGAAAAGACAGTCATTAAAAAAAATTTTGAATTATTGTTATATAGAACCAGAGTCTGGTACCTGGTAAAAATCATTCCCTTGAAATAGTATGAAAAATCTAAATGAATGCAGTACCCAACTTCACACTTCCGTGTTCAGTCTACACCAAACAAGAAACCCTTTCATCTCATTCCCGCGTTGCTTCTAAAGCATTGTCTTCCCGAGAACAGGGCAGAACTAAAGGTGTAACAAAATTAATGGGTAATATTATAATCGAATTTTACAAACATTCTCCCACAAATCTGATCTGACATTGAGTTAATATTACCACATCAATTCACGACTTTGACTAAACATGAACGATTGTTCCTTATGGATAAATAATCGTTCATCATATAAGAAATTGTCATTCCTTAAGGATGAACGGTCATTCATCGTATAAAAAATAACCATTTCAAGAGGAATGAATGACTGTTCCGTAGGAAAGATGACCATTACATCATAGAATGGTTGTTCCTCTAGGTGGAATAGTCATTCGGTAAGACGGAATGGTCGTTCCATCCAAGAAACGGTCGTTCCTCATCCAAGGAACGACCATTCCTCCATGTTTTTTAGTTTTAGTTGAAATCATTCTACGACAATTCAAATAGAGGCTGCCAAGTCAAGTGTCATGTGAGATTTGTGAGAGAAAGTTTGTGAAAAACGTTTCTTAGCCTATCTTTATTCAAAATTAAAACACCTTACTGCTAAGTGCAACAGGAAAATATATATATGATATGCCAATGAAATAATTCAACTCTCATATAATGCACAAATAACCAAAACCTGATTGCCACCTCAAGTCACAGCCAACAACACTGAGGCTAAATAGAACAAAATCACCAAGCTTCGTGTGCATGTGGGTGTGTGAACAAACATGTGCGGTCTTTAAAGCGCACAAAAGCAAAACAAATATTAATTTGATAACCGGGGCTATCGAATTCGAATTTCAGCACCTCCAAGATTGCCAGTAAGGGGCATAACTTGAGATATTTGAATTATTTAATTGGTAATATACATCCTCTGCAAGCCGGAAAATTGCAACTGATAAAAGCAAGAGATCCTTGCTATTCACAAAGTAGCATGTATGACCTTTTTATTCTCATTACTTCTTTTCATGAGATCTAACTTCCAATTTTTGATTCACTACTTGGCTGCATCATCATGCTCAGGCGCACCAGGATCACTGCTAGTTGATTCTTTCCCTGTTGGGAGGTAAGACCATACTAAGGCTGCAGTGCCAAGGGTAATTGCAGCAGCAATTGAGCCCCAAACCCACCTCTGCTTTCTTTTCCTTCTTTGTCTATTACGCCGTGTCATCTCTATGCAAAACAATAACAGAAAACAAAATTAAAAGATGAACTCCTCATTAACAAATCCAACAACATTGAATTTTAATTTCATGATAATCATACCAAGATAGAAATTGTGACCTAGACCGTATGTGGTAACATGAGCATACACACAAGCAGGTACAAACACACAGTTTACTCAAATATTATTTGATTAAATGCTAAAATAAAACGAAGATTCACTGTGTTTAGAATGGGCCCTTAGAAATTCAATTGCTTGGCCTGAGAACAAAAAAGCTTATCCTTGCATCGGCATATCAGGAATTGAGTGATTAAAAGACAGAAAGTCTTCACGGCAAGCATTATAAAATTCCTTTTCGAAGTCAAGTGAAGGGAAGCATTCAACATAAATCAAACAGCAGATCTTATGCCTCAACTTTTGCATGTCTGGGCATACAAATATACAAAAAGGAGAAGAATAATGCAATCAAAGTCAAAAACATGACTGCAAAGATCAGAGATTAATTATGACCAGGATGACTAGAAAAATAATTTGAAACAACTAATTTTTGGATAGAAAGAAGATTATCCAAGGTACAGAACTCTTACCAACAGCTTCCTGGTTCCTCTGCGACATTTCTCGATTCATTGCCTCATAATAGTGAAGCCGATCCCACAATCGGGCAATCTCAAAGTTCTTCGCTTCAATCTGAGCTTCCATTTCTGCCTCCATCTCAGCCTTTGCAATGCCCCTTCCAATAGATTCTGATACAAATCGAGCAAGATGAAGTTGTTGGCAAAGCTCTTCTGCAAGATTAATATTCAGTTGCCCATCCTCCCCTACAACAGTGGGATCCACAGGCAGTGTCAATCCTGCATGAGCTAACTGTTCCCTAACCCCCTGCCACTGACTTCGCACATCATTCAGAGCTTCTTCTGCTTGCTTTCGCTTCTCTAATTCCATGAGTAAACTCAATCTTACTTCATGCAGTTCAGTCTCAATATCCCGAGGAAAAGATTGTGACCCACCATCAGATGATAACTCTGGAGGAATTAATAAAAGCAAGCATGCTTAGCCATATAGTTTAACTATGAAACCGTGATGCTCCAATGCTGTTTGCATAATGACTTAAAAGCTTTACATACACAAAGAATAATTATATATTTTCCAAATCTTCGGAATTACCAATCTCATATGAAAACAATTCTGAAAAAAAATTTAATTCTACCTATGAGCATCTTATACGCAAAATTAATGATGAAAAATGCCCACATGTAGGTGTATACAAATCAAAACTCATGATGCAGAGGACCTTGCATTTAAATTCTTCAAGTAATAAATGCTATTACCGACATTGTGAAACAAAATTATGCTCTTGTAAAACCCAAACATTCTCTTTCACCGATTGATACACATAATTTTACTTCAAATGCAACTCTTGATACCAAGTGTTGGCACAAGAAAATATGTGAAGATCAACAAAAAAAGGAAAAAAATAACTTATGTGGTGACAGCATCCCCATACACACAAAAGAAAGATATAAATGCATGTATGTGTATCCAAAAAGATAAAGTTTAAAATTATGAACAGATAAGTAAAGCCCAAATACCTTCCCAAGCATCATAAAACTCTCCCTTCGGAGTAGCAAGCTTTGCAGAACTTTCTGCCCAGGTATTATCTTCTCCATCTGTGTTACTTGCAACACTCATTGATTCCTGTGGATCAAAAAAATCTTCACACTCACTATTACTCTCTGACTTGAATCCAATAACCTTTGGCACATCAATTTTCCCAGAAAAAGCATTAATCGAACTACTGCTTGGGAGTCCCCTGTTACTGCTCTCAAGTTGCCTATTACTGCTTCCAGGCTCACCATCATGCACACCATTCACATGCTCCTTTTCTGTAGGACCATCATGGAAACCATTCACAAGTTCCTTTGCAGGACTACTCTGGACATTACTCTTGCGTTCCCCTTCAACCG
Organism: Pistacia atlantica; assembly: GCA_026229545.1. Taxonomy (NCBI): domain Eukaryota; kingdom Viridiplantae; phylum Streptophyta; class Magnoliopsida; order Sapindales; family Anacardiaceae; genus Pistacia; species Pistacia atlantica. The sequence goes on along the minus strand of CM047901.1, from coordinate 25,036,100 downwards.
GTACAGGAATAGTGAAAGAGACAGAAGCATCATTGGTTGGATCAACACTCTTTGTTTCAGCATTTTTTGTAGCATTCTTAATGACCTTTCCTTCATCTTCTGGTTTTCCACATAAGGCCACATCAGCCTGCGAGAAACTCTTCACTAGCCGTGGCCCACGCCGCTTGTGATTGACAATGTAAGGTGAAGGAGAGAATGAAGTTGGTGAATCAGGAAGTGGAGTCGGCTCAGGAGTTGTGTAGAGTGCTGGTGTTATTGGAGGACGATTGTCTTTCCTTCCAATGACCACTGGAGTACTATTTCTCCTCTCCAACTTCGAATTTGGATGCGGAGCAGGTTTTGATTTAAACGGCGGCTTTGAATTGGGAACTGGCATGTCAACAGATTTGGACTCTCTAGGTTCTATTAGCCTATCAAAAGCTATAGCAGTAAACGTTGGCATGGCTCTGCATAATCATACGTTACAGCTCAGTTTGGCAGTAGAAAAAGCTCGAAAAGGGGGAAGCTGGAAATAAATAAATGATAAACAAACATCTCAACCATGTTGTTGCCTTTTTAACCAGGAAGAGGTGAAAAAAGTTCAATTATGAAAAATGGTAGTATATTTCCTCCTATAAATCCAAATGGAGTATAAGTTAAAACTATTATGCCACCAAACAAGCTACTTTAAATTTTAAATTTATTTATTAAAAACCTAGATTTAAAACAAATAAGAAAATTTAAATTAACCAGATTTCGCGATTTTAAAAAATGGAACCCAAAACTAAAACTAAAACTTCATTCATACACATATGGCTAAAGACTCCAATTTTCAACTGAGAAATTAATAAAGCTACTTGGCTCAGCAGCTAATTACAAACCAGAATACAAAAAACTGCACAAAATTCAACATCTGAATCACCTTCCTAAAATAATCTGAGCCATCAAACAGACAGTAACATCCAAAGATTGAAAAACAAATAAATAAATAAAAACTAAAAGCCAAGAAATTAATACAGCTCTTCCATTCGCAGCCTTTAGAAATCAAAACGAAAAAAAAACTGAACAAAATTAAAATTCGTAGTCAATTTTTCTTATGTAAAAGCAACCAAACAAACGGTACATTCAAAATAAAAATAAAAATACAAAAGGGGAGAAATGTTAATACGACTATCCGACTTGATAACTAAAGACGACAATAACTCAAGAAAATTCAAAATATAATTCACTTTTCTTAAAAAGTCTCAACAAAAAAAAATTTGAGACAGAAATGTAAGAAAAAATAATAAAGAGAAATCGGCAAGAATGAAGAGTTACCTTGAATAAGAATAATAAGAAAAAAGGGAGAAAACCCTAGAAACAGTAAGTTGGTGGAGAGATCAGAGAAGAGTCGGCGGCCAGGTATATATAAAACAGCATGTTATAAAGAACGCAACGCGACTCTTTCTATTGTGGTTTGTTTCGCTGTTTCTCTGACCTTCAAAAGAGTATGGGAAACGACTCCGCCAAGCTTTTATCGCAACAACCGCCTCTCTGTCTATCTCTCTCTTCTTTACTCTCCGCAAATGTTTGAGCTGTTTCTTTTGAAAAAATATTTGATTTTTCTATATTAAGCTTTGATTCTTGTAGGTCACGCACATCCCATGTAGGGTTTGATTTGGGCTTCCAATTAAAACAGGAGAGACGCATTCCCGTTTGGGGGATATTTCATATTTTATGTGTGAGACGACCGCGTTTCGGGAATCTTCATGCTTAATGTTTTTTAAGGAAGAATCATGAGTGACGTCAGCAACCTGGCAGCGGTAAATTTAAGCAATCACTTTTGTTGCTGCTTCGCTGGATTTACGCTAACTGGCTAAGCAAACACTTTGATATCATTTAACAAATTGACGGTTAAAAAATAAATGTTTAATTTTCAATTAAAAGAAGACCTAAAATACATGAATGCATAAGAGATTTTGTTAATATTGAAATTATATAAAGGTAGAATGGACGGACACATACCCAAGGTTTGTCGTAATAACAAATTGGTATCTAAAAGGTTTTGAAACGATAAATAAATACCTTCCATCATGTATTGTTAGTGGTTTTCGTTTGGTAATAGTAAAAAGACTAGAATGCCCTTGAAAGTTTGACATTAAAAACCCCATAGGTTTGTAATTTAACTAAACACCCCAGTATATAAAAATTTTATAAAATGACAAAAACACCCCTACCACCCGCAATGCTAAATTCTTGTCACCACCACCGGAATCTAGTCGAAAAATTACGTTATGAAACAGACCCATCGGATTTGTGTCGTAACGCGTCAATCTGGCCTTTTCGGCCGGATATCCGGTCATCGAGGACCGAAAACTCTTGGCGGCCATGTCGGGCGTGATTTGTCCTTTCCTTTTTGTATAAGGCCAGAAAATGTCAGATCAACGCGTTACACACATCTCGATGGGTGCGTGTATGGCGTAATTTATCGTAGATTCCGCGATGGTGGTTAGAATGCACTGCGATAGGTGGGGGTGGTTTTTGTTTTTATTATTTTATAAAAAATTTATATGTTGGGGTGTTTAGTTAAATTAGTAAATCTAAGGGTTAAAAATTTTTAAATTTAAAAAAAAAAACTAAAATATCAAACTTTCAAAGATATTCTAGTATTTTCACCATTATCAAATAAAAATTAAATACATAACAGAAAGTATCTATTTATTGTTTTAAAATCTTTTGATTACTACTTTATCGTTACAATAAAACTTGAATATGTATAAGGCATTATATAAATTTGACAGGGTCCCCACTGGTGTCGCTGTTAGTCTTTGTTAGTTAGTAACAGAGTATCAGATAAACCTTGGTTATAACGACTTTGTCAAAAAGACAAACCCAGATGGCTTTTTTCTTGTGAAACGAGTCACCCAACTTACTATTGCAATTTTGTATTTTCATTATTAAACTTCAAACAAGGAAGCTTCTACTCTTCATCAGATTCCTCTAAAGTCTAGAATCACGGATTCAAATGAAACTTCCACGTACTACTTTTTAGTTTCCTATTTTAAATTGTTGTGACTTATAGACTTATTATTCAATTCAATAATGTTTTCACACGTGATTGTGAAGTGTGAACTACCAAATCTTTAAATGAATGGCCCACCGTAACCCTATGGATATCTAATGAGCCGAAGATCAAATCCATTTTTTTAAATTCAATTATTTTTTTAATTTATTAATTATACTTTTTAATTAAATTTAGTCAATACATTACTCCCCCAGTCTTTTGGCAAAGAAAGGACCAACTTTATCAATTAAGAATGTTTTCACGAGTCATTTTTTTTATTTGTTTTATAATGGTTGTTTGCATAAAAAACACGTGAAATATTTTTCAAATAACTATATTTAAAAAAACATATAACGATTTCTTCAAAAAAATTATAAAATGATAGTTCCATAACTATATGCACATAACAACAAAATTAAACCAAAGTAAAATTATTTCAAATGACCACATTTAAGTCTTAATACAAAGTAACTTAAGTGGCAAAACTTATTTAGCATTTGTAATTGTATATGGGTGGCTAATGAATAACCCTGGATGAATAAGACACAATTGAATATTCATAATATATTTGTTTGTCATTTTTAAATACCTTATATAAGTACTCTATATATATATATATATATATATATATATATATATATATATATATATATATATATCGTCTTTCGTGAATTGTGATTGTCCAATAATCATGGGACGTTCATTCATATTTGATGAACGATTATTTATCACGAATAAATAAGCGTCTACAAAAATAACAATGGACTTCTCGTCTATATTATTTGGATCAGAGTCCATTTATTATTGACGGACATCTACCTTATATGGATGCTTGTCCATAAAATTTTAAAAATAAAATAATAGATGAGCGTCCCATCTCTTTTAGCAGTATGTTAATGGTTTTGTAGATTAGTTTAAAGATTTAATGTTGATGGGTAGGAATATGATAGTTGGCAGTTGAAAAGCTAAATTTCTAGGTTAATATATGAATAAATAAGATTTTATTTTGATTTGATTGTTCGACCTAATTCCAATAAACTGCCATATAGGAGAAAATTTTCCTTATACTAAAAAAAAAATGAATAAAAGGAACATTTTCCCTTTACCGGTATTTTTTTCAAAAAAAATTACAAAACAATAGTCCTATTTTGTTTCTAAAATCTCAAAATAATCCTTCAATATCATAAACAGCGGAGCTAAGAATTCAAGTGAGGGAGGGAGAATTTAAAAAAAATGATATAATTTATTATTTTCAACGTAATGATAGACATTAAAATTTTAATCATTATTAATACCTTTTTTATTCCATATAATTACAATTGTTTTCAACGTGTTTTAATATTTTGAAAACCATTATTGCAACACTTATAAATAAATCAAATCAAAAAAAAATTATACTAACATAAAAAACATACATAAAAATCCTATATTCTTAAAAGTAAACTAAATTAAAAATCATTTAGAGTATAATTCATAAGATAATAAGGGATTTGTCCTACAGGCTACATCAAACCCATAATCTATTTAGTAAAGAATATTTGCTCAACAATTTCTTTTACATGTAATAAGTTCAATTAAATTTCTATAACATGGACCCTATTTATTTATAACCTAACTACCTTCTTTATTTTGTTTTCAAACATTATTATTGGATTGGGTAATTTATAAAAGATATGCACTATTTAGGGTATAATTGTAAGTTTAAAAAAAATTAGGGTCTACTTAGAAGTTTTTTTTCCACTGGTTTTGAGGGGTTCTTAATTAAATTGATTTTGAGGTGTTCTAAAACGATTACTTGCCATATTTTTTATGCATCGGTTTTGACTGGCTCAAAAACCCCCCAAAACTAGTGTAATGTATTTTTTAGGGTTTTGGATTGGTTTTAAAATTTTATTCCACAAATACCCTATCCACTACAAAACTATCCCAATTATGTAAAAAAATAAAAAAATAAATAAAAAATAAAATTTAACTATATTATGCCCGTCTCCAATCATATTAAATATAAAATAATTTTAAGCAATCATTTAAAAAAAAGTTATTAAAATCTCATTTCTAGATGCTTGGAGAAGTAGGGTTACAATTTTTCAAATGCTACAAAGAATGACGAAGAAGGATAAGGAAACTTTATCATATTTGAAATTATAAAATACCAATAAGTAGAAAACAAATAAATAACCCTTACCTTGTAATTGAAAAAATAAAAATCACAAGTACTAGTTGAAGATAGGGTATTTTTATGGGCATAAATATAAATTTATCATTTTAAAAAATTATCAAAACGACTGGAAAATAAACTCTCAAGCATAAATTTGGGTGTTTTAAAAACCGTTACTAAAAACTCTTCAAAACTGCTACGATGATTTACCCTCAAAATGCTACGATGGTTTATCCTCATAACCTCTAGACTTGGCAAAACAAGTTCAGGCTAACGGGTCTCAGGCTCGTACTCGAGTAAAAAATATAAGGTACGGGTCTAGTGTTTTGGACCCCTACCCATACTCTGCCCGTATTTCATGTGGGTTACACGAGTAAACCCACGACAGCCTGTTTATTTATTTATTTATTTTTTTAAAAACTAAATTAAAGTTTGAAAATTAAAATCCCGAATCCTAAAAGACTCACACTCATCTCGACTCTCCTCCCTCCCAAGCTCCAGCACAGATGCAACTCTCCTCTCGCACATTGTCGCCGTCGCCATCTCCTTTTTCACATAGTCATACCGTCGTCGGCCGTCCTCCCTCCCACACAGACGCAACTCTCCTCTCTCACATCATCACCTTTGCCGTCGACATCTCCTCTCTCACACTACCTGAGCAATGTTTTCGTCTTTGGTCTTTTGCTGATTATTCTTGTTTCCCTTGATGGAGGTTGGTTTACTTTGATGATTTTTGGGGTGTTTTGATGCTTGATTACTAGTTGACTCATTTTGTTTCCCTCTTTGATGATTTTTGGGGTTGCTTTTTTGCTTAGTGTAGTGGTATACTGGTATGATGATAACAGCTATAATATGAATAGATTAGATAGGCATTACGAGTTCCATAGCAACGAAACAACAAACGGTTGGTGGGCAACTTGAATATCTTGAAATATATGTGGTTTTTTATTATTGTACTAAAGTTTTTGCCTTGAAAAATTCTATTTGATTTATGGTTTCAAAGGATCTTGGTAGAAAGCAGAGCTTGTTCGTCAGCTTGCTCTAGGGCTGTTCTATTTGTTTTACTTCTTTAGTTTTTCCTTTTGCTCTAGTACAGGTATCGGTATAATTCAGTCCAAGTTGAACATGTTTGTTCAGACATGACTTTGCCAGTGACCCATTAGAAGATATTTTTATTTATTAAAAATGGAGGGCAAAATCAGGATGTGTCATAGTTTGAGATGAAGTTGTGTATGTATTTTGTATATTGTATTGTATTGTTGAAGGAAAGTGCAGATGAAGATGAATTGATTGTAAACAATGTTCACATGTTTATTGTTATGTGTGGTTCATTGTTACTTGTTTTAAACACTCATTTTTAGTTAACAAAAATGACCAAAACCCAATTCTACCTAATAAAAGAACTTGAAAGCTATTATAATTACATAAAGAAATTATAATTAATATAGTATTCCAATATTATAAATACAACGAGGACTTGTCCAGTCAAATGATGTGTTGGGTGTTGCCAGAAACATGACGGCATATAAAAAATAATGTAAGAAATTGTGGTGGTTAACTGCAAAAATTGAAAACTTTAGAAATTTTGGGAGTGTAATTACAAAAATTGAAAACTGAAGAGAGAAAAAATGGGCATCCATGGTACACCCGTACTCCCATAGGGTAGGGTTTAGGTTCAAATTTTTTAAACCCATATATATCAACCCGTTTTGAGCCCATTCCCATGAGATCGTACCCATTTTGACTCGACCGTAACCCGATTCATCCGTCCGTTTTGTTAAGGTCTAACAACCATTACTATAAAACTCTTAATTCATCATTAGCCGGGGGAGGGGGCGCGGGGATGAACTGTGGGCACGCCGATCAATGACAGGGCAGTGGCCAGGCTAAGTGGTATATGTGAGTGCGTGTGTGAATTGTTGCTGAGATGTGGGGCGTTGGATTGAAGAGGACGTGGAAGGATGGACGGTACAGATTGGTTATTAAAAAGAGAGTAATTTGCATGGGTAGTTTTTCCTAAACCCTTTTTTAAGAATTCATTATCAAACAGAATAGTTCTTGCATAAAACATAAATTATTTCACGGAAGTCTGTTCCGGCTCTTTTATTATCAGCCTTTAATAATTATATATATAAGAATTATTTTATTTAGCTATTTTATCTCTTTAAAGTGTCTAGTTTTACTAAAATACCAGATCCACTATTTTTATCCAGATCAGATTGATTTAAAATTTGATACTCAAGGCTTCAACATTCTTTTTATTTAAATTAGTTTAACTTAATCATAAAATTTTAATAAACTGATTTTATAAATAATCATGTTTAATATAATTATAAGTAAGACATCGAACTCAAACATAATATAAAACTCCCTCCATTTCAATCTATATGTCGTTTTAGACCTTATTATTTTTTTTCTAAAATAAGTGTCATTTGATAAAAAAGTTGAGCGAACCCTCTCTTTCTCTTTCTCGTTTTATGACCCTTGTCTCCTCTCTTTTTCTTTTTCTCTAACCCCTTGTCTCCTCTCTCTTTTTTTCTTTCTATTTCTTGGTGTGCTCTTTATTTTTCTCAAATTTTAGATTTGTCTCCATGGCTTAAACTAACACTTCACTTCAACAAAGATTCGAAAATAGCTTGTTTTTGTTCATTTGTTAAGTTTTTTTCTAGCTCACATGCATATTAACTATCTCAGCTATGTCATCAACTTCATTCGTAGCTTCTAATATTGGAAGAACATTCAAATCAATTTCTCTAAGCACATATCTTCTACAATGACATTGTTCACCTATAGTGATTAGTGAAAAAAAAAAAGGAAAGAGAGTGAGAGAGATGGAATAAGGTGAAAAAAGAAAAAATACTGTAATTTAGAAGGTGTTACTACTATAATGGCATAATGAGAGAAGGAGTAATACAAAGTTATGAGAGGGAAAATACAGTAAAACCAAAAAATTTTCTCACCAAACTTTGAGAGGGAAGAGTAGTTTTAGATTTGATAATCTGTCAAATTTTCAAACATTGAAGAGTAAATAAGAGTCGACAAAATAGGAGAGAGACAATTTAAGTCAGCTTTTGTTAATGTAAAAGAGTGCTACAAATTATTGATAAGGATTTGTTTACATTAGAAAAATACTTTCTTATAAGAGAGAAGCATGCCACCATTAGTTCATTAAAAATTGTATAGTTTGCTAAAACGACAGATATTTTGAAACGGATGGAGTATTATATATAATGTAGTCATATCTAAGTTTTAATCTAATATGACTCAACCCTCACAGCTTTATCAACACAATATATTGTACTGTGCTAATATCTTGATTTAGGGTTGGATTGTTTATTTGTTTTGCATCCCCATTTTTTGAATGTGAGGGAGAGAGAGAGAGAGAGAAGGTTATACTTTGAGATAACTTTTAACTAAACAATTTTTTTTTTTTATTTTTTTTTGTTATTATAAGGTAAAACTAAGTGTTACTTAAGTGTGTGTTCGAGATTATTATAGTTTAAGAAATAATCAATTAACTTTTAAATTATAGAAGTAAAATTGTTCAGTAAACAACTACTTTTTTGAGTTACTAAGTTCTTATCCTCACAGGCCCTAATAAGGATGATCATTAAAGGGTTTATCTAATTGTCAATTTCAGGGTTTTGAAGGATTTGTTGAGGTGCACACAAGCTAATCCAAACATCCTCGATCAACAAAAAAAAAAAAAAAAAAACAAAAACTATTTATGAAACTGATGATTAAGTTTGAAGTTGATTATAAAATAATTTAGTTTTATAAAATGATTCTAAAAGCTTGTAGGGGTAACTTTTAAAAATCACATTATTTCTTAAACTGATTTTACATTATAAAAGGTCAAATATATGTCCACACAATTATTCAAATTACAAAATAAACTTAAATCAACGTTTAATTTATTAAAGGGGCCATTTGGATCGGGGATAAATAAGATAATGGGGGTAATCTTCTTTTATTTTGCAAGATTACTGTGTTTGGTTTGCAAGTAATAAAATATTACGGTAATCTTTTATTGCAAATAGTATTTAGTGTTGGTAATGTGGGGGGTAATCTTATTACATTGTTAGGGGGTGTTATTAAAACATTACTGAGGTAATTTGATTATTCTACCCATTTTACCCTTAATTAAAAACAATTTAATTTCGACACAATTGCCCTTAAATGTCTACCGAATAACAATTACACAACCCCCTTACATTTGAGAAATTAGCTAAAATACCCTAGTCACAAAAAAATTTGAAAGTTAATAAAATACCCCCAGTCACCCAAAACCATCGTCGTCCGTGACTCACCACCGCCAATCGCGCGTTAGTCACCATAATGGTGCACGACCGGTGGGATTTGGCCTATCATGCGTCGAGAAGGCCTTTTCCACCATGATTCATGGGGGCAAATGGCTAGATCTAGCGTTTATATTTTTGGCTATGAAATGGCCATAGATCTGACTATTTTTCAACCATGGATTTGTGATCCATGGCCATTTCAGGCTTTGCCCGCACACAACTGATCATATACGGTCAGTTGTGCACCATTTCATTGACTACCAGCGGCGATGGTGGTGGCTAGCTGCCGACAATGGCTTGGGGTGGGTGGGGGTGATTTTGCTATAAAATTTAAGTTTTATATGGTTGAGGTGTTTTAGCAAAATTTCAAATGTAGGGGGTTAAAAGAATGATTCAAAAAATAATAAAAATAAATGTTATTATATTAATATTTAAAAATGAGGGCAATATAGTAATCTATATAACATACCCATCCATTTATCCTCCAAACAAAACATATTATTCATCAATTTATTCGAACAAACTAAACACATTTTTTAAACATTCCTAGTAATCTTTATGGTGATCTTTTTTTCCGTTAATATAATATATCCCTATAATAAAATATTATATGATCCAAACGTCTCCAAATAGATAATTTTTATAGTTTATTTATAAATTAAAAAAATATAAAAATAGAAATAGACTATCAATCAACAACAAAACCGATTAACAGTGACACTTCAAGTCATAACCGATCCCATCGAGACTATAAACTCTTGATCTATCGAAATTCAATAAAAATAATTCTAACATCTATTTTAGCCGTAGAAGGTGGCGAAAGATTCAACCCCTTTTTGTCATCAGTCATACACAAAAGTGGACGCACTAGTATCATGTTGGAGCAATGCTGCACTAATGTGACGTGTCTCCCGTGGGTCACAGGTTAATGCAACTTGGACTAGAGGGGGGCTTAATAAAAATTGGGAAATGCTAGAGGTGCAAAGAGTCTTTGTATTTCACATCAATTTTCTCTTTCTTTTCATAAACTGGTGGTATGATAGTTGTCACATCATTTTATACAAAGATTCTTTGTAAAAGTTTTTGTACATCTAACATTTCTCATCAAAATTAGTCCATTAACTTTAAATAATAAACTTACGCACTAACATTGGAGCAAAAGGCTATGGGCTTCTTTAATGCAGTCCACAACATGTAAACAAACGGGCTTATTGTTGTATTGCACAATTTAGTGTTGTTCTACTCAAGGTTTTAAAACCCGACCTTGGGAGTAACCCAACCAAGCCATCAGGTCACAAGTTTTACAGGTTGAACAGTCTGACCCGTCGGACCGTGAGGTCAACATGATGACATCAGCAAAAAAACAAATTTTTTTTTTTAAATGCAGATTTTAATTTTTAATGGGTTTTTATTTTTATTTTTTCTTCTCTCCTGGTGTTGGTTTTGTCGAATAAAAATGGGGAAGGGAGAAGAGAAAAGCTAAAAAAGGGTTACATTTAATTTTATTATTTCTTTTAATATTTTACTGTAGCAATCCGGGTTATACTGGTTGGACTGGTGGTTTGTCCAGAAAAAAAACCGGTTCAACAGCAGGTGGAAGTTGGGTCAATTGCTATTTTCAATTTTTAACATTAACCGACCTGATCTAGCAACCGATTCTCGGTTGAACCGGCCGGATTAGGTTGGGTTTTAAAACCATGATTTTACTAACAGTATAAGACATTGTTAATAACTTAAGAGGGAAAAAATTTGAATCACATCAACGTTGCTTGTGTAAGGAATCATAATTTCGAAAGTCAACTAAAATTTATTAACCAAACTTCCTACCTTGCAGCTATCAACTAAATTCTTTAAGTCAATGGAACAAAATGTTTGGTATTTGAAGTTTTGAGCAACTTAATTTTAAATGATCAAAATGTCATTTTCTAGAATAAGTGTCCTCCATTAGAGTAAACCGAAACATTCTGGACCGAAAATTTGTTAATTCCATAAACAGGGACTGACAAAGTTTCCATAAAAAAATCATAAGATTAAAAAAAGACAAAGTAAATGAGTGGATGCCACATCAGATGGGTCCGAACCGATAGTTCTAAACCGCAGAAGTAGTCAAGTAGCTGATAGCTGAGTCAGCAATAAGGGGAGTGGACCCGTTAAGTATAAAAATATCTGAGAGTGCCAGCTAAAAGTTTGCATGCAATAGCAGTACTGGCTCAGTTCTTTCGATTGTGTGGTTTTATAGAATTTCAGAGAAGGACTTAATCAGAGTCCTTGGCAACAAAATATGGCAAGGACACACATAATCGTAATTCTCAGGGAAGGACTTCCCGGCTGTTATAAATACTGCCCAATTTTCACCACCAAAATGCATCACAAACACTCATCCTTCCTCTGGTTTAGCTCTCTAATTCAGAATGACGATCCTAGTTCTGCAGTCTGAATCTGGTATTTTAATTTTTCTTTTCTTTTTATGTCTTTGTAGTTTTTTTTTTTTTTTAAATTTATTCAATTGTTTATTTTATTTCTTGAGTAGTTGTGAGTGACGAGCAGCAGAATGTTACTATAGAAGAAGAAGAACTGATTTTGGAGGGAGGATTCTCGGTCCCCAACACAAATTCATTCGGCCACAATTTCAGGTTCTCCTCTTTTAATTCCTGATATCATCGTTTATTTGTTTCTGTATCGTATGTTCTCAACCAATTTTCTGTTTGATTTTGAGGGTTCAAAATGTTGTATCAAACAATGATACATGTATTTATTTTTTATTTTTTTGTAAAATTTCGTCCATAAAAAATGAAATTATCCCTCTTTTTCATTGTGCATTCCTTTTTATTATTTAACACACTAATTGTAATTAATATTTGCAGATCTACTTCTTTGAAAGTTATTAAAAATTAGCAATCATAAATTTCTCTCAGAAGTTTTTTAAATTCTTTACAGTAGGGGTCTCTGCTTATTTCCGAAGTAGATGAGTCTATTAGGTCTCACGGGACAGACACCCTTTACTTGTTGTTGGAGAATTTATGCTATCTACACATGATAGACATTTAGTTTGTTCATGGTGTTGCAAAGTCTGAAGGTTACAGACAAAGGATACAATGTTTGTTAACTATGATGAATGACAATACTTGCTTGGTTTTTTAACAGCATTTATGAAGAGATATTGGAGAATTTTTTATGCTGTGATTTAGTGCAACTCAATTACCAAATCCTTTGGATTTATATCTATATATTTTTTGCCCTGAATCGATATTATAGTCGTAACCAATTTAACCTGCAATGTCAAGCAGGGATTATAATGTGGAGAGTGATAGGCAGAAAGGTGTTGAGGAGTTTTATAGAACTCAACACATCAATCAGACGTACAACTTTGTAAGCAAGTTTACTTTGGATGTTATTTCATTCCAAGAATTGTCATTTATTTTTATTTTTGTAATTTATGATGTGGGGAAACTTAATACCATTGAATAATATCCTTTGGCAGGTGAAAAGGATGAGGGAGGACTATGGCAAACTGAATCGTGTAGAAATGAGTATATGGGACTGCTGTGAACTGCTTAATGAATTTGTAGATGAGAGCGATCCCGACCTGGACGAGCCTCAGATAGAGCATTTACTGCAGACTGCGGAGGCCATTCGCAAAGATTATCCTAACGAGGATTGGCTTCACTTAACTGGCCTAATTCATGGTATAACTTCTCTTGATATTTTATTTAGGAAAGCTAATATTTACTGATTTTAGCCATGTTGCTGGAGAAGCAGTTGGTTAACTTTGTTTGTTGATGTATCTTAGATCTGGGAAAGGTCCTTTTGCATCCAGATTTTGGGGAGCTTCCTCAATGGGCAGTCGTGGGTGAGTTACCTTTTCTACATTACTGATTACATCGTTAAATAAAACAGACTCCATTCATTTGAATGTTTACGGTTTATTGCTTAATTTACTGACCAGGAATATAATTACAGGTGATACATTCCCTGTTGGATGTGCATTTGATGAATCAGTTGTTCACCACAAGGTCTTACTTTTCATGCATTTCAAGTTCAACTTCTTCTAAACATTATGAAGCAACTGCAATACCTGAATCTTTACTCATTTAATTTCTCTTTCAATAGTTCTTATATCATTTTGGCATGGTCCTACAGTATTTCCAGGAGAATCCAGACTATAACAATCCTTCTTACAACACCAAATTTGGAGTTTATTCAGAAGGCTGTGGACTAAACAATGTGATGATGTCATTTGGTCATGATGACTACATGTACTTGGTATTATTTCTGATCTTTCTATTTTAAAAAATCGTAGCTCTATATCTTTTCCACTTTATGATGCACACACCACTGTCCATTTTTTTTTATATAATCCTTTTTCTCAACAAGCTAGAGTGAAGATTATGTGACCAATTAGATATGTATACTTATTATTATGATAATTATCTTAGTTTTAATAAAAGTACAAATGACATAATTATTGGTTCCCCTTTTTACAGGTAGCTAAGGAGAATAAGACTACTCTACCTTCAGCAGGTCTTTTCATAATCAGATACCATTCTTTCTATGGTGAGAAACTAGAGAAATTGAGGAATTTCCATACATTAGCTAGTGTGTCAAAAGCCATTCTTGTGATGAACTTATGTTAATGGAACCAATCTAATCTTGCAGCTTTACACAGGGCAGATGCATATAAGCACTTAATGAGTGAAGAAGACATTGAGAATCTCAAGTGGCTCAAAATATTCAAGTAAGAATGCATGTTTCATAATGCTTTGGCATAAAAAAATCATTGTTATATATGAAATTTCTCATTCATTTTGCGTTAAATATGCAGCAAGTATGATCTGTACAGCAAGAGCAAAGTTCGAATTGATGTAGAGAAGGTCAAGCCATACTATCTTTCCCTCATTGAAAAGGTAAACACCAGTTTATATGCCAATCCTTTCAAGAAGGAATGGATAAAGAAAGTGAAAGTTGTTATTTTTGCAACCGAAATATAATTTAATTCTAATGTTTTAACTATTCCTATTCCACTGCTTCTAAAACAATTTAAATTTACTCTGTTGCAGTATTTTCCAGAAAAGCTGAGGTGGTGATAGTGGCAGTACCTGTTAAGATTTGCTTTGTAGGCGTTGCTCAGCTCTTTTTATTTTATGTATTGGAGATGTGGGCAGGTGGCTCTTATGTTTTCTTTCATTTTCAATAATATTTGTAATGAGATAATGTATTACATGCAATCGTTGATTGAGTCCAAATCTGCATTTATTCAATATATTAGTAAGTAATCAATATATTAATGATCATTATTAACCAATTTTTTAGTGTATTAAAGAAGAAAAATTTATTCAAGTTATATTTAATAAATATACTAATAATCTGTGAACCGATGTGGGCGTGAGTTTATGATATAATCTGTAAAGGTGAGATGAACTAATTGATTAATTTGTAAGGATGCATTATGTGGTTGTGGGTATTTGGTAAGCTCTCAAACACAAAGCAATGTGGGCTGTCACCATCTCCAAACACTGTGGGGGAGGGGGGGTTGAGAAAGTTTGGTATCAGACAAGAACAGAGCAGCCACAAACAGTACACACTTTGAGTTTGAGCGGTCCAAAAGATAAGCCATTTTCATTGAATCTCATTTGAGCAGCAACAAACACCTGGATTTGTATGTTTCGTAGAAATTATATCTTCTTCTTATAATTATATACAGAATAAATCCCTACTCTTCCAATTCAATTCTTTGTAATCTGTGGGAGAACAAATTTCACGTTTGTAAATGGTGGTGGAATCTATTTTCAGATAGAATTTGCATTTACTCTCATCCACTCTCTGGAACCAAATTAATTAACACTTCTGAATTGATACTTCACAAGATTGAAAACATCAAATCAACAGATGGAGATCATGGTAAATTTTGGCTTAAGCCAAAATTCTGATTCTTAAATTGCAATCTCCAAAGGAATTAAAGAAACCAAAAGACAATTACATATTTATTTATGATGAATGATGGGCATATTGGAATTACCATCCCACATCCCTCCCTGCTTTACATACTCCAAGTACCTAGCGAATTCTGGTTTTGCAGTAGTTTTCTTCTTACGTCGGCGGTCGAAAAGACTAAAGAGGGGATGAGTCTTGACAACCTCTTTGGCGGGCTTCACCTTAGGCTTAGGATTATCTGCAACTGGGAACGTAACCTCTGCTTTTAATTTGGTTGAAGAACCAAATACGAATAGTCGAGAAGCTGGTACACTTGAAGCTCTTTTCAATTTTCCCTCCCATTCCAAAAGACCGATTGCAGGATCATCACCTACCCGTTCATATTTGTGACAGCTTCTTCGTGTACTCAAAGCTCTAAGCATGGTTTGATGTTGATGAAGAAACTAAAGTAGACTGCAGAGGTTACTGGAATTAATGGTAGATAATAAGAATTTTGCATGAGAAAAATTAAGTTTAGTGACAGAGGAATTTAAGCAACAGAGCATAGTTTGATTAATTAGTCAGTCATATTTGGTATGCCACCTGTCTTTTTTGTCTGAATATCTTATGCATGCTTTTCAAAGCATGATTGAAATTCATTTAACTTATTGGCCATACAGATTAAGAAAATTGGGGGGCGTTCTTTTGACTTTGCTGCAATCTCAACAACTATAAGAAAAACGTTTGTTAAATCTTCATCTTTGATCAGACCAAGCCTACTAATTTTGACTCACCAACCTCTTCTTTTTAATTTAACATAAAAGGTTTGGGGTCATGTAATTAGGTTCAGCTACCTCAAGTTTGCATCAATGGTTGTCAAATTTTTGTTTGTAAAAAATGGTGGTGAAAAAAACCCCTTAACTGTAAAGGAATTGACTAAAAATTAATACCAATGAATAAACACCGTTTACTCTTTGAACCAAAATTTATTTTTCTCCTGTTTCTTAAATGATCATTGACTTAATAATGGAGAAGTACAAAACAAGAATTCTACTCGTTTATACCTAAGAATAGTGACACATCCTAGTCATACATTGAAGTATAATGTAAAGTTTCTTGGAATGAAATGTTTCAATAAGATACAAATGACAAGGTCAAGCGCCGATTGATCCAAGAAATGGAGAACCAAATAACTCTTCAATAGCCTTCAAAACTGAACATCGTTAATGACTTTTCTTTAATTGGTCATTGCGAGAATTTCCAAGTGTAAACATTAAACACTGATTACAGGAGAAAGATGGAGCATCTGGATGTGGTTGCAACCAAGGAAACGCAGATGAAACAGCTAATTTACTTGAGGACCAAGACAAACGCAGTTTACCAGTCTTCTTATGGATTAAAATCCAATCTCTGTTCTTACTGTTCAGTAATCATAATAAATAAAAACTCTGCACAAGTCATCTTCCTCAAAAGAAATGCCCAGCACTAATTTAAACACCCACTTCAACATCCTGATGTGCTTAACAATGAAAAGATAAAAATTTGACTGACTTAAAAAACATTTGAAGGAATTTTTTTGTAGCTAGTGATTGAATTTTCTCAAACTTAGTTTACTGGACATTTTCATTACAGTTTCAACTGACCCAGCTACTCCCTACTGCCTTAGGCAATCCTTTCTTTCTCATAATGCTTCTCAAGTGTTCTGCAGTTTCCCACTTTCCAATGGTTGCATAGAAATTTGAAAGCAGCACGATATACGCCAGGCACATCTGGCTCCAATTCTAAGAGATGCTTTGCTGCAAACTCTCCCCTTGTGACATCTAAACTATAACTGCAAGCATTTACTAGCGCTGCCCATACAGCAGGTGTGATCTTGGTACCATTCTTAACCATATCATTGAACAAACACCATACTTCTTCTATTTGACCAGCCCGGCCTAAAGTGTCTATGAAGCAGACATAATGTTCTGGACCCGGATTCAAACCATACTTCTCCCTCCAAATTAAAACATTTTCGGCCCTGCTCCAACCAATCCAGAATGTGCACAAGCTGATAAAATAACAAGAAAGGTCACAGAATTTGGCGAAACTCCACTTCCTCCTTCACCCATCTTTTTGAACAATTTAAGAGCTTCAAGCCCATGCCCATGACTGCCGTATGCATCTATCATGCTTGTCCAAGAAACAACATCTTTCCGACAAATTCTATCAAATAAGGACCCAGCATTCGATATTTTACCACATTTTGCATACATGTCTAGCAGGACATTGCATATTTGGGTATCAGAAGTAAACCCAAAACGAATAGCCAAACAGTGGATCTGCTTCCCAATCCACAAATCTGAATTCTCAGAGCAAGCAGAAAGAGCACTAGTAAGTGCAACCACATTTAGTCTCATTGTACTGATAATCGAAAACGCCTCTTCATACTTCCTATTTCGAACACATCCAGAAATTAAGGAATTTCTCATAACATCATCCACTCTACCATCAAAACTATAGAACACTTTCATGGCATCACTAATACATCCTACAACCGAGTAGAAATCAATAAGTGCAGTACCCAAAACCACCATATCCCGACCTAACACAACAACCAAACTATGCACCTGTTTCCCTTGTTCAAATGCCTTCAAAGAAGCACAAGCCTTAAGAACAGCAGATAAAGTAAACTCACTAATCTCAACTCTTTCCCTTCTCATTGCCTCAAAAACACCAAACGCTTCCTTAGCAAGACCGTGCCTTAAGAAGCTAGAAAGCAAAGCATTCCACGTGACAACATCCTTAAACTCCATCTCTTGAAAAACTTTTAACCGATTCATTCAAGAACCCAAACTTGGAATACATGTCCATCAGCGCAGTCTTGGACACAGTTCCAGTATCTGAACCAGTTTTGATCATTAAACCATGGACTTGTTTGCCGCGTTCTGGTCCAGGCAAAGAAGAACAAGCGCCCAAAACTGGCGTGAAAGTATAAGCATCAAGGTTAAGGCATGCGCAATGCATGTGACAAAAGAGAGTCCATGTGGCAAGAAAATTGCGGGTGCGGACGAATGAAGCAAGTTGGGAGTTGAGGGAGCGGAGGTCTCTGTAAGGAATTTCATCAAACGAGTGGTGAGTGTATACGTTGCGTTTTTGGAGGTGTGTTACATTTACATTTGAGTCGCAAGTCCTGGGGGTTTTGGTGGGGAACTTTCGGTGACGAATTAAACGGATCATGATTCATGGAAGTTTGGGTCTAAGGTTACCCGTAAAACTTTAAGGGGACGTTTGGTTCAGGAATGTTAGATTACTAGACAGATAGATTATCTTAAAAGATTACTGAGAATGTTAGATTACTAAACAGATAGATTATCTTGAAAGATTACTGAAAATCTTTAGGAAAAATATGTTTGGTTAGTTGGTGGGTATATTATATTAATATGTTTGGTTACGAGGAATAAATTGATGGGTATGTTATTTAAATTATTAAATTGTCCCCTTTTAAAATATTAATACAATATTATTTTTATTATTAATTTTTGAATAGTTTCTTTTAACCTCCAATATTTCAGATTTAGTTAAAACACCCCGCTTGTATAAAACTTTAATTTATTACGAAATCACCCCCACCTCCTGTCGCCACTGCCGGAAGCTCCGAAAGTCCCCCGAGAAGCTCACTGTGATCAAGAGGCTTCGATATAGCCGTTAGCAACCAAATCTAGGCAAGATCTGGCCGTTAATGGCCACAGACACAGCTCATGCTGCGAGATCTATTATGGCCAAAATAGATCTAGCCTTTAACGACCATGTCCGTGGCCGTTAACGGCCAGATCTAGCTCAGATCTGACCGTTAATGGCCAGGGATTTGACTGTTAACGGCTAGTTCCATCGATATGGTGGAAATGGCCAAAATAGATTTGGCCCGATATGACCTTTTCGGCCATCAATATGGCTGGAAACGGCCATATCGAAGCATCCTGGAGCCTCCCACCGAATCTCCTTTTTTTAGGGACTCCAACGATTTTTGACGACGGTCCGTGGTGGTTGGCCGTTGTCGACGTGTTCGTTGGGTGGCAGTGGTGGTGGTGGTGAGTGACAATGGTAGTTTGTAAATTGTTTTAAATATAAGGACATTATTGTCCAAAATTTTAGGTTAAATAAAGGGTTAAAATTAAACAGGGATATTAATGTAAATTTATTTTAAAATGCGGACATTATTGTCCAAAACTTTTATTAATAAGAGATAAAATTGTAACAAAAAAAGATAATCTTGGTAATCTTAGAATACCTAAGAAAATAGAGGTAATCAGATTACCTTCAATATTACCAATAGTAACTACTATTGGTATTTGAAGATTATGAATCTTATATTATTTGACAACCAAACGTGATAATCAAGTAATATAAGATGACATTACCCCAATAATCTCACATTAGTGCCAACCAAACGCCCCGTAAAAAGTAAATAGCATTTTTAATGGATTTGGATCATTTTATTTTGACCTAATTATTGAAGGTATTAAAGACATGACAGTTATAACGTGTTACAATTTCTATTCTCATAAAAAATAAAATATAGGGGCTTTACCTAGCAAAATTATCATAAAAATAATACTTTATTTAACCTAATCTTTGAAGGATCTGGAGATACATAATAATAACCAAACCTGGGTGATCGAATGGTTTGATAAAATCTCTTGGGTGTATTACTTAAGAGGTTTTAAGTTCAAATCCTTTCTCGGTTACTAATAAGGGTGGTCATTGAAGTTCTTACTCGATCAGTAGTTTCAGAGTCTTGAGAAATTAGTTGAGTGTACATAAACTGGTCCAAACACCCTGGGTCATTTAAAAATCGATTACAATCCACCAAGAGAAGATCCAAATTCATTAAATAAGTTTTCAACTGACCCAGCTACTCCCTACTACCTTAGGCGATCCTATCTTTCTTATACTGCTTCTCAAGTGTTCTGCAGTTTCCCACTTTCCAATGGTTGCATAGAAATTTGAAAGCAGCACGATATACGCAGGCACATCTGGCTCCAATTCTAAGAGATGCTTTGCTGCAAACTCTCCCCTTGTGACATCTAAACTATAACTGCAAGCATTTACTAGTGCTCCCCATACAGCAGGTGTGATCTTGGTACCATTCTTAACCATATCATTGAACAAACACCATACTTCTTCTATTTGACCAGCCCGGCCTAAAGTGTCTATGAAGCAGACATAATGTTCTGGACCCGGATTCAAACCATACTTCTCCCTCATCAAATTAAAACATTCTCGGCCCTGCTCCACCAATCCAGAATGTGCACAAGCTGATAAAACAACAAGAAAGGTCACAGAATTTGGCGAAACCCCACTTCCTTCTTCACCCATCTTTTTGAACAATTTAAGAGCTTCAAGCCCATGCCCATGACTGCCGTATGCATCTATCATGCTTGTCCAAGAAACAACATCTTTCCGACAAATTCTATCAAATAGGGACCCAGCATCCGATATTTTACCACATTTTGCATACATGTCTAGCAGGACATTGCATACTTGGGTATAAGAAGTAAACCCAAAACGAATAGCCAAACAGTGGAACTGCTTCCCCATCCACAAATCTGAATTCTCAGAGCAAGCAGCAAGAGCACTAGTAAGTGCAACCACATTTAGTCTAATTGTACTGATAATCAAAAACGCCTCTTCATACTTCCTATTTCGAAAACATCCAGAAATTAAGCAACTTCTCATAACATCATCCACTCTACCATCAAAACTATAGAACACTTTCATGGCATCACTAATACATCCTACAACCGAGTAGAAATCAATAAGTGCAGTACCCAAAACCACCATATCCCCACCTAACACAACAGCCCAACTATGCACCTGTTTCCCTTGTTCAAATGCCTTCAAAGAGGCACAAGCCTTAAGAACAGCAGTTAAAGTAAACTCACTAACCTCAACTCTTTCCCTTCTCATTGCCTCAAAAACACCAAACGCTTCCTTAGCAAGACCGTGCCTTAAGAAGCTAGAAAGCAAAGCATTCCACGTGACAACATCCTTAAACTCCATCTCTTGAAAAACTTTAACCGATTCATTCAAGAACCCAAACTTGGAATACATGTCCATCAGCGCAGTCTTGGACACAGTTCCAGTATCCGAACCAGTTTTGATCATTAAACCATGGACTTGTTTGCCGCGTTCTGGTCCAGGCAAAGAAGAACAAGCGCCCAAAACTGGCGTGAAAGTGTAAGCATCAAGGTTAAGGCATGCGCAATGCATGTGACAAAAGAGAGTCCATGTGGCAAGAAAATTGTGGGCGCGGACGTATGAAGCAAGTTGGGAGTTGAGGGAGCGGAGATCTCTGTAAGGAATTTCATCAAACGAGTGGTGAGTGTATACGTTGCGTTTTTGGAGGTGTGTTACATTTACATTTGAGTCGCAAGTCCAGGGGGTTTTGGTGGGGAACATTCGGTAACGCATTAAACGGATCATGATTCATGGAAGGTTGGGTCTCAGGCTACCCCGTAAAACTTTAAATAGTATTTCTAATGGATTTGGATCATTTTATTTTGACCTAATTATTAAAGGACTTGAAGACATGACATAGGGATGGGCACGGGCTGGGGCAGGGCCGGAGACAGTGGTCCCCAGCCCCAGCCGAAAGCTCGAAAACCCGAGGGGATTCTCCAATCTTGGCCCAAAGCCCGTTTGGGAGATTCGGGAAATCCCGGAAAAAAGCCCGTTCCCCAAACGGGGAATTCGGGGATTCCCCGTTTGGGTTTTTTTTTTAATCCTTAATTTTATACTTTTATTATTCTTTTCTCCCAATTATATATACCAACCAAAAAAGAAATTAAATATATAATATACATATTAAACATAAAGACCATATATCATCCAAAAAAAAAAAAATTAAATCTATAATGTGCATATTAAATATAAAAACCATCATACTAAATTGATCATATTAAATATATAATGTCAAATGTATAACTTTTGTTTCATAGTATTATCATATTATATATATATATATATATATATATATATATATATATATATATATATATATATATATATATATATATATATATATATATATATATATTACAAATATTTATAATGATTTATTATATTTAATCTAGTTTTATTTATTACCTATTTGTATATAGTTTCATAAAATGCTTACACAATTATAATTTGTTATTGTATAATGTATAATTGATTTTCAAATATTTATAATGTATATATATATATATATATATATATAAAATATGCGGGCCGGGGATGGGGCAGGGCAAAGCCAATCCCGGCCCTAGCCCGTCCCCGAATTCGGGGGCCAATATTGGGCCTGATCTCGGCCCGTAGCCCAAAATTTTCGGGGAAAATCCGCCTCGTTCGAGACGGGTCGGGGCGGATCCCCGCGGGGGCGGGCTTTGTGCCCATCTCTAATGACAGTTATACCGTGTTACAATCTATTCTTATAAAAATTAAAATTTAGGGGCTTTACCTAGCAAAATTATTATAAAAATAATACTTTATTGAACCTAATCTTTGAAGGATCTAAAGATACATAATAATAACCAACCCCGGTGTGATCGAATAGTTTGATAAAGTCTCTTGAGTATATTACTTAAGAGGTTTTAAGTTCAAATCTTTTATCGGTTGTTAATAAGAGTGATTATTGGAGTTCTTATCGGACCGATAGTTCTAGGGTCTCGGAAGATTAATTGAGGAGTACGTAAACTGATCCGAACACCTCCGATCATTTAAAAAAAACATAGCAATTACATCATCTAACGATTACAATCCACCAAGAGAAGATCCAAATTCATTAAATAAGTTTATGTGTTCATATTAAAGACTTATTGTATGAATATTTAGGATATGCTTACAGAATTTATTTCTATCACATTAATTTGTATAAATAAATTTATAGCTCTTGTTAAATTAACCTTCCTTGGATAATGGGATGTTTGTCTTGATTTAATATTGTCTTTCCGAAAATAGAAAAGGAATTAAAGGATTTACCTATATGTTTAATATGGTCATCATTTGCATCTGAATTCACATTAAACGGATCCCATATTTGAGAAATTATTGAGATTTTGAGTGTTCATAAAGTTAACGAGCAAATGGTAATGAAATTAATGAATCCAGAAATTCAACACCTATGAATTTAAAAGCATAATAATCCCTTTAAGTCATGCCAACAAAGATTAGGTGTGAAATCCTTTACTTCTTATTTCTTTAACCTATGTAGTATATTACATGTGGTAAAACATTAATTTAGATAGATTTTATTTATTTAGTTCTTGCCATTCCTTAAACACGGTTCCTGTCAATCTACGCTTTTAATCTTGAGAAAATTTTTACGCTATTATATCATTTCATGATTGTTTATATCAATATCACATCACCTGCAGTACAAAAATTTGAAATTTGAACCTTAAATATAAAGTATTATTCATGCGATTACCCCGTATGAGTGGGCACACACATATCTGAATGAATGAACAAAACTATGACTGTACATATTTCCTGCAATATCTATCCTTTCACAAAAACATTGACAAATAAAGCGTTCATCATTGATTTTACAGCATTATAGCAACTCATGTTATAGGCCATTGATGACTGGTGGAGGTTTTTCATAATAATTACCATAAATTAGCAGGCTTTCATAATACTACCCCATAAGCGCTATAATCATCCTGCTCCCCCCCCCCAAAAAAAAGAAGATGAAAATATTAGGCTCAAAATACATATTGGTTTATATTTTAACAAAAAAGAAAAAGCTCATTACTTAATTAGAAAGCAATGCTAGTCCCAGAACTTGGATCATCTTTCCAAAGCTAATCACGCCGGCACTCCAGAATTAGTGCCTGCTAATTCTGACTAAGATTTGATAGCAGGATTTCTTTTGCAAGCTGTCTCCATGAGTTGATTTAATTGCGCTAAAAAAATAGACAAAGTTTCCAACTTCCACCTTTTACTTTTCTCTTTAGCTAAATGAGACTGATTTAGCAAGAGGGTATCTGCCCTTTATCCATTAAACAACAATTTCTACCACCCAAAATTCAAATATCCAATACCTGCTTTTTTTTTTTTTTTCTTTGTTTTGTAAATCATCATTGAAATATACTCTATTCATGGTAGATTAGCAGAATAAATAAATAGCCCATATATTTGAATGAATATAGCCATTTTCTTTTAGCTAATATCTGTTTCATACCTATTTCTTTAAGCTTAGCTTAGCTTAGCCTAGATTTACCAACTACATAGATGACTAGAATTATCAAATAGACATGATCGATATTACTTACAAGCCGGCATAAATTTACAGGATGAGTGTAAATATGCGTTCAGCATATACACTAAGTTTGACCTACCGCTCTTCTGAGTTGAATTTGTTCCAAGCTTCCTGAAAATTAACAATTAAAGAAAAATTTAGGATACCGACAGATCATAAAAGCAACAGTCAAAGAGGGCAAAACTGCAACTGTAACAGTATAACACACCTTGAGAAGATCAAAGACCTTCTCGCAAATGTACTTCTGCTGGATACTTGCACCTCTTTGTTGTAATTTGTCAGGGTGAACGCAAAGAGTGGCTTTCCTGTAAGCTTTCTTTACAGCAGCAGAAGTTATAACTTCAGTCAATGGAATGGGGATGCCAACCACTATCAGGCCCAAGGATCTGCCAAGGAATTAATTTAGATGCTAGCACAGATTGATTTTTACAAAATCTCCTAATAGAAAAGGTTTGGTAATTTATACATTCATTTATTTCACAAAATACTAAGATCAAAGATAGAGATTGAGGATTTTTTTCCTTCCGTTAAATAATATAGTGGCACTAAAGGAAAACCAGGATTGAAGCTTGTGCATGAAACATTTGATATGAATAACACATACATATTGCAATGTTGAAAGCAAAGCTCGTAGGTTGCCTTCCTTTCCGCTTGACCACCTCTTGACATCAGCATCCAGTGTTTCTGCTAGTCTCTGCAAACGGAAATAAATTGAAGACAATAAGCAAAATATGGCACTAGTTCAGAGTTTGAGAAATATTTTTTAGTGGAGTGAAGGTTTTACATTTCTTTCAGCTTGCTCTCTTTGAGCAAGAAGATCACGCATATTCTTCTCTGCAAGAGCTTTTGCCTACAAAAACACCAGAAGCAAGAAGTTTGTAAGAAATGGATAAGGCATTCACAAATTTTGATAAAATTAGAAGTCATACCGCACGTTCAGCTGTACGGCGATGCCTTTCTAGTCTAGCTTTACACCTCTGAGCTGTTTCACCTTCAGTCCCTTCAGATCTCTCAGTATTATATGAAGCTTCAAGTAGAAAAGATAAATGGTTAGAAGCAACAAGCAGAAGATAATAAAAATTTTTAAAATATTCATTCACTTAAATATCCCATCTACAAGAAACCAACACCTGGTACTTCAAAGATTACATACCAATATAAGCTGAAGAATATGGATATCTTGAACCACTAAAGCCGGCACTCTGATATTTATGATCCTGTAGATCCTGCCATTTTCCATCAGTTAAAACACTGCCATGACTATGCATGCTACAAAACATCAATTAAGTATATACTCACATTGGATGAAATTGGTCTCAGTGTACTGTTTCTGGAAGAAGCAGATAACTTATCTGGAAAAGTTCCACGTTCTCTCGCCTCAAAAGCAGCCCTGTCTGCCATTGCTTTCTCCACAGCACGCTCTCGAGCCTCAGCAGTTGCTCTCTCTACAGCAGCACGCTCTGCCCTCAGTCTAGCCTCCATAGATGCCTTCTCGGCTAATGATTTCTCCTTAGCCTCCGCACAAGCCTTCTCCAATCTCTCCCGGGCCTCTGCCAAAGCTCTTTGTCGAGCTTCAGCAGTTGCTCTCTCCAAAGCAGATCTTTCTGCCCTCCCACGAGCTTCAAGGATTGCTATGTCGACAGCCATCCTATCTTTCTCTCTCTCCCTCTCTCTCTCCCTCTCTTCTTCTATCCTCCTAAGACGTTCCTTTTCCAGTTCTCTCTCCCTCTCTTCTTCTCTCCTCCTAAGACGTTCCTTTTCCAGTTCTCTCTCCCTCTCTTCTTCTCTCCTCCTAAGACGTTCCTTTTCCAGTTCTCTCTCCCTCTCTTCTTCTCTCCTCCTAAGACGTTCCTTTTCCAGTTCTCTCTCCCTCTCTTCTTCTATCCTCCTAAGACGTTCCTTTTCCAGTTCTCTCTCCCTCTCTTCTTCTCTCCTCCTAAGACGTTCCTTTTCCAGTTCTCTCTCCCTTTTCATCTTTTCAACTTCTTTCTCTTCCAATATAAGAGTCTCATGGAAATTCTTCTCTTTTCTTTCTGCACTCTTAATTGCATTTGCCCACTGAGCTGTTTTCTGGACATTTCCTTTCCCTTCCAACACAGACGGTTGATCAGCTTCCAGTTTCCTTCCATTTTGAACGGATTCTTTCACCGGTTGAGTTGGCATAAATTTGTCCTTATTTTCCTTCTGATTCAAGCCAACTTGGGCCTGCTTGACATTATTTTCTCTCTCCCTCCGTTCATTAGCAAATTTCTTCCCTTCATTTTTAGTATCAGAGTCTACTTGGAAGACGCTATTAGTTTTTTCTGTTCCAATGCCACCTCCAGATTCTCCTGTTTTTACATTCTGTTCTTTACAAAGAGGCTCTACAACATCTTCTTTCTTAAATCCACACTCTTCATGTTCTAAGTTGCCTTGGGCTGTACCAGATAATTCAAATTTTCTGTTTTTCAGCACATTTGTGGTTTCAACTCCTTCCAGTTCCATTTCATGATCTCTATATTCAGTCTGAATCTTTACATTTTCTCCATGCACAAAGGTTCTTTGAGTTACTTGTACGGTACTACTGCTCTCCTCATGTAGGCCAGTAGGTTGAGTTGCTTGAATGTTCTCATTGTTATTCAGCATAAATGCCTTGTCTGATACACTGAGAACTTCTCCCTCCACGTACAAATTAGGCCCTCCAGCCATTTTCAGCTTCTTAAAATTTTCATCCCATTGGGTTTGCTCATGTGCTTCACTTAATCCTTTCAGGTCTGCAGTGTCACCAGCATTTTCAAGCCTCTTTTCCTTCTTCTCTACTTCACGAGCCTCTTGAAGTCTCTTCTCAGTTTCCTCCCTTTCAGAAGCCCCTCTCTCTTTTCTTTCATTTTCTTCCTTCTCAGGAGCCTCTTTAAAACTCTTCTCATTTCCTCCTATTTCAGGAGCCTGTCTTTGCTTCTTCTCATTCTCTTCCTGTTCAGAAGCCTCTTTTAGTCTCCTTGCTTTCTCCTCTCGGTCAAAAGCTTGCCTTCGTTTCTCATTCTCCTCTTTAAGTCTCTTCTCATTCTCTATCTGCTCAAGAGCCTCTCTCGCTCTTTTATCAGCTTCTTCTCTTTTGTGAGCTTCCTTCCATTTCTTGTCATTTTCTTCCTGCTCAGCAACCTTCTTTAATCTCTTATCTTTTTCTTCCTGCTCTGCAACCTTCTTTAATCTTGTATCTTTTTCTTCCTGCTCAGCAACCTTCTTTAATCTCTTATCTTTTTCTTCCTGCTCTGCAACCTTCTTTAATCTCCTATCTTTTTCTTCCTGCTCAGCAACCTTCTTTCTCTTATCTTTCTCTTCCTGTTCTAGAGCCTTCTTCAGCCTTTTCTCATACTCTACTTGTTCAACATCCTGTTTAAACTTGTTCTCATTTTCTACCTGCTCAAAAGACTCTCTTTGTCTTCTTTCATCATCTGCTCGTTCACAAGACCCTTTGAAGCTTGTTTCTTTTTCCACACTTCTCTTAGTCTCTTTCAGTGGTTGCTCAAACTCTTGATGCTTAATACCTTTCTGACCCTCAGATGGATTTCCTTTTATCTGAAGCTTGGCCAGGTTAACATGCTTTTCTGATTCATCAGCTCCACTTGGTTTCTTCTCAATATCTATAAAATCTCGAGCCACTACAAATTTTTTCCCATTCTCTCCCTGTTGACAAACTTCTTGAGCCACTTTTAGCTTCTTATCATGCCCTTTATGCTTGCGAGTTGCTTTGGAGCTTGATCTCTCATTTCTTTCCTGCTGTTCACAGGCTTCTTTGGCAACCTTTAGTTTCCTCTCATTTTCTCCCGGTTTAGGATCTTCACTATTTGCCCCCTTTTTTATCTTCGGCCTGTGCTCATGAAGTTGTGTATCTGGCACCAAAATCTCTTGACTCTTTGCCTGCTCAAAAGTGGATCTATCAGTTTTCACTAATTCAAAAAATTGTGTTTCTTCTTTCCACTCACTAGCTCCATCAATTCTATCAGGTTGTCCATGCTTATCCAGCAAACCTTTATCAAACATGAAAAACTTTTCTCCTTCTACAGAATCTGGAACTGCCTTTGTTGTCTTGATACCTTTTTGCTTCATTCCAATGTCTTGCCTTTCAAGAGTGACACACAAATCCTCATCTTTTAGATAACTGGAACCATCGATATTTGCATACAACTTTCCTTCCATATCCTTCCTTCCCATTCTTACGGCGTTGAACACCCACCCTCTTCCTCTCTAACAGTTCTTTTGCAGTCTTCAGTCTTGCTTCAGCTTTCTCCATTACTTCTTTCATAGCAGCAGCAGAAGCTGCAGCAGATGAACTTGCATCTACTTCCACATCAAAGAAAGGAGGAGAAGTGTCACCCACGGTCCCTTCTGAAGTAGTTTTACAGTTTTTAGCCATGCTACGGGAATCCCCCTTTTTCACATCTAATAGAGGTGCTGGCCGGCGGGGAGGTGGCACTTCAGAAGGTTGAGTTCTAAGGCTTATTTCAGAAACAGTTACGAATGTTTCGTTATGGAGAGAGTTGTTTCTGCCATACCCTCTTTGGGATTTAAGGCCATTTTCAAATGTCTGTTCACCGGCACTACCACTAAAGGGTTGTGACATGGTTTTTCTGAGATTTTTATCTTTTATCATTCCCCCACTAAAATCCATGTGAAAATTGTTTTCATCAGTCACCTGCAAGGGTGGATTTTCATGTGCCTTCTCCAAGGGGTTGGTTTTTTCAACCAGAAAAGTGAATCCTGGAACCGCTTGTAGCTGAGTTACATGCGTAATCCCATTTGACATGTCTTCATCACTTCTTTGATTAGCTTTATGATAGGATATGTTGAACTCCATGGTGTCATCAATTGACTCGTAAGAATCTCCATTTGACAAGCTATGATTCTTTCCAGAATGATCTGATTCTTCTGACAAAGATTCAGTTTCCGGTGGGGTCCTATAATAACCAAAACAAACACATAATACCATCAATTTGTAACTTCGTTCACAACAACATAAGGGTTTCTTTCATGCTCACTACTTAGAAAAACACACTACTATCCATACAATGGATACAAACAAACATTAAGACAAAAAAGTACAAAAGACCCAAGATCAAAAATTTTGCAACAACAGCATAAAGAAAACATATGAAATTATTCAAATAACAAAAATTAATGAAAAAAGGGTTATCTTCATACACATTAGCGCTTAATGTTCTGCATATACCCACTACTTTTCTTATGGAGCCTGGGTGAAGAAATTAATACAGCATCTAAAAGACTTAACAGCAACGCCTATTATACTTCATGTTCATGATCGATAACAGAAATTTGCCAAAATGGACCAAAGTTTCTCCCAGAACAATAAACCATACACATCATCAAAGCACATTTACCAGCAGCTAAGCTAAGAAGTTACTCAGACCAAAATAAGAAAACAAAAACAAACTGCTCCCAGTTAATCTTTCTCTCCTAAAGAACCCTATAGCCAACCTACCTCAAAAAAATCAATTCCTTTATCCTGGCTAACAAAGTGAAAACTTTACTCAACAAAACAGAATCTAGTTTATGCTTAAAACCACATACAGCAGCACACATATTTAACTTGAAAACGTCCAAAGCATTAACACTCATCTTCAAGTTCAGACATTGAACAGAGAGAGAAAATATTAACAAAAAAACAGAAAACATTAACTAGACATTCTTTATTCCACTAAAGATAAACCAAATAATAATAATAATAAAAAAAGCAAAGAACTTTATTCTTCTTAATTTCTCAAAAAAAAATTTGAAACACTTACCAAGCTTCTTCAGAGGAGTCAACATCACCAGTGACGCCATCGTTTTGTTCCATTATCAATTCTTCAAAGGAAACAGCAGAATCAAGATCATCATAACCACCGAAAACTTCATCATAGTCAAAGCCAGAGCTCCGAACATCAAAGAAGACGTCTTCCTCGTCGACTAATGGAAGATCGAGCACTGGTATAGAGGTAGCGCGTGAGGTTTTGGAAGCCACCGAAAATTTCGCCGTAATCCTCGACTCGCGGAGCGAGTGTCGGGGCAGCGAACTTCGGAGGACCTCCGAAGACGTCGTCATAAGTAGTTTTAGTGAGTAAGGTTGGTGGCATTGCATGACTTTTTGGAGTGAGAAGCAGAGGACTTGTTTGGTTGGCGAGAATGTGAGAGTTTTTCCATGAAAGGGAGAGAGATTCTAGGGTTTGTTTGTGTTTGTGTTTTTGTTTTTGCTTTTTGAGCTCTGTTTTATGTTAAACTTCTCCCTCTCTTTCTCTCTCTCTCTCTCCTGTCTGCGGAGTCTCTGCAGAATCAGAAACAGGGCGACGAAAAAGCGAACACACAAAAAAAAATGATAACTAAAACAAAACAGAAATTACGAAACAGGACTTGCATTATTGTAGTAGAAAAGATTAGGGCCCGCTGAAATATGTATTTGGGAAATGAAAGCCTAAAACATGAAAGTTTATTAATGTTTTAACAATATAAAATTCAAAACAAAATAAGTTAAATAAAAAATCAGATTTAGGTGTAGCTTAGGGAGTGGACAGAAACACGCGGGAAGGTGTGTGGTTGGGTGCGGGGGATAAAACAAGAGTTAAAAGGGTTGGAGTTGAGTTGATAAGGACAATACTCAAGGACAAGCAGGTAGTTCACACTTCACCGTCCTTTTTGTTATTTCGCCACCATGTCTAAGGGTATAACTTTTGGTGGGGGGGTATTTGTAATGTCAAAATTCCATTGCGAAACGAATGAAATATAAAATGATTGAAACAATAATGTTTCTTTTCTTAATTACTTAGCAGTGTTGCATTCAAAAGATTGAATTGTGTTTAGTGTCGTATCTAACGTAGTCCCCACCGGTTACTAATAGGGATAACCATTAAAATTTATACCTAGTAAATAATTTCAGGATCTAAAAAGATTAATTAAAGTCTCATAATGCTCACTACACATATATATATATATATATATATATATATATATATATAAAAACGTGTGGTTTAAAAATTAAGAGGTTGAGGTGCCTATTTCTAATAATAAAACTCACCATTGTGTTAAGGAATGTTAGGATGTAGCATCAACAAAATAGTAGTTCCAAATGCAACTAATTATGAGCTGTGGTATACGCTAGTAATAATGGAAGAGTTACAAGTACCCTCTACACACTACTTCTGTTATGTATTATAAAATACTAAACTCTTGTATAACCAATTACAGATTGAATGGGTCCTTCAATTTGACTCTTTGGGTTGATATGAAATAAGTAAACGTTACATGAATTGGGTTGTTTTGATAAAGAAAATGTGTATAATAATGAAAGACAATATATGGAAACAATAAATAGTTGCTTGGAAAACACTCTTAAAACATTCCCTAACAAACTCACATAATTATGAGATTAAGTGTGTGTGTAATGAAAACTGAAATGATAAAGATGCATGGGGATGGCGATGAAGATGGTGGTGGTAGCCATGTCCATTCAAATTTCAACTCTCAATATAATTATTTAATTTCAAACCCAAATCATGAATAAAGGTGGTTGCAGCCAACGAACTATTTAATAAAGAAAGACCCACTGTTGCTATCAAAATTACAGGCTTTGGTGAACGTGGATAACATGCACACTACTACTCTCATCCCGATTGAGACTTGACCTCGCCATACACAGATTTATACTGACCTTGTTTTTTCTTGTATGTTCGTGTTTATTTTTTAGTACTGAAAATGCCAGCAGAGACAGCAGATATATACAGAAGAATACATTCAAATTAATGATTTGAGTATGCGATTAAAAATTTGTATGGATTTGATCACCAAACATCCATCATCTTGCCTTGTTTAGAAGATTTTCTTAACTTAATCCTATTGTCTTTATCTGTCTTCTCTCAGAGCTGGACAAAACAATAAATTATAACTCTAAAGACAAGCTTCTTGGAATCCGAATGCTATTAATTTAAGCTAAACAATCAACTCTATTCTTTCGCTTTCTCTGGCGTTTGTCCCCGGAGCAATAATAGCTCAATCAATATATTTATTATATAGAGTACACGCCCTTCCACCCAAAAAATTTCAAAATACCACTTTCCATATCCAAAGTTTGTATTTTATTACTATCTAAAGCCGATTCTGACCGCGAAAAATTATTTCTGTCATCATCATTTGAACCTCCGGCTCCTCTCTACAAAAACCCTCTCATTTCGACACTTGATTTCTCATCGATTGCTGACCATCGCAAAACTAGGGTTTTATATTTTTAACTGATTTCGCCAGTGAATAATTAATTGATCATCACCATTCGATCCACCGGTCTTCACCTTACAAAACCCCTCTCACCTTGACTCCTAGTAACTCGCGAACGCTAGCTGAGAAAGTGAAGTATATTTTGGGTATTAACGAAATATAAACTTTTTGTAGAAAAGGGGTGGTATTTTAAAACTTGTTGGGTGGGAAAGGTCATTAAGGCAAAACCTTGGGTGGGAAAAGGTCGTTTCTCTATTATATACGTACCAAATACTAAATGCTTTCCTTTTTCCTACGGATATATCGTATTCCAAAATCCAAAGATTTATAGAAACGTCCCTCTAAAACTGTTAGAACAAAAGCCAAGATTCAAAATGTTTGCAATCTTCTATATAGTAATACTACACTCACTAATTCTCTCTCATAAATGCAGGTGTCAGTTCGTAATTTGTTAGTTGGGACTCGCTTGCCCAATAATGGGTTCCATTTGACCAAATACGAACTCATCAATTACGAGCTATTATATCTGCATTTGTGAGAGAAAATTATCAGTCTGTTTGGTTTAATATTTTTCACTATCTTATTCATATTATTTCCAAAATACCAATTTGTTTACCTATTTTGAAATTCTATTATATTTTATTCAACTTTTTTAAACCCCTTAAGTTTATTAATTTAAATAAGCACCCCTCAAAAAAAGTTAAAAAATTTGACAAAAACACCCCCACCCCACATTTACTAGATTTCAGCCACCACCGCAAGAAGGTGGTTAGAATCTAGTATAATGGCACACTACTGACTAGATTTGGTCGGTAGTACGCCGA
Source organism: Pistacia atlantica (assembly GCA_026229545.1). Taxonomy (NCBI): domain Eukaryota; kingdom Viridiplantae; phylum Streptophyta; class Magnoliopsida; order Sapindales; family Anacardiaceae; genus Pistacia; species Pistacia atlantica. Next base: position 25,002,361 of record CM047901.1, on the reverse strand, counting down.
TTTATCATTTTCTAACCAAATCCACCGTGGATCTGATCGAAAAAGGATAGATCTCGTAGCTAGTCGTCAACGACGATCATATATTTGCCCGTCGTTGATGATTAAACATGGCTAGATCTGATATTTTTCGTCAGATCCATGGTGGATCTGGCTAGAAAAAGCCATCTCGACGCATGACTGGCTAAATCTAACTAGTCATGTACCGATACGGTGACTTCGACCATCCTCCTATGGTGGTGGCAACTGTTGGTATTTAATGGGTGGGTTAAAGGTGTTTTTGTAATTTTTATTTTTATTAAATAGGGTGTTTAGTAAATTTATAAACTTAAAAGATATTTTTATTAATCTTATTCTCGTGTAATTCTAAAAATATCTAAAATACTAAAACAACCAGACCCATCATTGTCAACCTAAACAAAAGCGATGATGAAAAAGGATAGTGTTTTCGCATCAAAACTTCTGAGAAAGGGCGGTTGTGTGATTTAGAAGATCTTTTTTTTACGAGGAAAGTAAAATAATTGAAATCCGGATAGGGGGGATTGTACAAACTGATAGCAATTACCAATACGAAGAAAAGATAGGTCCTGCCTGGAATCCTGGGACCCTTATGTTGGCCACTTTATGTCAGTCAGTCACTTGTTTTCAAAGCTCAAAAAGTAATCATTCTTACACTTATTTAATATATAATCACTACACATTACATTATTAAGGAACTTCTCTATTCTATTCTCTACACTATACCACAATACAAAGGGGAGATTTAGAAATCTTCACATGCATGTCTGGCTGTCTGCTAACCTGTAAATTCAACTGCACCTACCCAGTTAGTCAATTTTCCTGATCATCATAAAATATCTTATAGCTCGTGAATAGTGTTATGTATGCAGCAGATGATTTTGGCAAATTGACAGGGTAACTGGGGAACAAACAGAGTTAGGTGGAGTTAACATAGATGAATAGTTTTCGAATAATTCAATTAGTCAATGTTTTGATATTATTTATATATATATATATATATAGAGAGAGAGAGAGAGAGAGAGAGAACAAATATGTTGGCCCGCGAATCCCAGCTAAGTGTTTGAGTGAAAAAGCATATTCCTGATCTTGATGATTGAGTCTAAGCTAGCTAATCAACACTGTCTCAGACTGTTCAAGAATAAGCATCAAGTTTCACCATCACTCAGGCTCAACCTCAATTTACCTACAACAACCAATACCAATACAATACAATTCGCCATCACTCACTGGTTTTTGATATTTACACTAGAAAAGAGTAGAGAAGTCTCAAACTTTTTTCTGATACAGGCGGTTTGAAAAGAATTGCATATTAAAAATGTGAAAACGTAGAAAAATTTGGGTAGTGGGTGATTAAAAAAAGATGGGAGTACAAATTATTGGGTATAGATTAACTTCATTTACATTTATCGTTGTTTTTAAGCATTAATAATGAAGATGCCATCATTAAATTAACTAGGAATTAAGAGACAAGTAAACTTCAAGTTGAGTTATAGTCTGTATAGTTAATAGCTATGATTTTGAATCATTCATTTGATCATAATTATAAATCCACTAGAGAAGAGAAGAGAACCCCTTCAATTCAATCCATATAGTAGATGCACCACTTATTTTGATTTCATTTCATGTATCATAAAAAACTACAAAACCAGTGGTGTTTCAGTCAATTATTTTTTAGTCCAGTCTCTATATAAGGATAAAGAAAAAAACAGCAAGTGGGTAGTTGATGGCGAATATTTAATAATTTTATTTGTCAAACGTATCTCAATCAGAGACATCAGCTTGGTCATAAAAGTAATGCTTATCGGTTGGTATTTCTAATTTTAAATAGGTTGGCCCAACAAGTTCAACATGGTATTCCTAATTTTAAATAAGGAATAATCATTAAAGTTCTTAATTCAGCGTCATAGAGGATTAGTTAAAATGTGCATAAACTGATCGAGACACCCAATTTTTTAAATAAAAAAAGTTCAACATTGTGTTAAAAGTTTATTCATAACTTAATATATAATTAATACTCATCTACCCCCTACATAATTTCATTTTGCCTTCTAAAATATAAAAAAAAGATAAGAAAAATGAAATTTTGTAGGCCCATAGGACCTGTCCGGATCCTGAAATTGCTCATGAGATCCTAAGGCCCATAAGCAACTGGTCCCAAAGGGACCAGTCCCAAACGGGCCTAGGGCCCGAGCCTGCTTGGGACCGGTCCTTGACCAGCTCTGGTTCCTAATGTATACATTACTCCCTTAATAAGTAAGCTGATTTTACAAAGAAGTGTTTACCAACTAATTCTCCTTTCGCTGTTCTGTAAAAGGTTTTAAGATCAACATTCAGTTCACACCACGGTTGGGATAATATACTGTTTATATCTATATTCATTAAGTTTCCTCAGTAGCCCTTTGGTTAAGCTAATGTTACCCTTCCACGATAGTCTTTGTATTTGCCCCCTTCACTTTTTTGAGAAGCACATTACGCCAATTTTACAGCTTTCTCTGCAACCAATTGTAATTGCTATTACACGGCTAACCAGTTTCATTTCATTCTTGAGTTTTAAAGCCTTATCTGCAGCCAATTGTAATGACTATTACAAGAGTAACATTACACCAATTTTATAGCATTCTTGAATTCTAAAGCTTTCACTTCAACTAATTGTTTCTCAACGCTAATTTTATATTGGGCAACTCTTTGAGAAAAAATTTCTGTGTCTTGTTTTAATTTATCCTTTTCTGGATGTCTTGTGCAGGACCTGTAAATGGGAAGATGATTGAGGTTGGTAGATTGTTCTTCAATGGCAATTACACGGGTAACATTATAACAGTTTTATAGCATTATTGAATTCTAAAGCTTTCTCTGCACCCAATTGCATGCTCCAAATGTTTGAATCAGCACTTTTATTTCTGGTAAACAAATGCAAAGCAATTGCGCTCTAAAGTACAAATACATTAGACTGTTTTGGCTGACCAAAACACCCAGAACATACGTTCCATTATAGAATACTCTCTTCAAAAGAGGAAAATGTAGTTTCTAAAACCAAAGTGAATGAGCACAACCATTTATGCCTGAAATGCACCGTGATTTGAACTCTGACATTTTGGCATGCTCCCAAAAATTATTGGAATAGAAAAGCACCCATTTCCTATAAATCCAGCACTTGACAAAATATCCAGTGACTTTGAATTTCAAGAGAAGAAACCTACCCAGGATAATCACCTTTAAGCCGTTTTCGCCACTTTGTCAGGCATAATGTTATTAGGAAGGATAAGCTCTTGAGGTGTTTCACGAACAACACCAAGCATTGAAGTCATACTCCTCATCACGATGAGCATATTTCTTGCGAAGCGCCTTCTCAAACTCAATTTCATCAAAGCTCTTTGCATTTTCAGCTGCATGAACCTGGGCCAAGTTGGAATAATTTAAGGCTGACTGGGAGATAAAGGCCATCTCTTCTTCTGTGAGCTTCCTTAAAAACCTCGCTGGATTACCTCCCCAAACCTGCAACCAGTAAAAAATTGTTTTATCAACAATTTTAGAATCATAATAACTCTAATTTCCAGCCATGGTCATTTTGGAATAAGAAACCGCAATTTCAGGTCAAATTAGAAATTAAATGAACAAAACCAGTGTTTGCTATGGAGTGTTATTGCAACTGGTGATAGGAAAGGGACAGTTAGAACTCAAATCCAAGGGAGAGCCCAACCCAAAAGACCGGCCTGATAGGTGAAAGAGCCCTTAGGCTTAAGTACCACACTTGGTGGGTGTGAGATCCCAATGTGGGATCCTAACATTGCACCCCTCCTTCAAGAGCTGACGTCCACGGTAACTTTCACTTCTATTGACACTGACCCAACGGTAGTCCCTTTCCCCTTTGGGCGGCTTTACTTACCTATCAGTTATTCAATGCAGCACCCCCACCCAAGAAAAGCACACTGCACCTTAATCTAGCCTATAGGTAGCTCTTTTCATAGCCCAACTCTCAACAAAAACACCAATGTTAGAACTCAAACCCAAGGGAGAGCCCAACCCAAAAGACAAGCCTAACAGGTGGAAGCCCCTAGGCTTAATTACCACAATTGGTGGGTGTGAGAACCTAATGTGGGATCCTAACAAGAACCCACTGTAGTATATTGACTTTCATTTATCTGAATCAGTAATTAATTAAGAAGTCCTAATCCTATCCCTATATCAATTCATTAAATTTCAAATCCATTATGATTATATATATCGACTTCTGTTTTCTGCGGTACGTGTCTTTATGTTTACCTTCATAATCTGAGAACAGCACCTTCGCTAATACTTTTATTAATTTATATAAATTCTATTAATTCAAAGTCTTCATCAGAGATATAGTCCATGCATGCCATTATAAGAATTAAGAAACAAGCATAGTATAAAGGCCTTAGAGATTTTATTCTTGAGAAACGTAATTTCCATAAGTAACCGAAAATGAAAGATTTTACATAACTATGACTAGCTTTAGCTTAACAAAACTTCCAACTCCACAAATATTAAATCGAAATTCCGCTCAAATACTTGGGGAGCCATCCAGTAGGCTAAATCTACTGCATCAACTTCAAGATTAATAATTACATAAAAACTACTAAATCAGCTAGCTTTGAGAAAGCATTCTGGATGTTGCTGCTATGAGATTTTTCAAAACCCTATAAAAACAAACAATGAGAGTAGATATTCAGCCTGTCTTAATACCAGCTGGAAGAAGTAACTAACTACTATTGCTAGGCCTAAAACTCATGGATTTCCATGTGAAACCTGAAGTTTCCAAACAATTACTTCAACCATGTGAAACAAGGGGAAAGCAGTAACAACTAGTTCTGCCAATTCGAATGGGGTATCAACTTCATCAGACACGAGCAAAAGACAATATTATGATCAATGAAAAAGCACATTTGGAAAAAGAAGAGGGAAAGAAATAACACCGGGATGTAATGTATATCACAGAAAAAGGCACTTGGATTAAACCAGCGAGAAAATGAGGCGCATCACTTATTACCACAGTCTCTATTATTAAGTATCCTATAACCAATATGATATGCATATTACACACTATTGTTTTCAAATTGAATTATTAGTTCCAGATTCACTACATAACTAAGTCATAGTTCACCAAAAAGTATCCAAGCTACGTTTGGCCATATAGCCTAAGCAACTTAATGTAGCTATTGCATAGCTTTATCATTCTAATATTCTTAAGAATCTTTAAACCATAAAATTTTTTTCATTTACTTCCATTAATACAAACATCAAAAGTTCTCTAAATAATTATAATTTTGAGGAATTTTGGGTGAAATAACTAGAAGTGTTTACAGACCTCTCCACAAGGAATTTTGGTATTCTGCCTTACAAGAGCACCAGCAGCAACCATGGCATGCTTCTCAACATAGACTCCATCCAGTAAGGTTGCACCCATACCAACAAATGCTTCATCTTCAACAGTACATCCATGTAAGACAGCACTGTGACCTGTCCATTCCAAAACGATAATCATGAATTCAAGCCCTTCAAGAAAAAACTCCATGCAGGGCCTTGTTGACATTTCAAAGGTGATTGTCTGTTACTCACCGACGGTAACATTATCTCCAATGATAGTTGGTAAAACCTTCCCAGCTAAATTTGATTTCGCTACATGAACAAGGGAATTGTCCTGAATATTGGTTCCAGAGCCGATGCTGATGCTGTTAACATCACCTGAACACATAAAGTCACAATCAAACAAGAACCACTGAAATCTACTAAGTGCTTGTGCTAATATACTCACAGAGAAAAAGAGAAGACTAACAACTCAAATGGTTTAAACAGAAAAATCTAATTCATTGGAAAACAGTCACAAGCATACTGACATAATAATAAATAAAGTTCATTTTACCACATTGCTAACAACTTCGTATAACAGCTGCACTCTCATTTTAGTTTATGTTCATCATTTCCTCAAATTCTATTGAACTATGAGAATCAAAAGAAAAAGAGAAAACTAACATATAATTTTTTCAAGCACCGAATTTAAACTTCAAGTCTATACTCATGCAATTGCACATTGACTTAAGCACAAAATTCATCATCTCACAGTAAGGCACCAGTGGAATTAGTAATGCTAACACCAATATTCTAGTACCAAAGATTTTTAGGACTAATTGTCCAACAATCTAACGGTATTCACCTCTTCAACATCAGAATGCATTTCGAATACTCCAGGAAGAGATTTACGAATTAACACATCTTTATCCAATTTCCAATAAAAGTAAACATTCTTAGTTCTGTATTTTTTACTGTCGTAAACCAGTAATATTACCAATCAATAAAGGAACCATTAGCAGTTTCCTGTTACCAATCACAGAGGATGTTTCCCAACACTCTTTTTTATTTTACAGTTTTTTTAATGTTTATTAAGGGCACAGAATAATGTTTATAATTGAAAGATTCAAATAAAGTAATTTGATGAAATATTTCCAAAAATAAAGTGAGACCATCTCATGAGAGAAAATCACTTGCCAGCCCTGATCTCTCCAAAATAAGTACTTAGCTAGGGACTATTGAATTTTTAATCAAACTCCTCTTTAAACTATTTAAAATCAATCACCAACCACACTTAATGGTAACTTTGTTAACCTTCTGTTAAGACCACATGGATAAAATTGTGCTTTCACTTTTATTAAACAAAATAAAAAACTAAAGCAAACCTGCATGTTCATCACCCGACAACCACCTTAGCACCACCAAGTCAAACACAACCAAAACTCCATCACCCCAACAAAGTGAACACAGCCACCAAAAATCTCCTCAATTTACACAAACTTGTCTCAGATTAACACAAACCCATTAACCACTGCAACAAACTCAAATAACACCGGAACAAATGATTTTACACGCCTGAAAAATAAAATCTCTTTTATTTCTAAAATACAGCCTACTTAAAACATCCATGAGGATCAAATCTGTGAAGGGTGCTGTGGGAGTGAGGGAGAGCAGTCAGGAGAGGGGTGAGATGTACTGGATTTGCGGAGGTGCTGTGTGATGGGGGTGAGCTATGAAGGGGAGGGTTGCGGTGGGGGCCTGCGAAGGGGTGTATTGTGGTAGGAGTCTATGATTGGGGTAAGTAGAGGTGACAGTGGTTGCGAATGGTGTTAATGGTGGGGGATGGGTAGTTTGCTAGGGTGTTTACAATGTTTATGGTGGTGGGGTGGGGGGTTATGTGCTGCAGCAGTGTGTTTCAGATGAAGAGGAGAGAAAAGGGTAGGGGAAGGAGAGAGAAAAAGTTGTATAACAATTTCAAATAGAATCCTCGACGGAATATTAATGGAGTGACTAATTGGGGTGTTAAATGATAGAGTTTAAACACTTCTTGGGAGAGTTTGACTAAAAGTTCAATAGTTACTATCTAAGCGATTATTTGGGAAAGATTAGGGGTCAGCATCTCACTTCTATTATTTACCACTTTTAAAATGCTTAACATGTAAACTTAGTACACTTTTTACCTAATCCATTATCTTGAGGCTTAAGGTTATATGATAATTAATCCATCATTTACTTATGTCCAGCATCTTGGTCAAAAATCAAATCTTTAAGAATGTCCTCATCAACAGAAACCATAATTCTTTAATCCATATTTCCTATAGAGTTAAGTTCCCACTTCAATCAATATCATACTTCTTTATAGCATGAAACTCAAAAAGCATGTAATTGATAGTCATACTGATATGGGAGATGTAATTCAGAAATTATGATTTTGCATACTACCTTTTTAAGATCTCAACAAGAAGGGGGAAACAAATTTAAGAATTTCCATCTAATGGGATTAAAATGCTGGCTTACCTCTCAAAACACACCCATACCAAATGGATGAACCTCTGCCCACCTGAACATCACCCATTATAGATGCACTAGGGGCCACAAATGCATCCTTATCAACTACAGGAGCTTTGTCAAATATGTTCATCAGAGTCCGATGCCTAGACACTTCCATAACCAAAAGCAAGAATCAGTATAAAATGTATTAGACCTCACAAATGAAATTGAGGTGCAGTTACAAATAAGCCAAATAAGACTTAATAAAGAACTTCGTGTACAAATAGGCAAATATGATCTTGATATATGGCATTTGACAAAATTCCCGGCTTAGAATTCATAAGAGAAGGTATATTTAGAAAAGAAAGGAGTATTAGTTCACATGTATATGAGTTTAGGAAACAAGGAACATGAATAACTAAATGCCGGCTAGAGGCCATAGCTTCTTCCAGATTTAACTGTTGTATAGTCATACAGAAAAAATTATAGTCCCCGAGTGTAAACACAGGCATTACAAAATCCCTACTAATCTAAACCATTAGTTACTAATAACAATAATAGAAACCCATGTACATAGTTTAGCCAAACTGTCAAAGTTAATAACAACTCGATCTAAAATCTTAGTTTTTAATAAAAATAAATCCAAAAATTCAGCATAAAATAGACGAAATAAAAGCTACAAAATATCTAGGGCATTATCCGCCTTCCCAGGTGGAATCTGAAAACCATCCAATACAAACCCCTATTCCATTTCTCTACAATCTCATTTACAATTACCAAACAGTCCACCACCATTCGAGATACATAAATTCCTTTCCATGCGTTAAATCTTACCAATTGAAGAAAGAGCCAAAATGAGAACATAAACCATTAAGGAAATGTTTAACTTCTGAGAAACCAAGCAGACCGCTAAACTTGGTGTTACGATACATGATCATCCATACCTAATCTAAAATCACAATCAACAACAATCAATAAAACATAACAATCACATTTTAAGTCCCAAACAGCAGCAATCACATTTTAAGTCCCAGACAGCAGGAATCCAAAAATAATTCATTGTTTACTGATCCGAAAAGAAATTTCAAAACGCAAAAACATGGGGTTCTAAGTCATAAACTACAATAACATGAGAAAGATAAAGAAAATCGAGAAAAGCTTTAAAGAAATTTTTGAGACTTACGTTGTTCTTGAAAGTAATAATTGCCTTGGAGGCGGCAACCAAGGCGATCAAGGGCTTGACCGGTTTCTCGGATCCAAAATCCGACGGAGTAGATTGCTTTCCCTAACGTCCCCATAGTCTAAGCTCAGACTGATGGTTCTGATTTAGAGAAGAAATACAGATTAAGGTACTGAATTTCAGCTGAGAAACGCAGGCAGGGACTGTCTGTTAGCTACTTAGCTCTCCTTCAGAATGACTAGGGAAGGACCTTTCTCTACAGTTACTTTTGTTACAGTTCCCTAACATTACTAACCAATTCCTGACACGTGTGTTTTTTAAGCCATGGTATTGTTTTAATTTGTTCATTTAAATTAAGGATAAATTGATTTTTCAAAGGTATGTGATGTTTTTTAAAAACAATCGGTACCAATTAAATTAAAAAAAACCTTTAAAATTAGAGGTCTATGATAATAATCCTTCGTTTAAATAAATATAAAATGATTTAATTTAGAAAATAAATAAGACTTATTTCACAAATTTCAAGCCATCAGAAGAATTTATTTATTCTAGTACAAATTTAATTCAGTAGTAATTTAATTAAGGGGATGGAATTCAGTATGTATGGACCTAATAATCCACTTATTGGACTTTTTAAAAAAAAAAAAATTTGAAACCAAATTTCTCATCTTGGTGTGGTGGGATTTTATTAAATAAATATCTTTGTAAATTTCAAAAATCCAATAGGGTGATTGGTTTTTGCAATGAACAGGGGCCATACTGTGATTTTTCTAGTAATTTGCTGTTTTTTTTGTTGGGGGGAGGGGTGGGGGAGGGAGGGGAGGAGAGAGAGTTGAGAAAAGGGCAGAGTGGCCATTTCGCTGATTAACTGCTTTTCACTAACAGACATGGAGAGGAGGAGGCAAGGATCTTATTTTAAAAAACCAGTTGGGGTTTGAATAGCTTAAATCCATGTATATTAAAGTGAAAACAATAATACTATACTTATAAAGAAATCTTACAAAGATTTCTATACAAATGACAAAAAATGAATGAAAAAGTAAAATAAAAAGTAAAATTCATTAAATTCACTTTTCTATTATTTTTTATCACATCACTTTATATGAAGATCTTTGTAAAAAATATCTTAAATATCTGTATATGCCCGAGTTGTCAATTGAAAGTACTATCAAAGTCTTAAACATGAATACTAATATCAGAGCAACTTTCAGTTTTCTCATATCTGTTGTCAGTACATTGTGATTTTTATACATATAGTTGTATAAATTATTAGCCAACAAAAGAATTTTTGGCATCTTATCCATATAGAACTTTTGGTTCCTTTTCCAATTCCCACCATACAATATGTCAAACGCAAGTAAATAGATGATATTTCTTTCCCAGAATATGCATATCAGTACTTTACAGATTGATAGAAGTGCAACCTAGGCACTGTTCAAAACACACATAGGTGTAGTTGAATGTTACAAAGTATTTTTACAAACACTAAATTAAGCAGCAAATTAAAATTCTGTTCTACATACATGCCCAACACATCACTGCCTCAAGCTCTCCACTATGTACGAGGCGTACAGATCCCTGCAACACCAAATAAATCCATTTAAGCTACAAATAATAATGCACAACTTCAAACCATACACATATTATATTAGGACATGAACAAGAGCCAACATAGTTTAATTTTTTAAAAGAATAAAATGACTCACATTGAGTATTTGATAGCTTCAACCGCAGCCTCCGCTGGCAGGAAGTCCTCCACATCAACTTTCTTGTTCTCATTCTTCTTGTCTGTTATTTTTAACCAGTAAAGGATAAACAATGCGAGGAAGTATAATCACATTTATATGCTTTGAAATATGTTTATGAATGGTTGATGTCAGTTAAAGCCTAATTAATGCATACTGAGAATAGCATTGTAAGAACATTAATCCTTCACCATTAAATTCTTGCAAATAATAAAATTACAAGAGAGTTAGGTTCCAATACGTGTAAATGGATACAGTCCTCAAAGAAACGGCGTATTTCAGCTAATCTATGTGGAGGTAGCTCCTTGATGTCTCTGTAGTGGCGGAATTCAGGATCATCCGCACACACCGCGATAATCTTATCATCCTTTTCACCCTGCAATAAAGATCTTGTAATTGATTTAAAATCTAACTCTAGAATAAAATTGCCTACCATAAAACTTTCAAGAGGGATTTCAAGAGATTAGATTCTCTCATCATTAACTGCAATTGGTACCAATTAGGTGTAGACGTCCTTGGATAGCCAGTTATGTTTTTACTCGAGCAGAATAACAATGACGCGTGGATGTTTAACTCAAACATGGTAATGACTTGAGAATTCAATAATTGGAAGGGAAATTAGAATCCTTTTTACCTGATCAATCATTGGCATCAGACCTATGGCACGACAACGGAGGAAGCATCCAGGGAGCACGGGTTCCTAAACAAAAATATCCAGGAACTTGTTAGGTAATTTGATAACTGAAACTTGAAGATCTGATGTTATGTTAAAAAGGCTTCTACCTGCATCAGTATGAGGACATCCATCGGGTCACTATCCTCACAAATTGGTTCTGGGGATGAAACCATAGTTGTGAGGATACACAACTGATGAGTAAAGGATGCGATCAACCTGTTATTAAGAACTTCAATCATCTTTTACTTTCTTTGTGTAATATTGACATGCAACATGCATAAATTAAACATAAATAAAACACCAGCACCCTAGCAATAGCAGGAAAGATTGATCTATCGGAAACAGCAGATTTTTCATGGTCATTTTGTATATTATAAATTTCAGTAGCAATTGCATCAATGTTACCATTCAATATATAAAGTTATGTCCTTTGATGCTTCTATTGTTATTATAAAAATCATCAGCATCATCATTTAGTTATTCACTGGACAAGTGGCATGACCGCATGAAGATTTAAAATGAAGATAAATAAAAACTCAAATGCTTTTGTTTATTTGTCAAACACTGTAGTATGGTACAAAAAAACTTCTGATAAGTTTCTGCAATATCTGAAATTTCACAAAAATTTCATTCACCAGTATACCTGAGTCTATTAATTAGATGTTTGTTCATATTATTGACTACCAACTAAAGAGTCTAACATCATAAGCTGAATCAAAGAATTACATAACCTTGTCGCCAAAAAGAATGCATTAAATTTTAACAGCAATATTTTAAATCTAATTCAAGGGTTCAAGGAAATTTAAGAAAAGAAGAAGAAGAGAATTTCACTTTTATAAGACCACTAGTCTTGTCGAGTTCGTATTTCACTTTACTCCCCTTGCCAATCTCTACGACCTGCAACAGATATTTATATTCTGATATGGAAGCATGAATTATTTTTGGAGAAAAACCTGCGTCACTAACAAAACCAACTTTATATGAAACAACTCCAAAGCTAAAAATCAGCAAGCTACTTCAAGTGAAATTTTGGGGAAATATAACCTCACAGATGTCACCATAACCCTTTTCTCCACATATTCATTACAAAATGCAGCCGCACTGAGATGCTCCCTTGAAAAAAGTAATTTCTCTTCCACCAAATTTATATATAAATAAAAGCAGTCAAATTTCAATATTTTCCCCTAGATTGAAACTCTACAGAAGCCACATCTGATGGCCTCCTGGGTCCCAAATTAATATATTATTTTTTATTTTAATGTTCTTGCCAAAAGTTCAGAGTAACAGTGATTAAATAAAATAAAATACTTACACAGTTGCAAATTAAGGGCGCCCCTGGTCCTGCAAATATTAAAACATAAATAAAAGCCATCACCCATAGATGTCTGCAAGATGAGAAATTGTTTGACAGTTCAAGCAAGACCTTAGCATATGGCTTGTAAGCTTGAAAATTGAAAGCTACAACTATGAGAGTTGCCTTAGCATATATATGGAGACAAATATTCTCTTCCATATAAAATCAAACATGTACCTATTTCTAGGTCGTGCCAGGGATGAGCAGCTACGGATCTTCGTGACATTGGAAGAGAGAATCCTCTCGTTCAAAGGTAACTGGAGTAGTCGAACACTTCTCTCCACTCTTTGAATACATATTAAGCGAACTAAAAGCACTTCAGTCAGCCAACAAAAAGAAATGAAAAAAAAAAACAAATTCACAATCATGGCCTAATTAGTTCATATAAAACAAGGCAGAAAGCAAGAGAAGTAAGAATATTGAACGAGAAAACATGTTAAATTGAATATGGAAAAATAAAAGTAAACTTAAAACACTATTGCAAATCCTGCTGGTGTCAACCAGATACAAGATAATAAATGAACGGTCACTCATACAGGAAAGAAAGAAAACTTTTATACACAGACAGTTTACAGATTCTCCAAATTCATAGCAAATTAGATTACAACACCAGTCTGGTATAAGTCTGACCAAAATAGACAAACAAATATATCTGACATTATAGAAGTTTACAAGTAACACTTCACACGTAGTATGGAGAGCAAAAAATGGTAAGAACATGCACTATTGCTAAATCAACAGTATCATATATTTCTCTTTAAATGAAAGAATACCGAAAACCATAAAGAAGGCTAAAAAGTACAAAAAAACAAATAAAACTAAGAAATATATAAAATGAAACTATGAATTCAAACGGCGATACAAAACACTGATCCTTTGATAAGCTAAAGAGAAACCCCCATGCATATATATATCATACAAATTGTAAAATGGAGAACAAAAATTGCACAAATGGCAAATGGGTATGAATGAAAATTAATCTTACATCGTAATCACTATGAGAAGGAAAGACGTTAGATAAGACCTTAAAACAATGTATTCAATTGGGATTGCCATGACTACTAATAAGATGATATCAACGAATAATGGAAATGGAAACTCACAACTCAACACTCTAAACAACAACAGCGGTGAAGCTCTAGCTTTATAGCCGGTTTCCACTCTAAGCTTTTCGAGCGTGCTTGCAACTTTGCACAGAAATGGAGAGACGAAGTGAAAACTCAGCCAACTGTGTTTTGCTAATTTAAGGAAGGTGGGAGAAGACGCTGGAGTCGCTTTTTGGACCATGGGCATATTTCAGCGGCCAGTCTACGCTGAGTTTTCACCGTTGGATTTAAATAAGTTGATCAGACGGTTTTAAATATGGATAATGTGTGTGATGTCTCAATTTATTTTGAATAATCTTATACGTATAAACTTTTTATATAAACCCATCCATAAAAATTATATATTTTAATTTAAAAAATAAATTAAACTAATTAAAGTAGAGTTATTATATCAATTCATAAAAATAATTTATATAATTAATTTATCTATGTAACATTACTCATTTATTTACTTTAAAAATAATTTCTATAATTAATTATAATAATTGCATTCTGAAAGTTCCACTGTTCAACGACAGTCAAACTATCCACGTAGGTAAAACTGGACTTTATTAATTTAATAAGACAATCAAAATTCTTAATTGTGTTAATTAGGAACTTGGCTTCTGAATTCTGATGATTGGTCCACGAAGAAAGTAGATAATGCTAACGTCAATCAGATGGATAATACACGTTTTTTATTTTAAAATAATAATAATATTGTAATCTCGTAAAGTACACATGATATGACTTGAGAAGTATGTTTCTATAAAAATAAAAGAAAAGAATCGAATTTGTGCTGTAAAGAACTAAAAGAAATTGATAAAGTATTTTGACAATAACCCTTTCTTTGAAGGAAAAAAAATTTTAATTTTATTTATATTTTAATGAAAGACTATTCATTTTAAATAAGATATCAATGATTGGTACTAGTATATAGGACTAGATTGTTCGAGAAGAATACTGATTGAAGTTTATTTAATTTTGTCTAAATTTAACACTTATTTTTAGATAATAAAACTTTTAATAGTGTATTATATATTGCAAATGAGGAAACAAATTCTTGAAAATAATTAGACAAAAGGAGTTTTTTTTTTTTTTTGACCCCCCTGTAAAGGTATATAAAGCGACTTTATATGTACTTCAACCTTAATTTCAAACTCAAATTATTGACGGGATGAAAACTCAATGGTTATCTTTATTAACAATCAAGGAATAATTCAGAATTCAAAACTTCTTAAATAATATATCAAAAAATCTCTATCAAATCATTCATCACCAAAAGTAACTCAAATGGAGTACTTTTATTTAATTTCTACTCTAATATGTGGTGCTTAATGTCCATTATTGTAGCCACTTTGGACTGGTTGCTTTTACAATGCGGAAGAGAGAGCTATTGAATGCCAGTGGGAAAGAGTATCTATATGATAATTGGTTGTTTGTCTTTTGAAAATTGAAATCGAATTGATAATTTAGGGGGAAATTTTGTGGGCAGAATCAATTTGACTTCAATAACTTTTGGCTTATTCAATGTACTCATTATTGAGACAAATGAAGCCAATTTTTCAACCTGTGATGTCATAACATAACATGAGAATAAAATCACTATATTATCTACCATCCATTATATTTATATCCACCAAACTTTACAATGAATATTCCAAATACTAATAATATGCCTCTTACCATATGATTTCTAAATCTAATTTCATTTAATTTGTAGACACTAGACTTTGCCTAACTATGTTTTCATTTGTACAACATATTTATTTATATTCAAAGTTTTTATTATTGTCATTTTAATCTTTAATCAAACAGTTTATCTTTTGTTTTTATCTCATTTATTTATGCTAACCACTTATACATGATTGGTGGCCTTTTTGTGTTTATAAAAAGCTAACAAAAATAATAAAATTACAACGAAATGGATTTTGAATAAATAAGGGGTCCACTATTCGCTTGAGCATAATGGTGGATCCGTTGCACCCCTTTCTTTGGACTTCGACCATGCTTCCTGAGTAACGTCGAGCCAACCTACAACATTCTTACAAAAGCCCAAGCATCTTGTTGCAGTCTTGTCATCACTAAAATCAAAACAAAGAAGACCAAGGGTAAATTTTGTGGACAAAATGTGTAAGAGCCAAACATGAAACTAGTTAGTAAAAGCATGAATGTTTAAGAAATATTCCAGATGATTAGAATAATGAAATTGAAGCCAAAGAATTTTATAGAATTAAGATTTCGAAAATGCAGAAAATTTAGGAAAAACAGTGTTTTGGTCTAACGTAGATCATGTCACACATCTTAAGGGAAATCTATAGAGTTTGCGGGATTTTGTCTTTTGACTTTAATTTTGGATGTTAAAAGATGTATTATGACCAGGAAAAGCTACCCAATGTGAGTTTAGATACATCAGTTACCTAAAAAAAATATAAAAAATGCAACAATGGAAAACTCAGAGAGGCAACAATAGGGGTGTTCAAAAAAACCCATTGGAATCGGAATCGGTAGGTGCCCAGGGTTTAGGCTCGGTTCCTACCCAGAATCAACCGTCAACGGGTAGGTTCCGGTTTTAAATTTTTGGAAGGGCAGATTCTTGTGCGGTTCCAGTTACGATTCCTATAGTTAGGAACCAGGAACTGAAACTAATATAAAATAAAATTAAAGATTAGGGGAGTTAATAAAAACTTTTGTAGAAAAAGTAATGTGAATACATTTATATTTATATTTCATAACATTTAAAGTAAGTTGGTTTGACTTTTGAGAATCTATCTTTACAAAATAATGGAGTTTATAATTTTGAATTTATAATTTGTAATTTTATTTTTATTAACAAGTGCCAGGTGGGGGGGTGTTTGTAAGTTTTTAAGGATTTTTTTTGCAATTTTAAAAACTTTTAGGGAGTCATGAATTTTATAGGGCACCCAGAACCGGAACGGGAACCGTTGTTACAGTTGTTCGTTCGGGTACCTAGGAACCGAACCGACGAGGCTGATTCGTTCGGTTATTCCTGATTCGACCTTTAAAAAATATAGGAATATCCTGAACCGAACACCCGTAGATAACAATATTCCGGTGTTTACGAAAGAAGCGATTTTGATTAATTGGGCGTGATTTGTATGTTGTCTAGGGATTGATTTCGGGGTTGTGACTTTTGGGAATGATGGATGTCGTGTTGGAGTGTTTGGGTTTGATGGAGAAAGGATGAAAATGGGTTTTGAATAAAATCATTCGGTTTCACTTTGGAACAATTAAAAAATGATAATTGAATGCTAAGATTCTTTAAAGATCCGTATCTTGAATGAAAAAGCTCAAAACTTTTATATAAAGGCTTGAAGATAAGTGATAAGGTTTCTATTTAGGGATACATAGAATAATGAATAATTAAATTATTGATAAATAGGAGAAGATATTTATTTATATAAGAATATAAATCTGTTAAAATATTTACTTGGAAAATAATGAGGACTTAAATAAGTCTAGGTATCATTTAGGAAAAATATTTATTAAATGAACCGGCATTACACCATGAGATTGAAAGCTACCTATCATTAATACGCCATTAAGGAGGAAAAAGAAAATGGAGAAATGTTTTGTATGTGGATTCTGAATGTTCATCCATTATGTGTAGTCGGGTCCAAATTGGAACAGATCGATGCGGTTCCAGGTTCCTATAGTTAGGAACCAGCAGAACGAGAACGAGAACTAAGAAGGCAGACTAATATAAAATAAAATTAAAGATTAAGGGAGTTAATATAAATTTTTTGTAGAAAAAGTAATGTGAATACATTTATATTTATATTTCATAACATTTAAAGTAAGTTGATTTGACTTTTGAGAATCTACCTTTACAAAGTAATGGAGTTTGTAATTTTGAATTTATAATTTGTAATTTTATTTTTGTTAACAAGTGCCAGGTATGGGGGTATTTGTAAGTTTTTAAAGGTTTTTTTGCCATTTTAAAAACTTTTGGGGGTCATGAATTTTACAGGTACCCTGGTAACCTAACCGAACTGCACGTTGTTCGAGTTCTCGTACCTAGGAACCGAACATCGGTTCTCGGTTTTGGTTCCAAATTTCAAGGAACCTGCGGTTCGGCCGCCTTCCTTCCTTCAAAAGTGTAGTATTTGCCATTAATATAGAATGTTCAACTTTTTTCTTTGGCTTATTTTGTTAAGTGATCAAGTAAAAAGGATTTAATGTTGATTCGATCCAGCAATTTGATTTGTTGATTTAGTGGACAATTTTTATCCTAATGTGCTAAAGTTTATTAATTTCTTTATTCTTTTTCTAAAAATCTTTTAACTGTAGCAATTTGTGACAATTATTAAAATTTGGAGAGCTAAAAGATTTTGTGTCGGTACAAATATAAGATATTTGATCTATTTGGTTTATTATTTTGGATAAGATTTTTGATATTTTTAGAGTTGGGTGGGAATAACGAGGTAAGATTTGAAAATTGACAAAAATATCCCATAGGTTTGTTTGTTAAATAACTAAATACCCCTGTAAAAAAAAAAATATTAAAATTATAAAAACACCCCCACTCACCCTATAAAATTGCGTACCACCACCACCGAGGAGGGTGGTCGGAGTCACCGTATTGGCGTACAACTGACTGAACCTGGCCGGTTGTGTACCAAGATGACATTTTCCGGCCAGATCCACCGTGGATCTGGCAAAAAAAGGTTAGATCTACGGCCAAATCTGGCCATGTTTGGTCGTTGACGACCAGTTACTGCCAAATATCCGGTCGTCAGCAGCTAGATCCATGGTGGATTTGGTCGGAAAATGATGGATCGACGCACTACCGGCAAGATCCAATTGGTAGTAGTGACGCCATTATACATTCACCACTTTTGAGGTGGTGTCGAATCTGTAAATGTGGGAGGGTGGATGGGGGTGTTTTTGTTAATTTTTAAACTTTTTTTCTGAAAGTGTTTAATTAAATTAATAAACTTAAGGGGTTTAAAAGTAATTTAATAAAATATAATAATATTTCCTAAATAATGAAACAAACATGGCTTCGTTTGGTTCAAAATTGGGAATACTACTTTTAGTATTCCCTAAAAAAGTTAAACAGTAAAATACCCAAAAACTCTCATTTTTGGGAATACTACTTTCAATATTATTCAATTTTTTTAAACCCTCTAAATTTGTTAATTTAATTAAATACCCCTAAATATTTTTTAAAAAATTATAAAAACACCCCAACAATCCACATTTGACTTAGGTTCATCCTGCCACCAAAATGGCGAAAATGGCACGGTAGGATGGCGCACTACCAGTGGCAGAAATCACGGCGGTAGTGCGTCGATCTAGCTTTTCGCCGAGGATCCACGGTGGATCTGGCCGGAAAAGGCCAGATCTTTGGCCGTAACAATTGGTCACGACGGCCAACAAACGGTCGTCGTTGACCATCAATGGCGAATGTTTGTTGGCCGTCGTTGAGAGCAAATACGGTCAGATCTGGCTGTAGATCTGGCCTTATCGGCGCATGACTGGCAAGATCCAGCTGGTCATACGCCGATAAGGCGACTCCGGCCACCTCTGGTGATGGTGGCTGACTGGGGTTATTTGAGGGTGGATTGAAGGTGTTTTTGTTAACTTTTAATGTTTATTATAGGGGGTATTTTGTAAAAAAATAAACATAAGAGACATTTTATAATTTATAAATCTTACATCATAATATCCGTCCAATTCAACTTTTTTTTAACTTTTTTCAAAAAACTTTTTCCAAAACCCCCAATTTTGAACCAAACCGAAGCCACAGTTATTTTGAGAATAAGATTAGGAATAAGGTAGAAAATAATTCACCAAACGGACCTTAACATAAAACTGCAGCCGCAAAGAGGAACATCCCCAAATTTTACAGTTATTCAGTTGCATTGCAGATTCATCATCAATCAAATTTTACATCTTAAAAATTCCAGTTGTTTGGAAATTCAAACCCTGTGAGATCTCGTAACATACAAGTGCGTTGCGCACATTATGTACTCATACTGTTTTCTCTTTGTTGACACAGGGAGAGAGACGTCCATATCTTTGTTAAACCCTGAAAAACTCAGGGCCTCTAATTGTGTCTTTCTGAAATATAGTAACAGCAACTCAATAAAAACCTATAGATACGTAACAAGATGATCGCAACCTTTCTCCAGTCCCATGTGAATCACATATACTGACGATTAGCCGCACCCTTTCTGTATAGGCTCATGAATTTGGCCACAAATTCTGAAAAAAAATAATAATAGTAATTTCTTGTTTCAAAAGTCGTTTGTACAAATATGTGCGAGGGAAAAGAATTAGAAGGCAAAGTTAACTAATAAATGATGAATTACCTTCTAATTTCAGCAAGGCACTTGTTCCTGTTGGGAGCCTCTTATCCTGTTAATGAAAACCCTTTAATTACTTTCACTTTGTCCGGAAGACAAAATAACTAAGCAAAGGAAGAACAAAACTTACATAATAAGCATGCCAGTAATATATTTCCCTTTTTAAGCTACCTTCAACACCCTTAAGGAACTCTTCTACGAGCTTCTGTATGTTGTAAACGTAAGTCTATTAGAAAAGTAATTTTTTTTTTTGAATGATTAACTAAATTGAACCAAGGCATCAGAAGTATAACCAAAAGAATTAGTTTGGGATGAACAAAATCCACAAGAAGCTTCTGAATCTTTCCCCGCACCAAGAAT
The DNA here is from genome assembly GCA_026229545.1 of Pistacia atlantica. Classification (NCBI taxonomy): domain Eukaryota; kingdom Viridiplantae; phylum Streptophyta; class Magnoliopsida; order Sapindales; family Anacardiaceae; genus Pistacia; species Pistacia atlantica. Next base: position 24,981,814 of record CM047901.1, on the reverse strand, counting down.
AATCTGAAAAATTCATTAATGTGACATGTCACGCTTGGTAACTATTACCTAAGTTCTTCATTTTGTATATTCAGATGTTAAAGAATGTTTCTTCCAAGGCAACAGACTTTTACCTATTAGGTGATGGATCGGCCAAAATTTCTGCACCCAGTTCTATCAAGACTTCTTCCCATCCGAGTGCAATTGGTTGGTCATCAGCAAAAGGATAACTTCATGGTCACAGCACCTTATGTAAGTACAACTACAATGATTTACATGGGATAGTTCTTACTTGTGTATAGTTTATTGAGATTTCAAGTTCCTTACTTGTGTGCTTTGCATGCTTCGAGAGCCATTATAGCTTTTCTCAAGTTCTGTTTTGATTTGGTAGCAATCTTAGCAGCAAAGCTCATGGATAGTTCAAAGTCCTCTTTCTTTGCTATCTGAATGAGAATCTCCATTATCTGCAAATCAGAGGCGAAATAGCAGAGAATCATAGCTTAGAAACTAAAGCATAACATGGAAACAATTTTTTTTTTTTTTTTTAAAATTCAGGAAACTTTGGCATAATATGGTTCTGGGGGTCTCTTGGAGGCAAAATTGAGGCAACAAAGACACTTTTTCACAATGAATCACACGTTATGATGAGGGAAAACTCTTTAGAGCTGTAATAGGATTGATAACAGTTTCATGAGGCATGAACAATCTGGTTTGTAGTTATGATTATTCTATAATGCACAGAGAAAAATGAACCACATTATCAATGACATGGTACCATATTCAATTATATTCATTCAAGCAATGTGTTCCATGCATAATCAATTGGACACTTACTTCATGTGTTACAGGCGCATCGACTTTGATAACATTGCAGCGGTTCTTCACCGATTCTATAATGTCTACATCGTCCTCACAGCAGAGTATGAGTTTACAAGCATCCGAGTAACAGTCCATAATCCATTTGATCAAATGTTGGATACTCTCTCCTGCTTGGTCAACTTCATAAAGAACTATTGCTGAAATTAAGATGGAAACTGTTTAGTTTTGGTTGGAAGGTCTGGATATTTAAAGTGGTTCATGCATATACTAAACATTCAGACCTTTGTAATCAGTCTTGAAATTTACATTGCTGACTTCTGGGATGGTATCATAGTGATTTCTTATTTCTTTGACTAAACCCATCAGTGCAGATTTAGCATTTGGTTCCAAGTTAACATTGAGCTCAACGTGGTGAGCGCTGGATGTTACTGGGACGAATACTTGCATAGGCCTTTTGTCCTGTCAAGATCCAAACACAATGATATTGGATGAGCCATATTCAATTATATTTACATCACTGCAAACCTTGAAAAGAGTACTTTTGGAGAACTAATAATATTTACAGAATTGGGGAGAGGTTAATTGTTTTTGAAGGTTGATAATTTGACATTAAATAATTAAAAATCTTAAAAGAATTGGAGTAAAGTATACCTGAGCTGGAAAGCATTTTAAATCATGAGATATCTACATACAAAACAGAGAGAAATGACAAGGTCAGGTTAGGCATTCAATCACCATATATGCATGATGTTTCTGCAAGTAACAAAGGAACATACATTCCAGCAAGGATCACCATATATTTCTCGTAGCAGAGCCATAGCTAGTGCTCTTTTCCCAGAACCAGATGGTCCCTTGAACAAGATATGGGGATAGTTGTCTTCAGAAACCTATATATAGTTTACAAGGATTGAAGATTGCCAGTAATTAAAACATATTAATATGAAAACTAATAATAATACTAATGAAGTGATTTTACATATCCACAAGCACATAGATCAACTTATTAGGTAAGAGTAGTAGTAAATTAGTAAAGAGTTTGCCTTCCTAAAATAACTTACAAGTTGCTGGAGAAGCTGAGCTTCATGTTTGTGGCAAGTGAATCCATTCAACGAGTTAGGTTGATGCTTATCAACCCAAAATTGTCTCAGATTTTCAACCACAATTGCCTTCTCAATGAAGGAAGCTTCATCAAATGCTCGTTTAGGTGGTGATCTGGATTTTGATCTCCTGCAAGTTCCCTTCCTCATACAAGAAAACCATGCATCTGATTGGCTCTTCCGCCTGTTAGCCGCAAACTTTTTCGAGCTTCCGGTTGATTTACCACTTGCATCACTTACCTTACTGGTTTCCGAGCTAAGCTTACCACTGCTCTGTCTGCTGACAGCAGAGTTGGTTGTCAGCGTTACCCGAGAAAATCCTGAACTTGCTGAAGCTTTCTGGGGGTGATGATCAATACTACCATTTGTTCTACCATGTTGATGAAAAAATGAATCTCTTTGTGAAAATACTGTTGGCCTTGGATACAAATCGTGTTGGACTTGGACTTGATCACCACCATTCTTTGCAAAGACTTCACGAGAAAAAATATATCCCCAGGTGAAATCGACTCAGTGCTCTCAAAATTTAGCGTGTCATTTCTAGGACTTTTAGAAATCTTCACAAGTGCAACCATTTCATTGAGGTTCACCAACAGATGTTGCTTTCACTTGGGGAACTGTCTCTCTTTGTTTCCGAATCATGTTCCTTGACAATGGTGATAATATTTCCGTGATCTCTTTGCTCTATATGGCCGTGATTGTTTTTTTGTTGATCTTTTTGTCTCGTTCTTAGTCTTGGTGCAGTCTTTGATCGACGACTATAAGCTGTAACCTCAGGAAGCTGAGAGTAGTAATCTCCTTTTTCATCTCTAGTTAGTGTTCTTCGGCTTTGATTTTTGTTTGCACCTACAGTCTCATTATCTTCAACCATGTTACTACTCAAACCAAGCTCCTCTCTCCCAAGTTTATAAGGTGAAACATGTCTTCGACGCTCAGATTTCGAGAGGGGACTGATATTTCGACGACTCGCAATTGGTGAAAAATAATGGTTATCATCAATTCTTGTCTTGTAGGGTGACTTGCTGTTGTGTCTCCTCTTCAGCGGGCTAACTTTAGGAGAAGAACCAGACCCGTTATCGTTCTCAATCTTGGAAGCATGTCTCCGGTGGTGTCTCAAAGGACTTGTGATGGTGTTGCTTCTTGGTAAATCCGTCTCCATTTTCGGCACTTGGTAAGCCAATACTTCTTTCTTTGGATAGTGATCACGCCAAGGACTTTCTCGCCACTCGGTCTCCGTATCAGAGGGTTCATATCCGCTTCTTATATGTTTTAATGAAGTGGAAGACTGAGCATGAGGAAGCCCTGATATATCTTGATGAACTCTCCATTGATATTTTTTCTGCAAGTAAAGCAGCAGAAGAAAAAACAATATAACCTCAGCAGAAATGAAGCCAGCTAGATGCTTAAATTGAATAATGCGATGGTCACAAAGCAGACTCATCGGTAAGGACAATGTTTAATTGGTGTCGGCATATAGAGGCTTTATCCATCAAATTTACAGCATACAAGAAGTACTAGTATATATATTTGGTTTCCTGCAATTTCTAAGCTCACCATCGAGGATGTTTTGTCTTTTGTCATCTCTCTGTCTCTTATGTCTCAACCTACTTACAAGGAATCTTGAATCTCTCTGCAATGTCACTGTATAACAGCTTAATCTTCACTGTTTTCTTATAATATTTCTTTTTCTGCAAGAACATATAATTTAAGAAGAAGTGACATCAATGGACCTCATCAGATATACAATATTGGCCCCTTCAATTGAGGTAAACAAGCAATGCGATGGACACCGCTGATGAAGCGATATATATTGGCCACATACACATGAATAAACCATGTCTTTTCCTTGTCAAGTGATGATTGTACCCAGGGATGAACTGAATAATAATTGTAATTGATCAATACAAATGTGCAGTATTACCCTAAAATGTTAGGGGGTCAAACATATGCTCCAAACCCATCTATAACTAAATTTGAATAGTGTTGAGGCTCATTCTAAGATAATGATCTTATTTTACCAACTTTTAATTTGTTGTCTAATTATATACGTACTATGTGATTTCTAAATCATTGAATAATTTGTTTATGAGATATTTGTTCTATTAGTTACTGCTACAATAAGTCCTGTGGAGCTGTGATGTTTCTGTATTTTGTCAAAAATGCATGAAAGAATAGTGTTATTGATTCTTTGTGTCTTTCATGGCATAAGTTATTAGAATCTTTATAATGTTTTTATTTCAAAATTGATACCAAATTCCATTTCCCATACTTTTATTTTTTTCTGTTATAATCAGTTAAACATTCCGTGATTGGTTTGGGAGGTTCTACATGCATCCAGCAAGTAGCTGTGCAGCCTGGACGTTTGGTGATTTCCTGGTCTATCATCTCCATGGTTCCATTCCCTTTCCATGGGATAAATGCTTGCCAGGTGAATGTATCGGCACACATGATCAATGTCATTTTCAATGCATCCAACAAGGCTTTAAGTAGTGCTCCCCAAATGACAGCATTTGCTCTTAAATCAGCCATTTAACTTTTTTCAGCTACCATGCTGTATCATTGGTTTCAAGTTTATGTTTTCTCTCCATGCTCACAGGCACAGACAAAGATTTTCCCTCAACTACTGGTCCTGCATAGAAACAAGCAGTCAAATTGTTGTGAAAATGATCAGGTTTGGCAACAGAGAGCTTCTCTATCTTGTCCATGAAGACACACCTTTCTTATCTACTATTTGGACAGTTCCTTTGATTTATGATTAGTCATCAAATTAACATTGAAAAGCAGATTATAATTGGCTGTTGATTACATAATCTGAGAATCCAATTTCATGAAACACTAATTTTTTTTATGCAATCATTGAGGCACATAATTAATTAGTTAGTAAGAGAAAATATGCTTTACATTTATGTTTGCTCAAACCAAATACAAAAATGACTAGGGTGCAGAAGAACAGCCCATGGAATGATGACTCCGCTTTCCTATTAAACTTTTCTTAAACTTTTAGGTGGCCCTGCCATGACAAATGGCCAAAGCATATCCCAATGAAAGCTCCAATCAAACACTTCAAAACAAAGAATTTACAGTCGTGTTACAAGTAAAATCTAAAGGTGGATGGAAGCGGTAAAGCTATACATGACTTGCTTAAAGAGTTTGGAGAGATGCTTCCAGTATTACAGTTGATAACCAATCCATTAAAGCCTTATTGACAAGCTCTGGAACTTCATCGTGTGGGCAGTGTCCAGCCTGTAAGTTTACAATAGACGTTTTTGGATAAAATTCTTTGATTCGGATAGCCTTAGCAGGACCTACCCATGGATCTAAGTCACCCCAGACCAACAACAGTGGGCAAGATAACTTGCTTAAAACACTATCTAGAGTGTACTTGCTTTGATTCAACATGAACCTTGTCATTAATCTGTTGACAATAAGCACAAAAAGATAAAAAATATGTTACAGAAACAAATAAAAAAGAAAGTACTCTTTAGAACACACTGTTAATGACTAATTTTTAAACTTTTATAATTAGCATATATAGACAGCCCAGTTCCAATGCGAAAGAAAGCTGAAGTGTGGTCCAGATAAGTGTTCAGCATTCAACTACACATCTTGAACCAAATGTTGAGGTTTTCAGCTGGGACTAAATTGGGGAACTAACATGCATACCTGTAGTACACTTCTCCAGCATTGGGGTCAGCTGCAGGCCTTGTTATTGACTCCACCAGATAATCATCCACATTAGAGGCATTTATATAAACCTATATTAGCCAAAAACAAATATGCCTTTACAATGTGCACACTAGCCAAAATTGATTATGAATCCATTGCAAATATCATGAGTTAAATATCTCAATAGAGAAGAAAGTTATTTGCAACATGATGCAAGATTGGGAGATGCAGCTCTCTTCTTGTGACACTAGAAAATTAAGAGGTTAAATGCACACCATTTCCACTTTTTGCAATGAGGTTAAACTCCCAAATAGAATCTAGAGACCAATAACCCAATTGAAAAATCACAAACATAAGTTTGATTCCATTTAAAATTTAGAAGAAAGAGTAGAGATAACAGCAGAATATTTCACATAAAATGAAAGAAAGAATCTTCAAGATCTCCAATCAGGTTGGATTCTACATTAATCAACAGAATTTAAGCCAAGATGGTGGGAAATGATTTTGGGGGCAGGGAAAGTGGGTGATTAAGGAAAAATAATCACAGCAAATCCTTTCATTAATCATACAAGTACATTTCACAAGCCATGCATCATACTAGAATGAAAAATGAGCACAAATCCCACATATATGAAAGATGCTGTGCACAGAAATGATTCTTAATTCAGCTTCAGTTCCCATTATGCTTCAAAAGCAGAGGCCTTGTAAAATTTGGTAGCAAGCGACTTACACTCTTTAGGACAGATTCAATGCGGGCTGGTTGTTTGGCTTGCCAAAACAAAAATCCAAGAACTACACGCTGAAAAATTTCCTTCAAACGCTTAAGGAAAACTTTCTGAAAGGTAGTTTCTTCAGACTGGTTGGTTCCTTTAGTTGCATCTCCAAACTGTCCAGCAGAATTTAGAAGAGCAACACCAGCAACTTTCTCAGGTAATTCTGCTGCAGCAACTAAGGCAGTAAACCCTCCAAGGCTGAAATATTATTATGAATCATGTTATATCATGTTACATCTGAAAAAGACAAATTAACAAAACCACACTCACTATGGTAAGAAATTGGAAACATAGAAATGGGAGACTTTTGTTTCTCCACACTAATTATAGAAAGGGGGGATTGATATCTCACACATTATTCATTTTCCAATAAAAGAAAAGATAGGTGATAAATATAGTTGACACTGGAGAATAGAGAAACTAGCTCCCCTACTTTACAATGCAGAAAGAACAAATAGATCATAGAATATCTTAATTATACTTACTATGTGATTGTGTAGATATCCAAATGCATTTACCTTTTCAACTCACACAAAAATAACCAGCTTAAACCCAAGGACTTTACAAGTGAGTTGTAATTATAGGCAACCAAAACAAAAATTTCAACCCATGACTTAAAAAGGCAATCCAATGCAATGCATATAGTGGAGTGTATTATTAAGAGATGCAATAGCTTGAACTGCATACACCCAACAACGAGGCTAATATGCTCAATCTTTAATCTAACTGAAAGTACGGACAAGAAGTGACATGGAAGACAAAGATTGCAATTGTGCATTATTCAACCTTTGGGTAGGTCATTTATTAGAATGAAACAGGTCATCACAGATGCTCTGAATTCTGCAAGAGTAAAATTTAATTAACGACACGACAAACAAGATTATATAACATTTCTACATTCAAGAAACCAATTGACACATTTACCAGACCATGCTCTAGGCAGGAAACCAATAAAACCCTAATAAGATAGACAAAATCATTCAAAGACTATTCATGCAGTCATGTTCATAGATGTCTACCAGTGATTGAAACTGTCACGTATAAAAGAAAGTCCTAATATAAATGGATCTATAGAACAGTAAAGTTTGTTCCTTAATACAGGCAAGGTAGAGAAACAACTTATCTGTCAAAAGTTACAAGCACAAAACCATGAGAATTGTAAACTTTGTTAAACGATAAAATTTGTTTACCTGTTTCCTACCACAACTGCTGGCTCTTTCACTATTTCTTTCAAGAAATCCACAACTTGATCCCTCCATACCATGGCATCATACTCTATAATAGCTTTCTCACTCCACCCAAACCCCAGCAAGTCTATGGCATAGACTTTATACCTTTTAGCCAACTCAGGAATGTTGTACCTACACAAGGGGGAGAGAGAGAGAGAGAAGACTTTTATCATAATCAATATACAAGAAAAGTAAACCAAACATTATGTCATTAAGATGAAAAGCTAACAACCAAAAAAAAAACCATCTCCCACATGATATTAGAGGCTGTTTACTCTTCAGGTTTTTTCATGTTCAGCCATAACAATAGGTTAACTTAGATCGTCAACCCAAAACTACAATAATTCACATGCTGCAGTTGCGTAATCTCCTAGTTTCATGAATTTTGCAGCAAGCGGACAATTATCTGGTCTAAAGCCTTTAGAATGAAGTAGTATCAAGTTTGAAAAGTGGTACAAGAGAGCAAACCTCCAATGAAATGCAGAAGCACCAAATCCATGAATAAGAACAATTGGAAATCCTTCTCCTTGAACCACATAATGTATTTTGTGACCCTTCCATGTCCAATAATTGTAACCCTCTGGCTTGTATGGTAATCTCTCCAACCCTAAAAAGATAAATAAATTAAATTAAATTAAAAAAAAAACATTCAAGTCGTTTCAATGAAGATAACAAAATTGACCTTGACCGGGTTCAGTAACCAAAGAAGATCCTATGATCGAAACCCCAGAAGCTACAATTCCTTTGAAGGCAAAACCCCTCCTGCTTATTTCGCATTTGCTTCCTTCATGTACAATACAGACAGACACACACAAGTCAACAAAGCACTTTATAACTTACTGCAACCATGGAACATAAAAAGAAGAGTTTATAGCTTACTGCACTGATATATTCTCGCAGGTGCAAAGAACCTATGAGATACTGGATTTACGAATTCTCTTCTAAGTGAAGGTGATACAGCGAACGAACAAGACATTGTGAAGTTTAAAGAAGCCTAAAGCGCTAGAGACTGTTTAAATGAATTCAAAACTTGCAAATGGCGAGAGTAAAGATTTGTTCTTAGGAGCGATGTTTTATGTGGCTGGTGTAGGTTTGAGAGTTGTGGCGAACTCTTAGCCAGGCACAGCGACATAGATTTTGAGAATCTGTTTGTTTTTTCCCGGGAAATTTCTTAATTCCAACTGATTTCATTTACCGATAACGATATTTTAAAAAGAAACATTAAAACTTGTGTTAAAAATTTTATGATGCAAATACGAACGGATTTATTAAGATTTATCATTAATTGAAATTGGAGAGAAGGTATTTACATTGATAGAAGTGAATTTATAATGTTACGAGGGCTGTACCTGCTTAAACTTAGTAATAACCCCTAATTACGAGTAAATGTTTATAATGAAAATATGGAAATTTTATTTTGCTCAATAAACAATCTGAGAGACTGAGACAACCCACATGCTCAAACTCAAAATGTCAAAGTTAATCCCTTTAACCTCAAGGGATTAGTCTGCTGGTCAAAACGGTTTGCTCTTTTTCTGAGTTTGAATCATCTTATGGTTTATCTTGGAATATTAGATTTATATGATGACGTCTTGAATAGATCTAGATTAGTTAGAGGTGCAGCAATTTAATCCAGATATTCCGGTTATAAAAAAAAAAAAAAAAACAAAGGTTGGGCAAAATGTCAAGTTTATCAATTTTCAAGTAGGTGAATGCCCAATTTTGCATTTCTCCGGTCCAAAAAGCTAGAGAATGTTGGTAAGGTAATGGTTGTGAATTCGATAAATATATCAAATATGAAGATTAATAATATGTAAATAAATCACCAATTATACAAAAACACAATACCAACAGTTGTGAATTCGCGGAAGTGTATCAAATATCAAGATTAATAATATGTGAAATAAATCACTAATCACACAAAGGACACAACATTTAAGATGGTTCCACATTAAAGTCTATAACAAGGATGAAAAAAGAACATACAGTTAAACCTCTTTATAAGTTATAATGATAAGATCAAACTAATTTATTACTATAAGAAGGATTATAACTTAATAGAGGTGTAATTATAAAAATTACTATTTTAATTTTATTTTATAATTGTATATTATAAGATTTCAATTCTTTTTTTTTAGTCAAAATCAAATCTTCAACTTTGGCGAGTTTTTCACTTGAGCGACAACTATTATGAAAATAGCACTCCACCATTAATGCATAAAATATATGCCCAACGCCAAGTAGCATTGTCAAAACGCTCTCACGAAGATCATCGATTAAGAATCTCTCCAACTACGGTGGCTGCCCTGTAAGCCTGTAACAGTAAAAAAATCTCAGGGGGTTTACAGTTATTATCACATTGTTTTGAATTTAACATTATAACGTTTAAATAACAGTGGGCTTATGATATTGGGTAAACTCACTTATCAGTGAGTTATCACTACCTCAGGGGGTTTACAACGATTATCACATTGTTTTGAATTTAATAATTATCAAGCCATCAATTAGGTTAAAAATCTGGTTAGCCAAAAACTCTTACCCTTTCTTAAATAGTTAAAAGTTTTTATGTACATTTTTATAATATTATGTGAAAATAATAAACAAATTTAGATCAAAAAAACGTGGGGCAACTTTGAAACTAAAAAATGTAATTTTAAAGTAGTTGGTCTTGAAATAGTTTTATTAAGCCTATTTAAAAATAGCTAATAATTTGATTTAATTAACAGTAATATTATATTTATAAACCTTTTTTTATTAATTTTCTCTTACAAACACGACGTATCAGTTTATAATTAGTCAACTCATAATAGATTCTATTTGTTCAATAATAGGTCTCATTTAACCAAATATAAATTGATTAATTACGAGCTATCATACCAATGTGAGAAATATTTGTTAACTATCTATATTTTTTAATCAAGGATATAGTTTTATTATCAGTTAAATAAAATAAGATATGATGAGTCAAGACAAATTAGACAATATGGCCAAGTTCTAATAGTTGACCGTCGGTAATCCATTCTAATTTCTGATTTTGCTTAACGTTTATCAAATGTTACTATGACGGGTAGGCAAGACTCTACTGCCGGCTTAACATTCATGTTACCGGCTACGGCTAGCTCTTTCTTTTTCGATTTAGTCGAGGCAGTTTAATTCTGAATCACTATAAACTCCTCTGCTTTCTTCATTTCAATCCATGGAAGCTTCTGTTAGGCTCTTCAATGTCTCCACTCTCAACCGTCGTCTCTTCTTCACCGCTACTGCAATCAAATTCCCTCCAAAGCTTTCTGTAAACGACGTCGTTCCTCGACGCACCTTGTGTCACTCTCGTATTTGTTCTTCATCTTACCCCCTCAATCCTAACCCCTTTAACCCCTTCCTCTCACTTTCTTCGTCTCAACACTTTAATTACTCTCAACTTCCACCCAATAATAAATTTAACCCCTTCTCCCACCCAAAAGACATCGGTTTCAGATGGCATCTAGCTCCGAGGAGCGTGACTGACGGCGAAAATGTAGCTCTCTTTGGGGACAAACAAAGGGTTGTTACGGTGGTCTTGTTAGGTTGGCTTGGAGCCAAACCCAATCACTTAAGGAGATACGTAGAGTGGTACAATTCGATAGGATTTAACGCAATTACATTCGTCATTGACCCCGCTGAGGTGTTATGGTTCGATTTAGGACATCGGGTTGAAAACCGTGTCTCCCAGTTGGCAAACGAGGTCGTTTCATGGGTCTCAGATAAGGAAGAAGATGGTAGAGATAGGTGTTTGGTTTTTCACACTTTTAGCAACACTGGTTGGTTTGTGTACGTTGACCAATCATTCTTGTGGTTTTAAATCCTTGTGCTTGTCACCTATGTTTCTTTTTTTGGTCATTAATTTTTTCAATCTTTTTGCAGCTATGGTTCCATTATTGATGGTTTGCAGGATAGGCAGGAGGTGATGGACAAGATCAAAGGAGTTATTGTTGATTCTGGTGCAGCTGAACCATTTAATCCTAAGGTTCTGTTTAATAATTTATAGATTCTATGCTTTTGCAGTGAAATTTACTTGCTAGTAAAAATGTTAATCTTTTATTATTATTATTCAGTTATGTTTTACGTTGTTGCATTCCTTATTTTACAATGTTTAGTTGTCAGCATTATTTGACAGTTATGTTGATTGAATTTGTCTATTAGGCTAGGGCTCCAAAGTCACATTTATCAAATTGCTAAGCTGGATTCTTAATTTTCATGCACTTGCTTTTTTGTCATACGATTCATGCATTGAATTCGGAATCAACTTGCAGTAGGAGTACTTGGGTAATTTATCAAGTATTAAAGAATTGAGAAGTAATGTGGATAGTACTCATCAAATTGTTCTTGTAAACAGCTGCTAAGATAGATTTTTTTGTTTACTTGTGCCAAAAATTTGACATCGCTTATCGATAATAGATGTGACTGTATTACCACTATCAGCAAAAACTAATTTTTACCACTTGGGCAGTAATTAGGTGGTGACCTCGGTTGTGGTCTGCCCTTTCCTCTGTGACTATAATTCCCTGCCCTCTATGCAATCTCCTTGAGCTTCCCTTTTGGTGGCTCCACAGAACTTGGAATATAGGGCTGCTTTAAATGAATAACCTCTTGCACTGATGGGAACCCACTTTAATAACTCAATAATTTGGGTTGGGCCATGGGTTTTTCATGGGCTTGGGTAGAACTCTCTTTGGAAAACCGGCTTGCCAAGGGAGGGTGCCCAAGCCTTTATAACCCACATGCCCACCCTTTTCCCTTTCAATGTGGGATCCTAACATTCCACCACGCTAATCGACGTCCCACGTCGGCCTCTTTACCCCGTCGGCCTCTTTACCCTTGGGTGACTACGCGGATCCCCTTTCCCTCGGGCCTCCATGCCCTTTCTCGGGGTGGTAGCAGCCCGGGCCCAAGGTCAGCCTGCCACGGGTCAGCCTGCCACACGTGCGCTACCACATAGGCGCAGGATCATGCTCTAATACCAATTGATGGGAACCCACTTTAATAACTCAATAATTTGGGTTGGGCCATGGGTTTTTCATGGGCTTGGGTAGAACTCTCTTTGGAAAACCGGCTTGCCAAGGGAGGGTGCCCAAGCCTTTATAACCCACATGCCCACCCTTTTCCCTTTCAATGTGGGATCCTAACACAGTCTAAGTGGACCATGACTTAGCTGATTAGAATAATCAGGATGATCCCTACATCTAAAAATTTTGGGGATTGGTCTCACCAGGTAGCCATTCTTTGTGGCTTTATTAAGTTTTCCATTTGTACATTTATTCTAAACTTTTCTAATTCTCTGAGAAAATTAATTTGGCTTTTTATGTAACTTATATCATTGATATACATATGGTTTTTCTAACAAGGAAAGACAAGGCTAGGGGGAACAAATAGAAACAAAAGAACGATCATTTACATATTACCTCTGGTAAGGAACATTGACTTGAGTGTGGGTGAAAAATTTATTTATAATTTTATATAAACTAGAGGGAGGTATACAAAAAGTGGTGTGAGGCGCAAGCAAACAACTGTAGAATGACGGTCAAAAGTTCCCAACACACTAATGGAATGTATTGTTGATAGCTAAAATTGTTTTATTGTCTTGAATAATTTTATGGTTCTGTAACTAGAGAAATGTGGTTGCTGTATAAGAATCCCAATTTGGTAAGATTATAGATTAGTAGAATCTTAATTTCGGAGTGGGAGAATTACATTATGTGGGAAAGTCCTTAGATGAAGATTTTCTTCTACTTTTCTTTTTGTTGCAAATACTACAAAGCCTAAAGTAAGCTACACATACAGTGTAATGTTTAAGCTCTTGCTCTAACATGTATGCTCTGATGTTCACATATTTGATTGGAATTCCTTTGCTCACTGGTATCTTGTGAAGCCAGACTTGTGCGCACAGGGAGTAGAATTTGTCCTTGTTTATTTCTTCTGGTTATAGATTCTGTGATTTCAAATTTCATAGATTAGTTTGCAATTTAGCTAGATGTTGCATTTCATTCTTTGATAACTTCTTTTCAATTATGACAGGTCTGGGCGGCCGGATTTGCTGCCGCTTTTCTGAAGAAACGTAGCTCTTCAGCAAACCCTATAGTAGAGGTCGGAAAAGTCAATGGATTAGAAAGTGAAGTAAGTGCATCCAAAGTGCAAGAAAAGGGGCCAGAAATGATAGAAATTATGCTGTTATCATTATTGGAGAAGCTTTTCTCTTTTCTTTTGAATTTGCCTGATGTGAATCGGTAAGTTTTTATATGTGGCCCTTTACTTCTATGTTCAATATGAATGACAAAATTCTGATGATAATTAATTGTCTTTCCACATGTCAGAAAATTTGTATGTCATCAATAATTCATTTTTTATTGCAATTATTTCTTTCTTGTTCTGCAGGAGATTAACAAAGGTTGTTTCTGCTCTCAAAAAGAATCAACCATCTTGTCCTCACCTTTACCTTTATAGCACGGGTGATAAGGTGGTACCATTTAAGTCAGTAGAATTGCATATTGAAGAGCAGAGGAAGATGGGAAGAAAGGTGTTTTCCTTAAACTTTGGGTTGTCTTCGCATGTAGATCACTTTCGGACTTTCCCCAGCAGATATTTATCAGAGCTCCGTAATTTCTTGAAAGAGTGTTTTACAACTGTAAAGCAGAAGTGAATCCTGCAAATGCAGATTACTGGGTATAGATTTTTAATTATAATTTCTTCCACTGCTACTGGGTGGCAGTGAGACATGTTGTAGTAAGATCACTAGGAAATATATGTGAAGTAAATCAATCATCTTCCAATAATGTTGTGGGAACCAACACTAATTTTCTTTTGAAAATGGAAAAAGTAAAATAAAAATAAAAATTCTTGCTTATATTCTGATTTCTGAACCTACTTCAGGTCAATTTAGTCTCCACTGTGGAAATGGTGCAGAAGGTTGTTGTTAAAGGAATAGTTAAGGCGGGTGGGAATTTGAACTGTTGAACTGTCCGATGAGCTTTATGGTTTGTACTGGTTGTAGAATGTAGGACCAGTTCTTAGTGGTTGGAATAATGGCCCTGCGGATTGGATACAAAGAATTTAAGGATCTTGTAAGTTGTTATTCTGATTATTAAATTAACATCTAAACAACGGAATCGAAACTTGTGATTTAATTTCTTTTGGGTTGTGAATGAGTAATGACTTGACCATGGGATTCTATTATTGAAGTCGGTAGTCTTGAGAGAGATTTTAATGTCGGGATAATGGTGTGTTTGTCAAAATGCTTGAATGGTAAAATGTGATGTTGGTGATCATCATCTTATGTTAATTCAACTGTTTTTTTAACATAAAACCAAATTCACTTTCTCAAACTAAATCGCCAGTCGCCACCCGCTACTGCTGAATACGCAAGGTTGCCATCACTATCCCTTGCTTCACAGCCAGGTTCTGCACCTCCACCTTCCATTCACGCGTCTCCACCTCCGATTTGCAGGCCACCACCAACAACTTCGCAAGCCATGGCCGTCGTAGGTACCTGACATCACCATTCACCTTTTCTCAAACCAAATCGCCAGTCGCCACCCACTACTGCAAGGTTGCCATCACTATCCCTTGCTTCACAGCCAGGTTCTGCACCTCCACCTTCCATTCACCTTTGATTCACGCGTCTCCACCTCCAATTCGCAAGCCATGGCCGTAGTAGGTAGCTGATATATATTTTCTATATTATATACATTGGCTTCTCTTTCCTATGATCCCTTTTTTTATATTATATAAATGTTTATGTTCCTATAATCTCTTTTCTTGACAAGATAAAATTGTGGTTCAGTGTATGTTTGCAATAAGGAAAAAGTTCATAGCTCGAAAAGACTGGCTTTGTTTGTGATTCTGATGACAAATTTATTCTTGTCTACAATTACAATACCATGGAAAAGGTTAAAGAATTCGAGCCACATGGGGATTCTTTAGGTGTGTGGTTGTTCATCCTCCATTCCCATTTGTGTTATCGTCCTCCAATGACAAGCTTATAAAGCTTTGGGGACAGGGAGAAGAGTTGGGAGTGTACCCAGATCTTTGAAGGGTATTCGCATTATGTAATGCAGTGGCATTTAATCCAAAAGATCTCAATACTTTTACAAGTGCATCACTTGATTGCACCACAAACACAAAGGTATACTTTTATATTGCAAACTTTGGTTATACATTTTCTTTCTTCTATTAAGTCTCCTATTTATGCTCCAGTATTGTTCCTCTATTTAGATTTGGAATCTAGACTAATCAGCTACGAAGTTTTCATGTGACGCACCTTCAAAACGGATAAATTGTGTAGTGATAATTTCTCATAACTGGTTCTTATGACTATAGTACTCATGTTTGCAACACTGAAAACTTGTTCATCAGGCATGACTGGTTTATGTTCATGTTGGGAATGAGTCTAGTAATATAACATACTAAGGCCACACAATGTTAGTGCGGTGTGCATCCATCCTGACTTTCCCATCTTAATTACATTCTTCAAGGATAAGACTGTCTGCGTATGGGATGCTACTAATTACAGGTATCGTGTGTTGTGATTGATAATTTCTAAATTTCAAATTACATGACTGAGCAGTCAGCCTAGTTCATGCTTGCTCTATCTTTTCAAAAATTTGACGAATGTCCTCTCGATTTCTCTCTAACTTGTTAGTTACAAAATATTGCACTGTCAATATTTTTTATCAGTGTTTTTGCTGGACTAATTGTAAATTTGTCATTAATTTGCAGGCTTGAGAATACACTAAACTTTGGTCTTGAAAGAGTTTGGGGTGTTGGATACAAGAAAGGCTCAAACCAGTAAGTTTCTTGCTTATTTTTCTCAGGAAAATGTTTAGTGGTGTATGACATGTTTCGCTTACCGATAAGCGTACTATACATCAACTGCATCTTTGAACGAGTTGTCATGATGAATCTATCATTTGATTTACCTTATAAAACAGTAAATGACCTGCTTCTGTTACTTCTCTTAACAGGATTGCATTTGGTAGTGACAAAGGAAACATAATGGTCAAGATTTTTAGCACTTGAGGTTGCAATTCTGAGAATTCTTTGCTTGTGAAGGGGAAAAAAGAAGAGTCAGTATTATGGTGTTATGAAGAAATAACTTTGCCTGTCTCTGAGTCTTTGAGATGAAGAGAAGATCAGAAGGAATAATGTATCTTTTCTTTGGTAGCTGCTGATGCAAGGAGGAATAACGTCTAATGGCCAGTATTGTACTACAATATTATGTCTGTTTAATCTGGCTTTGGTTCTTCAAGGCTCAAATAAATTTCCTTGACGAAGAGTAAGTTCTATATTTAAAGTTTAGAGTCTTTTTAAGATTACAAACAACAGAAGAACAATCATAAAGAAAATGTGACAGAGGAGCAGGGCAACCATGGCTGGAAATGATACTGAGAATGTTATCTTTTTAGTGGTTATGGTGATGATGATGCTCTCAGAAACTCCGGTCCTGGACGAGTCAAAATCTGCTCAATCCTTCACTGCTGTTTTAATGGTCGCTCAATCCTTCTCTCCCGACTCTAAATATGAAGAAAAGAGAACTAGGCATCTTATTATTTCATAAATTTAAATAAAGGTAAATATTTTAAAATTAGTATTTTGATACATATATCTTTATTAATTATTATACATCTATATTTACCATTTAAAAATAATTGTAAGGTATTAATAATCAAGTTGTGAAAATTAAAATAATTATTAAATGAATACATCATTATGTTGTTTCAATAAATTATTAAAAACTGACTATAATAAAAATCATTCAAATAGTTTATTACGCTCTCCGTTTTATATAAAAGTCGTTTTAAGCTTACGCATGATTTTTAATAAAAAAAATTTTGTCTCTCCCACCCAACTTTTTCCCCTGATTTTGCAGGTGGGAAACTTTCCCGTTACATATTTAAATAATTTATATTTGTCTTATTTACGCCTTTGAACCCCTTAACTCCACACAACAGCCCGGCGAAACGTGGCTCCTTAAAGTCAAAGAATTGACCTCCGATAAAGTCCGAGTTGGGGATCCTGTCTTTAAACTTTGTTTTGAAAAAGAGAGAGAAGATGGAAGCAGAGACGCAGAGTAAAGAAAGAAGAAGTGGGTGATGGAAAATATAGAAAAGAGGAGAAGAGGGGAAGAGATAAGATAAGATAAAGAGAGACAGAGGAGATGTGGACCATGACAAAAAGTGGAGAAAGCACAAGACAAAGAGCGACTTTTAATTTAAAAAAATAAAACACCATTAAAATGACTTTTATATAAAAATAGAGAGAGTATAATTTAATCTAACAATTATTAAGAATATAAGTATGTATATATCAAAATATGTTTTTCTCTTGTGATAAAGGGGAAGAAGATCAATAAAATATAAATTAGAAACTTCGTATTAGATTTGAAATTAGAATAAATTTTAGAAGGTAAATTATGGAGAAAAAAAAATTTAATTTTAAGATTTTCACCAAGGACTCTAACCGACATGTCGGTTTCTATTTTACAACTAACCAACATGTGTTGTATCCTTAATGCCGACATGTCGGTTGCTATTTTCTAAACAATGTCGGTTGTTCTTTTCTGAAAAACCGACATGTCGGTCAAAAGAATCAACCGGCATGTCGGTTGTTTAACGAATTGACCGACATGTCGGTTTATCTTTTCCAACCGACATGTCGGTTATTTTTTTAAACCGACATGTCGGTTTATTTTTTCAAACCGACATGTCGGTTTCTCTTTTCCAACCGACATGTCGGTTTGAAAATATCATTTAACCCCCTTCAGTTTGAAGAATATCATATAACCCCCAGTTCTTTTCTAAAAACCGACATGTCGGTTGTTTAACGAATTCACCGACATGACGGTTTCTCTTTTTAACCGACACGTCGGTTTCTTATTTCAATTGACATGTCGGTTTTTTAACGAATTGACCGACATGTCGGTTTCTATTATTCGAACCGACATGTCGGTTGTTAAATATCATGGAACCCCCTTTAGTTTGAAGAATATCATAACCCCCAGTTATATCAATCTTGTGGAGGTCAGTGATATTTTTCCTAAATAATTTTTAAATTTGTTTCTTGAACGACATTCGGTTAGAGAAAGCATGTATTTATGTCAATGCAATCGCTCAATGTTTTATAAAGAAGTATATAATGAGTGGTATGATGAGACTCATTCTCATCCTTAAAATTTGTTCTTACTCTCATATTTATACAGTCTCTCTCTCTAATCTTTGAATCATAAGCTTTAGATGAGGTGAACTATTGTCTCCGATTTCATTTTAATGTTTAGTAATCAAATGACGGTTTAGTGAGGTACTTTTTTTAGTGCTTCTCACTTCCCTGTTAAATTTTTTGAGTTTGGTTGCTGACGAGAAATTGAAACGATGTTTTTTGTTTTGGTTTTTGTAAATGTAGTTGGCAATCAAATGGGGGTTTAATATAGAGATATTTAAGTTGATTTGGTGCTGATTAAAGTTTTTGATAATTGGAACAGAGAAAAGTTTCGGAGAGTTGAGACAGTGAAATCTGTTGGAAGGATGTTGACGGGTGTTTTTGCTTTTTTTTTTTTAGATAACGGAATGTAAAAACGTCAGATGAATTTATTAGTTTTAAAAATTTGTTCATAAGTAAGAGAGGACAAGAAAGACAAGAATCGGATTTTTTTATTCCACTTATGTTACCTACTACTGCCAGCCACGAAGGAATGAAAGCCTTGAAAAAGCAAATAGAAAAGGTCTAGATGCGGTGCACCTAACGACACTTGACTTTCCTTGTTCTTTGTAGAAGCTATGGCGATACTGGAAAAATCGGTGGTGAATTCTAAGATTTCTCCGCCAAACTCATACGGAGCCGTTGTTCTTGGTGGAACCTTCGATCGATTACATGACGGGCATCGCCTCTTTCTCAAGGTACTTCTCTCTCTTTTCATTTTATTATTATCAGCCTCATCATTAGTTCAAGAATTGTTTGATTTGAAATAAACCTAGGCAGCGGCGGAGCTGGCGAGGGATCGTATTGTCGTTGGAGTTTGTGACGGTCCAATGTTGGCGAACAAACAGGTTAGTTTCTATTTCAGTAATTGAGCTATTGTTTTTTTCTATGCGTCGACTCAACTGTTTTGTATTAACTCACCTATGACAGTTCCAATAATTATATGTAATTCAGCGTCCAATTCCAATAAATTCAATTCTGATTAAGTTTTAAGGCCTTGGCTGTTTAGATGGCATCAGTCACGTATTGAATTCTACTTTTGTTTTGGTTTTTAATGTAAAAAATCCATTTATGGGAGATAAAAGTTACGAAGACCAGTGAGTTTGTTTTATTTGTGTAAATCTTATTGAATTAAATGATTTTCGTGAATTTAATAGTTATCTCCATTCTAAGTCAGTTTGTTTTGTTGCAGTAGTCAATTAGAATGGCTATAAGAACTATTTTGGTTTTGTCTTCAAAAAATTTTGCAGGGCAAGCTAGTGTAACTGTGAACTCTAATGATTATTGCCATTCAATTTCTTTTCTTAATCTGTGAAGGAAACAGTTTGCTGATACAAGTCTAGTTGTATTTGTCTTCTGATATGCCAAATTTAAAGTTCTTTGTCCCCATGCCTGCAGTTCTCCGAATTAATACAACCCATTGAGGAACGGATGCGTAATGTCGAAAATTACATCAAGGTATCTGGTAGAAGGAAGTATGTTCTATGCTCATTCTTAATTTTAAAGAGAAAAAAAATTTACTGGGTTCTTGGGTTTCCCGACTTTATTCGGGTACTTTAGTATGGCAAATGATTTATTTATGTGAGACTTGCCTTGTAGACTAGGTTTGGTAGTGATACATATAGAATTAAGCCCTGTGATTTTAAACTGAATATATATGAAATGTTCTATTTGGTTTCCTTTGGCATGGTCAATGTGTATAAAATCCTTCCACTGTTATGTGTTCTAGAGTTGATCATTTTGGTTTTTTCCTTTCTGCAAAAACTTCAGTCTATCAAACCAGAGCTTAAAGTGCAAGTTGAACCTATTACAGATCCGTACGGCCCTTCAATTATTGATGAAAATTTAGAGGCTATTGTTGTCAGGTGTGTTATTGTTTACTATCTCTCTTTATCATGTTAGTTTTAAGATGTGTAGCAGATCTTCTTCTCGTTATTGCTTGCTTTAATGTTGAAAATCTCTTTCAATTGGGTGAGTCTTCTTTTCCTTCAGTATTTTAATTGTCTTATGCATATTTCAGTTTAATTTGGTAGGTCCTGTAATTGAAGAACTGGAATAAAAAGAAAGATTTAGATTTTACTGGTTACTCCAAATTTCTTGAACTATTTTATTCTCGTACCTCTGAAGAACATTGCAGTCCAAATATTCTTGAGTAATTGTGTTTGAGTTTCTGGCAGCAAAGAGACACTACCTGGGGGCATGTCAGTTAATAAGAAGAGAGCTGACAGAGTGCTTTCACAGCTGAAGGTTTTAGTTTCGGTTTTTGTGGATAGGTTTATTTACAATTTCCTTGGAAGCATTTTCGAAGATCAAACCCTAACATTGTGGATCATGTGCAGATTGAAGTGGTGGATCTAGTTTCTGACGGATTCAGTGGAGATAAGCTAAGTTCAACAGCCTTAAGGAAGCTTGAGGCAGAGAAGGCAAAGACAGAGCACCTAGAGGCTGAGAAGGCCAAAAAAGAACAGCCTGCAGAATAGATGTTGGACACAGAAGGATTGAGGGAATTCTGCATATAAGCTTAGTTCTTGAAGCTGAGAAGGACATGATGAAACAGCTGTTTAGTTCAGAAAGACTTGTCATTGTAACAATGTGGTATCATTATCATCAAGTATAATTGTTCATTTCTATAACAATAATAGAAAATCTAGAATTTTTATTAAAGGCTTAGTGCTGACTGACTACTGAAATATTCATTGTATGTTCTTCTGAGTTAAAAGGACGATAATCATCGATTGACATTTTAAATAAGAATTTGGATCTCGCCTTAATATATTATGATATTATAAAGAGATCATCATAATAGTGTGCAGTATAAGCTTTTTAAAACCAGTTATCAATTAGAAGCAGGTCTGTACTCAATAAAATGATAATTCATTTTGTTAAACCAACATTCACACGATGCCGTTTTCAGCATAAAGCGTAACTGCCCTATTTTGGCGGACTACTCCTCTCTGGAGCGTAACGGCTATATTAGAATTAACGAAATTTTGAATTTCATAAAACATAAGCGAAACGGTTGCGACGCGATCCTTCACTGTCTTTATAAAAGCACCCCATTGGAGAGAGTATCTTCTCTTCTAACTAAATTCACTTTGATCGTTCGTACCTAAGGCCCTGCCCTATCACCGTCACCAAGATCTCTCATTTACACGCACACATACACAGAAACTCTTGTTATTCTTGAAGCCTTGTCACTTGACAAAGCAATTGCTGTCGCCTAACACAAGGTTTTCTTGAAGCCCTTTTGCTGTTTATCAGTTTTACAACTTCGAAGTTGCATTGAATCTTGGTTCAAGACTTTTAGATCATGGTTTCTTTGTAGTTTGATGTTTATCTTTTCTGTTTAGGGGAACGTTTCTTGGTGCGTTTTCTTGTGTTCTTTCACACTCTATCGACTGTGTCTCTAATGTTTATGTTGGTTATCTCTTTGAATCAGGTTTTGTGGAGTAGCAGTAAAATAGACAATCAGAATTTCAAGGGAAGTGTATCAGCATACTTAGACTGTTTTAGGGTACCTTCACTTTGTTTACTTCTCTGTCACAATCTTGTGGATTCTTGTGATTCTTGCGTTTTCTTTCAAGTGATTGAATTTCCGTTTTTGATTCTTGAAATTTGTTTACAGGAGGAATTTGCAAAATTCTTGCAAAGATGAATGATTTAATGACAAAATCGTTCTTAAATTATGTGGAACTGAAGAAACAGGCTCAGAAGGACTTTGAAGCAGAAGTTGACATTGAAAGAGGCCAACTCAACCCCGAAGATGAAGAAAACCTCTCTCAGTTTTCCCAAGAAGTCGATGCAATAAAGGATGTAATGGAAGAGATTACCAATCTCTTGTACGATCTTCAGAATCTTAATGAAGGAACTAAGTCTACTCACAGCGCCAAAGTTCTTCGTGGCCTAAGAGACAGAATGGAAGCAGATACTGTCTCTGTGCTTCGTAAAGCCAAGATTGTCAAATCAAGGCTAGAATCACTGGATAAATCCAATATAAGCAACCGCAGAATTTCACATGCCTTTAAAGAAGGGAGTTCTGTTGATCGCACAAGGATATCTGTCACCAATGGTTTGAGAGTCAAGCTTAGAGATTTGATGAATGATTTCCAGTCTTTGAGAGAAAAGATTTTGTCAGATTATAAGGAAGATCTTAAGAGAAGGTACTATAATGCAACTGGAGAGGAACCAAGTGAGGAAGTAATTGAAAAAGTTGTCTCTGGAGGCGGAAAAGTTGAAATATTTGCGGACAAAACAGATGGTACGGATTTGAGGAATCAAGATAGGCATGAGGCTGTTATGGATATACAAAAAAGTTTGACTAAGCTGCACCAGGTGTTTCTTGACATGGCCGTTCTTGTTGAGACACAAGGGGAGACTATTGACGACATTGAAGAGAATGTGGTGAATGCAGGTAATTTTCTCAGTGGTGGTACTAACAGTCTTTACTATGCCAATCAGATGAGGAAGAAGAAGAAGACATGGGTGTTCTGGGTTTGGGCTGTGGGGTTGATTATTATGTTGGTTTGCTTTATTTCATTGTTGGCTTCTTGAGAGGAACAAATGTTATAGGAATTGTAGAGGCAATTATTTTCTATAAGGGGTCTTAGGGTGGTCTACGGATTTCTTATTGCTAATTGAGTTTTCCTATGGTTGTTAAATATGGTATCTGTATCTTCATTTGTACATTCTAGATCCTTTTGTTTAAAAACAAAAAAAGTTCTTCAGGATTGATCCTCATTTACTTCCAGTATGACTTAATACAGCTAGTCCTTCTTTCTATGAAATTGCCAGAGTGGCAATGGGAAAACGGGACCAGCAAAGTATCTTAACAAAGATTTTACTTAAAAAAAATGAGGACCAATGATATTCCTATCATATATCAGGAACCTTATCCAGATAGCCAAGAACAATTGAAAGAAAGAAACAAAAGGAGCCAATGTGCAGTTCTACATCATTGTGGCTCTGAAGTTTATTAAGCTGCCACAA
Organism: Pistacia atlantica; assembly: GCA_026229545.1. Taxonomy (NCBI): domain Eukaryota; kingdom Viridiplantae; phylum Streptophyta; class Magnoliopsida; order Sapindales; family Anacardiaceae; genus Pistacia; species Pistacia atlantica. Next base: position 24,958,042 of record CM047901.1, on the reverse strand, counting down.
ATAAATGGCATTGGTCTCACTAACTCCAACAATCAAGTTATCCTGGGAACCAAATGCTACCCAGACCTTGTCTCTGCTCAATAGATGTTCAAACATGGAGGAACTAAAGCAGATTCATGCCCAAATGTTCAAACTAGGTCTTGCTAACGAGACCGTTCCACTAAGCAACATTCTAACTTTCTGCACCTCTAGAAATTCTGGCGGTTTATCCTATGCTCAGATGGTGTTTGACAGAGTTAACACGCCCAATACTTTCATGTGGAACACCATTATCAGAGGATTTGCCAACAGCAGCGAGCCTGAACAAGCCTTGCTTTTGTATCAACAGATGCTTACTCATTCAGTTCCACACAATTCTTACACCTTTCCGTTCCTGCTCAAAGCCTGTTCCAATGTATCAGCCTTGGAAGAAACCCAACAAATTCATGCTCAAATCATAAAATTGGGGTTTAGTTCCGAGGTTTTTGCTACAAATTCCTTGCTTCACGCCTACGCCATTTGTGGAAGCATTGAATCTGCACGTCTTCTGTTTGACCGAATCCCCCACCGTGACATTGTTTCCTGGAACTCAATGATTGATGGCTACATAAAATGTGGTGCCATTAAAACGGCTCATGAAATTTTTAATGATATGAAAGCAAAGAATGTTGTATCTTGGACAACGATGATTTCTGGGTATGTTGGGGCAGGCATGAACAAGGAAGCATTGAATCTATTTCATGAAATGCAGATAGCTGGTGTTAAACCTGACAATATAGCTCTTGTAAGCACCATTTCAGCGTGTGCACATCTGGGAGCATTAGATCAAGGCAGATGGATTCACAAGTATATTAAAAAAATAGGTATTCAAGTCGACCCAATCTTAAGCTGCGCTCTTATAGACATGTATGTGAAATGTGGTGACATGGAAGAAGCCCTAGAAGTGTTTAGGAGAATAGAGAAGAAAGGTGTGTCTGCATGGACAGCGATAATTTTTGGTTTCGCAATTCATGGACAAGGAAGAGAAGCTCTAAAGTGGTTTTCAGAAATGCAGAAGGTAGGAATTAAGCCAAACCTGATCACCTTCACAGCTATCTTGACTGCGTGTAGTTATGCAGGACTAGTAGACGAGGGAAAATCATTGTTTGAGAGCATGGAAAGGAAACACAACCTGAAGCCAACGATAGAACATTATGGGTGCGTGGTTGACCTACTAGGAAGAGCAGGGCTACTGAAGGAAGCTAAAAAGTTGATAGATACAATGCCTGTTAGACCAAATTCTGTCATTTGGGGAGCCCTACTCAAGGCCTGCCGGATCCATGGAAATCTCAACTTGGGTAAACAGATAGGAAAAATCCTGATTGAAAATGACCCTGAACATGGTGGCCGATACATTCACCTTGCAACCATTTACGCCATGGCAAGGGAATGGGACCATGCAGTTGAAGTAAGAAGACAAATGATCGACAAGGGAATCACCAAACTTCCAGGCTGCAGTTCGATTAGTCTAAGTGGTATTTCCCATGAATTTTTTGCAGGGGATAGGTCCCATCCACATATTGATGAGATTAACCGCATGTGGGACCAAATTGCTAAGAGATTGAAACAGGAAGGATATAAGCCATCAACAAGGGGTTTACTATTAGATCTTGAGGACGAGGAGAAAGAAACAGCAATCCAAAAGCATAGTGAGAAACTTGCAATTGCATTTGGTCTAATCAAAACTCAACCAGGGGAAAACAATTCGAATCATTAAAAATCTACGGGTCTGTGAGGACTGCCACACAGTAACAAAGCTTATCTCCAAGCTCTACGCCAGGGAGATCATAATGCGAGATAGAACTCGGTTTCACCTTTTTCAATGATGGAAAATGTACATGTGGAGATTATTGGTAATTAAGCAAGAGACATAAAATACAATTTTATGATCCACTGTGAATGCAAAATTTAATAGATTCATTATGCGGACAATGTGGAATACATTTAACTTGAAATGACATTATTAATGGCTCTATATGCGCCCAATTTCTGATTCACATCGCTGCAAACTGAAGAAACAAAATTAAAGTCAAGAGGAACTCCTCCTATGAACTTTGCAAAACTGCACACAGCCCATCTTTTAGCTGATGCTGAGATGCTGCTTAGCTGTCCAAGATCGTTCAGGTTCTAGCTGGACATTTCCAATCTGGAGTGACAACAGAAAATAAAATGAGCAATTTTTTTTAAAAAAATGAACAGTAATAAAAGAGATTTCTAGAAACAGTCGTTTAGTATCATGAAAAGCCTCTAAAACTGTTCCATTAGCATTTGATCTCTTCGCTAAAATTTAAAGTTAAAGACACCATTTAGAATCATTTTTAACTGAACTCAAATCAGCCATTAAAGTGTGATAGCAAGAAGGGAAACCCAGCCACTAAATTCAGCCAGTCGCCAGAGGAAGAAAGTAGGCATCTAATACCTTAGCATTTTCAACACAAACAAAATCTTTGTAGCATGCTTCCATCTGCAGATGTGGGTTCCACAAAACAGCATCTGACCAACTGTAAGTGTACAAGGTTAGAGCACAGAAATGTAAAGCAGATGAATTTGGGAAGTCTTAACCACATCAAATCATAAAAAGAGGTTCCAACTCATGTACTTGGTATTGCTGATAGATATTGTGTCACCCAAGCCATTATCAAGGTGCACTTCGTTGGGGGCATCAAGGTAAATGCAATCTACAAATCCGGGAAAAGTTATGACATCCCTGAATTGATAATGGAACAGTTAAAAAGAATCCAAAAGAAAAATGTCCAAAGATATTCGCAAAGGCAGTGAAGGACCTATCGTTAACACTTCTCCAACAGCTCAAAATCAAATTTTATTCATAGTTAATATGAAAAATGCTACAGACCTTTCTTCCTTTCCCTCCAATGGATTGGCAGGATCTGGATCTTTATTCAAGGTTTTGCAACCTTTCAAACCTTTCACAGATGCACCAGTTACAGAAGCCTGCAAAATAATGTTCAAAATTTAATTTTAACCAAATTTCATTTCAATTCTTTTTTTCCTCACAACCATATAACAAAAGAATGTGTTATAGTTCACAGATACACATGGAAACTGTGCATCATATTGAATACATTCTCTCTCTCTTTTACATCCCACATTTCCCATCATGATCAACTCAAATATTTTATTAATAGCAAGAATTGGATCTTGATGTAAGAACTACGGTACCCATGTGAATGTATGCTTTCAAGAATTTAGTAAATGAAAAAGGTCCAAGCACAATTTAACTTACACTGAAGTATGTATGCAAAGCAGTATTAAATGAAAATGGCTTATTGTCTGTATTTTTAATAGTCAACTCTGTGGAAATACTCTTGGTATTTAGAATGACCTGAAAACAAGTAAACAGACTATAAGATTTAAATAAAAAATTTATAACACCTCCCGCAAAGTAAGATTGAATAGAGCCAATTGATTACAAATGCAATAAGAAAACACAGAGATACAAGGCACATACCCTTAATATACCGAAAAAGCAGAAAGTGGTTTGGTAGATATCAAGCAGACTATTGTATTAGTGTCACCAAGCAGTTGTGAGGAAAGTGATTAAACTCACCTTGTATAAAGCATGGAAACTGAAATCCCACATGGCACGACTGTAAGGGCCATCTTTTAACTCAAGAGTTATAATAGGATTTCCTTCCACATTTTCAGAATCAACAATGGACCAATCCATATTCCGTGCAAATCCATGCTGTCAATTACATAAAGATCTCAGGACTTCAAATCAATCATAAGAAGCTATATAATAAAATAAAACAAAAGCACATACTAGTGATTATCAAAGACTTTTTTCTCACACTTTCACAGCATTTTACCTACTGCAAGACTAGCTAATAGCAGTGCGTCTAAAGGTAGGACTCCTTACAGATGGCAATAACCCTCGATTAGCATATTACTTTAAACAGTATGTGTCTAAAACCATTTAATTTATGAATACATGACAGCATAGTAGAAGTCATCAAATACTAGGAACTAGAATAACACGAATTCCAACAAACTCGTTGGATATGTAATACCGGGATCAAAGAAGTCAGTAACTAATGGGAAATGTGGGATTAATGATAATGATACCTGTTGCATTGGGCCAGGTCCAAACTGCGGGAAGCAATGTGGAATTCCTCCACTATTCCAATAGAGATAAGAGTCAGTGTGCAGGTCAAATCAAATATCTATTTCTCAATTTCTAAGGAAAAAAATTATTCAATTCAGAACAGGACAGTAAATCTCACATGAAACCAAACATAACAAAATCAAAAATACATTTTTGCTATTACAACTGCAAGAAACATAACATCAATTTATAAAGAAAAAGAAAATTAATTTAGAAAAGAGATAACCTGATAGGCTTCTTCTTATTAAAAACAGCATCAGGCCTAACAAAAAGGAGGTCTTTGCCATTAGAGGCCTTCCAAGATGTAACGCAACCTCCAAATAAATATAACTCAGCTTCACTGCCACCAAACAAGATTTCAACAAATCACAACAACTTAAAAACAAAAATTAATAAATTAAAAACAAATGAAGCTCAGGATGATTCCTACTCACCTACCGCCAGCAGAAGTGAGCACAACCTTGGGCAAATTGCCTTCACCTTCCGTAATTTTAACTCCTAAAGCAGTAGTTTCCTTGCTTACAGTCGCGAACGCCATACCAGAGTTTCTGCAGCAAAAGAATCGAGGGTTTTTGGTGTAAATTTTAGAAATTAGACAAAGAGAGATTTCATTTGAACAAGTGCATGATCATGAAATGCGGGAAATTCAAAAGAGAGACTCACCGTTTGACTCGCCGTAGATTACGAGAGTTGAGAGCGGGAAGAGAAAAGGCCATTGAAACTGTCGCCATATTCTACTCCTTTAACTAAATTCCTCTGTCCCTTCAACTTCACAATTGGTTAAGTTGTTTGATTCTAATTTTTATATATTCGCATATTCTTTTAGGATTTTATTTAAATAAGATTTCTTATTTATTCTTTTTGGATAGGGCATCAACGGGCCTAATTACTATGAGCCCATGGATGCTATTTATTACAATTTTTTTTTTAATAATTGGGGTATTTGGGTCAATTTACACACAACTCAATTAATTATTCGAGACCCTGAAAAAACTGTGTAAGAGTTCCAATGGTCGTCTCTATTAAGGGTTGAGATGAATCGTATCTCAACTAATCTCCCGAGACCATAGAACTACCAATCAAATAAGAGTTTCAATGGCCACATCTATTAAAGGTTGATATAAATCACACCTTAACTACTCTCACGGGACCCTAGAACTACCAATTGAGTAAGAGCTCTAATGGTCATCCTTATAAGTAGGGGTGTTCAAAAGAACCGATTGGAACCGGAACCGACGGATACCATGGGTTTGATTTCAGTTCTACCTAGAACCAATCGTCAATAGGTAGGTTCCGGTTCCAAATTTTTAGAATCGGAATTAGAAACCGAGACTAATATAAAATAAAATTAAATATTAGGGGGTTAATAAAAACTTTTGTAGAAAAAGTAATGTGAATACATTTATATTTATATTTCATAACATTTAAAGTAAGTTGGTTTGACTTTTGAGAATCTACCTTTACAAAGTAATGGAGTTTGTAATTTTGAATTTATAATTTGTAATTTTATTTTTGTTAACAAGTGCCAGGTGGAGGGGTATTTGTAAGTTTTTAAGGGTTTTTTTGCTATTTTAAAAACTTTTGGGAGGTCATGAATTTTACAGGGCACCTAGAACAGGAACTGGAACCGTTGTTACAGGTTCTGGTTCTAGGTATCTAGGAAGGCAAGGCATGGTTCCATTGCAGTTCCAAATTTCAAGGAACCGTTGGTTCCGGTTCCTTCAAAAAGTGCAGGGTGCCTAGAACCGAACACCCCTACTTATAAGTAGCCGAGATAAATTGAACTCAGGACATCTTGAATAATACACCTAAAAGTCTTAATTGACCATTCGGTCACCCAATAATGATTCATGGTATTTATTTCTTGTATCATTAAATTGTATTTGTATAAATATTTTTTTATATTAGTTTGAAAAAATAGAATATTAATAATAACTGTGAAAAGGGGCTCAATGCATAAGAGAGTAAGGTTAATTGTAGAATTATTTTGAATTATCATTAGATTTAAAATGTAAACAATTTATGATACATTTGATGGATGTGATTACAATTTTGAATCTCCTCTGGCAACATTTTTTTACATACGTAAAAGTAAGTGTCTTGTTTTGGCTTCATGAAACACTTGAAGAAAATCTAACAAGGTGGAAGATCCTTTGGTGGAGGCAGAACAGATTGGTCTGCTCCAGGTCCGTCTTCCACAACAAATGCCATTTTCAATCCCCAACCAGTGTGTAGCTCTAAATGACAATGCATGAACCACACACCTGCACAACCAAAACAACAAACATTATGCAAAAAAATTCAACAATCTTCAACTTTAACATGGTTGAAAATTGATATGGTGTAAAATCTTTTCCAATCGTATACTTTAGGATATGTTTATAAGAATGTACCTGGATTATCGGCTCTGAACCGAATGGCAGTCCAACCACCGGTAGGAACACCAACTGTGTTTCTCTCAACAGGGTCAACCAAGTTGTATTTTGCTGGGTCTTTGGCAGGATCAAAATTTCCAATACCCGTTCCAACAACGAAGAAGTTATAGCCATGGAGATGGAATGGATGTGACTCAACTGTAAGCAAATTAGTGTCTTGCAACACTAACTCAACAGTAGAATTGAAGGCAATCTTGCTAAGCCTTGTGCCATGGGATGCTCCAAGATTGGCTGTTAGTGGTGCCCCAGTGTAATTAAAAGGTTTGGGAGGCTTATCCGGGAAATCAGTCTTGAATACTCCTTTGAGGTTGAAGTAATGAGCTTGGAGAAGGGCAGTTTCTGGCATCACAAAAGAGATATTGTTTAATGAAGCGAGGAGTCTGGTTCCATTAATGCATGTAGAGCAAGAATCTCTTCCTAAACCAATGGTGTAAAATAGTTTTCTATCAACTTTCTGTGGTACGGTAGCAGGAAAGTTGGGAGAGTTTAGGCTTCTAAGCTTCTTGTTATAGCTCAAAGCGAATGCTGTATCATTAGGCGCAGGCAATTGAGTGAGGGTTGGAAGAACAGTGTTTGGAATGCCTTTGTATTGTAGTATTCCGGTGGCTGTTTTGTTGTCTACAGGGATTGGAACATCCATGAAAGACCTAGTAGCCATGAAGTATCTGCCTGGTATTTGGTTGGCTTGAACCAGAACGTTTGTGGTCTGGCCAGGTGCAATTAGAATAGATTGAGTGGTGAATGGCTTTGTATAAACTGCATCAACCTCTACTACTGTCATGTTGTGACCAGCTATGGCAAAGAAAAGCTCGTCGTTGAGGGCGGCGTTGATGATCCTCAAGAGGTATGTCTTCCCTGATTCAACTTCCATTGCAAAAGTATCTAACAAAAACAAATTTAAAAGTAATTACATAAGCAACATAACTAACTAATTATTTCCTCAGTGCCAAGACCTGCAATTTTTTCTTTGAGATTGACACAATTTCTGAAAGGCAGAGATAACATGACTTAGAAGATTTTGGTAGGTTATGTATTCTCTGTTAGGCATGGAGTAACGAGGACAAAAGTACAGTGGTAGCATTACATACTTGGAGAGCAAATTGTTTTTCTTTTTAACCATCCTTAGAATTATATTTTGTCACTATTCCATAATCAGTCTTTTTCATGCTATTTACTTACAGACTCGATTAATGGAAGCAAAAAGTTACGAAAGAAAACTACGTCAAGTTTTCTCTAACTAGCTTATTTTGCTTACGTTTCTCAGAACACGGAAAGAGAGGTCCAGGCTTCCCGTTGATTGTGTGTGCATCTGACATATTTGGTGGCAATCCCATTCTTTTCCCTTGATCTTCGATCGCTTCCACATCAGTGTGCCACCATTCTCCTACAACACACACAAATTGAGGCAACCTTGGTTTGCTTAATAGACCAAATATTTAAAATCTGGAAGCCAGGCAATTAAATAGAATAATTTTAGACCCACCAAGGAGAATAATCTCTTCTCTGTTTGGCTGTGGGAAAGGAAATGGTGTCCCTTGTTTTGGCATGATGACAATTGCACCATAGACAGTAGCCCTTAGCCACAAAATATGTGCATGCCACCACAATGTTCCTCTTTGACCAGTTACATTGAAATCATAAGTGTAGCTATTGCCAGTCATGATAGGACATTGTGTTATGTAAGCCGGTCCATCCGCCCAACCATTGCGATATTGCTTCAGTCCATGCCTATATATAAGAATCACAATTCACAAAATGGAAATATAAACTCAAAACTTTGTACGGTTTGCATCAACTATTTATATATATATATAAAGATTTCAGAATCTATAAATATACCAGTGAATGGACATGTTATATTGTGCGTAGTTAGTAACATTGACAAGAACTCTATCTCCCTCCCTTACGTAGATAGTAGGCCCTGGGTACCTCCCATTTACAGTTACAATGGGTTTTGCATGGCATAGTCTACTAACATTCTTCACTTGAATCTGAGAAAAATGCGACGTCACAAATTACATATCATCAAGTAAGAATGTATAGCCAAAGAAGCATTTGCATGTGAAGATACAATATTTGCATTAATTTAATAACTCACATCAAATTGGTACTGATTAATGGCGGCTTCAGCCGGAAAATTGAATAAACCGAAGAAAGACAAAGAGAAATGAAGCCAATCCAGGGAAGAAAGTGCCTCTGCTAGCCATTTTCTCGCTTCTGATATTGCTGTGTTTGTGTCGAGATGGATGGTATGAAGCATTAATTTATATGGATATGTAGAGTTGATGAAGGCTATGAACTTGAAGAAGAAAAGAGAATTAGGTAGAAATGGTGAAAGCTTGTAAGCAAAACACAGACAGAGACTTGAAGCTAGCCATTGACTGACGTAAAGGCTGGGATTCCTAGGCCACAACTAACCAAGTATTCAGAAACATCAGTTTAATTTTATCTTTCATCAATATATATATATATGTTTTAAGATAATTTAACAATACTGAAAGCTACATGAGGCCAAAATACACTACTAAGCTTTACCGTTAAGGAAAAGTATCAGCTTTACTGCTACTTTTATTAGCACCAGGTTTATTTGCCAAGGTTACTTTACATTAAGCGCCCAAGATACAGCCATCGACCGCTTTGTGCTTTCAGCCCAATCAAATTTTTTTTTTGTTAATATGTCACTCTCTCAAGGAGCTTCTGCCCACAGAAAATCAGTTTTATATCCTTGTCCATGCTTCTGCTAAAAAAACTAGATAGCTAATAACTTCTAAGCTTGTGTAGCATATTTTTGTACGCTTTGCATATCTTGGGAGGGACGGAGGGTCAACTTAAGTTTTAAATATTTTTGACCTAATTTTATAAATTTACCCTTAAATGAAAAGTAAATTATAAAAAAACTCAAATCTATCGGATTTAAAGTTAAATTTTTTTTTTTTTTTTTTTTTTTTTCGGGTTTTTAAGTAATACATTTAAGAGTCTTTAATCGAACCACTTAACCACTTAGGGGTTGGTTCGTAATCATTATTTTTCAAGAATGATTAAAAACAACCGTTTAATTTAAGCAATTATAAACTCTGGTATAGATCAAAAAATGAGAAAGGAAAGGCTGTATAGGTGACTATTGACAGAAATATGTGCGTATGTGGCATTTAATTTTGAGTTAATCAGAAGAAAGTAACATAAAAGATAAAACGACAACATAAACAAACAAAACTAAAATTAGTTAAGAAAGGACTTCACTTTTTAATCAATCACTAATCCAGTCTATGGATATTCCATGTTCATGCATGGGATATATACTGACCATGTTTCTTAGCAAAATGTCAAGTTGGTACCCTTAGTTTCAATTATTTCAGATTCTTACCCTTAAAACAACTTCCGTTTCCTTTCTTTTAATAATGAAAGGTTATTTTCATTTTCTGCAAAAACATCTCTCACACCCAGCCACCATCATCATCACCACCACCATCCAGCCACTGTTTAACCCTAAAGTCACCACCATCGCCATTCCACCCATCCACCACCATCACAATCCCTCTAAACCCCAAAGTCATCCATGTTGCCACCAAACAACCACCACCAAATTACTCAAAAATTGAGTCCACAAACCCACTCAAAAACCACCACAAACTCAACACCCAACACAACCAAAATTAGCACACAACCACAAGCAAGAGGTTGACCTAGGTACAGGCTTTGGTTGGTGAGTGTAGGAGGCGGCATCGCACCTAGGCATGGGCGATGGGAGGGTAGTTCAGTAATTGTAGTGTCTATATCTGTGTCAGAATCCAACAATAGCTAACAATATTATTTTAAGGGTAGGAATCTATAATAAATGAAACCAAAGGGTACCAACTTCTCATTTCGCTGAACCTCAGGTGGGAGGATGTCGTTTACTCTTATTAAATTTCTAATCATAGCCGCGTTTTGAGATTATTGAAGAGTAGTTTTCAAGTCACGTTCACTTTGGGGAAGGAAGAAGGAGGAGTCATCCCCAACCCCAACCAAATCCAAAAGTAATATATATAAAAAAATAAAATGAAGGAGACAAGAAAATCTTAAAAAGAAGACATGGGTTCCACAATGAAGGAAGGATTTATGATTCCATAGCTTAACTTTCAACGTGCATAGCATCTAATTAAATTCCATCACACTGTTATTTTCCTCCTCTAATCACAAAATTATTCTTGTCTCTTGCTCACTTTATATTGTGAAAGCATATACCATTACTAATATTCCCCATATTTTCATCAGTAATTATATAAATGTTTATATAATAATAATTAATGAAATGAAACCAAGGTACATTTGCAATAATCAAGATTGAAGAACCTTGTATGGAGAGAATGTTGCAAAGTGTGCAAGTATAGTCCACTTAACAATTCAATTTAAAATTCAACAAATTTGATTCATACCCAGCTGTGGCTCTTGCCTCCCAATCCCACATCGGAATCCGCCACCACTCAATTTCTTTTCATCTCTCGACGTGGCTCCCTTTCATCCTAACACCTGCTTTTTCACCTACTCTATCTCCCTATCCATTTTCTAAACTAATATTATTATTATTACTTAATTTGTGTTTTCAAATTATTTTAAATCAAAGTTTAAAAAAAATGAAAACTTTACCTTAAATGCCACATTTATTAGGATAAACACAATACATATATGATTAATGGTTTTTTAAACAAACAAATCAAAGTTTTTTTAAATCCATTAATATATATATAAGTCTTTAAACATTGTAAATGACAATATTAATAAAGAAAACGTGAAAATAGATTTTAATACAGTGAAGGTACAAGGAAACAGGGTTTGGTCAAAATCATAAATTCAAGTGGTTAACTTTTAAAATGGTAACATCATTATCATTGCTGCAAAAAGTCCACTAAATTACAAAAAAAAAAAAAAAATGGGCAGTCTACAGAAACAGAAATCAAGATAAATTTTTGGGAGAACGACTTATACATACCCAATGTTTGTTGAAACAACAAGTTGGTATCCAAAAGGTTTTGAAACAACAAATAGGTACCTTCCGTCATGTTCTGTTAGTGATTTTCGTTTGATAATAGTGAAAAGACTAAAATGCCCTTGAAAGTTTAATTTTTAGTTTTTTATAAATTTAAAAATTTCTAAAAACCCCTAAGTTTGCTAATTTGACTAAATGCCCCAATATATAAAAATTTTATAAAATAACAAAAACACTCCCACCACCCACGCTTGCGATTCCGGCCACCACTGCCGGAATGCGTGTGCGCATCATGTTCGACACGGACCCGCCGGATAGTGCGTAACACACCGATGTGGCCTTTTCCGCCGGATCCGCCACGGATGCAGGCCGGCAGCGGTCAGGTGTTGCGACACGGTCAGGTATGGAGTGCAGTGCGTAACTGTTTCCGGAACAAGTTCGGTTTCGGCAGTAGTAGATCGGCCTTTTCCGGCGGATCACCACCGATCTTCTTGGGAAAATGAAAGATCTACGGCGTTACGACACGTCCAGTGGAGGGTGCGTGTCGTAACTCATTTTCCGCCCGATTAGGCGGTGGTGGCCGGAAGCGCTTGTGGGTGACGGGGGTGTATTTGTTATTTTATAAACTTTTTATATATTGGGGTATTTAGTCAAATTAGCAAACCTGGGGTTTTTAAAAATTTTTAAATTTATAAAAAACTAAAATATTAAACTTTTAAGGGCATTTTAGTCTTTTCACTATTATCAAATGAAAATCACTAACAGAACATGACGGAAGGTACCTATTTGTCGTTTCAAAACCTTTTGGGTACCAACTTGTCGTTTCGATAAACCTTGGGTATGCATAAGTCGTTCGCCCTAAATTTTTATAAAATGTTGTCACGCGTGTAAAATAGTACGAGCAAAGCAGAGTGTGAATTTAATCCATAAAAAAATTATAATATATAGTATTTGATTGCATTATACAACTTTTTTAACGGACCAATATTGTTAACAATAATACAATAATGGAATATGTTAAATTAAATAATTATTTTAAGGATAAAAAGAAAAAAAAAAAAAAAAGCCAAGTGGGTTTGGATCCGTTTTAAGGGAGAGGGAAGAGAGTTGATAGGGGGAGGGTGTATGGGTTAAGCCGGTGGTGGTGGTGGCGGTGGCGGTAGAGAAAGGAATGAGAAGGGCATGTTGGGAATATGATAGCTAACAAGACATGTTCTTAGTTTCTTCCATTTCTACTTCTTGGCTTGCTTCGTCTTCCGTTTCATCGCAGGTGTTTCAGGTTGGTTTCATTTCTTTCATACATTGTGTATTTTTTGTTGGATTTTTGCGCAACGTCTGATAAATGAATCATTTTTTCATTATATTGTGTTCAATGTTCCTCTTAATGTGTATGTTTTTTTCTTGGGAATTTGATGATATTTTCAAGGAATTATTTTGAGGTGTACTTAAATGTTAAAGATTTTATTTTGGGTCTAGAATGAATTGAATTGTATTTTTTAGCTTGACTTTCTTATTAATACAATGGTAGATCATAGATTCTATTTTAAATCTTGAATATGTCTAAACAATTGCCACCATACCATTAAAAAAAAAAAAAAAAATTTTCAATTTGGTTTCTGTTTTCACAGCTTTTTAACTAATCTTATGTTTGTATGCGGCTTGTGTATTAAAGGGAACTTGATATGTTCGTGTAAAGATGTCCTTTAAAAGCATCATTCGCGAGCTTAAGGAGATGAAAGATGGGATTGGGAGTATATCAAGGAGAGGAGTGGAAGGCAAGAATTCGCCGTAACCGCAAAAAAAGTCATATAGCTCCTGATCAAGCGCTGTCCCCATCTGATTCAAATCAACAGAGTCAGTGGGCAAATCTACCACCTGAGTTGCTTTTAGACATTGTTAGGAGGGTAGAGGAGAGTGAGACCTCGTGGCCAGCTCGTGCAGTGGTTGTTTTTTGTGCTTCAGTTTGTAGGTCGTGGAGGGAAGTTACCAAGGAAATTGTTAAAACCCCTGAGCAGTGTGGAAGGCTTACTTTTCCAATCTCACTTAAGCAGGTACTTCTTATGTTTCTCCTATTATAACTTGTCTTTACTTGACCATGTTGCCAGTTTATTTTACTAGGTTTTATTGCTTCTATTTGTGCTTATAAACAGCCTGGTCCTCGTGACTTTCCCATACAATGCTTTATTAGAAGGGATGGAGCAACTGCTCAATATCTTTTGTTCTCCTGGTCTGATGCCTTGTAAGTCCTCTTATCCTCTTAATTTCCATTTGTGCGGAATGTAGATTTGAATGCCTGTATATATTATTTTGCTGCTTAAGATTATCTATGTCTTCTAATTCATAACCTCATATTTGTATTCTTTGAGTTTTTGTTGTTAAGTGAGTGATTATCCACCACTCGTGCTTTAGCCCTGTTCTTGAATTGAATTGATCTAAAGAACCATTGAAATAAAGTTTCCTTTTCTGTGGTTCAACGCCTAGAAACTTAATATGGCATTACCTTCACATAAATTTACATCATTATCAAGGGTTACTTAGTGCTAGGATAAAGTTGATTCTTTAATTATTTATTTTTTTAATTTCTAAAAGTATGACTTGTTTAGTAGCGTGACTGTATACATTTTTGAGATGGAAATTTCATTAGTGGTAAGAGGTGTTCATTGGTGAATGGTGTTGAATTGACAGCTGAGGATGGAAGCAATAAGTTGTTGTTAGCAGCCAGAAAGGTTAGAAGGGCAACATGCACAGACTTTGTGATATCTTTGGTTGCCACTGATTTTTCTCGGGCCAGCAGTACATATGTTGGTAAACTGAGGCAAGTGTCTGCTCAATACAATTGTTACTAAAGTTGCTAGCCTTTTCTTCATTTTGCATTCAACAACTTACTGCCACATTTTCTACAGGTCTAACTTTTTGGGTACCAAGTTCTCCATATATGACAGCCAACCTCCATGTGGTATAGCAGTTCAGCCAACTAATCGTATGAGTCGCAGATTTCATTCTAAGCAGGTCTCTCCAAGAGTATCTGCATATAACTACAGAATAGGCACCATCTCCTATGAGCTCAATGTTCTGCGCACTAGAGGACCCAGGAGAATGAATTGCATCATGGATTCTATTCCTTTCTCTTCCATTGAGGAGGGGGGCACCGCCCCAACACCATCATCATTCCCACAGTCTCTTGAAGACAACTTTTCTTCCTTCCCAGATCTGAAGGAAAAGGAACCAGTGATATGTAGCGAGGCCCCAGGTTTGTCAGTTTCACCAGGATTGATGATGGGCACTCCTGAGCCGCTGGTTCTTAAAAATAAGGCTCCTAGATGGCATGAGCAGCTACAATGCTGGTGCCTAAATTTCAAAGGGCGTGTCACAGTGGCTTCTGTTAAGAATTTCCAGCTTGTGGCAGCTATTGACCCAACCCAGAATGTGCCAGCTGCGGAGCAGGAGAAGGTAATTCTGCAATTTGGAAAAATTGGAAAAGATATCTTCACCATGGATTACCACTACCCACTCTCTGCCTTCCAAGCATTTGCAATCTGCCTTAGCAGCTTCGACACGAAACCAGCTTGTGAATGACATTATTGCAGCGCTAGAAATGGATGCCATTGTACCCGTAATTGCATCCTTAAATTTTCAGTTGATTTCCTACGCAAAAGCTGATCATGCATGGTCATTTACAAGCTCAGTTTCAGCAGTATGGACAATAATTTTCTGGTCATGCAATTCGACTTGTATTTTGTTCTTATCATCTTGTCGCAGCTGAAATTCAATTAAAAGAAGTTAAATGAATTATATTTTTATGATTTTGCAGTTTGTCCTTGTTATTGATCTAACGAAATTGTATAAGCCTCTGAGATACCATGCTTATTTTTATCTGTAAGGTGACATTACTTTTGCCCTTAGCACAAACTTATCATTCTTAAGAGGATGGATTAATATGATGTGAATATTAGTTGGAACTTAAATTCTTGGATGGACCTTGATTTGCCTTTAACATCTGAAGTGTTATTGTCCTTCTCCAATTGTGCGATCTTAAATTTACCAACCAAGTTATCTCTTCGTATTGTTAACCTCTTTGCTACTGCAGAAATCTTGAAAATATTTTTCGTTACCAATAATTCTGTTCAAAGCTTGAGCCCAACATACTTGTGTCTTTTCAGCTTGAGCTTTGCATATTTCCATTTCTTTCTCGCAACTTTTAACATGGGAGGTTAAAGAATGGTTACTATTGAATGAATGTACTGCAGAAGCTGTTATTTCACCAGTCTAATCAGAAAGTGTTTTCTTTAATAGCTTTGCTTCAGTGGAATTCATTGGGTTGCTGAAATTATCTCCTGAGCTTTGCAATGTCATAAAAAGTTTTTTGCTGAGAAATGATGTTGGTTCTCTATTCGTGGAACAAATATTGCTAGGAAAGTAACTTGGATTATTGGTTATTAGCATCTGGATTCCATTTCTTTAACAAAGTTTGGTTCTAATTAGATGTTCTGGCGTGTGGGAAGAATAAAGGGATCGGAAATGGAAATGACAAAGGGATTAGGTGCAACATTTGCCTTTAATTTGGTATCTCACTTTAAAAGTGGAATTGTTTTGCTATTAGGTCATAATCAATTAATTGAGGGCTGACAACTAAACCAGACAGCAAATCCACAGCTAATTCTAGAATATGAGCACTTTTTGAGCCTCAAATCAACCGCTCTCACATATCTGAAAATCGAAATGCTCCATCTAATAGTCCAAAGGCCATTCTATAAATTCTCACACATTTAAGCTTTGAATGGAAATGATAACTGAATTTGTCATCAATCTGGCTGGCCAAAAACCAATACAAATCAGTGAATCACACAAGCACATAATTCCGTTGACTATAACGTTAGTCTGCAAAGTCTCTTGCCAGATAAAAGTTTACAGACTCACAGGGACACAACAAATGATCAAACTGATATGGCCTATACTTCAAGTTGGTTTAAACGAATTCCAAGCAAAAGAAGCAAAATGTAATCAATAACGCACACAATTTCAACCCTTCTTGAACAGCTTAATGCTGTAGATTCTACATGAATTGGAGAGCACCGCATGATTCTTATATAATATGATTAACTTCATGCTTCAAAGTCCCACATTTTCTTATCTCAAAGTAGAGTAAGTAATGAATTCCTTTGAAGTAAATTGAAATGGCTGATGTGGAATAGGGTTCCTGCACATAACATTAAATAGATTGAAATTAGGGTATTAATGATTGAAAACTAAAAGGGAAAAATAAAAATAAAGAAAACAGAGGAGGAGGAAGACGCACGGACGAGGCCCATAAACTTTGATTTGGCGCACATGAGTATCCCTCCCATTAAGGTGGTTTGACAGCACAGCAATTTGCAACATAAAAGTATTGACAAAGGTTTCCCTGCATTGCAGGTGAAAATAGCTGAAAACTTAATCAATGTCGAAAGAAACTTACCAATCCAGAGAAGAATGTTGCTCAGTTGCAAGCTAATTAGTTTTCATATATCAACTAATCAACGAGCATTATAGTAAACTTACTTAAGGATTTCCATAGAAAACAAAAATCAAAAACCAAAAAAACCCTTAATTTCCAAATAACTTTTGGCTCTGTGCTATTCACTTGATATTATCCAGTATACTTAAGATAAAAACGATAAGGCATCACAAATTTCATTTTTTTCAGCAACTATAACAAATCATACAACAGACAGAATCTTAGTCAAAATTTGTTGAAATATAAGTGGTCAAATGTTTTCCTTCCAGATTTTAATATACAAAGGTTAAGATGGAGTTGGAACTAAATATTCATAGGTTTTCAAGTAAGACTCACTGTTGCTTAGACATACTTCCAATACTTGATGATAGCTAATGCTATAAGGTATCAACTAATATTTGCCAGTTCAAATGGAAGTGGAAGTACCCAAAATAATGTTTTTAAACAATTACACTTTCATCTGATGCAAGAAGAAGAACAAGAAGAAAACCGAACTCTGATTCTTGAGATAGTCTGATGTGAATAATGGCTAAAAGGTTTAGAATTTTAAAGTTATCCACCAGTCGTTCTAGTATAAATTTCAGTTAGCTTGTGTGTCCCAGAGTCATTTATCAAATTTGTGCACAATTACAATTATACAACAAAAAGTATGAATTAAATCTATTTCTCACTGTAAATCAGAAGAAACATAAAAAGATTGTTAATTAAATTGATTGCACATAACAACATTATAGTAAATAATGCATTCAAAACCTACCTAGGATCGTGTCCAGATAAGGATAGATAGACCCAGCCAGATGGCTTGTCAAGTTCCACAGTTTTTATCTCCTAAAACCATTTGCAAAATCAACCAATTGACCAGATACTTAACAGATAGCAAAAAAAGGCATTAAATTGCCACTAATGCAAACACATATATAGTTAGATTAATTAACAAAACATACTTAAAATCCAAAATTCATGGAAAATACCTTCAAGTTGTGGAAACCATCACCACCTCGAATAGAGATCTTACTAGGCGTATAACTCTCATCAAGCTTAAAATCCACATAAATCACAACCAACTTCCAAACACAACAAGTATCACAAGTCACAACTCATTATCAACAAAACAAACTTCAAAACCTAACAAGTCTCAGAGTTCATTTCCAAATATCAACCCACAAAACTTAACAACCAAGATTCAAATTAAGAAAAAGAGAGAGAGAGAGAAATACCCAATACCTACTTGCAACTTAACCTTCTTCTGGAACTGAATATTAACCAAATGTGGCTGGGGACCATCCGATCTAAAACCCAAAAGAGATCAAATAAGATAAACAAGAAATAGAATTTATGCAGAGAGAGTGACAGAACAGAAGTTATACTGCCAATAGGAGTTGAGATTATCGTCGCGTAGAAAAGAGACGCCATTGCCAGGCTTGCAAGAGCCGACACTCCAAACAGCTTTGCTGCCCATTTCTCTAAGGTCATCATCTACAATTAACTCTTTATTTCCATCTCCTTCTGACTCTGCTGCCATTCTTCTTTCCAAAACACTCAATTCACTCAAGGACTACCACTCACCACTCACTGGATTTCAAATGACACGAAAAGGAGGGAACAGTATTTAAAGGAAAAGGAAAAGGAAAATGGAGGGATGTGGTAGAAATAGAGGGACGTACAGGTATCCCAAATTAAATATAGGCTGGTTTACATTTACCCACCCTAACTATTACAAACTAACAAATGCATACCCCAAGTTCCGAAGACCATCAACATTTCACCCAATTTTCAATTTCAAAACTTAAATTTAACGGTCAAGGGGTGTTTTGGTCTTTTAACCTAAAAAAATCATTTTATCTAAATATATATATATATATATACACATATACAAAAGGCAAGATTTAGCCTAAGCCGTATGGCTTTCTCAGCACACGGTTAGGTTAGATCTTACCTTTAGTATGCAACTTCTTTCTCTACATTGTTGCCCCTTACCAACACTCTTATGTCCGATTTTATTGAATGTTGGGATTTTTTATTCTTGTACTTCTTTTGTTGTTTTTATCATGTATTCTAAGAGTATTCTGTGGATATCTTATTACCTTTCTTGGTAGAAGATTTTGGTAAAAACATTTCTATTTATACAAATACATGACTGAGTTTTTGCATAATTCTAGAGTTGATGACGTTGTAATGAAGGTTTTATTCAATTACTGCAAAAGTGTGTTGTATTGAAATTTTGGAATAATTTTCGATTTTTTTTTTTTTTTTAAGGATCTATTGATAATTTTTTATTGATTTTTCCAGTGGTTTGTTGATAACTTTCGATTAGTTAAGATAATTACGGTTAACTTTGATATTAAAAATAATTAATTTTTTATTTTTTATTAATATATTTCCAAAATCAATATACTTAAGAAATTTCCATGAAATAATAGTATTCCAATTTGAAGAAAATTTTAGTCAATTTATTGTTTAATAGGATTATATCGGTTATTTAACATATTTTCACAATATTTTATCTCCAAATACACACAAACTCAATGATTTAGGGGTAATTTCGTCTTTCCCGCAATATGTCAGGCACCAGATTTCACTGATAGACACTAACGACGGGTGGAATTTGATGGTTTTTGAAACTTGGGGTATAATTATAGTTTTGCGATAGTTAGGATGGGTGCGTGTTAATCAACCTCAAATATAATAAAAATTTAATTACACTCATGAAGTCGTGATAGGGGGTGAAGACCAAGTCCAACCGCTCGCGAGCTACTTGAACTCAATTCAAAGTTGGCTTGAACTTAAAACGAGTTTGAATAGTTAATCGAGTTGAGCTCAATTATATTAGAACTTAAATTCGATATGTTCGTAAATATTTTTAAGTTTGATAGTTAAATTGATAGTTTTTAAAGTAATAGGGATCATATATTATTTAAAAATTATAAAATTATAAAATTTATAAATCCACCCTTGCTAGACTTTATAAATCCACCCGCACAAAATTGAGTTCAAACTCAATTAAAACTGAACTAGAACGTAGAAAAAACACAAATTTCAAGTACCTGAGTTCAAACTTGATATCACGATCAAACTTGAACTTGATACTGTAAAAATCGAGTCGAGTTCGATTTACTAGATACTCATTGGATTTCACCCGTGATCAATGATAAGTACTTTTTGATTAATCCTTAAAAAAAAAAATCTTTTAATTCATCGTATAATCTAAATTTCTTCAAGCAACGGCGATGACGACTATTACAGCAATGAGTCGTTTTGTTGTGTATGGCCTGAAGATGCTGTAAAACCGTGAATCGTGGACTTGGATCATCTTCTTTTCTTTTGAAACAACTCATCTCTTAACATATACTAGTTATTTAAAAATGGCTTTTGTTACAGAATCCGCAACAAGCCTTGGAAATGGAAACTTGAACAAAGAAAAAGATATTTCGTTACTAGTTATAGTGAATAAGGATGTTACGGAAACTAAAGAGAATCTCAGTTCAGTTCCATCTCCATATTCAAAATGGTTGTCTTGTCATTTACTTTCTTCTGACGAAAACAAAAACCATTATAACTAGTGGACATTGCAAACCATATCAAAAAACTGTCATTTTCATGAATTTTTATGCTTTGGTCACAAACTAAACCAGTAGTTAATATTAAATATCACGCCAATGCTAGTAATACATCTAAAAACACTGGATATAGTAGATTTTCTTAGAACCTACTGGGCGAAAAACTACTAATCCAGTTTTAAAAAACTTCACTTTCAACTGGCGATGGCGATGGCGCTCAAAAGCCAAATGCTTTTCCCCCATATATATCTACATACATACATGTAACAAGGACTAGGGAAAATAACACGCACTAGTTGAAGCAAATTTGGACCGTTCTGATTCATTCCCCGGACGTCTCTCAAACGTTGGAGATCAAGCAGCAACTGATCATCCTCAACGGAGACACTGATTGACAAGCTTTTGTAATTCATCATCCCATGGTGGAAGAGTTTGAACTTGCTGCAATTAATTTTGATTCCAGAATAAGTTGACTGTACTAAGCCATAAAGAATAATGTGACAAATAGTTAAATATCAGTTCAATTAACATACTTCATGAAGATCAGGTACAGGTTCAGGCAATGGCATTTGATCAGGCAGAGGGGGCAAACGCATTGAAGTTCCCTGGGTAAACTGACTGAAAAATCCCTGTCTTTCAGGTTGACCGCTCCTCGATATTTGGTGTGGAGGAGCCGGAAATATGAAGGGATACTTACTTTTGCATTTTGGATAAACTGGTTTAAAGGCAGGAATTTTACCGTATTGCTTCATTTGCACAAGTATTTAAAATCAAGTCAGTTACACATGAATCCTGAACCATAAATTCAACCAGGAAAAATTTGAAAGATTCTGGGAGACCATATATTCTTACCGCTTTTAAGCGTAATTCTTCACTATCCATGAATGTTTGTGGATCCACTCGCTGCTTCAAAAACTGCAATAAATTTAAAATCAGCCATATAAGTTTTTAATAGAATAGATATTTTTGGTTGAACAAGACTACATGACCATTCAAAAGATAAACATATTACCTCGCGTTTCCTTTGAAGACTTCTAACGTACTTCGCTGCGTCTTCAAGTACAGAAACTGTATCTAAACCTTCGGAAGCATTATCAGGGATCAAATTTTTCAGCCATCTCAATTTATCGCTAAAACTTGGATTCGTTTCCTGTAAATAATAGATAAGACATAAAAAAGATGATAGTGAGGAGTACAGTTTTGGTGGACATTCTAAATAATTCTTCTTAAATTTGGAAATTTTACTTCTGGTGTAACGTTATCCTCAGTGGCCTGGCCACTTGCCGAAGAATTTAACCTTCTTCTTTTAACTTTGGCCGGTTGCTGAGCTTCCGACAGCGCCTGAAACACCGATAATATAAAATAGAAATTAGCGAGTAATGAAAAGAAAAGGTTAGAGCAAAGAAGCACACCTCTTCATTCTTGAATGTGGCTGTATCATTGCCTGGAATAGGCTCCATGTTATCAAGTATAACCAGCTCATCATCACTATCATTAAACATAGCTGCACCGTCTACATTGTTGGGAGCATCTTTTAAGGACATTTGAGAGGCCCTCGTCAGGTATTCATCGATCTCTGTTCCGACGAATGAAATATCGCTAACATTTGTTGACTGAAGAGCACCCAAATAAGTTTGGGGCATTAAATTCGGAAAATTAGGTATGTCTACTGAACTGCTGTCGGTCATACTCGTACCATACAAGTTAAACCCAGGAAAGGAACTTAACTCATTAAACCTGGAAGGGAAGTTTTGTGTGGGGTTGGCAAAGCGTAACAAGTCGGATATAAAACTGTTTCTCATCTTACCGTTGAAAACAAAACACAAGAACAGAAATTCAGTAAGACATGACGTTTTAGTTCGTGCAAAAGGCACACTCACTCACGTCCATCAAAAAATAGTAAGATTGGGAAAACAAACAGTTGAAAAGAAAGAAACGCTTAAGCTAAAAAGAAGAGAGAGGATTGAGAGAAAGGAGAGAACTTACAAAGTTTGAGGCCGAGTTGAGTGGTTGCGTTAAAAATGCATGCGTATATATAAAGAGGGAGGATGATGATGATGATGTGAATGAAGAGAAAGAAAATGGAGCCGAGGAAGGTCATTAAGGAATGTAAGCCATTAACTAAGCTGTGAGCAATAAATGGACCCACATCAGTGAAATGACAACTCTACACTAAATTGTCTTTAAACCGGATTCGATTTCGTTGGGTTCTGGGCCTTCTAGCTTTGATCGATAGCTATAGGGGGTTTGGGCTTTTTATCGTCTCCCCTGATAAACGACAAAACAATTAATAAAAAAATAAAATTAAAACGGGGTTTGATTTCGTTGGTTTCTGGGCTCATTAGCTTTCATAGCTAGGAGGCCCAAAAAGGGCGCTAGAGGAAGGGCTTGAACCTTCGACCTTGTGGTTAACAGCCACACGCTCTAACCAACTGAGCTACTCCAGCTGCTATAAGCGCATTTATATTATATAAAAAAATCGATTTTAAATGCACAATTGAATACAATGCCACTGAAAGGGGTAAGTTTGGTCTTCAATTCTGATGTGATCGATACCTAATACGTAAACTAAAGCCGTTTTCTAAGGTAAAGAAGTACATTAAAAAAATGTTTAGTAGGGAACAAATCCCACCAAACCCCGATTCAGAACCTGTAACTCCATAAATTCAGGATGGTAATAAAGAAAGTTTAGAAGGTGAAAGAAGCAATGTAGAATGGTAGAGGTAGAGGGGGGCCGTCCGAGTCTCCGAGCTGCAGAGTTTGATCAGAAAGGACCATGCCTCTTACTTCATGCGGTACGGCTTATAGTGACTAATCAGATCACACCACTCCTCCCCATCACTGTTAGCTTGGCTTTGCTTGTTAAAGTGGTTGATTTGATGTGACCCTTTCTTTTCGAAGTCAATGTGATTAATGTAAACTCTAGTACCTATAATCAAGAGACAAGACGCCCTTTACTGTTCAACATCTTTTTATGTGTATTCACTATACCTACTTATACTGTTTTATGCAAATCTGGAAAATTGCTCGGCCGGGAATAATATGATGATGAAGATGGATAATAGAGAGAGCAAAGAACAAATTCCAAACCCTAAACTCAATTCAATCTCGTGTCTCCTTTGCCTTTGAATGTTTGACTCATCATCATTAGCATGCTCCATGCCCCGTGATCATCAACATTAGCATGATGTATGCATGTATATCTTAGAGTTCCAAAGTTTATGATGACAAAAGTCAAAAGTTCCTCTCAGTTCTGTTATCATTGCTCTTATGAATCCCTGATGCTATATATGTTGTAACAATGAATATGACTGTCTGCAGCGGCCGCATCATACAATAATGGTCACGAGAATTTAAATATAGCTGAAAAAGGGTTCATAAATCAGGATGCATTGGTCAAAGTATTGCATGCTAATGCACCATTTTCAGCTTCAACGCCAGTTGAGCTGATTTTGGCACTTTCCAGTGATGCTGCTACTTCTGCAACATTTTTACATCCAAATCCCAACTTAGATCTAATTATAATTTATAACACTTTTCCCCGTCTTGCATTAATAAAAAAGAAAGATGTGACAAAACAGGTTCAGTGGTATCAGGGAGGAATCCCGAAATATATGAATAAGATTTAAAATTAATGATGCTAAGATTAGCAATAATCAAGGGGGGAAAAGCAGAAAGAAATGAGGGGGAGTCGAAATATATGCGGCGGGTGACCAATACTAAAAAAGCTCCATCATGACTAGACAATCTACAGCTACAAGCCTACAATGATGAGATCTTTCTGCACGGAGAGTGAGGAGAAGTGCAGATAAGGAAGATAATCCAAGTATTGGAACTCTAACAACTATGATGGCAGCTCGTGAATACAGACAATTTGTCAAGTCTCATCAAACCTTTTTCAGCCATTTTATGTATGCAACATAAAGATATGATTTGCCATCTCATTACTCACCGTGAGAGTAAATCGAGGCCAATAATTTCCAATCTAATGTAAAATACAAACTGAACCTGAAATCCGAACTAATACTTCAGTCTCAGACAGACAAGAAACCTGCAACTAGTTCGTTTCAAATTTCCTCTCTCTGCACAAAAATGAAACTAAAAATTGGACTCATCAAGACAAACAACACACCATATAGAACTGTACATTAAATTGCATCCAGTAAACAGCTGGATAGTGACAGCATATACATCACGGAAAACACTAAAAGCCTAAAAAAAAAAAAAAAAACACACTACATGTTGAGCTTATAATTACAAGCAAAGTAAACAATTCATCATCTAAAACTAAATTGGCTATAATATGATGTGCCATACAAGCCCTCCAGCCTTGGTCAAAGAAGATCCTAAATCACATGCTATGTTATGTCTTGTATAATTGTATATGTATTTTGAGTCTACCACAAAATCAAAAATGGAAAAAGAGCTAAACTCCAAGTTTCGTTTCTTCTTTCTTGGTGCGACCGAACTGAGGTTTTGAGAACACTGAAAATTTCCTTGCAAAAAATCCAGATGACTTTGAAGATGATTTCTTTTCTTTAGTGTAGTTGCTAGAATCTCTAAAATTGTCATGATCCAATTCAATACATTCTTGCTCATCGCATTGTTGGACGTCTCTTAAGAGACGAAGCAATTCGAACGCCATCACCTTTCCTTTGTCATTCCCATTAACTGATATACTGACAAGGGAAGGTATAACACCTTCATTCATAACCAACTGACAATAATGGAACGCGTTGTGAACATAAGGAAAGGAGAATGGTCACCCCGTGTTCCTGTTCCTCCTGGCTTCCCATTTCAAGTAGTTCAGCCACAGAAGCCAGACATCCACTGGTTTCAGCAATAGAAACTCTAGCCCCTTCAATATCACACAAGTTTTTCAACACTATTATACAGTGTCCTGCAAGGGTTGTATCCTTTAAAAAGGGAACCAATTTTGGGATGCACTCTGAAGCTGCAACCTGAGAACAAGTTTCATTGTCCGACGACAAATTATGCAGAATTTTTATAGCATGCACCTTGAGTTCTCTGTTCTCAGAGTCGAGGATCTTTACGATGGAGGCAAGAGCTCCAGATGATACAATTTTAGATCTACAATATCGATACCTAGATAACTCTTCAATGATGGCAAAAGCCTCTTCACTCACTTCCGAATCAAGAAAAAATGCCAACAGAACAAACGCATTTTCATCCAAGCATGCTATTCCACTTCTGCACGAAGCAGCATAATTAATCAAATCAATAAGCCACTCATAGAAATGTTATAAAAATAGAAGTAGACATGATAAGGATGATCAATCCGAGAAGTTAAAATTACCGCTATATGCTCAATTCAAAAGTTACATAATTGTGAGATTGAAATAAGAATCTAGCATATAGGCATATAAGCGAAGGACGCAACCAAAGATTAATGTCATAAACAATACTTCAATCAAAAAGAAAACTTTTCAAAAATTTCCCTTCATGTTACTCTAAACCAAATAAGTCTCAAGTCAGAATGAATAATTTATAAGACATAAAACAATAAAGATTACCATGAATCAAAAGATTAATCGCAAATGAAGAAATACAAGAGATGAAAAGTTACATAATGGTGTGGTTGAAATAAGAGTCAGACACATTGACATAGGCACATGGGCAACAGGTAACAAAAGAATAATGTCTTAAAAAAACACTTGAATCAACAAGAAATATTTTTGCAAAGTTTTATCTCTTAATTAACTCTAAACAAATAACTTAAGTCAGAATGAATGAATTTATAAGACAAAACAACAAAGATTACCCTATATTACAAGATTAGTCACATACAAAGAAATACCAGAGAACAAATTACCTGTTTTTGCTCACAAATGCCAATAACAATTGAGATCCAACTCTCTGGGATCTAATGTCATTTTTGTCTCGTGCATCCCTTAGAAATGTCATGAGAGGATCAACAAAATTCATTGATGACAGAGAAAAACAAGCTTCACTATTGTGCTTCAAAAGGCTTTTAACATTTTCAACCACCTTATATTGATCTTCCCACTTAAGTTCACCAAGCCTAGATAAATCTGCCTCATTTACGTTTGAGGAAGCTTGAAATCCATGAAAATCATAATTGGTCTCCATCGATGTCAAACTTAACCCATCTGCAATCTTATTGTGTGCGGTATCTGAGCTGTAACTAGTATCTAAAGATCCAATTGATACATTGCTAACATCCAATGGAAGCCGGAGATCATTCATAGAACTGCCAAAGCTAACAATGGACATAGAAGTATCCCATGAGTGCAGACTTTCTGTTAGAATGCTTGGATCAGGAATGGCGATTCCATACTTAGTACACCACTTTGATATTAGATCCTTCATGACTGTGTTTGGAGTCAATGATTGACGGACCAGTTTCATTTCAGTTTTTGGACATGTATCATTACCCTCATCCAACCACTTTTGTATCCACATCCTCTCAAAGGTTTGCCCAGACTCAATGATAACGGGATCATACATTAATTTTGAAGATAAGGGGCATTTAAACTCCTCCGGGGGCATAGCTGTACTTAAGATGTCAGTTTGAGCTTCATACTTCTCACGTCGTGTACGATATTCCACTTCAACAGGCTGACTGCAAACGGAAAATGATCCCTTATCCTGCGCACAGGCATTGTCTGTCTGCTCTTCCATAATTAAATTTCCATGCTTCTTCAATAAATGCAAAAGATACTTTAAGATCTTTTTCTTGGGTAGCTCATTGTCACCAACTTTATCCAGCAACTTCCTTATAGATCTTTTCTCTATTAAGATGGCCTTTGGGGTAGTAATATGAAGTCTTTGAGCAGCAAGTTGTAAAGCTTTGGTTTCTGAGAACTCCAGTGAATCTGATGCAGAAGCCCCCGGCTGGAGCAATTCTCGCACAGCATTCCCAGCCTCTTCTTCAGATGAGTCCAGGACAAAAGTTGCAACCTTAAGATCATCAATAATTCGAGAGATCTGCAAATGAAATTTTGGTATCAATCATATGTAAGAACTAATGTGCACGAAGAGTAAGAAAAGAACATCTAAAAGAAAATTTCAAAAGAATAGTTAGGTGGCCTAAGATAAAGAGTGGACAAATACGCAGAATTTGACTGTTTTACCTGAATCTTATAATTAACAACTAACTTAAAGAAGGCAAATTGAAAAATGTAATCATCAATTACTGGACTAAAGCCAGTAAGCAGGGCAAAGAGGTCATGATTTCCAATTTTTTATAAGGGAATCACCGTTCAGAGAAATTGCCACATTATTGTATTGCCAAAGTAAGACCCATATTTTCCTACCAAAAATTAATAAGACCTGTATTTCAGGGAATTAACTTCCTCTCAAATACAGTTGTTCTACCAACTTGGTAAGAGTTGCTCAAAATGGTTAAAAGCAAAACAAATAAAAACAAGCTGTGCCTAATAAGTTTGTTTCAAGGTTTGGTTTCATGGTCAAGAATCTTAAAAGTATAGATGAGACATTGCTCCAAATTAACATATAATAGCTAGAAATTATATATATTTTTTATATATATTATGAATTTCCATAAGGACCATTGTCCTCTGGATCAGTAAAAGACACTGGTTGTAACAAACAAGTGATAAAAAAATTTTGGGTCTTAGAGAGCAGCCATTTATGCAGAAATGGTATGGTTAGGACCATTTCCTTTCAAGCCTTCCAGGACCCTGCTCCAGTAAAGCAACAATAGGTGATGGCCATCAATAAACTTATGTCCGTCATCCACTACCCATCTTTGTGGGCAAAACAGAAAGAGAGGTCCAAAGCATAAACAGCAGAACAAACCTCAACAGTCAACATTACTGGAACCATGTTTTGGATTTGGCTCAAACTTTGTTCCAACAAGTTCCTCGACCTCTGGCATCTCGAGGCTATAGCATCCCCAGTTAGTGCCTGAAAGTAAATAAAAACATCTATCAACCTAAATTGAGAAGTAACCTGACAAGCAAAAGCCAACCAATATGTTGGATATTGAACAAAGAAAAACATGAGTTATTGAGTTACATTAGTTTCTGCACAACAATAATATTTCAAGAGAAGCAATCTCAATATCGACATAAAGTTCTCATAACATATTGCACTGCAGGTAGTATTCTATCTTAAAACATAAAACAGATTCAATTTTTCTAGCAGATAACTGTGTCCAAGACTAGAAACCAAACTATAGAAACCAACGTGAAAAAACTCCTAATTCTTGAACAACCATTGGTTGTGTTTCACAGGTTTAGAAAATATTCCCGCTATTACTTTAATATTTGCTAAGATGATTTTAATCATATGGATGTCCTTTTCACAGAGACTGTTCTTATTCTATAAACATTCTTTGCCCGAATTATAAGCAAGATGCATACCAGATAGAGTTTACTAGACTCGCTGCAATACTGAAGAATTAACTTGGCTTTTTCAATTGCATTATTCAACAAGCATAGTGCTTGAATTCCAGATGAGCATCGAGGCCGAGCTGCTTCAATTTGTGGAAATATATTAGCAGTTCTCTCTACCAATTTCATAAGTTCTGTGCACATGACACGATGCACCTGCAATAGTGAACTAAAATCCATGAGAATTTCCAGTCCAAACATGATGCACTGATTAAGCTCACTGTTAAACAATTGCAGAGAAAGAATTAAACCTCTTGTCACAAAAGGAAACAAAATAAATAAATAAATAAATAAAATCATCAAACAGAATTAAAGCCAAACATTGCAATTGGAGCACAAAACAAAGACTTCACAGGGAAATTTATACCTTGAAGGAATAAGGATATGGCAGAGTCTCAACTACCTCAGCAACATCAGTCCCCATTCAAAAGGTATATATCCTGAATCCATATATGCAATTAACATTAAAAGGGATAAAAACATAAAAAAGATGAAAATCATCATATAAAACACGTCCATATCGTCTGCCATATTGAAAATTAAGAGGAGACAAATAACTATGAATATCTAAGGTAACCATATACAAATTAACGACTACTTAAGCAATAGCATACCAGTCAACTAAACACTTCAAAACAACGAGATCGATCGAGTATTAAACACATATTCAGGGGTTAAAAAAAATAGAAAAATTTAGCATCAGACAAATATATCCACCAATCCTCAATCATCATGAAGTTTCAGTATACTTAAAACAGTTTTCAATCACTACAAAGAAAAAGCAAAATACCTTATGAAACCAGAACAATGATAAGAAGCTCCCCCTAAAAATACCCAATTCTAAAACCAGTGAATTAACTCAGTTTTCAGAAGATATTTCTTTTGAACTACAAATATCTTCAAAAGATATATACAGTTCCAATGAGAACTGAAGTCACAGAACAATGATTCAAGAATAGCCGTTCACATGAACAACTCCCAGAATTCAGGTTCATAATCTTCTTATAAATATAAACCTGGTAAAGGGTTTTGGATGAATGAGAAAACAAGCCAGAACCCAGAAAGAAAAATACACAAGAAGCAAAAACTAGAAATTTGATGCGAAGAAAGAAAGCATCTATGTGGTGATAAAGTAGACAGATGAAAATGATTCTCTCAGGATAATGAAGTCTTTGCACTAAATATTAAAAAATTAAAAATTTAAAAAAAAAAGATAAAAATGGTAAAAGAAACTAAAAGTGATTGGTGGGATTTGAAAACAGAGAGAGACTCGTCAACTAGCATAACTATTTTCGTAACACAAAATCATTTACTTTTCCGGGTTATCTATGACCTCAAGAAAGAGTAAAGGTCTCAATGTTCCTGAAATAACGTACAGACACTCATTATAACTTCCTTACAGTAATGTGATCATTGTCAACCGTTGAATACTAGTGCAAGTGATAGAGGCCGTTGGATATATATATTACTTCGACATTTCCATGCCACGACAGAAAGTGCAGTCTTTATTGAACCGATCTTCAAGTCAAAAAGAAAGACATGCACATAGACCAACCAATCATAAATGTTTAACCCGTAATTACTTTGAGAAATATTGTCTTTGTCTTGCCCTCCCCTTTCTTTCTTTCTTTCTTTTTTAATACTCAAAACATTCAATGGTGACAATACGTGTTTTATGTAGGGGTAGTTGATGCAGTAATGAGAAATGATTTGCATATGTTATAACTAAAAAAACTGAAGACGAAATCAAAGCAATAAACAATGTTTAGATGGGAGAATCATTTATCAGAGGTTAAGGCCACTTTAAATTGATTTGGTCGTAATTAAAACCAAAAATTGAACGGAATATGAGGTGAGTTGTGTTAGATTTTAAGATGGGTATGACTCATCATCCAATAAGGCATTGTTGAATGGAATGATTACCCCTTATTATAAACCAGTAGGCTTGAGCGTGTCTCGTCGGTGTGTGACTCTAACACTCCCCCTCACGATCAAGCCTATATGTTGAGTCATGTGTGTTATTAGAGGTAGTTGTTCGACTAACTCTCACGTTGTCAGCGCCTCAACTCAGCTTGAGCTACATACCATGTTATAATTTGAGGTGGGTCTGACTCCTCACCCAACAAAGCCTTATTGGATGAGGAGTCAGACCTACCTCAAATTGACATGTGTCATCTAAGTTCAGATTGTGCTGACAGTAATGAGTTAGAGCCAGTAACTACCTCTAATAACAAATATGACCAAACATATGGGCTTGACTGTGAGAGAGAGTGTTGAAGCCCCACATTGACTAGGCACCCTCAAGCCTAATATTAGGTTATAAGAGGGGATAATCCTTTTATTCAACAAGACCTTATTGGATGAGAGTCATACCACCTCAAATTCTATCCAATTAAGAGCTACACCTAAACACAATTTCATTAATTAAGGAGAAGAATGTGCTGCCACTGTCCCATCATCCTAAATCCACTATAGTTTTATAATTTTTCTATCTTTGGACTTTGGACAAAAAATATTGAAGTCGTCCATTACTTCAATATTAATGAACCGCGTAGATGCATTCGGGGTCCCGCTGTCCTTGTCTACGAGTATGGTATAGGTTGGAGATTAAAGTTTTATCCATCAATAAAGAAACAAGAAATATAAAATGTGTTGAGAGGGGAGGGGGAATGAAATGATGACCATAAGAGGTGTGTTTGACCATTTGCGCAGCCTTCGGTTTGGTAGTTGATGAAGAATATAAACATAATGGGTATGGTTATGCTTTTTAGAGATTCTAGCCAATATAAGCATGCGTGTAATTAGATCAATTACATTTAAATAAACAAATAATTATATGATTCATCGCCTTTGTTATCCAATTAGATTTGATTCTTATTCTATTTTGATTGATTCTCAAAACGATAATTTCCAACGCACTTATTCTGAATTATTTAATAATATTAAGATAGTAACAATTGCAGTTCAGTGTAAGTGAAATTACATACAAATAATACTATATCAATAATCCCTTCTCATAAACTTTCTCTCACAATCTTGACGTAACAGTTCGTAATTGATCAGTTCACAATAGATCTCGCATAGGTTTCACTAATTAATTGCAAGCTAATCAATTGTAAGTTGTAATATTAAGGTTATGAGATAAAGTTTATAAGAAAATGATCGTTGGTGAAGTATTATTTATTATATATATATATAAATTCAACTCTATAGGACCATCTTTTTGTAGTGTAAACGACCGGCTCCACCAATACCCACGTTTCAGTGGAGACTACAGGAAAGCCTAAATGATCAAAAACTTACCTTTCAGTCAGTCTAAGGTAAATGGGATATGATTTCAAACAGCACCACATATATATACCAAATCGTCTTAATCAAGCAAACTTATGTGCATTTTAACCAATTTTTCCAAACTCTTAAATTATCGACCATATAAAAACCCCAATAATCACCCATATTAGTGTTCGAAAGAAATCAAACTCAATAACTTATGAAACTCCTTTTGCTATTTTACCTTTAGCCATCCAATGACGGCTCTTTGATAATAATGTTGGCATCCCTTTTTCAGCATGAGTGCCCACAAGTGTTTTCTTGTTGGGTTTGGGTACATACTCATTCTTCATAATCATATACATTATATTTCTTTTTTGTTTGATAACATCTTTCTATATTATCAAAATATCATCACTTATATGTTACGATATATTCATCTTTTAAAAAGGAATTATTAAATAAAGCATGATTGTGATGATATAGAAAACCCACTTGACAAATAGACTGCTGATTCTTGATTTAATTAAAGACCAGATAGAATTAATTAAAGAGTAAACGGTTGTTTATTTTTACCGTCAATTTCGACTTGACCTCTTCTGTAGGTCGATTATCTCAACCTGTAAATAATCCAAATTGTACGAAACCATTAAAATTAATGATTTATGGTTGAAATTGCGTGGAAGGTGAGCTATAATTGACCCAAAAGTTACAGATTCCAACTAATGGTGGCCACATTCTGGGCAAGTGGCTTGCTCTTTCTTGAGGTCCGTTAAAAATGTGAAGGCAACTATCTGTCAATTAGTTGCCTGGTTCATGTGACAGACGTGAGAGGTGGTGGATCATGGGTATTTCCAGGCTCTTGATGAGACTTAGGTATCCAGTATTCGAAAGAAGAAAGCAGAGAGCAATTTGACACTTTTTGACCAAATAAAACTTAAACAAACGATTAGGCCCATTCGGGTTGCTATCTAACATTAAAAGCTGCTCTTAGGCCCTTTTTTTTAAGTTATTTTATAAAAAATTAAATTAGCTGACAATAAACACTTATTTAACTTTATATAAGGGTAAAAACGGAATTGAATAAATTTAAATTATTCTTTTTACAAATTAAAAATTAACAAAATTAAGTGTTTGTTTATTATCATCAAAATAAGACCACGATGACTCCTTGAACCAACATATGACCATTAAATGATGAGTGCGGTATAATCCTTGGGCCTTAGGTGGTGGTGGATGGGAGAAGTGATAATTTAAGAATTACAGATAAAAACCTTTACATGTTAAGAGATTGGTTATTGGATTTTGAGTAGAGAGGATTTAGGGAAAAATGGATTTTATTAGATTGCCAAAAGTTACAATCGATTACTGTACAACATCCTTTTATACAAACTCAACTGCATTAACTAACTCAAGTAACAGTCCTAACTAACTTCAGCTAACTATAGTTAAACTAATCTTTAAACTAACTTTAGTTAACTAAAACAGTTAACTGTGTTTGACTATTCAATGTTGAGCTAGAAACTGCTAAAGCTTGGAAGCTACTAAAGTATGCTTGGGCTGGAGTGCTTGCTAGAGTGAAGTTGCTGAAGCTTCAATACCCCCCCTCAAGTTGGTGAGTGATGAAGGTTAAACACTCCCAACTTGGACAAAAAATGATGATGTAGTTGACTACCAAGGGCTTTGGTGAGAATGTCTACTCTTTGCTCATTGTTGGGAACATACTTTGTAGTAATGATACCAACTTGAATATTCTCTCACACAAGATGACAGTCAATGTCAATGTGTTTGGTGCACTCATGGAACATGGGATTGGAGGCAATATGCAATGCAGATTGATTGTCACATAGAAGAAGAAGAAGAAGAAGAAAGATAACCCAGTTTTGAAAGTAACTACATTATCCACACAATTTCACAAACTATAGAGGCCATTGCCTTGTATTTAGCCTCTGAAGAAGACCTTGAAATAGTAACATGTTTCTTAGATTTCTAAGATAAGAGAAAACATCCCAAAAAAACACAAAAGCCAGTAACAGATCTTCTGGTAAGCAAGCAAGAAACCCAATCTGAATCACAATAGGCAGTGAGATTCAAAGAGCCATCTAATGGAAAAAAAACCTAAACTAGGAGCAGATTTTATATACTTTACAATCTTCAAAGCTGCCTACATGTGAGATTGTTTAGGAGCATCCATAAACTGACTTAGTAAGTTGACAAAATAGCTCAAATCTGACCTAATCATGCATAGGTAAATAAGTTTTCCTATAAGTTGTCGGAAAATAGAAGCATCTGCCAATAAAGGGTCCCCAGTAAGGCCAAACTATTTATCATAATTGGACGAAGTGAACTTCATATGTTGGTCAAGATGTATAATGGAAGGTCTAGCACCTGATAACCCTGTTGTAGAAATCAATTCCAAGGCATATTTGCACTGGAAAAGAGTGATACCTTTGTTGGACCTTGCAATTTCCAGGCCAAGAAAGTGCCTAAGTAAACCCAAGTCTTTGAGCTTGAAATTTGCTTGAAGTAATTGTTTGGCAACATCAATGAGGGTTGAACTGCTCCCAGTGATGACTATGTCATCAACATACACTAGCACCATCATAATGTGATTTCCATGCTTTTTAGTGAACAATGAATAGTCTAATATGGATTAAGTAAAACCACCTTGAATTAAGGCAAAAAGTGTTTTGAAATTCCAGGCCCTAGAAGCCTATTTCAAACCATATAATGATTTGTTGAGTCTGCATAAAACATTCTTGCTTGCTGGTTTAGTAAAACCTTTAGGTAAAGACATATATATTTCTTCAGTTAAATCACCTTGCAAAAAAGCATTGTCAATATCAAGATGATATAAAGGCCATCATGAATAGAAGCTATGGACAAGATGATTCTTACTGTCACCATTTTAACCACAGGAGAAAATGTTTCTCCTGTCGATACTGGCTTGTTTGTGTACGGGTTAGCCACCAGCTAGGCTTTTGTACCTTTCCTAAAGTACCATTTTAGCCATTTGATCCACCATTTTAACCACAGGAGAAAATGTTTCCTCATAATCAATACTTGCTTGTTGTGTGTAACCCTTAGCCACCAGCCTAGCTTTGTACCTTTCTAAAGTACCATTAGCATTGAATTTCAACTTATACACCCATTTGCATCCGATTGGATTCTTGCCAAGAGGCAAAGGAACCAATGACCAAGTGTGATTGTCCTCTAATGCCTTTATCTTCTTTGACATAGCTTCAACCCATTTTGGATCTTTGGAAGCTTAGGGAAAAGCTGGTAGGTTCAGTTAAAGTGGATAATTTGCTAAGGCAAGCTTGATATTTGGGTGACAAATAAGAATAGGTGACACAATCCAAGATGTGATACTGGACACAATGAGTTTGTGAGGTAGAAGGTATAGTGGGATAGTGAAAATCAGTAGTCCAGATAGGTGGTCTTGTGTGTCTATTTGATTTTCTTAAGGGAACAGAAATAGGTTGCATTAAGGCAGTAGATTCAGGAGAGGAATTTGGACTTAATGTGTCATGGTCAGTAGAAGAATGTGGCATAGCCTGTGATGGCTCAGGTGAAGGATTAGAACTCACAATTGATTTTGTATTGGAATGCATATCAAAAGAATTTTCATCCAAAAATGAATCTAAAGGGAAAATGGACATATTTGAGACTGACAACTTAAAAAGGAAAAATGTTTTCGTAAAAGATAACATCCCTAGTGACTTGGACAACATGAGGAAGCAAATTGTAAAGTATGTACCCTTTTTTATCCAAAGAATAACCTACAAAAACATAGGGAATAGACCTAAGAGAAAATTTGTCTTTTGGTGTAAGTATAGTAGAATAAGCCAGGCAATCAAAACCCTCAAATGAAGTAAGGATGGGGGCTTATCAAAAAGTTTCTCAAATGGTGAAATACCCTTTAAGACAAAAGATGGTATTCTGTTTATCAAATATATTGTAGTATGCACATAGTATCCCCAAAGTGAATATGGCAAATGAGATTGAAATTTTAAGGCTCTAGCCACCTACAAAATATGTCTATACTTTCTTTCCACTACCCCATTTTGTTATAGAGAGTAAGCACATGAACTTTGGTGTTGAATGCCTAAGTTTAACAACAGCTCTTTACAATTTTTATTGTAAAATTCCAGACCATTATAAGATCTGATGCATTTTGGTGTAATGGAAAATTAATTTTTAATTATGATGAAAAAATGCTTGAGTATTTGAAACACATTAGATTTGAATTGCATCAACTATAGCCATGTTACTCTAGTACAATCATCCACAACTATGAGAAAAAACCTAGCATTACCATAGGTAGGTACTTTATAAGGACCCCAAACATCTAGGTGCAAAAGATCAAAGGGATGTTGTGAAATGCTTTGACTTAAAGGAAATGGTATTCTAGTTTTTTTGCTAATGGACAAACTGAACAATGTGAATTAACATCAATTGGCAAAGCTTTATTAATCTATCTAAGAATAGGATTTGGTACATGACCTAGTCTTTGATGCCAAATATGAAAATCAAATAGTAAACTAGAAGATACAGATCTTGAGCTAGAATCTGAAACCTTATTCACTATTGCATTACAAACTATGCTTGAAGAAAGAATTTTTGCAAGTGCATGAATATCAAGGTTGTGTGACAAATGTTGTGTAAGAAGAACATGAAAGTACAAGCCTTGAAATTTTTTTACCAATCCCCTTCAACTTGCCACTCCAAAGGTCCTGGATTAAGCAAAAATCAAGGTAAAATGTGATTGTACAATTATGTGATGAAGTGAATTTTGAAACTGAAAACAGATTGCATTTAAAATCAGGCAAATGTAAAACATGATCAAGAATAATTTTGTCGTCCAATTGTACAGAGCCAATTTGCCTAATCCTAGTTTTGGTTCCATTGGGTAGGCCAACAAAGACATTTGGGCTAAATTCCATATCAATAGGAGAGATTAGGCTAGATAATCTACTGGTCATATGGTCAGTTGCCCTTGAATCTATTATCCATATATCATTTTCATATATGCAAGATAAGAGTGAAGTTGTGGTTACTTGCTATATTGGTTGAAGCTGACATGTTTTCTTTGCCAAGGAGTTGGAGAAGTTGAGAATACTTCTCAACTGAAAGAATGGTTCCAAGAGAACCTTTGGATGAATCTGCAAGAGTGTTAGGGCAGGAATAGGAGCTGCTTGAACAGTTGGTTGCATAGATTACACCTAATTTGCTGATGATCTGTTCTTAGAGCCAGTCATTTTTTCTTTATAATCTGCAGGGTAGCCATGGATTTTGTAACAAGTATCACATTTATGTCCTGGCAAGTGACATAAGTCACATTCTATGTAAGGCTTCTTACCCTTATATTTTGGGTTGTGATTTTGCCCTTTCTGAGTATTCTGAGCATATAGGGCAATAATCACATATGTGCCAATATTATTTTTCCTACCAAAATCCTTTGGCTTTCATCTTGGTTAACAACTGAGTATGCTTGCTTCACTAATGGTAATGGTGACATCAATAATATCTGACTTCTTACCATAGAGTAAATGTCATTAAGCCCCATCAAGAATTGCAACAATTTTTGTTGATTCAAATTATCTAAATAAGCTTTGGCAGCTACACTATCTAAAGGTGGTAGGCTGACCAATGAACTCAATTCATCCCACAAGGATTTCAACTTATTATAATAGATTGCAACTGACATATTTCATTGTGTCAAGTTAACTATTTCCCTCTATATTCCATAAATTCTAGTTCCACTAATTTTGTGGTATTGCTCTTGGAGATCCTGCCACACCTGATGTGCACTAGTGGAATAAACTATTCCATTGAAAATCTCTTTTGATACTGTATTGAAAATCCAGGCTAAAACAAATGAATTACATCTCTCCCACTGTGTACCTAGGGTTATATCTGCTGGTTTCTTGCATGTACCATCAACAAATCCCAATTTATTTTTGGCTCTAAGTGATACTGTCATAGCCCTACTCTAGATACTATAATTTTCAGGTCTTGTGAGCTGCTCTATTACTAATATTGAACTTGGAGTATTCGATGAGTGAATAGACATTGGAGAGTTTGAATCCGTATGATTCATTGTTCACTGCTAAGGTTCATCATTTGCTATAATTTCTTCTAAAATAGTGCAAAAGAAATAGATCTTATAGCAAAGCTTGAAAAGTAAGTTCAGATAAACTCGTTGAACGACCTTAGATCAAGTAAAATCAAGTTATTGAACATTTAATAGATTGAGCTAGTAGATCAAACTGACCATTAGAAGAGTTGAGCTAGTTGATTATTAGTCAAGCAAACTCATTAAATCAAGCTGGAATGTTTAAATCGAGTTGACAGAGATTGTCAAATTTTGACCAGATTTTGAGCTCTATCAAGCACATCAATGGAATCAAACACACTCCAAGAACGAATTTGACAAATCTCTTGGTGTAGATTCAAGAAATAATCCCATAGCTCTAATGCCATATTAGATTTTGAGTTGAGAGGATTTAGGGAAAAATGGATTTCATTATATTGCCAAAAATTTACAATTGATTACTGTACAACATCCTTTTATACAAACTCAACTGCAGTAACTAACTAAAGTAACAGTTCTAACTAAGTTCAACTAACTATAGTTAAATTAATCTTTAAACTAACTTTCGTTAACTAAAATTAGCTAACTATGTTTGACTATTCAATGTTGAGTTGGAAGCTGCTAAAGCTACTGAAATATGCTTGAGCTGGAGTAAAGTTGCTGAAGCTTCAATATTGGTTAAGTAGAGATGACAATGGGCCCGATATTTCCAAGTACTTGACCCGTCCCATCCCGAAAAGGTTGGGTTTTACCCAATGTTCGAGGGCTTGGGCTTAGGCCTAGACTTGATTTTAAGGCCCGACCTCATGTGCGAGTCGGGCTTTGATATGTCTTTAGGCCCAGCCCGACAATTTTAGTATTAATTTTACTAAATTACTCTTATACTATATATTTAATTACAAGATTATCCTACATATATATACCCATTTTCCCTAAACCCTAATCTCATCCCATTTGGTGAGTATTAAAAAATAAATTAATATTTAAAAATTGTTTCTAGAATTAAAAATATAAAAAAATTGAAATTTATTAATATTTAAAAATTCACATTATAAAAATGGGCAAGCTTAGGTCGGGCCTAAGATTACAAAAAGCTCGTCGTCGGGCTTGGGTTTTACCTATCATACTTGTGATGAGCTCGAGTCGAGCTTGGGCCTGGGCCAAGGGATACCCGGTCCTAGCCTGACCCATTGCCATCACTATGGTTAAGTAACTACCCAGTGGTAACATAACATGGTCGACTTAGAAATACATCATAATTGGAGACTTGGAGGCTTCAATTGAACTTCAGTAATTGGACACATAAATAAAATAAAATAAAAATAGAAAGAATAAATACAAAGGATGGATAAGAATTGAGAGCGTGACATGGTGAAGCTTTACAGAAAAGAGAAAACCTTTGTAGCACAAGTGCTTTGTCTTCATCACAGATTCACAGTGTAGGAGCCATGCCGTTCCGTCCCATCACAATAATGCCATTATACCATGTCTTCTTCCTTTGATTAATAATATTATTTCCATATTTCTTTTTAACTTTTTACTTTACTCTCAAACAATACATGAAACTCAACCAACTCCTCCGTGATGACACGTGATTTGATAAAAACTTTTTAATATATTATTGAATTAGTATTGAGTTTCCAACTTATTATTGTTAATAAAAGTGGTTACTATAATTTTTTATTCGATCAATAGTTTTAAAGTCTCGAAAGATTAGTTAAAATATACATAAGCTTACCGAACACCCTTGTTCATAAATAATAATAAAAGATGAAACTCTCATATTTTCCTGTAACAATAAATGACTTAGAGTAATATTACACTAATAACCCTCTCTTACAATCCTGATATGACAACTCATTATTAGTCAATTCGTAATTAATTAGTAAGGACTCGTTGTGGACTGACCAATTATAAACTGTCACGTTAGGATTGTGAGAAAAAGTTTGTGAGAGAGAATTGTTGGTGTAGTATTATTCAAATGACTTATTGTTTTATAATAGTACTAGATTTTATTTATTTTCTAATTTTATAACGCATACTTATATATCTTATCATAATAAAAAGTTTTTTTTCACAATATTTGATTAGAATTAGTTGGATTGGTATTCATATCTTAAAATATTTAAAAAAAAAAAAAAATCTCATTTAGAAAACAAAAATTTTCCAACCCTTCAAAACAACTTTTTTTTACTTAACCCTTTTCTAACCAATATTCTCCATCATTTGTTAGGATTTATGGGGGCCAATAGTTGGACAAAAAATGGGAGTGTAATTCTTTTAATGCAAAAGGCATGTAGTTCTCAACGTAGTAGAGTGATAGAAAATTTAAAGCAGAGGAATATTTAATTAATTAAACGACAACGTGCTTAAATCTTTGAATTTCTTTAATTATAGTGTAATAGCTAGACACCTTCCATTCACAAAGTAGGCAATAAGGGAGTAAAAGTTGAGAATAGAAAAAAAAAAAAAAATGAGGAATAATTCATGGACATTGCTTTCTCAGAGGTAAGGTGATAAGGATTCCCTAGGATTTTCAATATGAGGACCAGAGGAACAAAGACCACCATTATCTGTTCAGATTCCCATCAGATTTCATATCACTAGTCTATCTCATCTAATGATTAGACACCACCACCATTTCAATCCCAGGTTGTCCTCCAGACAATTAATGGTGTGTCAAGCTCATATATAATTCTTTCATTAATAAACCAGAAGGATTGGACAAAGTGAAATCGTGAGATTTAAGGTAAAAAGTTTATGCAGTCTCTAAAGATGCTTTTGTTGCTGATATTATGCAACAAACCACTAACGCAGAAAAATAAAAATGCCGACCCCATTGGTGACGAAAGTTAATAACAACAAAAAAGTTTCACATGGATCACAAATCTAACTTTCCGTACAGCTTCTTCTTTAGCTCAAGAAAGCAACTACAGATTCCAATAATGAAACATAGACATGACAATTCCACTAGCGAAAGCTCGGTAGGTAAATTAATGAAGTTCTGTGTATCTGCCTGCAGAGACATTATCACGAGAGTTGAGAATATACAAATACTACAAGCAACAATTATCTTTTGATTCTTTTCCATCTAGAAATTCATTCCATATCTTTAGTGGAATATGGGTGGGTGGAAGAATCAAACGTCATGACATGTGCCGCAGACCCAGAAGTAAAAACAAAATGGCGGAAACACCCAGTACTCTTGATAATAGTCGTCGCCAAAATCTTCCAAATATTGAAGTGGTCCGCTTGATGCCAACTGATTAAATATCGAACGTCCAAGTGCATTCAGTACGTACTGATTATAATCGATCACTTCTGGATGCTAGGTGTCGACATTTTATTGGACAACTAAACTGTATATCACACGAGCCAACATTATCACAAATGAACTCTAGCTAGCTTGTATATGTACTTTGATTATGCAAATTCTTCTACTGCATTTATCTCGTAACGTGTACGATACTCTTTCCTTAGGTCAGAAACATACAAATGTAAAAATTAGAAAGGCTAGTTTGTAGAGTGGGTTGTGTCAGATAATAATACAGCAAATTATAAGAGTTAATATACTGATATTTTCAAAAGTTTGGTATGCCAAAGTAGATACATATTTGATGAGGATATGCATTTATGTTGAATGAGCCATGAATTTGGATATCCTGTCAAGTTCATTCATTAATGTTTGAGTGACCCTTCCACCAACCAAGCTTTCCAAGGTTTTCAATGATGTGAATAGCACGTTATGATTAAGAGAACGGTAAACCATGCATCAACAAAGTTGTTTTCATAATTTATTTGACTAAAAAAATAAAACCTCAGATCGAATTGGCTCCACTGGTCTCCCACTACTACCCTAAAGTGGGTGAACCTCTGACAAAAGCTAGCTCCTAAGGGTCTTAAAATTTCAGACTGACATTATTAGGTTAATGAAGAATTCTAAGTGGACGTGACGCAGGAAAGGATTGACAAGTCATTTGGTACATAATTAGTTCTAGGGAGATAGTGTTTTTTGCTGTTTCATGTTCATAGCTTGTCCCCTCAAGTCTGTCGGTAAGCAGTTTGGCTGCACCATCTTTTATTGTCATTTGTCTCATTGATTTGCAGTTGCAGATGTATCTACAGTTACTGGTTCAGTTCTGGACCTGGTACCAACAGTACTATCTGAATCAAATCAATGTATGCATAGATTATCAAGAAGCACTGCATGAAGTCATGAGAAAATTAATCAGTCACCTAACCTTTTTGAAAAAAAAATCAAAACTTTAACTATGGACAAATTGCTGTGACAAAATTAAACGTTGTAGTAGTTATATCCCCATGTCTTTCAATAATATCAACAAATGGCCTAATGTATATCAATCAATTAAAGCTTGAACGTAAGACAAAAACAATTCTAAATGAGTCCTTCCCCCCACCCCCTTCCTTGCTCTCCACTTCAACAAAGAAAATAGCGGTCATTGATTCAGGGGGTCAGGTCTGCTGTTCCTATCCCCAAGGGCCCTTGCATTACCAGAACCATTAAAAACAGTCCTCATCGCTTCTCTTCTTTTTGGGTGAAATGACTCGAACTACTTCTTGGTATGCAGCTTTCACCACTGCATATAACGACAAAGATTTTGGGAAAATTTCATTTTACCCGGTGCCCTACCAAAGGATAGGTTCCCTTTAAAATATCACTTTAAAGTATCATCCATCTTATCATAAGGTTCATTTGGAAATTGTAGGATTTTCGTTTGAAATTAGATTTGTGAAAAAGTGTTTCCGGTCAATTTTATGAAATTTTGGGATGTTTATAACAATTTTAAAAGAAATTTTAGAATCCACATGTATGATGAATTAAATTGTAGGAAAGTCACTAGATTTTTCTCTACCGTTGGTTTCTAGTAATGAAATAAGGTTGAGCGCCACAAACTATCTAATTAATAGCCTATAGGACCATTGTTTACTGTGGATAATGACCAGAAAATAACGTTTACTGACATATATATATATATAGATGCTCAAGTCTAAGAAAATTTATTATATTTGATAAGGAAACGTCTGTTTTAACTTTTCCTCTTGATAATTAAGTCAGCAATACCTGTTAACTACCAGCTGGAAGCTCCTTTAATTCTAATTAAGCTGCCTCCAGTTCAGACTTCAGATTGATTAATGAACTCCTAGTTTACAAGAAAGCTGACAAATTATGAGTTAATGATTCCACCGTACGTTATATAATAAGTTTTCTACATCTGGTATTATCATATAACTCAAAAGTAATCTCATATTCATAATCTGAGTTGTGACTGAACTACCAAAATCCCATCCTTACAAGAGATATAATCAAGGAATACTGTTTGGTAAATAGAGCTACTCCTTAACCTTTGATAGTGATTCTTTCATCACAATGGATGCTGGCTCCTTTGTCCTGATCCAGTTTGTGGTTCCTAAGGCGACACAGTCACTTTTTTATTTGTCCCTTAATTAGGAGGATATATTCGACCAACTGGCTTAACCCCACCACGCCTTTATCTCCCGCATATAAGGAGGCACTTGGGTTGATATCTTTCCCACGGCAAGTCCTAAATCCTTGACTAGAACACTCTCTGTTTCCCAGTCTCTTTCTTTTTTGCTACTATCAGTTTCCATTTACACTACCAATTCCTTACTCATGGCATCCAACGACAACAACAACAACAACTATAACAACAGTTTCAATTACCTTTACGCGGCCTCAGCCTGGTCGCATCTTCAAAACAAAACGTTTGAAAAGGCTCTGGCCGTTTATGATAAGGACACCCCTGACCGGTGGCAGAATATTGCCAACGCTGTGGGAGGGAGTAAGTCTGTTGAGGAAGTGAAACAACACTATGACATGCTGATTAAGGATCTTGATGACATTGAGGCTGGGAGGTTCCCTCAGCCCACTTATCGCTCAACTGGAACCAAAAACTGAACCATCAAGAGCTACGGTAATTAATGCCAACTATATATTTACTTCATTATTAATTATTATTTGAGATGGGGTTTAAGTAATGCGTATGCATCATGTGTTGTCTTTGAGAGTTCGTGGAAGCTTGGGAACTCAT
Source organism: Pistacia atlantica (assembly GCA_026229545.1). Taxonomy (NCBI): domain Eukaryota; kingdom Viridiplantae; phylum Streptophyta; class Magnoliopsida; order Sapindales; family Anacardiaceae; genus Pistacia; species Pistacia atlantica. The sequence continues at coordinate 24,913,609 of CM047901.1, read as the reverse complement.
TTAGTCAGACCGCGGATCATCATCTAAAGTAATCCAAGAGATGGCGGGGCCATGGAATAAGTAATCCGGAAAGTAGAATGGAAATGGAGAACTCTGTAAAGCTATTGTTTAGTGTGGTCCTCCAAACTGACCTCTGTATCACCGAACTAACTTGTCATTTGTACTAAATAGATGAGAAAAGTTAAAATACTGCCAGACCCAGAGCATGCACAAGTCCTATATGTGATCTTTTTCCAACCTGTACGGAACTTTTGGCTGCATTCTAGTTCTTCAACGAAAACTGATAATTTTTCTCTACTTTCTGCACCATTATTTAACTCAAATGTTTGTGACGTTTCCGGAAATTAAACTGTAACCACCTAATTAACTTTATTTTTATTTTCCTTGCAGGCTCCTGATCACGTGATGAAGGTTCTCAAGGCTCAAGGCTCAAGTTTAGCGGGTAGGAGAAATAACTAACCATGCAACGCCAATAGCAGATTTCTGGAATTAATAATTAGATGCATTTTGAGTATCATAGTGTATCATGTACTCTGTCGTATACGGAGTTTCAGGTAAATAAATTGATGATATAGTCTTTAATTTATAGGATCCATGTCTCAATATTTGATGGATCATTTCTATAATATATTTTCCTTGTCTAGTTTTTCAAATTAAAACCTCATATTATAACAACATAAAATGATTATCAAGAAACTTGTATTTCGCCTTGGATCAGACGGATATTGTTAAAAATAATGTTAAGTTCACAATCTAATATCATAATCTTTAATATGGCAACTTGCAAATAGATAGGTAGGACCCATAGCAAGTAGACAAGATCTATTTAACGAGTTGACTAATTATAAATTGTCACGTCAAGAGTTGCGAGAGAAGGTTATGAGCTTAGATTGTGAACCTAACATTAATTATAATATTAATGGAATAGACAGTGATGGAACCTCAATGGACAAAAACCACTATTTTTTTTTTTTTAAACTAGTACAGTAAAACCTCTTTATAATGATATTTTATATAAAAATAAACTCTACATAATCATAAAAAATTTATTCTCAACTTGGGAGATAGTTATAAATAAGAATAAGCCCCACATTGTAATACGTTATAATTTTTCTAATTTCCGTCTTAAGGAAAGTTGCCTCCACATAGTAATAATTATGTGTATATTGGAAGAAAAAAAATTATTTGGTACATTAAAGGTTTAAGATGAAATAAAATATTTATCTAAAGTTGTTTGGAAAAATGATTTATGCTTTAGAGTTGTTACTGTTAGGTTTCATGCATTTTGGACATGGAAAATTGAGAGAAAATGACGATCAAGATAATGGACATAAGGTAGAAAACAAACAATTAATTCATTAACTTATTAATGTAAGAAAATGATAGAAAATTACCAACTCCTTATATTATTAAAAGCTTGATGTTGAAACTTGGAGTCTAGATTCTTTAAAAGAACATGAAGAAACTCCAAAGCCAAAGATGAGAGAGCCGAGAGAGTGAGAGAGAAAATAAGAGAGTGATTTTGTTTTCAATTCTATGAAAATGGTATAATACCTTTGTTTATATATCATGAGCACAAAGTGTAATTTTAAATTGTCTTGGGAAGTCCTCAAACAATTTAAAATTAATCTTGGAAAAGAACATTTATGTCAAGTCCTTAGGTTTTATTGGTTAATTCATAATTAGCCCAAACTTTAATCTCATTAAATATTCAAACTCTTTAGAATAAAACCAATACACTTTTGTCCCCATTATTGAATCCGATTCAATAATAATATTTAATAAATCCTTATTACCCTTGATTAGTACTAGCTATCCATGATAATCATTTCTCACTAATACATTAATTCGGATGCAACTGTTTGCGTCCGAACATCATTAATCTAATTAATGATATGTATTACTCTCTCTCCTTGAGCTTGGTTTTATGTATGGACCATTTTGGTTCACTGTGATCTAGGCGTGGGCCCAATATCGGATTTTGATATGTTTATTTATAACTCTTTATAATCGAAACTCTCACTGATCATGGTAGACGTCTAGCAATGTTTCATAACCCTTAAACCACAATGAAGTGTAAACTCTAATGAACCTATTCTGATCGTACGTACCGTGTAGTCAAATCCCTCCGTTACCTAATACCAATTAAGAATGGTTTATGATATGTCAAAACCTTTAACTTAATCTTTAATCGAATCGTCAATCGATACAATGGAACTCGTCAACATGAAACTACTTTTCATCTGATATTCATTATACTTTGGCCAACAATTTCCCTTTTTCCAATGTTTATTGACATTTATCTAGGAACTCAAGATTGGACTATTTTGAGTTAACGATCCCATCTTGACCATTACTTGTTCCTTGCACATGAATAACATATGACCAAACTGGTTTATTATACAAGACATGACTAGTCTTGTGCTTATACACCATATGAACCATATGTTGAATCCAACCGTGATGTCTCAAGTCTAAGGATCAGTGGTACACTAGCACGATCCTACGATGCATCATTGACCACATCCATGTGATTCATCGTAATCGGTTGTATTCGATAAACAGTTCACTAACTGTTTATCCATATTAATGCCTTAGTGACATACCTCTTATAATCACCCATACTAATACCATCACATGATATTCAATAGAGACATTCAGCATGTCTGCTACACAATGTTATTGCTTAATTAACATTACTTGGTGTAGGGAATTCTTTGATGAGTTGATCTTTTGAAGATCCATGTCATCCGGATATTTCACATGCAATATTAAATATAATATAATATAAATGAAGCAGAAAATCAACATGTGAAATAAGGAACATTTTCTTTTATTCATAATACATTTACAAGATATAATGTCCTAAAACCGATAACATGATTGGTTCCTAACAGTTACCACATCTTTTAACTTATGGGTACATTACTAGCTAATATGACATCTTTTTGTTGAAGCCAAAATATTTATAGCTTCTCAAGCATGTTTGGAGCTTCTTGGCACGACACTTTTTTATTTCCTACTATTATCCTCATGATTATTTCCTTCTCTTCTTGTGTAATTGTTTCTTCTTCAGTTAAAGCATACATGACATGTTGCTTATTTGAATGATTGAAGAATACATTAATATCAATTCAATTAGTGTAGTGAAGTTGTCAAATCTGATTACTCAATTCTACAATGACTATTTGATTATTCTCATCCATTTTATTTATAACTTACAATTCATCAACATTAGGGGTCATAATTTTATAATGCTTAAAACAATTGACAATTGTTTGTGGCTTTACATCAATTTAATCATGCAGTAACTGTATTTACAATTCATCAAGGACACTTATCTTTGTTGGTTCCAAAACACGATCTTCTATTCGTTTAAAAAGTAAGCAATTGAAGCGTTGAATTGAAATTTTAATACTATTAAAACATAAATTGAAATCCTAATATTGTACTACTAAAACATGAATTATAAAATAAGAAATTTTTATAACTACATATCTATTAAATTATAACATCCTCATAATAATAAAATTAATTAGGTCTCACCATTATGACTATAGAGAGGTTTTACTGTATATGTATATGTATATGCTTTCAAAGTAACTTTTTTTTTTTTCAATGGATTCTCTTAGTTGTATTATATTATTATACTCTGAATTTTTTTTTTTAAAAAGAATCATTAATGATTAAACGTTAAAAAATGAAACTTAATTATATATTTCTCTATACCGTATAAAGTTTTATGTTTAATAATGTTTTAAAAACGGGATAACTCTTTGACCTGGTCAAGGGGTCGGTTCGCGGGTTGACCGATCCGACTAATCGGTCTGAGAAGTGTACAGCAAACACATCCCTGAATAATTACACATCATTCTCTACAAGTTTGAAATCCACCAAACACACCTTTGAAAATTATGGATCAGTCCCTGTAGGTTTGAAATAAAACAAACACACCCTTATAGTATCCATACTCTTTTTTTTTTTTCCTCTTTCTCTTTGTCACTCCCTTCTTTCTTCTATCACTTTCCCCTCTCTCTTCTGTAACTTTCTTCTTCCTTCCTCTTTCTCCTTAACTCCTATTCTCTTTATTTTTCTTTCCTCTTTTCTTTTTCTCCCCCTCTTTCTCGTCGTCTCCTCCTCGTTTGGTCAAATTGCGGTGCCGACCTTTTTCCCCCTTTTCCAACTGATTTTTCACCCAAAATCACCCCTCGTCACCACCATTGGAACCTCTACCCTCTCCTCTTCAAAACCATACCCCTTTATTCCCTCTCATCATTCATTGATCGTCGGTCACGACAACGGTGTCGAGCGACTATCCTTTGTCGTTCAGCCGTTTTGAGCCGCGACAACCCTAACCACCACCACCCTTAAACTCACCAGCTACTCCCTTACAAAACCCCCAAAGTTCCTAAGCCATTCCACCCACCGATTGCCAATAATCTCAAGCTATAGTTTCTTCCTTTTTTAGCCAAATTTTGAGACCAAAACTTAATCTGACACCACCTCCCGACTCACTATGACCCACCCTTCAAAACCCCCTAACGCCAAATCTTGTTTGCCCATCGAACACTATCCAATGGCCACCTCCAACCATCATGATTTGAATTGTTTTGGTGTGGGATTGATCGAATTTTCGACTGATTTTTATTGGTTTTAGCTTACTGGTTGCCTTGTGCCTGTTTTGGTTGTGTATTGTTGTGTTTTCTTAGTCGACAACACTCCCCACCGATTGAAACTTCAACCTTAGAATTTGAGAATTTGAGTTAACTCAGTTTTGGAAAAAAATAGGTTAGGCAAATGGTTCTCTATATAACACTGATCCCATCGCAGGTCAAAACGGGTTAAATCCTATCGTCGGTTTTCCACCCTGACCGGGCTTGCTTAACGTCTGGGCCAAGTTTTAAAACAATGATATTTAATCTAGCTAGCCAATGTAAGCTAACGCACTTTTAACTAATAACGTTTATTAGCTCACTAAAAATATTTATGCCTGTATTCTAAGTTTAGATCTGAAAAATTACGAACAAGATATTCATAAATGTTACATTCTACTTAGTAATATTGTGATTTTAATCATCATATGGCATGTTAAATAAAATATAATGATTAATGTCTAAATAATTCATCAATCTTCAATACTTTTTTTCACCCAAATAGATTATATACCACAAGTTAAAAGATAGAAATTTAAATTACAGAGTCACGATAATAACCTTTCTAAGCAATCAAATGTCTAAGAAAAAGAAAAATTAAGTTTATTCTTTCTGTAGCATTAAAAGGAAATATTGAGAACATTTCTATAATTATAAAAACAAAATCAATCCTTGTTGTTTGGCCCAAGGACAGAAGCCACCCTTAATCAATTTAGGAATTTCGAGAACCACGATTGGTTTATAATTCCCTTTGCAGCCAAACAACCTCTTACTTAAACCCCATACTAGCGTCTCTCTCCACACGCTGCCGTTTTGGGGTGTGGCAATTGGACTTTTTCCCCAAGCAATCCTAACAGTTTCCGTTTAAACCCTAGCAACTAGGGTTTATACTGTGGCGCCAGTCAGTGATCCACAGAAAACCCCTCAATATCAAATTGACTCTATATTCAATCTGTAACCACCATTGGTTACATGAAATAAGCAGTTTAATTTGTTGTAATTATCCTATGGCTGCCTCAAGACTATCTTCATGTTTAGCAGTGGCCGCCGCAGTGGCCTCCCTGTCGACGGCTCCAAACCGTGCTTGTGCAGACGCACCGTCTCGATTCCCTTTCTTCTCTTCTTATGGTCAGACGTCAATGAGTACTGATGATCAGACAGATGCAAAGAAATCGCAGGAGGAGGAGGAGCCAAGAGGATCGGGATTCGATCCTGAGGCCTTGGAGAGAGGTGCTAAAGCTCTTCGCGAAATCAATAGCTCTCGTTATGCCAAAGAGGTGGTTTTTTTATAAGTTATCTATTTCATATTTTGTGTTTATGTTCTGTTTGGTTTTTGAGTAAACAGTGCTTCAGTTTATAAATACCGTAAATTAGCTAATCGGTTTAGGTTAGGATTTTATTCATATTATTAGTGTGGAACCAGCAAAACAAAAATGCTTGGACTTATATTTGTTCAATTTAAGGCCGTGTCCGGTATCATGCAATTAGAGTGGAATTGGAGACACCGGTCCCTTCTCTTTTTGGAAGCCAGTGCTTACCAATTCCATTTGGCCAAACTGAGAATAAGTTAATTTTATTAGATATTTTATTCTAACTATGGTTTTGAGTGATAAATGCTGAAAATAGATTCTCTGCCATCAGGTTTTTAAAGTTATGAGGAAGCAGGAAGAAATTCGACAGGCAGAGTTGGCAGCTGAGAAAACTCATCATGAAGCAATCCAATCTCAAATTGATATTGTGAGTTATAAACTTTCATTCATTTGGTCGCAAATTTTAGTTTTGTTTCTGTGCCTTACTACATTTTGCATGTAGTATTAGTTCCTGTCAATAAATTCTGTGTATCCATCTTTTCTTTGTATTGCTAGCCATCGAATTCTGTTGTTTATGGAAAGATTGTGGTTCTCTGCAAATGAGCTTTTTGCTACTGCTCACTGCTCTGCTTTTTTCTTTTTTATTTAGTTGTCACCATGCAGTGGCGGATCCAGGAATTTCACTCGATGGGGGCAAAAAATAAACAAAAAAAATTTGTGGGGGCAAAATGTCAAAGTCTTATAGGGGGTAAAATGCAACTAAATATAAATATTTATACCATCGAAGTTTTTTAAAGTTTGAGTGGGGGCGTGGTTCCCCACTCGTCATTAAGTAAATCCGCCACTGCCACCATGAGCCTTCTATCCGTACAGAATTATACTTGATTTCCATAATTTGCTTCATTGCTACCAAATTATATCACTTTTGGCTATTACTTATTCTAGTAGCTGTTATAAGAACATTTCTTATTTTCCTCATACATGATATTGATCTGACTGACTTTTTATGTCTGTATTAAGGTTGATGTACATGTTGCATTAGACATTACTCAGTATGCTTGGAAGATTAGGGTGTAGCACATGCTCCATTTCCTCAGATATACCAGCTCATATGATTGATACTTGTTGTAATTTTTTTAAGATTTATTTTTTCAGTCTTCTGTATTTCAGCATATAATATGATCATTTCGATTTTGGCAGGACAGGCAGCGAAAGTTATATGAAGAACATAGAAATTTAGTGCAGCAAGAAGCACAAGCAAAGGCGCAAAAGATGCGATATGAAGATGAATTGGCCAGAAAAAGAATGCAGGTGTTAGGAATAACCTCTTTTACAAGTGTCTGTTGGAAATATTTGATTAAGACAAGTTTGTGATAAATCGTCCCGTTCATAGAAGGAAATCATTACTTTGATTGTCAACCAGCATACTATATGCTAATTCATTTTCAGCTTCATCACTCCTGCTTCTCTTAAACCTTGAAATGAGTGTAATAAGACATACTTTGTTGTTTATTTAACTGAAATTAAATGAGGGATCACCACAGTTTATGCAGGCAGTTGTTTTAATGTCCCTTTTCCTCTAATTCTCATTGTTGACATTAATTTTTGTAATCAAATCAGAATCAAATTTCAGGAATTGAAAACTTTACATTTAATGTCATTGTCTTCTTTGCAGACCGATCATGAGGCTCAGAGGCGGCATAATGTTGAATTGGTTAAAATGCAAGAGGAATCTTCTATACGAAAAGAACAAGCAAGACGAGCTACTGAGGAGCAAATTCAGGCTCAGCAGCGCCAGACTGAGAAAGAAAGGGCTGAAATAGAAAGGGAAACAATAAGAGTCAAAGCCATGGCTGAGGCTGAAGGCCGGGCCCATGAAGCAAAATTGACTGAGGATCAAAACCGCAGAATGCTTATAGAACGGATAAATGGTGAAAGAGACAAATGGCTTGCTGCAATTAATACAACTTTTAGTCACATTGAAGGTATAAATGTATTTATGTTTACTGTTGCCTGAATGTCACGGTTTAGTAAAGTTTCTACAAGTATCATTGTCTTTTTGAAGTAATATGTTGGGAAGCTCATTGGTTGATGATAATTGTAGTATTTTGTCTACATGTAGATACTCGGTGCAATGAAATATCTTTTTCCAAATTTTGTTGTTTTCCTCTAAAATATTAGATGACCTTGCTTCATTTTTGCCTGACATCTGTTTCCTCTGTTATTTGAAGAGGCTGATGAACATTTGCAATACTTATTGCTTTACATCATTTGATCCATAAATTACATAAATTGTTATTCTTGATGTGATACATGAGGTTACTGGAGCATAATATATTTCTTGACCTAAAAAACTGTTGTGTTCTTGCTATGGCATATTATGTTCTGCATCTTTTAGTTTGTCAGTTTCTTATAAAAATTTGCATCTGGCATAACCTTTTTTGTTTTAATAATTTTGCAGAGGGTTTTAGGACTTTATTGACAGATAGGAATAAGTTGGTTATGACAGTTGGAGGAGCCACTGCATTGGCTGCAGGAATTTATACAACCAGGTAAGTTGGCTTCTTTCCTTACTGCCATCTATTCAATTTTCAGTAGGAATGGTTTCAACTTTTATTTGGAAAGTTAATTCCATTTAATGACATAGCTCAATTTAGATTAGCTCTTAGATTCACAGATTCATTTAAAACCTGTTTAATGATGATTCATGGTAGTTTGAGTCATCATCTGAACTCTTTTTTATTGTTCTGTTTTATCTGTTTACAGAGAAGGTTCTAGGGTTACATGGGGCTATATTAACCGGATCTTGGGACAGCCCTCACTAATTCGAGAATCATCAATTGCTAAATTTCCATGGTCAGGACTTTTGTCTCAAGCAAGGAAAAAAACTTTTAGTAATAGGACAGCATCTGGAGCAGCGGGGTCTACTGAAGTAAAAAAACATAATGGAGATATTATTCTCCATCCTTCCCTGCAAAGGAGGATAGAGCATCTTGCTAAGGCTACGTCAAATACCAAGATCCACCAGGCACCCTTTCGCAACATGATGTTTTATGGACCCCCTGGTACTGGTAAAACTATGGTTGCTAGGGAGATCGCTCGAAAATCGGTATGGTATCTCTAATGGTTTCAATTTTTTTTGTAATTTATGCCGACTTATTTGTGTCAAATTCACTTCAATATATAGTCTATCCTATCACTGGCCCTTGTGTGTTTCTTTAGATTGGACTTACTTTACACGATACAAAGAAGCATGAAGGACCATATGTACCTATGTTAACAGTTAGGAGGCATAGATACTATTGTTAATGCATCTGAGAATGCTAGTTATAATTTTTTTTCTGTCAAATTAAATTATTGCTCCGCCCAAGGTTGGTATGAGGGAGGACAAATCTCTAGACCTCTTGCTTTTATTTCATATGATATTGGAAATCATTAAAATAATTATAAAAAATAGAAACAATATTACAGTATTTCAAATTTTCAAATTTTTTTAGAAATGAATTAAGATATTCAACACAATGACTTGCACATTTTGTCTTAATAAGTCGGTTGAATTAGCTAGCAACTTTTGTCAGAAGTCTTACTTTAAGCTTGTTCTGTATTTTTATGGTATTTATAATTATAGCTCTTTGCTTTGGTCAAATGAATGGATTTAGAGATTGCAAAGAATCATATTTATTCATTGAAGTTAGCCTTGATCCTTGTGTCTTTTACCACAGGGATTGGATTATGCCATGATGACAGGAGGAGATGTTGCACCTCTTGGTGCACAGGCTGTTACCAAGATCCACGAGATATTTGATTGGGCAAAGAAGTCAAAAAAAGGCTTGCTGCTTTTTATTGATGAGGCTGATGCGTTTTTATGCGAGTAAGTTACCGTCTCCCTCACAGATTACATCAAGTTCGGCAGTGAAAAATGATTGAAATAGCTTGGCAATTCTGTTAATTATGTTTTAGCAAAAGTCTATTATATGATATTAAAGGCTTTAAATTACTGTATTTTTCTGTAACTGTCTAAGATGATTTGTTCTGGCTTTTAAGTCTGCTTCTTAATCTGTGTTGAATTCCACTCTTTTAATTCGAGCCCAAATTATAGCAGCTCCAATATTTCTGAAAGTTATTATCATGTTTAGGTTAGAAATTTTCTTTAGTTATAATTTATTTCCTGGCAGCAAGATTGTAATCCACAATTGATCTAATGCAGGCGTAACAGCATACATATGAGTGAACCACAGCGAAGTGCTTTAAACGCATTGCTTTTCCGAACTGGGGATCAGTCCAGAGATATAGTTCTTGTTCTTGCCACTAACAGGCCAGGAGATCTTGATAGTGCTATTACTGACCGCATTGATGAAGTGATTGAGTTTCCCCTTCCTAGAGAGGAGGAGCGTTTCAAACTGCTGAAACCTCTATTTGAACAAGTACCTTTCTGATGAAGATGACAGTGCATCCAAGTGGGGCTTTTTGCTCAAGAAGAGACCACAGAAGATAACCATAAAAGATTTGTCTGAAGATATCATTCGAGAGGCTGCCAAGAAGATCGAAGGGTTCTCTGGGCGTGAAATAGCAAAACTCATAGCTAGTGTTCAAGCAGCTGTTTATGCCCGCCCAGACTGCGTATTGGATTCCCAGCTGTTTAGAGAGGTTGTTGATTACAAAGTTGCAGAGCATCACCAGCGAATTAAACTGGCTGCTGAAGGTAGTCAGCAGCCCAAAAACAAGTAGTAGTCTCAAATTTTCAATTTTGTACGAGAATATCTCCTAAGTTCAGAATTACATTATTTATTCGGAAATTGTATTTTTGAGATAAGATAGCACTCCATTTGAAAAAAGGGGTGAAATTTTAACAGTGAAGCTTTAAAACCAATTGTACTGCACTTTGTGGTATGTAACAAAGTCTTCCATTAATTTTTTTTCCTTGAAAGTTTATCTATTTCAGATTTGTTTTTTGTATTTTAGAAAAAAAAAAATTATCCGTTCTACTTGAGAGTAACGTTATGAAGCACAGGGATAAAATAATATCGAATAAAGAAGATAATATAATAAATGATTTTGTGTAAAAAAACATAGAATTTTTGAAAGCAAACATATGGAGTGTATTAGTTGGTGAATATGTGTGGCAAGTTGGGGCGGGAAAATTATGATTACCTTACTATTTACAAAAATGACAAATACACCTAAAAAAATTTATAAAAATTATAGTTCAATCCTGATTTTGACTTGAGTATCCGGATTTCAATTTCCGGTTCCACTTTCAGTTTCTATAGTGGTAGAACCAAAACTAGAATCGGATAGTATTGATTCTAATTTTTTAAAACCGGAACAGACATTATGAGGCTCGGTTTGGTTCTATCCCTATTTTTTGGTCCACCCCTAATGGCAAGTATAGAGTTGCGAATTGCAACCATGGGTGATATAGTAAAAGCCTTTAATAGTTTGTTGAATGACTAGTTTCGAGGATGATGAGCAAAACCCTGTAGAAGAAAAGACACAAATAGAAAACATGCATAAGATGCGGGCAACACTGTCCTTTGGAGAGATACAAGTGGCAAAATCCTACAGTACTGCCACTTTTCCAGGTAAGATGCCACGTTTCAGATCAAACAGTTTGTCTTCTCCACTATATAAACAGCAACAAAAGGCATTGAGATACACAACAAAGTTGTTAAAGGTAGTTAATAATCTTGTGTTAGAAAAGATGGGAAAGAGTTTAGTATTGTTGTTATGTGTGATGTTGGTTTTGGTATCAACGAGGGTGGTGTTTGGGGAGGAGGATAAGGACAAGGCTGAATCCTGGACTGATTGGGCCAAGGACAAGCTCAATAAGTAATCTGATCTGACCTCCTCCTTCCTTCTTCTTCTTCTTCTTCTTCTTCTTCCTTGTTATTATACACATCCATCATCTTATTACGTCTACTACCATTCACAAATTAACATTTTTTTTCAACATCAATTTACTGTTTACGAATTATCATAACATTTTATTGTTGTCATTGTTTATTAACTTTGGCGGTAGAAGTACATTCATAAAAACAAATATGCAGTTAAAGCGTGTAATATTTGTTTCTTGGTTGTTTTCTCAGTGGACTCTGTGTATATTTCCATAGTTATCTTAAAGTACACTTGATTGGCTTATAATTAATTAGTTTAAGTTTTAAATTGATCTCTAATGTTCTGATGGTGGTCTCCCAGGACTTTTGGAATAGACCAAGATAAAGCAAAAGACAAAGCTGGGGAACTCATGGAAAATGCTGCAAATGCTACCTCCGACGCTTCAGGGTCACTTAAAAATGCGACATCTGGTACCTTAACATTTTCATTTGTGTAGCTTGTATTAATACTAGAGTGTGTAATTTATTAAAGTTAAAAATTGTTTTTGATTTGCATTGTTTCAGAAGCATCCAATTATGCTTCCGAGAAGGCTGAGGAGGCAACCAATGCGACAAGTGATGAAATACAAAAAGCAAAAGACTATGGCAGAAAGACAATGGAATTTGGCTATAATGATAAGGTAAATAAACCATTGAGAAAAGGAAAAAGGGTATTGAGATCGTTATCCGAAAGCGCTGCGGAGCAAGGTAAAGATACAATTGACAAATCAAAAGATGCATACAATGACGCTAAAGAGAACGTGAAGAGTGGTTCAGCTAAGGCTAAAGAGACCATGGGAGGAGCAATGGAAAGTGGAAAAGATAACGTAGAACATGCGTATGATGAAGCTAAAAATCAGGTGGGAGAAGCATATGATGGTGCAAAAGACAAGGCATCAAAGGCTGCTAGTAATATTGGAGTCTAGATGGACAGATTTCTCAGCTGTGAGCTGTGAGTGAATTCAACTACTACTACAATTCACCCGCCACATCCTGCTATGCGTTTCTTAATAAATATTTTCATCTATATAGTTTTATGTTTTTATTATAAATTAAAAAATTCTTTTATGTTGTTTGTAATTTCATTCCTAATGGAAATGGAAATGAGAGGCAAAAGCAGGCCTCCAATCGATGTTTAAGATTTTAACTTCCTTCATAGTTTGGATGTTGCTAAATTTCTTGCACTTAGGCTATGTAGGATTTCTGGTTAAGCCATCAACGCCTGGGGGACTAATTTATACTGCCTATTTTTCATATCAAAGCTGCTAGAATCGTGCAAATTGTTTTAACTGGCAGGATTAATTAATTAACAGGTAATTTCTAGCTTTTTCGTTTTTAATAGGCAAGAAAAAACTCTTACGTCTTCATATTGTAATATATAATAACAATAATATATATATTTAATATTTTTTTAAACATACATCATTGGAACTTTATATACTAGATTTCCCACTCCACAATATTCATAATTTTAACGCATTAATTAATGCCTAATGAAATTGAGAAGTCAATAAAAATAGAAAAAAAGTTGAAAAGTTGATTAAAAAACATTTAAAACCTTATTAATGTGTGTGTGTAGACACTAGACAATAGAAAAATGAATGTTTTGACCTTAGATTATAAAGCCTATTCAGTACCAAATACGCCTTAGAAATTGAATTCTAGAAAAAGGGATTTCCAAGTTTTAAACATGGAGAGTGATCAATCAAGCAGAGATCATAATAATTCCTACATTCTTGTCCATGGAACGTGGCTTTTTAAATTGTATGGTATCAGCTGAATCTGAAAGCCTTAATTCTAACACCTACATGTATCTTTATTATTACCTACGGTATTAATTTCCTCTTGCTTGATTCTGTCATCTTTCATCTTCTCAAAGACATTATGAGCCAGCTGATTCCAGTCTTATTCTTGGATCCCCTCAAAAATTTCCTGCTTTAATAAAGACTTTCTCTGATTCTTATCTCTTCTCTTATATGGAGGATATGTATCCTTCAATCTATATCTATATGGTTGCTGGGCCAGGCAATAGAACAAATAAATTGTAGAATGAAGTCAACATTTTACACCAATGGCTGTCATGGCCATGGTTAATTGAGATAATATAAAAAAATAGATATTTAAAGTAAAACATATACTGATATGAACTTATCTTATTCAACAGACATTGTATTTAGAACTATCAACTGTGGATGGATATATTCTCTATATCGTCTCTTTCATTTACGGAAATAACCATAACCCAATAACTAGTGGTTTTCAAAGTGACCAAGACTTTTGGGAATGAATGACACATGTTATGTATTTATTATCAAAATTAAATTGCACCTAAAAAATATTTATTAAACCATGTAAAATGAAAAAAATATAGAAATAGGATTTAAATCATGTCATAGTCAAAAACACGACGAGATCGTTTACTATGGAAGTTGCTTCAATGAAAATGAAGAGGGACTAGTGGTAGGGTTTCATAGAGTTAATGGAACCAAGGCCTCCATGATTAAGATTCTAGGGTCAAATGGAACAGTGAAGAACATAAAATGTCCAGCCAGAGAAAAAAAAAAAAAGATAAAAGGAACAAAAAGAACTGACACATATGAAGCGTGTTCATCATCAGTACAATGCTTAAAACTAAATTTTGCCCTTGAGCCAAAAAGAGTTAAAACTGTATATCTGAAGAAGACGATTACAAGTAATGGATGGAATTTAAAAACATAAATAAATTACCCATAAAATGAGGAAAATCGATAATCAAGTAGATTTCCTCTCTATTAGGTTACTCACATAATAATTTAATTATCTACTAACTCTTATCTCCTGCAAGACTGCTAATAATATAATTAACAAACTAGAAGAAGAATGTAATTTATTCTTCAATTTGCTTCTTCTTAGAAGCTTGTTTATTATTATGCATCCAAACCTTGAAAACCTGTCTCTTTACTCCCACTTGAGTACAAAACTGCTGCACTTCTTCATCATCTTGTTTCACCATCTTCCATCCCAACTTCTCTGCAAACTCCATCATCTTATACTTCTGTTCTTGACTGAACTTCGTTCTAAATCTCTTCCTCGATGACCGTGGCACAACTGATGCTTGTCCAACAGTGTTAGATTGATACAGATTGAGATCTTCACTTGAAGACTCTGCTGGGCCCCCACCACTGCTTCCCCCGCCCCCGCCGCTACCACCACCAAAGTTCATCATCATCGGTGCATACACAGTCGTTGCAGGATTATTGTAAGGAAATCTATGATGAGGCTGATATTGTAGTGGTTGTTGATGATGATGGTGATGACGAAGCATGGTGTTCCGTGGAGTTGTGTTGTTTATAGTGGGGTTATTGTAGGTGTGATAAGAATTGGGTGCATACGTTTGTGGCTCCCCATCAACTTCTCTTCGATGAAAATTTCGATGACATTCACAAGCAGCACATTTTAAAGCTTCCGGGGTTCCTTCTTCACCGCCTGGCATGAATTCTCCACAACCATCCATCACGTGACCTCCGATATTTGCAGCGTGATTCTTCTGACATTCTCGGTATCTAACCGAAGGCACGATGGCCGTAGCTTCCGCCGCTGGTGGTGCTTGTAGTGGTTGTGTTTGTCTGGGTGTTGTGACATTTGATCTGCCAGCTACTTGTCCACCAACGGTAGGAGCTGGATCTGAGTCGATGTCTAGATCTCTTCTGGGCTGCTTATGAATGTTTTGTTGTGGATTCAACTGAGTAAAAAGAAGAGGATGCTGATCTAGGGCTTGAGGTGAATTGAAGATAACATCACCATGAGCATGAGTTGAGGTTTGATGATCTCTTCTGGTTTCTCCCACAGCTGAATTTATTGGTGTTGATGAGACTTTTGACGAAGAAGCCCTGTTATAAACCAAAGAACTTGGCATCCCTATATCCCTATCTTGGTCTCTCAGTTCCATTAAATCTGGGTTGATGATCTAGTTCTTGATTTCAGCTCAGCCGCCTCACTTTGTTAAATAATAAATGGATCTTCTTAGACCATCATCATCACCAACGGAATCATCATTTTGTAACCGTTGATGATGTATTCCTAAATTCTTCAACCCTAACCCACAGCAGCTAACCTGAGAAACCACTTAATCAAAGAAATTATCAATCTAATCAAAGATCAAAGTTTTTTCCTTCTGCTTTTTTTTCTGCTTTTGACGTTCCTGGTGCTAAACCCACCAACCCATTTTCACTAATACAACCCTATTAGCAATACGTAAGCAAAAGATTGAGCAGTTGATGGACAAGTAGATTAGATTGATTATAAGTGTTTTAATTCAGACAAACCCAAAAAATAAAAGTAAAGAAGAAAAGAAACATCTTTGAAACTGAAACAGGAGATGAAACTTAGATATGGGCCCCAAATGCCTCAGCTTTGCTTGAGCTAGCTAAACAAATAGAAGACTCACCTTGATGAAGTAAACACGTTAGATTCGAAGAAAGAAGATAGTAATTGCAGCATTAAAAATAATATCCTCAAGTTAGAGCACGATTCAAGCATTGATTAAGGAAAATCTAGAACCTAATTAGACTAAGGAAAAACAAGAAAGAGAAGTAAAGATGATCAAAGAGGAGAAAGAGGTGAGAGAGAAATGTGTTTCATACCACCCATCCAACCACATAAAATCCATCTATCAAAGGAAAAGTGGATTGTTATTGGTATTGGTATTCAGAATAACCAGTGGCGAGTAATAAAGATGGCAGAAAAACCGACAGGTTCATGTTAGAACACTTCCATAGCCTGCACACTGGTCCAGTTCCCTAATTATTGCTCTCCCCACTCTCTGCGTGCTTTGGTACAATCTTTTACCTGCACTCTAGGCCTCTGCAACCCTAAAAAAACCTAACTAATTATATTTAATATATGACTTCAAGTGTAAGACATACTTGAAAGAAAAAAAAGGGTAAAATTATGGAGAGATATTTACGAGAAATGCGTGTTGAATCTGACGTCGGTTTGTTTCCCTCGAATCTCCTTGAATTCTCAAATGTCCAGGTTAAACTGTCCTGAAGAAGTAAGTTTATGAGAAATTAAATAAAGAGAAGAAGGGGTTAAAGATAATCAAAGAATCAAAGAGCTGAATTAAAAGGAAGTGATTTTGTTTTGGTGGGTTTAGGGAAGTAAAGTGTTAAAACGCTGGTCCACAGCACAGCACTTGTCCTTTATAGTGTGTGTCAGATTCTCTCTTTCTCGCAAAGACTCCCTTCTCTCTCTCTCTCTCTCTTTTGTGTTTGTGCGCCTGCACTGCACCCAGCACTCTCTGCAACTCCACTGTTGCCCTACCCAATCGCTTCCCTCTTCAACACTCTCTTCAGCTTTTTCTTTTTTCTTTTTTTCATAAAATCAGAACTTTTGCATATTGGTAGCTATTGATGATGGTGTGGCTGTGTTCTACTATTGTTGGACTCTTCTGCTCTTTAATTTAGCTTTGTGGTAAGAGTTTCTACCTTAGCTAATCCCAACGCTTCCTTTACTCCAACATGGACATTATTTGACTCTTCTTTCTCTTTTAGATCACGCTTACCTTTTTTTTTTTTTTTTTTTTGCCTGGTCCACACACCACTCTACCTATATGAACCTATTCTGTAGGTCAGACACTATTTCTTCTTACTCTTAATTATTTTCTACTTGAAAGTAAATAGGTAAAAGATGATAATTGGGGTTGCATACACATGGATACGCATTAGATGAATATCACTAGTGTAATTTTTATGTTTATTTAAACTTAGAAATAAAAATAAATGTTATATAGTGGGTCCGATTCTAAAACTAGAGGGACTCAATAGATGGCATCAAGAGGAGAAGAGCATTTTTGAAACTTAAATCTTCAACTTGATTCTCTTCTCTGCAAAAATGGCAAACTCAAAATCCCATAGAGGAACAATATTAGATTTGTTGACGATAATTAAGACAATGAACTTAGGATTTACATTACTCAATCTAAAATAATATTTCTTTTATGATTATATTAATTTCCATACTTTTTCATCCAACCAGCAAAATGAGAATCACACGCAAACTACAACACATTAATGATAAAATGAATAATATTCAAAAAGTCTACTTTATATGTACATATATCTGGAATCATTAATTAACAATTTGATTGAAATATAAACCATAATTGAGTGGTTGAGTAATCAAATAACATTTTTAAATGTATTATTAAAAAGATTTTGAGTTCAATTTATCTTGATTTTAAAAGGATTAATAAGGTCCAACAAAGATATTATCATCGGATTATGTTAATGATGTGGCTCACAATTAAAGTGAGGAAGTTTTTGCTGTTATAGATCACGTCCAAAAATGCCTCGATTGAACCATTCATTTGGCAGCTTAAATAATTGTATAAGATTAGACATTAAATCAATTCATTTGACAAACACGGCACGGGTATTTGCTTATCTTTTATTTTTATTTTTTTTCCTTTTTCCTTTCCTCTCAGTTAATTACCATGCGCATGCATAATATTGGCCCGTCCTTTCATCGGATTTGGTCAATCAAAACAAAACTTCAATATTTACCCTAGTCTTGTCGTGATGATCATATAAAAGAAATTATTCTCTTCGCATCAGGCATCAAATCCCACTCCTTCTAATTATTCTGTAAATAACTTAAAAATTCAAACAAAAATTAAATATAATTAAAACTGTTATGCCTAAAACTTCATCTCTACCAATTAGCCTTCAGCATACATCTCGACCAACCAGATTCAACAAGAGTACAAAGACAAAGTATGATAGTTGTCTTACTCATAAAATGCCTCAGAAAAGTATTTGCACCTACAACAGTCGTAATTTTATTAAATTAAAGATATGGAATAAAAAGCTCTTAACGTATTAGAATAAAGAAATTTTTTTATCAAATCAAAGCAATTTACAAAAAATACTTATTAGTTTGAGCGGAAAAAAGTATAAATAAGCCGTTTCACTCTTCACAATGGATCAATTTATTGAATTCGCACACTTATTCTACAAAAATAATAATAATAATAAAGACACCACTAAAAAGAGATTAGTCTATTATTCTCTACAAATACTTGTAACCTTGAGAAATCGTTCTTTTCGTAATCTTCACTAACGATCACAAAAGAAATCATAATACAATCACAATGGACGTAAGACTTACTCATAGCATCCAAACTATTCTAAAAATTTATCTTATCAACTTGTTATTTACGCACTAACTAACAAGCATCATCACCTCACTACAAACAGTCTTACAATCACCTCATATGTAACGTCTTAGTATTTTATACGTATGTAATCATTAGTGTCAAAAACTACATATAATTAATCATTTAGTTATAAATAATATTACATTAACAAACCATTTTCGCTCATTTTCTTTCACAAAGCTAATAGGTCAGTTTGTAATAACTTTTTTTTATTTAATAATATATCTCGTTTGACTAAATATAAATTAATTAATTATAAACTCTCATATCACATATATAGGAGAGAATATTATGAGAGTTATTTTTCGACCAATCATTATTCTTTAGCTATTTATTATAATACGAGGCAGAATACGAATAAAATAATAATGTTTGACTAAAATTGAGCAAACGAATTGAAGTAGCTTCGTTGAAGCATCTAAATCTGAGATTGTGTGAATGTGGTGTGGGTCAAGTTTACATACATGCACCTTTTCTTCTCTCTCTCCTGGCACAGACTGGGAAACAAAATGGTCACGTCTGCTCTGTATTAAATATTAATTTAGTATTACTAATATAACTCTAACCGTGGGAATTCATGGTTAGGGTTTAATGGAACAACTGATCTCGTGAGCCACTTGATGTCTGTGACTCTGTACATTAATATAATTGTATAACTTATTATTTAATTTAAGGGAACAATTTCCGAGTACGTAATCATCAAATTAAACGAATAAAGACCAATCATTAAACTAATCCAACCTCCCCCCCGGTCTTGTTAATAAATTAATATTAATGCATGCACAAGCACTAATTGCCAGGATATTGAACACGTGGCAAAAGTGCAGCCAGGTTTTATTATATGGTCCATCTGTAAGTTTGTCCAAAGGAAATAAGAATGCAGCCATTACTGATCCCTTCTATTGACCTGTAAATTAGTTCAATCCAAATCTTTAGATACAAAGGAACATGGAAGAACACTGCACATAATCTACCTGTTACCCTAAAGTTTAAACATAAAAATTTCAATATGACTGACTGTGTTGTCATCTCACAGTGCAGCAATTTGCTAGGGTTTAGCCCCTGACATATATAGTCTTTTATTTTATGGTCAGTGTTTGGAGCTTTAGATTTTTTTCGGTGATACTAAAATGTGAAATAAAAATATCAGACCACCTAATCAACGTTATCACGGTATTTTCTGTTTTATCAAAGAAAATACCAACTTGATTACGAGGATAATAAATCAGATAGGATAATTGTACCACGGGTTGGCCTTTTCCCAAACTAGAATCAGAAAAAGCAAATCTAATCTACTTATGGCTCCTGAATTCACATCAAAATCTGCACCCAGGCGTTTGAAAGAAATCTGATGATGGCCTTGTGGTTGTATAGCTTCCCCTAGATTTCCTGCTTTCCCTTGGATCTTCTGTTGCTCTTTCTTAAATATTATCAACTGACTACCCTATTTAATTCCATTTAATTCTCTTGTATTCTTCATCATGTAAGTTTTTCTGTTGGTAGATCAGATAATTTTAACACTCCGAAATAAACAATTTCCTTAACTAATGTTTAATCAGATTTAAGAATTTGACTAAGTGCTTGAAATCCAAGCAGAATAAAGATAGATATGGTTGAAAAGAGAATTTAGTAGGTAAATTACTTTTGTCCTTTCCCTTGTTTGGACCGTATATAGTTTTCCAGTTGGCACTATTGTTTTTGCGGCTATTAACGAGAAAAAAAAAAAAAAAAAAAAAAAAAAGAGTTAAATACATATCTTGGATATTAAGATGACAAATGATAAGACTGGTCCTCAATTTGTTGTTTTCACTCCAAGTGAGTGCATGCTTAATTATGATTTAAGCTTTGGAATATTGGACCACTAACACTAGTCCCTCTCATAACCCACCTAATTAAATGGAAAATCATTCAATTAATTGTAATTTGTAATCCCAATCTTAATTCAATTATCATTCAAATCAAAAGAAGACTTAGTTTCCATAATTTGGCGCATGTTAGCAAAGAGAAGTGTTGTTACGAAAATTCTCAACAACCAAGGGTATCCAATCAACCAAGACGAGACCGGATAGGATGTATGCGTGATTATAAATAATCAGTTTGGATTGGACTTAAAAATCCACAACGTGGTGAGACAAGAGACTTTTAAAGTAGTTTGGCGGGTTAGAACTAAGTCTATGTCCACTATTATCTTATTATTTATACCCCGATTACATACAAGGTGATTACAAGAGGAAAACCGTAATAGCAAGGTAAAATGCTCCCCTAAGTAGGTTTTTTGTGTTCAAGTGTATTTTTTTCAAGGATGTCTAAAACGGAGGTGATGCCTCCTTTTTATACATATTGTCTGACAATAGTTGAGAGTTAATAGATTACGGGGTATATTATACACACAATCCCTCTTAATCTGTATTTGAGTTAGCCTTCTCCCATACTTAATTCAGAGCAATCATGCTTAGGGACAGATGAGCTTATTAGTTAAGACATTTATTGTGAGAGTGACACGTGGGCTATCATGGTCACTTGATCTCGATATGGTGCATAGACAGACGATGCAAATCTAGTCGTTGGAAAATCATGTATAACAAGAAGAAGTGGGCAAGAGCTAGTCAGACCACTACTGAATTTGAAAAGATTAGGATGTAAGAGCACTTACTTTTAGTATAAATGAATTGGAAATTATTTGGTGTGAATATGGCACCATAAGTAAGCAAATTAACGTTGATTTAATTAGTTGTCTCTATTCACATTTAAATTAAAACATAAAATTCATATTATTTTCTTGTGCCCAAAGACTTAGTTCTATTATTGCACTGAAAAGTTTAAAGTTGGGAGTGGCCCATTTCTGACTCCTGGTGGGATACATTTTGTTTGATAATTGGAGATACCTTCATTCACAACCTGCTCCTTGACTAATAAAATATGTTCGCTTTGGGCATTATCTGGACTGGGGAGTTAAAGACTTTTGTCCAATATTGTTGATATTTGGGCAAATCTAACATACCACCATTGATTGGGTCCTCACACTCAGTTCATAACATGTTATGCTAGCTGCTAAGAAACATCAATGTCTTCACTAGGGTAGCTTTTTATTTTAAAATTGTATTTGTCCTTGTCGTCAAGGAACTTGGGCTCAACTAAACTAAGTCGTTAGAAATTAGAGGTTTAGAGTTTATTGCATCTTCGTAGGAAGCAATTTTATTCAGTCAACGATATAAGCATGACTTCATGGAATTTATTTTTTGTTTTTGATACGAACAGAACGACATCTTGATGTCGGTATTTCCTAAAATATTATTCAGATTTTAGAATTGATTGTATTGGGCCGTCATGGCCGAATTTCTACCATCTTCAGAAACGGACAAGAAGGTCCAGATCCTCATACAAAATAAATCAGGCCGAGCTAGGCCTGAGCCCAATTTGATTTGGGTTCTCATTGGGTGGGAACAAGCATAACACTAGCTATCATCCCTCCCGCGATAAGACCCATGAGCCATCAAATATAACAATATGGAAGCAGTCTAAAATAATTGATGTAGAAGTGTAATGAAGCGGCGACTGTATTGTATGAAAATGGACGCCTGGCTGGTTTGGTTTATCTTTTCTGCTAAATGGGCATATCGTGGTTGTGAATTACGCAGGCAGCTGATAATAAAATTATGATTTCATCCCTGCAAAACTTGGATCTTGGATGGCTATCAGCTCGTCAACTAAATACAGTTCATTGACACAACTTTAGTGCTCAAACGTTCAATAGGAAAAAACCAAGTTTTATTTGTTTCAAGATATAATCCTCTGTTACATATGAACATCTATTAGCTGGAATTGTTTCTGGACTAAATGGGCTGGCTCTCATGTCATGGTCTCATAGATCATTTAGCGAGTATATACAGCCTTATGCTATCTAATTTTGTTCTACATTCTTGTCAGATCAACATAGATGACAAGATCAAGGACATATTCTGCCATCCGATTTATTTGTAATGAGAATAATATGTGCATTGCTGTGTGTAAGATAAGAGGAATGTCAAATTCAGAAGAAAGATTCAGATTCTCAACTTTTTTCGTTTGAATCAATCCAATTCCACTACTTGTATTCGCATTGGTTTCTGTTGAATAAAAAGAACAGAATATTTGTATTCACATTGGTTTCTCTTGAAGAAATGGTACAGAAAAATGGGCATTGCATTACAACTCAAACAGCAAGTTTTTCGTTAAAGTTGGGAGGATGAGTGGCACTTATCTACGTCACAACCAACTGGAAGGAAAAAGCTTATAGAACATTCCAATATTTGATGAATCCTGAAATAGTCTGTCAATTGTGAGCCTACAGTACTGCCCCTACAATTGGTGTATTTTCCATCGGACTTCACTTGGGTTCCAATATGTATGATTTGGTTAATAAGTATTGCTCTGTTTTTGCAAATGCACAATCAATATTGTGTAAGTGTGATAATAAGCTCAGAGTTAACAATAGCAAAAAGAAGTATTACCTTGTTGATTCTTCATGAACTAGTACATGGCAGAGGAAATCAGAAATTGGGTGTAATTCAAACCACAATTATTATACATATTAAATATAGCCAGAGTTCTACAATGCCAAATCAATAATCTATGGTGCTTCAACAATATTTTCACCTGCAACTACATTTGGTGAAGTTCCTTTGGCTTCCATTAATCTCCACATGTACCAAGCCCCAACAGATCTGTAAGGCTTCCACTTCTCACAAACCTCTTCCATTTTCAAAGCCCCCGGCAACTCTTTTAATCCATACAAAGCTTGCACGCCTTTTCTCACTCCCAAATCACCCACCGGCAAAACATCCGGTTTGTGCAGTGAAAATATCATAAACATGTGTACAGACCAAGGGCCAATACCCTTCACACTCGTCAACATTTTGAAAAGCATCTCATCGTCCATTTCAAGAATCGAATCATCCGATAAAACCCCCCTTACGTATTTGTCTGCTAAGTCATGAATGTAGCTCGCTTTTCGAAACGAAACTCCCGTTTCACGAAGCCGTTGAGCTGAGATTGATAAAACAGCGTCGGCGAGGACCTTATCTTCGCCGCCAACCAGGGAGAGGAAACGATCGTAGATTGATTTTGCAGCTTTGGACGCCAGTTGCTGATAAAGTATGCTTTTAACGAGAGACAAAAACGGCGTTCGACCAGACTCGAATGAGGGTGCACGGTGTGTGTCTATGAGGGTTGCCAGAAGAGGATCTGAGCCGCGTAGATATTGCAGAGCGAGGTCCATTTCGCCATTGAATGTTAGTGGCTTAACAATTTTGGGGGAATTATGAGGATTGTTGATAGGAGGGGTGTGGGTGCTAAGTTTTCGGATTTTTCGGGTACGAAATGGAATTTTGGAGGAGACTGAGAGGTTTTGAGAAGTTTCGTTTGCGGTGGTGTTGCTGGTCCGAGATGGCCTCTTCTTCATTTTTGGGAGGGTGTTTGTTAGGGCTTTCATGTGACGATGGCAGCAAGGGCTCGAATGAAAAGTGCCGCCGTCGTCTAGATCTATTTGAAGACTGTGGCCACACCCGAGGCCACCAACTAACACTTGGACCAGAACGTTTTTCACTCTGACATCAAAAAACGAAAATCTGGTTTTAAATGCCAATTATTAACCGCATCGTTTTACCATTGCTTGGAGATCACGGTAGGATATCTTATATTCTAATAATTTACTTATTTTATTATGCTAAGACTTATTCAATATTTGAATAAAATATGACCTTTTTTTTTTTTTTTTAATTGGTTTAACAGATAAGACCTTTCATCTAATGTTCTAAAACCCATCCTGGTCAATTCAACCGATTCAATCTAGACCTGGGGCCTTCATTGGGCCGGATTAATAGTTTTTCTATTCACCAAAAACTTTATAAATTTGGGACGAAGATCGATGAACAATTGAAGGTTAGAATGTTGAGGTTTTTGAAGAGGAAGTGCCGATGAGTTCAATAGTGGCGACGGAGGTGATTTCCGGTGAGTGAATTAATCGAAAATCACAAAACTAAATCGATGACAACAACCCGCTATTGCCACCAATTGGGGGAGATAGGGGATTTTCATCAAGAGGCTTAAAGGATTTCAGGGGTGTTTTTATTATATTTTAAACTTTTGGACACTGGTTCCAACCTATGGATCAAACTGGTCAACCCGTAGCCCAACCACTTTGCTGGGTTCCATCCATGGTTTGTTATTAAAACACTGCTTTCATCTGCTTTTATTATTTTTTTATTCCTCTGCAACTTTCATACCTTCGCTCTAACACTAGAGTGAGTCACTAGAATCTTTGTTTAATTATTCTTCAAATTAGTGTTAGAAATTAAATATCAAAATTTTTGTAAGCTAACAAATAAATTAAATAATTACTGAATATTTTATTAACAAAATTTACAAATAATATATATTATTTTTCAAAAAGGCATAGTAAATGCGTATAAGAGTTTTTTTAATTTTCTAAAAATAAGAAATTAAAAAAAAAAATTTACTCTAGTGCTAGAGTTGTCTGGACTCTAACAACTGGAGTATTAGAATGACTTTCTCTAACTGCTAGAGTGAGGAGGGTAAAAGTTGAAAGAAATTTGATGAATGGTCTTTTATCTATTTAGACAATTAAAAAAAAGATCAAATATCAATTTGATCATTAAAAAAAAGGTTTTATAAGTAATTATTTTATCTTTTATTATATGATTCATGTCTCTACCTTTACAAAAAACATTAATCAATACATAAAATGTTAAAGGGTGTCTATTTATAACTAATCTAATTCATCTTCTATTGTCAATTGTTAATTCTCAATTTTTTTTCCACAAATTTTATTTTGAAACTAAACTCTCGTCGAATCCTGCCATCATTTGAATATGTTTAAATAGCAGTATTATGTTTACAATTGAGTTGTACAAACAGGCAAAAAACAAAGGACATACTAGTTATTTTATATGAATTTTGTGCAATTTTTTACTTATTTACATGACTCAGTTGTAAGTATAATATTATTGGTATTTTTATTTTCAGTTGTTATAAAAGATTTCAATTTAAGTCTTTCATCAACATCAAGGTAATTGATTGAATCAAGATTATCTCAAAGATTGTAAAGAATCTCTTGAACTATTATACAAAAATCATTATGAAATTATTGTAATATAACACTTAGTGGCCGTTTGGATCAGGGGTAAATAAGATAATTGGGTAGTATTCGTTTATTTTACAAGATTACTGTGTTTGGTTTGTAAGTAATAAAATATTATGGTAATCTTTTATTGCAAATAATGGTTACTGTTGGTAATGTGGAGGGTAGTCTTATTACCTTGCTAGGGGCTGTTATTAAAACATTACCGGGGTAATATAATTTTTCTTCCTATTTTGCCCTTAATTAAAAACCATTTCGGACACAATTGTCCTCAAATGTATATCAAATAACAATTAGCCAACCCCCCTACATTTGAAAAATTAGTAAAACACTCAAATCACAAAAAGTTTAAAAGTTAACAAAATACCCCCAACCACCTAAGACCATCACCACTAGCTGTCGACGTTAGTCACTGTAATGGTGCACGACCAGCGGGATCTGGCCGGTTATGCACCGGTAAGGTTGGCCTTTTATGATCCATGGCTAAAAACAGCCAGATATGATGTTTCTATGGCCGTTTCACGACCAAAGATGTGGCCATAAAACGGTAACAGATCTGGCCGTGAAATGGCATTACCAAAGATATGGCCTTTTCACGGTCAAATCTGTGGCCGTTTCATGGTCACATTGAAACGGCCATATCTTTAGCTGTGAAATGACCATAGATCTAGCCGTTTTTTGGCCATAAATCTATGATCCATTGTCATTTCTAGCTTCTTTGACGCACGGTCGTTCATATACGGCCAGTCGTGCACCATTCCTTCGACTGTTGGTAGCGGCCGGCGGTGGTGGCTGGCTGCCGACAATGCGTTGGGGTGGGTGGGCGTGATTTTGCTACAAATTAAAGTTTTATATGGCTTGAGTGTTTCAGCAAAATTTCAAATGTAAGGGACTATAATAAATGATTCAAAAAATAATAATAACAAATATTATTATATTAATATTTAAAAAGAAGGGAAATTTAGTAATCTATATGACATACCCATCTATTTATCCTCCCAACCAAACATATTATTCACCAATTTATTTGAACCAACCAAACACATTTTTTAAACATTCCTAACAATCTTCAAGGTGATTTTTCTTTCGTTAATATAATATACCCATATAATAAAACATTATATGATCTAAACCTCCCTTAAAACAATTAATTTATCTACCTACAATAACACTACACTTAACAAAGTCTTATACAAAACAATAATGTTTTGCTTACAAAAACTCTCATATAAAATAAGGTGGTAGGGCATTACCACGTCATCAAAATTAAATTAAAATTCTCTTATTAAGTTTACTTATTTTCATTCTATTAAGGAATAATTAAACATTTCCATTCCTCTTAAAAAATCAGCCAAAAATCATCTTGGACCTTATGAGGCACAAGCAGGTAACTTCTACTAATAGGCCCAGGGCCATGGCCCAATTCTAGCCAGCCCTACGTCAAAGTTCATGTCATGGGCCAGACCCAGGCTTAAGCCCACCTCTCTCCATATTGGCCCACCTAGGCCCATGTCCGTTGTTCCATGGTAACCTCCAATAGTTTAAAATCCCACTAAAACCCTAATACACCTACTTCTTATTTGAGTTTTATCCTAATTCACCCGAGATCATATATCTTACGCAAATTAGGACTCTCAATCCTACTAAGGCTTGTAAACCAAGGTCTTTCCTATTTACTAGTACTCTGCCATTACGGATTCAAAGTCCTATTAGGATTCAAAGATCCTATGACCACTATATAAATAGAGGTCCTTCCTCTCATTAGGGAAAATCTCAATACCATCTACTTACTCCTAAGTTTTTGCTCTTAAGAGTTATACACCAATGTCGTAGTTTTAGTCTCCGACTAAACTTCCGGTAACCATTCTTTCCCTTAAGCCCTCACTAAATAGTCTCATTCAGCCTTATTAACTTGAGCGTCGAAGTGCCTACGGCAAACACCACACTAGTGTTTACGTAAGCTTCGTGCTTGTTTGCTTTGTGTGCAGGTTCAATGGGCTGTCAGTGACCTCAACCTTACAAGATCAGACATTTTTCCATAACTGTAGATTTTAGTATATATATATATCTCGGTATCTCTTTTACTTTTGAATGCCCATCTCCACTCATATAACTCTTCACCCATCCATTGTCGAATTTATGGTGAAATGAAGTTCAGTTTTGATATGAGATAACCAAAAACCAAAGTCACATTCATTATATCTCTTAATTTCTTAATTACTACCATTATAATTATTTTATGAATATATGTTCTGTTCGTTTAAATTTAACAGCATGTTCAATGTTCCTAAATTATATCAAGTAAACAAATTAATCATTAAACATCAATTCTAACACGGCAAGTTAGCGTAAAAACAAGCTAGCACACGATTATGCCTTTAGGGTTGATAAACAAGTCTCAATCACAGAAACTTAATTCATAAAGTTAGAAAGATTATCTGAAAAAATCACTCTATATCTTCAAAAGAACGAATAATATGTTTATACAGGGAGATGACAACCAACCGAGGAAACTCTCACTGTTGACTAGTTATGAAATAAGAAAGAACTCTAAATAAAATAGAAAAAACATATAGAAAACTTAAACGTCCCGAAACACCGAAACATTGGATTTTGATCTCAAAAACGACCCCCAACCGAGGTACTGGTTGGATCACGATGTCAAGCTCAAAACGAGTTTTTTATTGATATTTTATAGGCCTCGTAACTTCTTTTCAACCAAATTAAAAGTTATTATTACTTTAAGTTG
The DNA here is from genome assembly GCA_026229545.1 of Pistacia atlantica. Classification (NCBI taxonomy): domain Eukaryota; kingdom Viridiplantae; phylum Streptophyta; class Magnoliopsida; order Sapindales; family Anacardiaceae; genus Pistacia; species Pistacia atlantica. The sequence continues at coordinate 24,884,692 of CM047901.1, read as the reverse complement.
ACATGCCTACTTAGGATTTAGAACTTTGAGTCGTGCATTTGCGCTTCAAACATTTTACGTCAAATTCAACCGGGCTTGAATCTCCCACACTCGCAACAAAATAATTTGCCTTTCCTTTCTTCTTGATCTGCTCAACGTAAAAATAAAGAGATTTCTACAATAAAGGAAAGCGATTTATGGAACATTGATGAAAAAATGAAATAATAAATAGAGATTAAATGTAAACGAGATTTTGTCGACCAGTCGAGCAAATTTGGAGAGCAGAAAGCCCTAGAATCCTCGGTATTTAAAGTGTAAAACAAGTGAACTTAATAAGATAATTAATTAAATTAATTTAATTTTGATGATGGAGCATGTTGTCACATCATTTTATATAAAAGTCTTTGTATAAGATTTTGTAAGAATAATGTCAGTTAACTATTTATTATTAAATAAATATCATATATAGAAAGTTTTTGTAGACTTCAATTTGTATAAATAGGTGAATAAATATATATAAAATTTAACTTAATAATTATAGATAAATGATTACTATTTATTTTATATATGTAACATTACTTTTATTGGAACTAAAGAGAAAGAAGAAAATTTATGAATAGAAAAGTATAAGGAAATTTTAAGATAGCAAAGAATTATTTAGAATTTCAAATAACGACTTGAAAAAGAATAACAATAATCCCACAAGTTTAGGATCTACCTCAGTATATGTACTGTAAATCCGTGTGAGTTGCACATGCTGTTGTAAAACAATAATGAACGCACTGCCAGACTACCAATTAAACAAACTATTATGTGCATACGGCCAACTAAGTCAACATTCTGGACAAAACGACTCCGACCGTCACCAACCTTAGCGCACAGTAATACCTGTCGACGTTAATTTCTTACACGTGTCAGTTGGCCTACAAATTTTTTAAATTTAGAACATCGTCCTGTCAACTGGCCCCACCGACCACTCTCCGTTTCTCGAATCATTACTTCAAATTATTGAATGCAGCTTCATTAACTCAGTCCAGTATCGTCGATCCAATCAGCGTTTCTGTGATAACTACTATTACGAGAAACTATGAGTTTCAGAGACGATAACGAAGATGGAAGGGACCTACGGAAGCCGTTTTTGCACACTGGGAGTTGGTACAAAATGGGCTCCAGACAGTCTAGTATCATGTCTTCATCAGCTCAGATCCTCCGTGATGGTTCCATCTCCGTCGTCTTTTGCGTCCTCATCGTCGCCTTGGGCCCCATCCAATTCGGTTTCACGGTAATAACATGTCTACGTACAAGGCTATTTTCTCATCCAATTCACGTCTTTATTGAAGGCGCATTTATTATTTGATGCAGTGTGGCTACTCTTCACCTACGCAAGATGGAATCATCAGCGATCTTAATCTTTCAATTTCAGAGGTTTGAGATTGTGGCATTCGATATTGGATTTGAGATTTCTATTCACTATACGTTATATAAATTTAGAGTTTGTTATTGCCAAACAGTTCTCCATATTCGGCTCTTTAGCAAATGTGGGTGCTATGGTTGGTGCGATAGCTAGTGGTCAAATAGCAGAGTACATTGGCCGGAAAGGGGTAAACATGCTAACTCCATTCAGTTAAAAATTATTAAAAATTTTCAATGTGATTTGATTTCTGAAGCATATTTATTAGTTGCTTAATTCTTTCTATTCTATAGCAGAATTAAATTGCAATTGAAACTTGAAATTTGATGTTTACCACCTTGGGTTAGTCCTACTAGGGCTTTGATTACATATTGATTCATGTACTGATTACCAACTGCTGAATTGTGATGCTGAATGGCAGTCGCTAATGATTGCTGCGATTCCTAATATCATAGGATGGCTCGCCATATCGTTCTCCAAAGTGAGTTATCACTACTCCATGATAACTTAGTTCTTTTACTTGTCTGTGCTATGAAAGTTTCTCACTGTGTACAACTTTTTGGTGCTGCTATAGGATTCTTCATTTTTATTTATGGGAAGGTTATTGGAAGGGTTTGGCGTTGGTGTAATCTCTTACACGGTAATTTTGAAGATTTTTGGCTTTCAAACTGTCATTCGAATGTTTTTGGAGGATATAATGCTGAAAATCAGTAATTCTATTGGTTTAAATATTGTCTAGGTGCCTGTGTACATAGCTGAGATATCACCTCAAAACATGAGAGGAAGTCTTGGATCTGTGAATCAGGTTGGACTGTATTTTCATGCTCTTTTAGTTTGTCAATTAGTCAGCTCATTATTCAATATATTTATATCTAATGATGTTTACTAATTAGTTCCGTAAACTCTTTTATTTTCCTAGCTCTCAGTTACAATTGGAATATTTCTAGCGTATTTCTTGGGACTATTTGTCAACTGGAGAGTGCTTGCAGTTTTAGGTGAGACCATAATTACTTTCTTTTTTACATCAAATCTTTCAAGTACTCCAACAATACGAAAACCAAATTCTTTGGGACTTCATGTCTGTGGTATAAGTGTATGGGCCTGTGTTTGTAAATTTCATCAAGTCAGTTTTCTCTTTGACAAATGAATCAATGGGGAAATCACCTTGCTGTGCAAAAGAAATCACTATTGAAAAGAAACACAAGTGTTAAGCTCTTTTGGTGCTGCTGATTTCTCATTTGTATTTCATTGCAACAAAGTTTCCCTTCACTTTATTTTCCTTGAGTTCAATTTTTATAATACTTACCATTCAACTAAGTTGATTATTGCATAGTTTTCATCAATGAGTTATTTACACTTCATTTGTAGGGATTCTGCCATGTACAATATTGATTCCTGGGTTATTTTTCATACCGGAATCTCCTCGATGGCTGGTATGACTCATATTAATTTTGCATTGATAGGAATCTTTTTTTTTTCTTTTCTTTTCTGGTTCATCTCTCTCCTGTTTACTCCCCCTTATTTCTTGTTGTTTGTTGGGGTGCTCTGTGACGTTACATTTGTATCCAGGCCAAAATGGGGATGACAGAAGATTTTGAAGCATCTTTGCAAGTTTTACGGGGTTTTGATACAGATATTTCTATTGAAGTTAATGAAATAAAGGTGTTGAACTAAACTTTCACTAATTTATTTTTAACACCTAAATTAAATTTATGCCATCTTGATCTAACTCAGTTAATTTGTGTTGCACAAAATCTGTCAATGATTAGTTTAAGGATCCAGTTCTTGTGCCTCTTTTTCTAAATAACAATGTCTTAACGGATGTACTTTACACAGAGGTCTGTAGCGTCTTCAACCAGAAGAACAACAATACGATTTGCTGATCTAAAGCGAAAAAGATATTGGTTTCCATTGATGGTAAACTGGTTTATTTTGTTTTCACTGATCTCATTGTCTGATGTTGTTTCCTTTGTCCTTTAAACTGTTTAGAACCCTCAACTTTAATGTGAATTCAACCATTTCAGGTAGGAATTGGATTATTGGTTCTCCAACAACTCACTGGCATCAACGGTGTTTTGTTCTATTCGAGTACCATTTTTAAAAGTGCTGGTTAGATCAATACTTCTTTGACTTTGCACCTTTATTTGCTGATCTTGGAATAGATAGTGGTTGATTTTTTCTTTTCACTTGGAGTTTTTAAAATGTCTAAATGAAATGTATAGACCACTCATGTTCTGCATATGCAATATGGTTTGGGGTATGAGATATCAGTGCAACAAACTTACTGTCTGACATCTGCCCAGTATTGTGTCATAAAAAGCAGGAAAAGAAAATAAATTTTATTTACTAGAGTTTGTATCTTCATGTGTCCCTATGTAAAACTGGTAACTTAAACCAAGTGAGCTGTCCGGATTAGGTTCACTATGTTGTATTGATTGTGCCCCGGCAGCTACTTACCCTGAGTTTGGTGGAATTTGATTGGAATATTTTATTAATCTTTTAGAGGAAATGACATTATAAGTGGCATGGTTTCTAGATTTTTTAATGTTTGATGCCAATACTTTATTAAGCTTCTGCAAATTTGAACAGGGATCTCATCAAGTAATGCTGCCACATGTGGACTGGGGCTTGTTCAGGTAAAATTTCATGACTGCATTGTTGTGATTCCTTGTACAGGTATTCAGACACAGCAAATGACTTATGATTAGGCTCATCTAGGTCCTTTCACTTTTGTAGGTCATTTCTACTGGGGTCAATACATGGTTGATGGACAGAGCTGGCCGCAGGCTGCTTCTTTTAGGTGCGTTTGAGCAAATTCTTCATTCTTTTTCCTGTTTAATTTGAATCTATATGAACTCAAGAGGACAAACTAATTAAAAAAAAATTCAATTTGAAATCTGTTTTGCAGATATCCTCAACTGGGATGACTGTTAGCATGTTACTTGTTGCAGTTTCATTTTATTTAGAGGTTAGTGTGCAATAGATCCCATTTGTTCTTTGTTAGTTATACTATGTAAAGTTTATTGTTCATCAATTTCAAGAGTTTATGAACCTTGGATAGAACTTTTTCCAGTTTTTCCTTTCTACTAAGCTAGGACTTCCTTTTGATGCTTTTTTCTACCTTTGCTTCTTGTTCACTTTGCCAGGGTATTGTGTCTGAAGATTCTCGTTTATATAGCATACTGGGGATACTGTCACTTGTGGGCCTTGTGGTATGAACGCAGATCATTATCGTTTCTTCTGGATTTCCGTTTTAGGTAATTGTTTCCTTATTAAGGATTTCTCTCTCAGTTTGACCAACAATTTTTTTATCCAGCTTCTGGTGATTTCCTTCTCCTTGGGAGTTGGGGCAATTCCTTGGGTTATTATGTCCGAGGTATGCAAAATTAGATTAACAAAAAGTTTTCACATCTTTTGGCTTATGCTTTATCTAGGGATTTTGCTGGTGGTTTTAGTAGTTGTTGGTTCATCTTGATTTGTATAAAGCCTAACAGCACTTAGTATTTAAAAAATCTGAAATCCTTTTCAGCAACTTCTTGCTTTGATATGCTGCGGGCTTGTACACCTTGTTTAATAAATTACTGCTATAATTGCTTTTGGCAAAGTTTTTTTCTTTCTCGAGAGGTGTATAAAAAGAAACAGATTTGCAATAGCTTGAAGTTTGTGCTGGGGAGAATGGGGAGAATGGCACATGTACCTCAAGAAACGCTAAGTTTCTGTAGCTTGTAATATGGTTGTTTGCTAATGACAATTGGGGTTATGGCTTTGCTATTATGACTTTCTGTGTTATTCTCCCTTAGTATCTCCAAATTTTTTCTTCATAATTTAGAACTTCAAATTTTAAGTTTTCTGTCGTTTGTAACAGTAAAAAAAAAACTTAACTTAGTTGGATCCAGGAATTGCTATATTAAATCATGTATCTGTCTTCTGCATTTTTTTTATCCCCTCTTTTTGACGTTCGAGTTATTCAACTTTCAAATTTGCGTATTGCAGATACTTCCAGTAAATATCAAGAGCCTTGCGGGCAGCGTTGCAACATTGGCAAATTGGCTGGCATCCTGGATAGTTACAATGACTGCAAATTTACTTTTGACTTGGAGCAAAGGAGGTAGCTTGCTCTGTCTCTCTCTGTGTTATATGTGTGCGTTGCAATGGTGGTGTACATCAAATTTTGTATTAAAGTGTTTTCTTCGCTTGCAACAGGAACCTTCACTATTTACACGATAGTCACTGCTTTCACTGTTGCTTTTGTGTCCCTTTGGGTCCCTGAAACCAAAGGAAGAAGTCTGGAAGAAATTCAGTCTTCTTTTAGATGAAAGTGTTGTATCTACCCTAATCCTTTGCAAGTATGTGTCAATCTGCGGTCTGGCCTCGCATCATCAATATTCAGGCAAATTGCTTCCATCGTTGCTCTATAAATCATGTGCATAATTTATTGGGTGGAAGGGGAAAAAGGAAGACAAAAACCATATTGTTATTATTATTTTCAAAAATTCTTCTAATATTATTTTTTTCATCCAGTATATTGAATAAAAGGTTTCTTCATTCTACTGGAGAACACTGAGGAATGTTACAGAACACAAACAATAATGCTGAATAAAAGAAACAGTCGGAGAGGATCATTCAGAAAGATGGTGTGAGTTTTCACTTTTGGGATCCTTCTGCATGTAGAGAAGCAAGAAATTGCTTGAGATACCTATTGTAGACGCAAGGTCGCTCTAAGTGAACCAAATGACCTGCATTCTTTATGCCCTGAAATGTTGCATTCTCTCCTAATTGCCTGTAAGCAAACAACCAAAGTCATCTTAGATTTTTATGGGACTCTTAACTCTTAACCATTCCATTAACAACTTTCTTTACCGACTAATAATATTGATCATTAATTCTGGTTTGTCTATCTGTGAACTGGTCTTTTTATATATATAAAGGTCTGATAGTGAAATATCTGGATCAAAATCATATAGCTTTATTTGTTTATGGGGTATTGAAGGTCCCTTGTTAAATGTACGTTTCACATCGAGGTTTGAGGCTCAGACTTCAGAAGAGTAATAAATGCAATTAAAGTGAAGTTGACATACTCTTTCATGTTGTGGGCTAGCTCTAGATTGAATATTTGATCTTTCTCACCCCATAGGAGATGTATTTTCTGCAAGTAGTTGGCCAGAATTTATCATTTTCTGGAAAAAGAAATGGGAAAATGAAACAACAGAGGAAGGTGCTCATTAATTTGGTTACCTGTGGAAATTTTGGGACGATGGGGTCTTTGTTACTTATCACCAAAGCATCCAGGAGTTCAGACCTCTCCTTCCTATTGGTGAACATCACCTGTCATTACTCTTAACACCTCGTTAATAGCAACTACCAAAATTAAGATAACAAAATGATCTTGGGGTGCTATTAAATATGTCTATTCTAGATGAACCACCACAACACTGCTTTAAACCAGCAGTTCTGTTTGACAAGTTTAATTGGAATAGTAGTTAGTTGAACAAAGAGGATCGTCACGGAATGGTACTACAAACATAATATACATCTAATTTACAACTTAAAATTACTTAAAAGGAAAACCGTGTTAAGGTCTGTTTAGTTTTATAAAAACTTCATCTCACTTTCAACATTTAAAGCTTTTTTTTTTTTTTTTTTTGGGTAATCGGAGATGTTCAGACAGTTTGTATGCATTTTGATTAATACTTCAGCATCTATAAGTTAACGATTTGATAAACCCTTAGTGACTATCCCTATTAACAATGAAAGAAATTAAATTTAAGACCTCTAGAATAATACAAAAATGGTTAGCATCTAAATAATTGGTGTCAACTATTAGTTGAGTAGGAAAATTTTCTAAAACTTAAAAAAAAATTATGTTTACATAAAATGAATTTGTTAATTTACATATTTTATAAATATGGTATATTAATAGACTTTTTCGAATCATTGATCCCTGTCAGTTTTGTCGTATTGGCTTTGTGACGTAGGTCAAATTAAACCTGTACTATGCATTAAATACGCTATGCAAGATGTGAATAATACACAAAGAAGAGTATATCAAGATTTGGCCAATTTGCAAAGAACAACAATGACCTCTCTGTATATGGTATTCTCATCAGCCATATGGACAGGCATATATTTGTGCAAGTTCTACCTAACTGGTTTTATTGGGCATTTTCAATTTGTAATTTGATCGATCATCCTTCAACGGAAACCATGTGATTTTACTCATGCAAATGGCTATCCAGAGTCCAGAGACATTGTTTAAATTTGAATACAAATGAGCATTAAACTATATGTAAAAAAATTATAAAAAGAGTTAAACGGTAGAAATTGAAAAGTAAGTGCAAATTACCTCAAGATAATCTTTATGAAGGCGATCAGGGAACCAGAGCTTCTTGTGAACAGCAACAGAGAGAAGAGCTTTTAAACCCTTAACCGAATTCGGCAACAATAACTCTGAAGATGAAGAGAACCCAAGTCTGCTTAGTGTTTCATCAGTTATAGAATCAGTCATGGCCAGGATCGAACCAGACACCACCATGCTCTCAACCAAACTCGGATACAACCCAGCCAACTTAAACGCAACCATGCCACCATAACTAAACCCCACTACGATACACTTATCTATCCCAAGTTTTGCTAAACCTTTAGCCAAATTGTGGGCCTGAAAAGCCGGTGACCGATCGGCATTATCTGTGCTGGAGCCCCCAAAGAAGAGAAGGTCAGGGACATAAACGGAGTATTTTTTAGTTAAGGCACCAATTTGGAATTGCCAAGTGACAATACCTTCAGCAGCAAAACCATGTACAAGAACAACAACTGGTTTGGTTGGTTTGTTCAGCTCTTGAATATTCTTTTCGCCCTTTTTCGGTTTCTTGAAGGTTTCACATGGAACCCAAAAGTTCATGACGGTGCCTGGCTCGATCTCTACTGCGTAGGGTTGCACCCCAGCCATCTTCATGAGCCCATGCAACAATGGTTTCTGTGCTGCCACAAGGTTCACCATCTCTTTCACTGGTTAATTTCCCTTTCCCTTTCCCTTTCCCCCAGTATGTATTGTTTTCTTCTCTTCAAATCTAGCAAGGATTATAAAGCGAGTGAAAGGGTTTTAAATTAAACAAAAGAAAGGCAGGTTTGGTGCCGGGTTGTTATCTGTTGCCACAAAACGAGGTGCTTTTACATTATTTAATTATAGAATAGAAATTTAGAGTTGGAGAAATGATAAACTGAGTGTTGAATTTGATAATAGTTGAAATGAAATGATAGGCCAGAGGATGTAGTCGTGGCTTAATGAATCAATAATGTCCATATAATACATTAATTTAGCTTGCACGAAAGCTTACAATCTTTTGGTAAATTTTATGGTTAGATTTGTTAAACTGTTGTTTTGTAAAATTGTTGACTTTGAGGTTTGAATAGTTTATGTCCAAGGTTGTTTGGTTTTGATCACCTGCACTGCCTACTCTTCACCACCTGTCTACTTATCTATTACCACATCGTACTGAAATAAGGCTGATTCTTAAATAAGACATTGACATTAAAAAATATATATGTGGTTGGTGACATTTGATTTTCTTAATGTTTCAAACATATTTTTGTATAAGATTCACAGAATCATATCTAACTATTGTTTATCTGATTAGGTTGGGATTATATGTTAAGAACTATAAGTTAAAGTAAACTTTTGTTCTTATATATATAGACACATATTCACATTTTGAGGGCGTAAGTGAAAGAAATTGGGATGAATTTTTTTTTAATGATCGAGAGTGTTCATGCTAGCCTGCATTTAAACTATCGATCAAGTAATAGTTTCGAATAATAACTCCCCTATTAGAGGTTGTAAGGACTCAAAATCAAAAGATTATGTTATTGGTAATATGCCCTAATTAAGTGAATAAGATGCATATCATAAATTTATAAATTAAAGTGATAAAAGTTTTTATAGTCTTTTCCAGAAAAAGAAAAACAAATAAATTTGTTTATAACCATAACAAAGGCGACATCACGCGTTGTAATTTTCTTAAAATTTGATAGAAATCATGGAAGCTTTCCCCTCCAAACAAGGGTTAAGGTTGGGTTGTGCCTTCTTCAAACACCTGTACTTCTACTACTTGTCTCTCTCTCTCTCTCTCTCTCTCTCTTTGTGCCCTTTGTTTTATTTGGAGTTGCCTTACTATATTTGTTATCATATCAAAATTAGGGGTGTTCAAAAGAACCGGTTAGAACAATCCAACGGATGCCGGTTTGGTTCCAGGCTATCGTAACAAATCGTCAATGGGTAGGTTCGCCTTCACCCAAAACCAATCGTCAATGGTAGGTTCCTGGTTCCAAATTTTTAGAACCATTATTCGCATAGGTTCTTGCCTTCGGTTCCTATAGTTAGGAACTGGAACCAGAACCAAAACTAAGAACTAAGGAACCGAGACTAATATAAAATAAAATTAAATATTAGGGGGTTAATAAAAACTTTTGTAGAAAAAGTAATGTGAATACATTTATATTTATATTTCATAACATTTAAAGTAAGTTGGTTTGACTTTTGAGAATCTACCTTTACAAAGTAATGGAGTTTTTCATTTTGAATTTATAATTTGTAATTTTATTTTTGTTAACAAGTGCCAGGTGGGGGGGTATTTGTAAGTTTTTAAGGGTTTCTTTATCATTTTAAAAAAATTTCGGGAGGTCATGTAATTTTACAGGTACCCGAATGGAACCGAAGGCAGGATTGTTAGAGGTTCTGTTACAGGTACCTAGGAACCGAGGCAGTCCGATTCGGTTGGTTACGGTTCCAAATTTCAAGGAACCGTCGGTTCCGATTCCTTCAAAAAGTATAGGGTACCCAGGCAGAACACCCCTAATCAAAATCGTCAAAAGAAATTTTATAAATCTACTGTAACTGTTTGATAATTATTATAGAAACAAATATTTTTTCTTATTTCTGGGAAATTATTTTGTTTAATTTTGAGAAGTTTTGAGAAAGTTATAGCCTATTATCTTTTTTCTTGTGGTAGGATGACAAACTCTTTAATTATTAAGATTAGTTATATCTAAAGAGTCTTGTATTTGAGTTGTAAAAGAGATATTTATTATATTTGTGCAATTACTTTTGGATAGAGTGTTTTGTCATTTGTGACCTTGAAGATTAGACAGACTTTAATGTAGGTATTCGGCCTCAATACCTCATATACCAAAAAAAATAAAAAAGTTACAGCCTATTCAATCCCTTATTTATTCATTATTTTAGTGGAAAGAAGAGCCGGAAATAAAATAAAAATATTTGATCAAGTCATGGCAGTTTTTGTGATGATGCTAGCGGAGCCCAAATAAGAAATGAAAGGCTCAAAAAAAACTTGAAGGTTAGCAAAGGCCCATTCTTGATAAATTATCTATTAATAACAAAGGCTACATGAATGAGATTTGTCTTTAGTAAATGAGTGAACAAAGTATTAAAGCAGTCGCAAATTGAAGCTATATATCAAGTTAATTTGTTAATTGTTTACATAATTGTACAATATTGTCTACATATTACAAGTAAGGAAAAATCTACGAATTCCCAGTAGCTTAATTTGATGTTTTCTTGGAGGAGTTATTCTAATGGGTTATTTACTTCATCTAATTCTTCTGCTTATGCCCACATAAATATTAATGAGTATAATCTCTCAATCAATAAATTAAACCTCAAAATTTTCTATTCTAATGGTACAGACTTCAGAGACTTTTAACTCTGTCAGTATACTGAAAGAGAAAGTAGCTCCATTTTGAGCAAAGTTTACCAAATTCTAAGCACCTCTTTCACACCAATATTTTCTGGCAAAATGCTGCAACTTAACTACTGTATTGCCTTTACTCAGTACTGGAACTTGGCATTAAATGTTCTCTGCATCTGCAATTATCAACAACTATTCTCTTCTCTTCAGTCTTCTCTGTCCATTCCTGTATGCCATGAACAGTGTTGGCTTTCAAAGAAGGATCACATGAACCGATATTGCATCAGTTAAATCAATCTTGAAATGATATGATAGCTCATGAAATGAAATTTCTTTTTCGGTATTAATAATTCAGCTTCGACATCAGTTTTTCATGTTTTATGATAAATTAATTAATATATTCACCATTTTTTTAAATATTTGTAGTGATAAATTGTGGGCGGTGTGAGTCAACGGAATTTTTGACAGAAGATAATTTAAAAGTACAGGATTTTACAACTGTGCAAGAGGATGAAGCCAATTTGACGGTCGGATTTTTTTAGACAATGCTAAGCAAATAGGACAAAAGGCTTTACTGTTGTCTGAACCGAACAGTGTCCTCCGGCTCAGATCAGAAAGACGTTGATGGACATTGTGATTGGAGTATCAGATTTTATCACCAGAATCATATGCTATGAACCAACTTCTCAGTTTGTGAAATTCAGTAAAACCAAAAAGGACCATTTCCATAACAAATAGTTTCAGTACTCTTTAGTTCATATAAATATATAATACTATAATCGTACTCAGCTAGATGCATGTTCTACATTACAAATATAATTTATATAACATCAACGGATTAAAGGGTACTTTTATAATCAACATTGTTCATCATGATCATGACCAACACCATGATCATCACCTAGCTCGAGAAGTGAGAAAATGAATTAACTAACAGAAAGGTTTTATATAACTAGTCAAAGAAAAAAGAAAGTTAAAAAACTTAAAAAGAAGAAAAGCAAAATAAGCACATAGTATTATCTCATTTTCACTCCATCTATGTATGACGGAGAAGAAAAATGGAAAACAACTTGAAAGGAAAAGAATTGGATTTGACGAGACGAGACGAAACGGGACCATAACCATCACCATCACCATCACCGACATCTTCAACATCATCATCGTGATACACAATAAGTTAATATATATGGTCACACTTCCATCACTTCATGATCTTGACCGTCGACCTTACTTTCTTTTATCTTGTAAAGTCATGGACAAGACTAGGCCTGTCAGTGACATTGAGTCTCCAGGAAAGAAAGGGAATGCCCGTTTCAGAATTTTGATCGCTGTCTTCAATGAACCTAAATTCATTCGCCGGTGAAAAACAAGGCATTTTTTGAGCCTGTGCATGGTGAACCCATGAACTGTTGTGGTAACCAGGGTGTGCCTCCATTACTCCAGATGCGTTTGCACTTGCACCTGTGTTGTTTGCATTTGCTGCTGTGGCTCTTCTCTCTTCCTTCTTGAACCGAATTCCGCAGGCATTGCAGAGAGACTGCAATTAATATCAAATTAGTTAAAAAGCTTAATCAAGGGAGAAAACCAGATTCAAAAGAAAAAGTGCATATATATATATATAGAATTATAAAAAATATATATATATATTCCCGTACATCTCAAATATATATGTAACTAAATTTAGGAATGTTTATATTAGTAACTACCTTTGGGCCTCTAGGTCCATTCCTCCAAAGTGGTGTAGAAGTTGTGTCACAGTTAGCACAACGACGAGCGAGGAGAGGATCATTAGCGGGGTTGTTATTGGAGCTAGTACTTCCTCCACGGCTGGGCTTATGCGTTTGTGATGCATAAGGTGTATTTTTGTTCGGCAATAAATCCCAACAAAAGTTTGACATGCAAGAATCAGAGCGTCTTTCATGGCGGATCCGCTTCTCATCGTCTTCGCACAAACGAGTAGAAGGAGTTCCCAAAGATAGAGTACAATCAACGGAAGAAGAAGGGGACATAGAACAATACATGTCTGTTTCATCGAAAGATTTGTGGTTTGGCATCGAAAATAGCATGGAAAAGGAATTGCTTTGGCTATGAAACAGACCGCATGAACATGGACCCACCATGTTTCCTTGAGAGCTACTGCACCTATGCATCATTTCTTGAAATCTTCTATCTTTTTTTTTCCTTCTGTTAAAAGGATAGTCAATCAATCTCTCCTTTTCTTCAAATTTAAAATTATTAGAGAAAGGATCAAATGAACGGATTCAGAAGAAGAAAATTAAGAAGAAGGACAAGAGAAAATTAGGAGGTAGAAGAAGAAGGAGAAGAGGTTTATGTTTATGAAAGTGAGAGAAATTCAAACAAAGAAGGAAGTAATGCAATAATAAACAAATGGGTGATGGTGAGTTTATAGTTAAAGAAATACTCAGAGAGTAGGAGGCAAATAGTAAAAGTGGTGAGAGGAGAGCGAGATGTAATAATATAGTGTTTGAAAAAAAAAACTTAGAAGAGAGAGCTAAAATGGTACGAGAGGGGTGAGAGTGAGAAGAGTTGGTTGTCTGGTAGCTTTATAAGCTAATAAAATGGCGAAATAACAGTCAGCACCTGCAGTCCACGTTGTCGTGAAATGCAAATGGAGAGATAAGCATACGTATATAGTAAGAGAGATATAAAGACACAGAGACAGAGAGGGACCCAGAGTGCATGTTATAGATAGAAAATAAAAAAATGGTGAATGAAAAATTGAGTGAATGAGTCAGTAGTGGTAGGGTAATGGCAAGTGTATATGCAACTGTGCTTAAATAATAAAAAGAAAATATACATGAATCGGTGAAAGTATCGCTATAGCGCCGTTGCGGCCACTGCTATTTAGTGTATTTATTAAGAATTTTGGTTCTTGCATTTCAACTGCATGGAGTTTTCAGCTCAATTTATACCCAGAATAGGCAAAGTAAGTTAGATAGATTTAGTTAAAAAAATAAAAAGAAAGAGGTGGGGTTTGGGGTGGAGGCGCTCTTAACAATGCTAAGGGAGCAGATGGGTTGGTCATTGGTTAGTCAAAAGAGCCCACGTGACTAGCGGGAACAGTCTTCCATGGATCTGCCTTCTCCGATCACGAGGCCCCCCTTCCCCTCCCTCCCTCCCTCTCCCCTCTCCTTTCCCTCTACTACTCTCAAACCCAATACATCAAAAACCTCTGTCCGTATCCGTATCTCTGCTCTGTCACTGCCACCCTCCCAAGGAAAATGGAATAGTTCTCTTCTCATTTACACGCGCTTTACAATAACAATACTCCCCACGCTTCAATCACTGTGCCACATTCTCTCATATTAATTAATTATATAAGTGCTGCTGCTACTATCACCTACTTCTTAATGCGTATTCGTTTCAACCATGTTTTCTATTTAATAAATTTTAGGGAAACGAGCTCAAATTGTGTTGATTCTCACACTCCTTTGAAGCGGTTGGGTTGGTTTGTTTTGTTAGGAGGGGTTGGGGGTTATAGGGAGTGGAATTCGTCAAATTTGCAATCTGAGAATAATAAGACCTTATGAGAAACAAGCAGTTTGAATGTCATGAGGAGCAGTAACACTGAGATACAGTAGTCTTCGTACCCTGAAATCACGTGAAGCATACAAAGCCAAATTAGTAATGATAATCACCTCAAGGTTCCGAATCCAAAAACTCTCCACAAATCCAAAAAGTGTTTTGGTGTGTAGTGTTGTAGTAGTAGTAACAGTAATAATAATAGAAATAGTTGTAGACTGGTAGTAGTAGAAGATCCGGAGATTTTGATCAGTGTGACACCAAAAAGAAAGCTAAGTTAAAGACAGATAAAGGTATCCAAATGGGATACTCTGCAATCATCAAAGCAACATATTTGCTCCTTGTTGGCGAGAGATCTTGAGTCAAAGATGGAAACTCAATAAAGAAAAGGTCAAAAAATTAAAAAAACAAAAACAAAAACAAAATCACACTAACTATTATAAGACTTAAAAAAATATTGCAAATACTAGTCCTTAAAAGTTAAAACCCCACATTCATCATAACCAAAACCCGAACAAACTCCTCTGGAACACCGACCCCATTTGATCAAAAGATTCAAAAAAACATGAAGAGAGAGAAAGACAGAATCAGATCGTCTAGAGATTGGTGAGTTCATAGTTCGACAAACGGGACGACCACCGCTTTCCAAAAGATGCTCTTCTCTATTTATTCACTTTGTAAACCACCAACAAAACTTACGATTAGCCCAAGACACTATGTGTTATATTTGCTATTATACATGCACTGTTTATCCCTTCACGCGATCTCCTTTTACGTGAATTTTATAAACACCCTTTCATATGTCTCTCCTCTCCACTATCATATCAACGCTCTGTTTATGAGAGTGGGATGTATTACAGCTTGCTCTAATGCCTATAAATATTCGAGTAATTAATGAGGATCTGTTTATACCCTATTTAATAAACAAACTCTGGGATTTGCTTAATCTAATCATTCATCTCATCTAAAACCTTCAAATAATTAAGGTTCACCGCCTCATTGTTATTCTCTACATGCATGCTCATTAATGATGATGTGTTGTGGCTCGTTGGATTTGGTGGGACCTGATTTGTTTTGTTCCACTTTTCCAAGGTAAATAAAGGAGGATCGTATCTGATTTGCCTTGTAAATAATAATCATTAATCATAATCCTCTTCACTAATCAAGAAAATGCATGACCACCCACTAGGCGTCGTGGAGAGACTGCATGCATGCATGCAAATGTGTTATTAAACAAGCCCTTGAGACTCTAAATTAATAATGAGCTTTGAACACTGTCTCGTTGAGCACATAAAAATACATTCCTCAAAAGCAACAAGATACAACTGGAATGTCTCTCTCCCTCTCTCTCCCTCTCTCTCTATCTGTGTTTGTGTGGGTTTGAAGGATTTCAAATGTTTTTTTTTGGTTGGAATATGAAAGGATTTGGAATTGGAATTGTTCTAGTGATTTTGTTGTTGACAGGATGTTTCTTTCTTTCCAATGCCAGGTAAGATTAAAGTAATAATATTAAAATAAGATAGAGAAAAGTTAAAGGGTTAGAGAGATGAGATGACCCCAATTGACCCAGATTTATAAAGGAACTCGTGCCTTGTAGGAGAAACCCCTCATAAGCCGTCCTAAAAAAGATACTTACTGTCAGTATCAATATTCACACCTTAGACTCACTGTAACCTCTAATTGTCCCCTCTAAGGAAATCTAAAGATATTCAGACTGTATAGCTTCAAATATAGCTAGCTCTGAATAAATTTTCCACTTTACGTCTTTCAAACCTTCCAACTATTTTCTTATCTAAAGATTTAACACTTCTTTCTCCTTTATCCTTCCCTTCCCACTGTAAAAAGATTAAGGTACAGTTCCAGTAAATCTCACAACTGATGAAGCTACTGTAAAAAATACTAAAAAAACTCCTTACTTCTATTTCCAAGTACGATTATTAATAAGCTTTAAAACTCTATCTATACAAACAATTGTTATGTCGTTTGTGGTAAATCAATTTGTACTTCGTATTTTGAATGTCAAACATGTAGTATATGGATTATCTCATGCCAGGCCATGCCTACTCATTTTATCCCTTCTGCTGTGCTGAAATTTCAGTGGCACTAATAGGGTAACTCTTTATCCATTGTGTATATTATCTCCTTTATCCACTTAAGAAATTACGATCAATTAGTTGCTCCCATAGATAACATTATTAGTCAAACGAACATTATAGCCCAACCTGTGATAATTTCATCTCAGATTATATCTTGTTGTGACAACAATAAATAAATGAGGAGATGATTTATTATTTATATAGAATGATAAATGATTAAATTAATTTTTTTTGAGATAAAATTTTGGAAGTATAATATTGGTGAAGTAGGTATGAAGTCTACGCACATGCCTTAATACTAACACATTGATAATATGAGGGTTAAAAATAGCTAAAATCTATCTTAAATTCTTAATTATATTCAACTCATAAAAGTAAGAGTCATGCTTTAACATGTGATTTTAAAATGCAATATTAAAAAAATTATACATAATAATCTTTGAAGTATAAGATTAATACCTGTGATTCATGATAAAGGGTGCTAAATGTGAGATAAAGTAAGGTAATGGGTTTGAATTGACTGTATAACACTGTGGAAAAAACAAATAATTAAACTGGTGGTTGTATTATATATCTAAGCTCGATCTTATATAAAGTTGGATCAGAAGTTTTTCATGAATCAATAAAAAAAAAAAAGCCAGCGGACACCTGGCGTTAAGAAAATAATTCATCTTAATGCAATGGAAGTAGGAAACAAGATTTCTTTTGATCAAAATAAGATTCGAAGCTGTAGAATGCCTCAATCTTGGGGAGAGGTATCATTCACTTGGATCTAGTCTTCCTACATCAGTACATGTTCTTTACGTGACTGTTTATTTTTGTCCCTCTTATAATAATTTCTTTCTCTTTAACACTTTGAATCTAATTCATACCTTTTGCAGATGACTAAAGAATGTTAATATAACTACTTATTTCTTTGGAAGAATCATTCAACTTCGTATCATTCTTTTTTTTTTGTCCAGTAGGCTGAATCTGACTATTAATTAATCTCATATACTTTTAGCACTCTAACTTAGCCAATTCTCCCATCTTGGGTTGTGAATTGTGGTTCTGCAGTCTTGATCCAATGAGAAATCCCATCTTGGCTTGTCCCATAAATTAATTACTGACCTCAGAATGGCTGAGATTGACAACAGATATAAACTAAAGCCATACTCCAAACTATTTCCTGGCCGTCGGTAAGCATATATATATGACATGACCATTAACCTGTTTGTTGAGCCAAAAGCTTGTCTCTCGCCTCTAGGGCTCAATGTATTAAAGATTGACCTAATTATATGCTTAATAAAAACTCGAAACTAAAATAATTATTATGTTATCTATACCCAGAAATTTTAGTGTACAGCTAAATGGAATATATCAGTATAAAAATTTCTTCTTGTAGATATATATCCACATTTATTAAATTTGTATATAAATAAAATGATTAATTAAGATGAGTGTTGGGTTGAAAATACACAGAAAGATGCAGTTGAAGGATGATGAGCTGCTGGTCAAAGATTGTTGTAATTATCCAAGACTCCAACAATGAATTTTGGAAGAAGGCAATGGAAAAGTCCAAAAGGGTTTTAGGGTCAATAGGTTATGATGTAATGGAGTGGGGACATAATCTCTTTTATCTTCTTGCATTGTATTCACGAAATCTTGGTAAAGGACAGTTCTGTTCTGTGCCTTTCCATTGTCTCAATCAATTGGCAAATCTTAACCGCATCAGCTTAGCATAACCTTCTAGCACTCCTTATCACCATCCTGTGATTAAACAGTACTGTACATAAGATTTAAATATGGCGAATTCCCGATCTCACCTAACCGCTTTCTGAGTACATCAATGATCATAGCTTTACAATGTGGATTGATAATAAAGCTTAAGCTCCATTTTAGAAACACTCAAGTATGAGAAGTGCTGCCGCCAATTGCAAATACACTTGACTTCTTTCAAGTGTAATGTTCCAAAACCTGGAAACAGATGGGGCCAATTTTGCCAGCATTGAACAATATTAGTAAACAGGAAATTAGTTCAGTGGACGATAACAGATGCAATTACTATTAAGCACACAGTTGTGGGTTCAATTTTTACCACAATTCACATAATATCATGTGGGTTTAACTAGAAATACTTATGCTACATTTAGCCAGCACAATGGTTAAATAGAAGTTAGCCCAAAGGCTAGACCTAAACAAGTATTGAAATGCAGACTTTGAAAACTATTCCACTATTATTCAAAATTATATACATTCCATTATTATTCAAATATGATGGATATATATTCCCTTGTTATATGTTTTTTTTTTTTTATGACCACGGTGTCCGAGTCAGCTTGCACACACCTTAACTAATCTCTGGAGTCTATTAAACACTTTATAAGCCCAATGTTCTAAGATGAGCCACAAATATGATAGACAACTTCAAGATGATTCAACCCCAAAAAGTCAATGAAATGAGCAAACTTTTTTGTTGCTAGACTAATCTCTTGAGGTTCCCATGTTATATACTTTACCAGTATGTATGGATAAAACTTATATTGAGAAAGGGCTCATAGTCCTAAAATGCACATTGAGTTAAATTAAGACATAGATTCGCATAATTTACTCCATATACTTCGTGTTAGCAAACCCCCAAGTTAGAAAGAAACTCGCCTGTACGCCTTATGTAATATTAATATGGAGTAAACAAATTTTTCCCACCCAAATAATGGCTTAATGATACTTTCCTACCCACAGACTTTTAAAATACCATTTTACTACCCAAATTTATATTCCGACAGTGAACAAAGAACAAACTCGATCCAAGATGTTGGGGCTTCTGAAGAGGGGAGACCGATGAGTCTTTTGACGGTGAAAAGTTAGATTTTTATGGTTATGATTGATCGGAATTTGAATTGGGAAGGGCGACTATGCAAATTCTAATTGGTCGATTGCTTTTGATTTGCGGGAGTAGTGTTTGAGGGGGTTTTGATAAGTGATTATTGAGAAAAGAATGGTGGTGATGTGGGGTCGCAACGATACTGAAATTAGAAATGGAATATAAAATTGGGTAGTAAAATGAAATTTTAAAAGTCTATGGATAGAAAAGTGTCATTAAACTATTATTTAAGGTGGTAAAATTCGTTTACTCTATTAATATGTATTTAGAAGTGAGTTGGAGTAAAGATGGCAATGGACTCGGTATTTCGAGGTACTCGACCCACCCATTCCGGAAAGGTCAGGTTTTACCTGGTGTTAGCGGGCTTGAGCTTGGGCCTAGGACTGATTTTAAGGCCCCCCCTCAGGTATGGGCCGGACATGGTTGTCTTCATTCCCGCGACAATTTTATTATTAATTTTACTAAATTACCCTTATACTATATATCTAATTACAGAATTATCATATATATATTGAAATTTATTAATATTTGGTGAGTATTTAAAAATAAATTAATTTTTAAAAACTATTTCTACAATTAAAAATATAAAAAATTAATATTTAAAAATGCACATTATAAAATGGGTGGGTTTGGGTCGGAGCTGAGAGTACAAAAAGCTTATTGGGCTGAGCTTGAACTTTACTTGTCATCTTTGTGATAGGCCCAGGTTGGGACTGAGCCTTTGTTATGGGATCGGGTTTGGGCCTGGGCCAAGGGATGCCCGGTCCCGGCCCATTGCCATCTCTAAATTATTCTGTCGTAGTGTATAAGTAAAACTCAATGTTAAAAGGTAGCTGGACCGAAGGTTGAGCCCAGATTTAACATTAGAATGTAATTGACCCACAACCCGGCCCAAATCCATATAACATCCAATTTTACAAATATTCTACGTCCCCTCTGACGACTATTTTTCTCCCGCCACCGCTGGCACTGCTAAAACCCTAACTAAACCCCACTTTCCTGTTAAATCAACAAATAACTAACTATGGAGGCTGAAACTGCAATCACATCCACGGACTCTATGGACTTCAAGGTAAAAGAGCTTTTAAAGGAGGTCCATCTCAACCAAACTCCAACTATCACTAAGCTCGTGGACGGCACAGTTTCTGCCATTAAGAAAGTCATCAAAAAAATCCCCGACGACTTGCAGGTATGTATCTGATTATCTTCTTTGGTTTCTACCGAAGCCTTTACAAAGTTAAATTAAATATGCTTTTTTATAGCTGTGGTTTATAATGTTTCTGTATATTATAATTTGGGCATTTATTTTAATGAATGAATATACAAAAAAATAGTCGGTGTATTTAAATTGTGCAGGTTACTGCGGATTTAGCTCCGGGTTTTGTGAGAGACATTGGTGCAGACAAAGTGGACTTCAAGTTTAAGAAGCCAAAATCTATTAAGATTGGTGGTAGTTATTCCATGAATTGCGTGGTTAAGCCTGACGTGAATGTGGATATTTTTGTTCACCTGCCAAAGGTATCTTATTGTTTCAAGTAATAGAATTATGTTTGGATTAATTGATAAATAGAAGGGTATATATGTTCATGTTAGCTTGTGCATGATCTAAAACTAATACTGTCTAGATTAATTGATATATAGAAGGGGTATAAGGGAAATATATATATGTTCATATTAGCTTGTGCATGATCTAGAACTAATACTGTCATCAGTGAACATGTATATTGCTAATTTATTAGCTTATGTATGATACAAATGTATTAATTTTGTTTTTCATTTTAATGATTTAAGAATAAATATACTTTTCAAAAGTTGAGCAGCATTAGTTGAGAGTGCCAGAAAATCCTTAAAAGACAGAGGCAACTAATAGTGGCATGGGAAAGAATTTGGTTATGTCTATTAAACTTGTTTAATTATATTAGTATACAACTATAAGATGGTGCCAAACTGTTGTAGTCTTTGTAAAGGTGGGATGAGATCAGGTTTTACTCTTTTTGTTAATTGCAGTATAATAAATTAAAGCTTTGAGACAGTATAGAATGAAAAATAATTTGGTTGTAAACAACCTGATAATAGCTTCTTCCTCCGCTAACTACTTTGAGGTACATATATCAGTGTTAGCTCTAAGTTAGTTTATTTCTGAGAGCTTTTCCCTTGAAACAGGAGTGTTTTCATGAGAAAGACTATTTAAATCACCGGTATCATGCCAAAAGATGCCTTTACCTCTGTGTAATTAAGAAGCATTTGAAATCCTCCCCATCATTTGATAAAGTTGAATGGTCTGTCCTGCAGAATGAGGCCCGAAAGCCTGTATTGGTTGTCCATCCAGGTTTGTTTTTCTGTGGCATAGTTTTTAGATAATGCTTGGTCATATTGCAATTATTTTGAGTGATAGGATTTTTGTATGTATATTGATTCTAACCCTTTCAACATTGTTGGAAATGGGAAAAATATGATATTGTAGCTGTGAAGCCTGTTGAGGCTCCTGGAATTTATGTACGGATAATTCCTACAGCAACATCCCTGTTTAGTAGTTCAAAGTTGAGCTTGAACCGGAACAATGTCCGTGCTGTTAACCAAGGTAGAATATTGTCTTTGGTTTAGTTTATATCATTACCAACATGGTGATGCTAATCATGCATAATTTCATCTCAAAGATGGTGTTCCTCAGCCTACGCCCAAATACAACAGTAGTATATTGGAAGACATGTTTCTGGAGGATAATGCAGAATTTGTCAATAAAACATTAAGTAGATGGAAGGAATTGGGAGAGGCTTTAATATTGCTGAAGGTATAATATCAAATTTCTGTCAATTTACTGTTGCTGCAATCACTGTATACAACACCCTGAAAGTATAACCTTTTGTGTTTGAGGCAGGTCTGGGCTCGGCAGAGAAGTTCAATACATGTTCACGATTGCATAAATGGATATCTAATGTCTATCTTATTGTCATACCTTGTGAGCCATGACAAGATTAACAATTCTATGAAGGCAATGCAGATACTTCGCATTGCATTAGACTTCATTGGTATGTGAAGGTTCTAAAATTTTCTTTTTTGATAACCTAGTTATGTTTAGTACAGTTAGGCCATAAATTTGGGAAGGTGAACATTGTTTTTTAGTGCCTTGATGGTGAATTTACTGTTGAGATCAATGTTATTTCATTAATCAAGTGAACAATTTTGGGCAAAGAACATGCTTGTTTCTTCTTGAAGACAGAATAGTTCTGAATATTAATGAGCCATCATTGGCTGATTTGTTGTACAATAATTTTAAAATTCCTAATATTTTATGGAATTTGGGGAATGGATTTTTTTAATAATTCTAATATTTGTATAGGTTTGGATTTGAGTCTGTTTGTGGAATCTGTTCACCAGTTAATTACCTCTACTGACAATTTTCAGTATTGTCAGCTATTTCATTATCAAACAATACAAAGTTCAGTAGTGTTTATCTGTTGTCTTAATACAGTAACACTAACTGTTCTCGTCTTTTGCAGCCACCTCAAAATTGTGGAACCGTGGGCTTTACTTTCCACCACAAGCCCAGAGCAAGGTTTCAAAGGAGGTCTGCTGCTTCCTAGGTCCTTCTAATAGGAAGATGTAGTTTTTACTATCTTCACTTGTTTATGCTCTGTGCTCTGATCACCACTGTCTTACTTGTCCTATCTCATTCCTTTTTAGTTTAGTCTAATTTCAGATGGAAACTTCTATTTGCATTATCACAAATACATGCATTGTTTCATCAATTTTATTTATTTATTTATTTTTTGTAAATATTTATTTACTATGAGCTTTTGGTTGCAGGAAAAGATGCAATATAGAGAAATTTTTCCAGTAGTGATATGCGATCCATCCACTCAGATCAATTTGGCTTTTAGGATGACAAGTGTTGGTTTCTCTGAGGTATTATTAACCGGTGTATTTAACTGCTTGATTTATTATAGTATAAAAAGTGGTTCTCTGGTTAGATTCCGGATCTTTTTGGAGTAGATAACAATTGCGTGAAGATTTTTTCTTCATTTATTCAGCTCCAAGATGAGGCTGCTTTGACACTTCAATGCATAGACCGATGCAGAGATGGTGGATTTGAGGAGATGTTTCTGACCAAGATTGACTATCCTGCTAAATTTGATTACTGTGTTAGGTATATTGATTTACTCTTATATTTTGTGTAGGCATGGTTGATATAAAATTTGGAAGTCCACAAAAACTTAGTCTGATTTTGATACTATCCAAGTATTGTTTTGAAAAAGGATGTTTCTACCTTTACCAGACTGACCATTAGTTGCAGTGCTTTAGTCTGGTCTTGGCCAAGGCCTGGTAACCTGGAAATCATACGGTCAGCACAGTTTTATAACAAAGTTCAAACAGCTTCTGCTTTTTGAATTGGGTTCAATTTGCATTTCTTAACTCAATAGTTTTTGGCATGAAAATGCTCACAAGTGTTTTACCCACGCATTAGCTAATTGTCAAAAAAACTCAGCTCCTAGTTCTAGTTTGTTCAATTATTGCGTGATATTTTCTTTATCTGTATTCTTTTACTGCATAATAGCCTTATTGCTTTTTTTCTTTTTAAATATTTTCCCTTTTCAGATTGAATTTGAAGGGACGTACGGAGGTTCATGCATTGGGATTTTGCTTGGATGATGAATGTTGGAGATCTTATGAGCAGAAGGTGCATAGCCTGCTGAATCAAGGGATTGGGTGATAGAGTAAAGTTTATTCGTGTTACTTGGAGAAATGCTCTTTCTGAGTGCATTATTGAAAATGTATGTATCAATTTTACACTCTTATTTTCTTGATAATTGTATAGACGTTTCTGATTGTTTTCGGATTCCAGGGTTTATCCATACTTGACAAAGAGCCCCTGCTTATTGGCATCTCATTGAGCACTCCTGAGAAAGTTTTTAGGGTAGTTGACATTGGTCCAAATGCTGAAAATAAAGAGGAGGTATTTGAGTTTAGCGGTTAAATAATTTGAAGTTTTTTCTTTTGATCAATTATTAATTTTACTCACTTTTTGCGTTAGGCTCTCAGGTTTCGAAGGTTCTGGGGGGAGAAGGCAGAGCTTCGGAGGTACAAAGATGGTACTATTGCAGAAAGCACAGGTGAGGCGTCTATCGTGCTTCTTTTAGCTGCAGTTGGTTTAGTTTATCCAGGTGCATATGATTCATAAGACCACTTTATGTCCAATTACAGTTTGGGAAAGTGAGCAGTGGACAAGACATCTCATTTTGAAAAGAATTATTGAGTATGTTTTTCAGCGACATCTTTCTCTACCAAAAGAAAATATAGTGCAAATAGTTGATCAACTTGATTTCTCTCTTCTTCATGGTTCTAAAGGTGATTGTATAGACCATTAACTCCTGTTAGTTTTTGTTATTTTCTTCTTTCAGGGTTGCTTTCTTTTCTCCTCACATAAGAAAAAAATTTTTTTGCTCAAAACAAAATGTTATTATTTTCTCAGATCCTGTATCACTTTCGGGAGGTTTACTTGAGGCATTTGAAGTCTTATCAAAGCGCTTGCGTCTTATTGAAGATATCCCCTTGAAGATTTCTAGTGTGCAACCTTTAGACTCGGGTAATTTCTCTTAGCATCATAAACTTTTGTATGTTTAATCATATTTTGTTGGTTTGCTGCTGTGATTTTTGCTTGTCACGGTTCTATCAGTTTGCTATGCCATCATTATATGGTGATCATAGCTGAGATATAAATTTATACACCATAATTACAGCATATATGCCTTTCTGAGGAATTGTTAGTGGTACACAACATCAACAATTATAAATAATTGGATGGAGGGGGAAAATGCTAATTCCAGATAGGTTTCATTTGCTTGTGTGATTTTATTCTCGATGAATTTATGATCTTTCTTAACCTCTCGTCATCCTCACCTTTGGCCAAAATTGTCGTATACTTAACATTATGTAGATGTAGATTAGCTATGGGTGTCTATCTCCTTGGAGTTTAAAGAAGTCTCCTTGTGGTTACTCTTCAAATTTGGGAAGCTTCAATAGCCTAACCTTAAAAGGGCTCTTTTGAAGTTAAGGGTTTCAGTTATTTATAGTTTATGAGCTGACATTTCCTTTTATATATAGTTTATGGAACAGGGTTTGAAGGTCTCTTTGGAAGTTAAGGGTTTCAGTCATTTATAGCTTATGAGCCGACTTTTCTTTTCATATATAGTTTATGAAACCTTTCAGGGTTTTTAGGACAGCATGTTGTAAGTTCATACTATTTAGAAAAATTAGTAACTTTGGATGCTTGGTTATTATATTGAGAATTTGAATTCCTTGAAATCTTGTAGTTAAAGAGGTCTTTCAGTTGGCTTTATATTTCATAGCCTTTCCAAATTTCACCCATGTTGCCAGTACAATTCATGTATGTTTGTCATTTTTCAGCATTCAGATTTACATCTGTGTTTCCTCCTGAACCTCATCCACTGGCTAATGAAAAACTTAATGTTTCAAGAATACATAAGCTTACCCCATCTTGCATTCAGCCGCTGGAAGTTATGATTCAGGCATGGTTTTCTATTCCTTAAGTCATTTCTTTATACATCAATTTTTTTTCTTCTAATTTTTTTTTTCTGTGATCTAGTTGGAAGGTTCTGGGAATTGGCCAATGGACCATGTAGCAATAGAAAAAACTAAATCAGCTTTCCTTATTCAAATTGGAGAGAGGTACACCAGGCTTAGCTTTCTTTGGTCATTTGCTAAACCCACATGCACATCCACACACGCGCATGCAACATACCTGCACACGTGTGAGCACATACACTCACATAAATAAATATATTGAATGTCATCTCTGATGATGGTTTTGTGGCAGTCTCCATAACAGATGGCGGATGACATGTACAGCTACTGAGGATGATGTTGATGTTCTGATGTCTGGATATTCATTCCGTCTCAAAATTTTGCATGAGAGAGGGCTGAGTTTGGTGAAAAGGGAAAGTAAGAATAATTGAATATACAATCCATTCACATTTTTCCTCGTCAGGTTCTTATGATGTTTGTTTTCCTGAATCCATTTTGAATTATAGTTGGAAATCAAGCAAAGCAGATTTATTCTACAGATAGGGTTCTTTTTGTTCGTGGTCAACATGCAAGCATGATCAATGGATTACAGGGTCGTTACCCAGTCTATGGCCCAGTTGTTAGGTGAGTTTTGTTGAATATATAGTAACCTGATTTGTCCAATTTTCCTTTTTTGATGTTTTCAGTTTTGATATGAAAAAAAATATTTGAACCTTCTAGAACAGAAATAAATTGTATTAACTTTATTTCTTTTTGATATATTGAAGGCTTGCAAAACGATGGGTGGCTTCACATCTTTTTTCTGCATGCTTGATGGAGGAGGCTGTTGAACTATTGGTTGCATATCTTTTTTTGAAGCATTTACCATTTAATGTTCCATGCTCGCGGGTCACTGGATTTTTAAGGTTTAGTTCTTATTGTTATTTACTGTGTATTTTATTATGAATATATATTTAGTGGTTAGCATTTATTTTATTCGCTTTTTTCTTTAATACTCTGATTCTCAAAGTTATGTCGTTCTTTCTTTTATCAGCAATCATTTTAGTGCGTATTAAGATAAGACACTGCCTCCAGACACACACCTGCACGTATAAACAATGTGAGGCTTCGATTTAGTTCGTTATTTCAGTTTTATGACTGCCCATCCTGATTCAATTCCAAACCTAGCCATTGCCCTTTTGCAACATGTGTTTAGTATTCTGTAAGTATCTTTTGTTGTTACAATATTGAGATGTTTGACATATTCCAAACTCAACACAGGAACATGTAAAACAAGTTAAAAGCATGTATTTAGTCATTTTTTATTTCATTAAACTGAAATATCTTAGGTAAAATTATGTTGAATTTTGTCATTCCCTGTAAGTTTTTGTCCTTATTTTTCACCTTTAAGTGCAATGATTCTTTGTGCGGCATTAACTTTCATTCAATTCAAATGAATACTTTTATGTCCCTTGAAATATGATTGATTCAGTCTCCACACCGTCGGGAGGCTGAAGAAGTGGATGCTGATCATAGAGTGTAGTTTTGGACTGCTGGTGCCAGTGAGATTTGATAGGGGTAAACATTATGATGATGGATTTGACATGTAGAAGATGCTTTTATTTTTTGCCTTTTAAAAATGGTTGATTGGTTCAGCAGTGAAATAACTATTGCTGTGAGTTTGAAATCTAATTTGTTGGATTATTATTGGCCTCATAGTGGGTCTGTTTAATGTATGAAAATCATGTCTTGGAACAATTACCTAACAATGTTATTTTCAAAACTGATCCTTTCAACAGGTTTCTACGACTTCTAGCAGAGTATGATTGGACTTTTTCTCCTTTGGTTGTTGACATAAATAATGATTTTGGCCCAGATGATTATAAAGAGATTAATGTAAGCTAAGCAGTTTTCTGGATGATAATTTTTTTTTTTTTTTAATTTAAAATATAGGATAATACATTGGTTCTTTTGTGTTATAATAACAGTGTCTTATCATGTCATGATTGTTCAGGATAACTTCATTTCAAGTAGGAAAGAACCCGAAGAAAACACTCAAAATGTAAGCCCAGCAATATTCTTGGCTATGGCTTATGACAAGGGATCTGAAGCTTGGACAAGAATCTCTCCAAATTCAATGGTTTGTTAATCCTTCCTTCTGTCAAATGCAATCACTAATGCCCACAAATCGATCTTTTCATTTTGGTATATGTTTCTTCTTTTCTTCTGTTAGATGCTGTTTTCTATCTAGTAATTTTTTCAAATCATCTAACTATGTATTTCTTTGTCTCAAAAAGGGAAAAAGAATACAAACCTTGTTGAGACTTTTTAAGTTTTTTTTTTCAAAAATATAGTTCAGAGTCTTAGAAATATTTTCTTGTTTCTGCTGTGATTGTAATTTGAAGCAAACCATTGCGTATACAGGATTTTGAATACCAAGCATGGACACCTTGGTTAAACTTTCTTAATTCAATAAATTTTCCATGTTGCCATTTCCACAAACCTACGCTTCCATCTAATACAATAGCCTTTATTATATGCTAAATAAATAGACTTATTGCTATAGTGCTCCTGCCTATTCCTTTCCCCCTATGCTTCCATTCATACAAAAGCCTTTGATATATGCTAAATAAATATTGAATTATTACTGATGGTACTCCTGCCTATTCCTTATGGATCTTGATGTAAAAGGAGCTTAAAAGGTTGGTGGCTTATGCTCGAAGCAGTGCAAACTTGTTGAGCAAACTCATTTCAGAGAATCAGACTGATTCTTACCAATGGGAGGTGAGTGACATACAGCTGCCAGATGTTATTGTTCCAGTTATCTGAGAATATATGGAACTATATCTATGAATTATTATAGCACCATTTTCTGATTGCAGTGCCTTCTCCGAACTCCGCTGAACAACTATGATGCTGTAGTTCTTCTCCACAGGGACAGGTTACCTTATCCCCATCGTCTTCTCTTCCCGTCTGAAGTAAACAAAGGTACCTCACAGGGAGGGTCGTAGGCTTCGGCTCCAATATTGTTTATACACTGAAATTCTCACTCACAAGTTTTGTACTGTACATGTAAACTCTTGAATGAAGTGAAGCCAAAGGTCTTGAACCACTCAAATTGAATTCATGGGGTTTTAGAATTTGGCATCATCACTCTGTGATTTTCCTGTAATATATTGCTATGATTTCTTCCATCCAACTAAAATTTGTCGACCTGTCCATTTTTTTGATAATCCAATTCTCATAAAGTGCTTTGGACAGGGAGGCATGTGGCTCATGGAGATGTCAGCAAGGCTTTCCGCCCATTCTTGTTGGCCTGGAGATTTGAAGGGAAGTTCAGAGGAACTAAAAAACAAGCTGATGGTAGATTTTGATCCACTGAGGTGCTTTGTTGGGGATTTAGAGGCAAGTTTAATGAAGTACATTTTTTGTTGATATTGACAACATTAGTCGTTCTCTTCTGATGTGCTTATTTATTATATGTAGAAAGAGTTTCCAAAGAAGTTGAAGTTGTGGTATGATTCTCTGGGAGGTGATGCAATTGGCCTTACGTGGGAGAGAGCCTGTTCAAAGGTATAATAGGATATATAACTTCAAATTTGTACTGAAAATACATTCTTCAGTTTATTGGTATATAAATCTTTTTGTTAATTGTATCCCTGGATCTCTTCAATATTTCCAGAAACGAAATCGAGAGGAAACAGCTGAAGAAGAAGAAGAAGATCCAACTGATGTGCTGAAAGCTGTAGGTGAATTTGGGAAAGGTCTTGTGAGGAATATTTATTTATTGAAAGCCCCAAGGCTGACAAATTAAGTCTGAATTTTCTTGAAACGTAGTAGGTTAGGGATTGTAATCCATGTTGTGATCCCTCTTTGTAGTATAGTATACAACTCTTCGCTCCCACTTCAAGTGAAGCCACCATAAGTACAGTAGCATAGTTTTCTTTCTTTAGCTGTACTTGTGATTGGGAAAACTTGGAAGAGATTGGCAGAATCTTACAGCATTGTATCCTGTATTTAGGTTTACCGTCGAATCAAAGGCATGGGGATGGTAGTGAAGTAGAAGATTTTGTATGACTGGTGAAATCATTTATTTATAGAAAATATTGATTGGATAAGTTTTTCAAGCTCTTCCGTTCGCTGGTATGTCAATGAGAAGTGCACTTAACATGGTTTTGAGTACTGTTTGATGGCCAGCCCCTGCTCCAGAATTTGGTAATTGCGGCATGCAATAATGCTACGCTCACAAATCTTTATCACTAATTTTGTCTCACAAACCCGATATGTCAGTTCGTAATTAGGTCGGTTTACAATTGGTTTTATCCTGTCCAATAATGGGTCTCGTCTGATTAAACTGATCATTATGAACTATCACATCAACATTTGTGAGACAAAGTTGTGAGAAATGTTTATCAATTTATTTTTATTCCTGCGGCACGTATTAGATGCCAAAAGAACTAACTCCGTATTCTTGGCAAAAGTTTTACTGAGCCAAATGAAAAATGGGAAATACAATTTCAAAGAGATTGTGAAATGTGATTAATGCAACCTTTTCTTGCTTTGATTAAATCGCCACTTCTGTCTGCATACTCAGCCCTCTCGTTGACATAATATAACAATAACTATTTATCATGGAATTGTTGAAATTTAATAATAAAATTGGCAGCAAAACAGCAGCAGCAAACCAGTGAAAGAACACTAACAAAACAGTAGAAGAACAGCAGTAAAACAGCAAGAAAATAGCAAGAGAACGGCAGGAAAAACAGCAGAGAGACAGCAGCAAAACAGCAAGAAAACAGTAAGAGGACAGCAGGAAGAACAACAGAGAGACAGCAGCAAAACAGCAACAATACAACAGTAAAACAGCAACTAACAGAGCAGCAAAATAGCAGCAAGACAGCAGCGTCAAGGCATGCAAACACACTGTCCTTAAGATCAAAATTTCGGCCCCTACTAGAAGAATCTTCGTGGTGTGAAAAGACTCAACAACGGAATTGACCTTCAGGATACAATGACAAATCTCTTTTTAGAGTGCACACTCTAATAGAGATTTAGAACAATAATAGAGAAGTAACGAGTAGTGATGATATGATATCAACGATGAGAACTAAAAAGTGTTTTGATACAATATAAAAATAGGAGCAAAAGCAATTGGAGTTTTTCACATATGAAAAGGAATCGGTCCTTTTATACACAAAATATTTGGATGTTACTCTCCCAATAATTAATATAGTAAATAATTAATATAGGAATAGCCAAATTACTCTAATTTATTAATATTATAACAGATGAAATCATAATAACCATCTATAAAACTGTCACTCACCTATTTAAAACTAAAAAAACTGTTATTATACTGATTACGTAATAGTCATTTTTAAATTAAAATTTGAAATTGTTATTGTTTTAATGGCATAAACAACCTGAAAAACAATCAACACTTGTTATTTTAAAATACCATAATGAACGGAATTATTTACATGTTATTAAAACTTTTAATAATAGGTCATGCTAGTCATGTTATTGAAACACGTGATTTATACTATTAAAGTAGAAGATTTTTTAATTTGTACAATTAAAATAAATTATAATATTAGAAATAATCTTTTAGTCCTCTTTCCCTTTGATTTTAGTAGTGTGGATAAAAATAGCGACAGGATAGTAATACACCAATAACCGTAATGCTACTGTTATTAAAAGTAGGGTATAGAATTTATGTATCCAATAACATGATAAAATCTTAACTGTCGAATTAATATTAAGTTATAATTAATTAATGATCAAGATTTTATCACATCATTCGATACATAGATTTGGTGTACTATTTTCGATATCTATTATTTTTTTAATCATTTTTCATAAATTTTTTTTCATAATTTTGATCATAATTAGTTAATTTATAATAAGTCTCATATAAGTCTTGTATGAATTTCACTAATTAATTACGAACTGACAAGTTAGAGTAATGAGAGAAAGTTTAAAGAGTTATTGCTGTAGCATTTTTCATAATAAAATTGATTTTTCCAATCATACGGCGTCGTTTCTCTGAAAATTGGAACAATAAGCTCAGGTGTGGGCTTCTACGAGCCATTTGCTTTAAACACGAAAGCGGAGAGCGGTTTGAGTTGTCAAGAGGTGATCTGGCTGATTTGTTAGAAATGGGGCTTCTTAGCATCATACGGAAAATCAAGAAAAAAGAGAAGGAAATGCGAATCCTTATGGTGTATGTAAATTTATTAATTAATTAATCAAACTCCCTCTTTCTCATTTGTTGAATTTAATTAGCGTTTGTTTTGCAGGGGTCTTGATAATTCGGGGAAGACTACGATTGTTTTAAAGATTAATGGAGAAGATACTAGCGTTATCAGTCCCACACTGGGCTTCAACATCAAAACAATCACTTATCAAAAGTAAGATTCCGTTAACACCCACAATAATTAGATTTTATTTATTGAAATTTCCGCGTTATATGAATTGGATAGGTATGTTCTAAATATATGGGATGTTGGAGGCCAAAGAACTATAAGATCATATTGGAGGAACTACTTTGAGCAAACCGATGGTTTAGTGTGGGTGGTTGATAGTTCGGATCTTAGAAGGTTAGATGATTGCAAAATGGAACTGGATAATCTTTTGAAGGAAGAGGTATTGCTTTTTGTATTGATTTTAAGTTTTAATAAATGTTACTGATTTAGGGTGCTGAAATGAACATTCAGAGCATTCAAGTGTTTTGGTTGAATTTTATAAGGAATCTGACTAATGTGTTTCCATGGCAGAGGTTATCAGGGGCATCTTTACTCATATTTGCTAACAAGCAGGACATCAAAGGTGCTCTTACCCCAGCAGAAATTGCTAAAGTATGTCTGCACTCTCTCTCTCTCTCTCTGTATACATGTATGCAACTTCATGATTGTTGAGCATAGGTATTTTTTGGGATGCAAACTATAAGCACTTTTCATTCTCTTTAAGAACACTTTGTTGTTTCAGTTTATGGAAGAGCACTTTTTACTGATGAAGTTTCTGTACAGATTCCATTTCTGGACACTTGATTTTGTAGTATAAGGTGTCCTTTTGAGGCAACTTTTTGATGTTTTTCTGGTGGCCAAGATTTTTGAGCCTGCATGAATTATCACTACGCTAGTTATGCATCCAGTGAAGCATTTTTCATTTTGGCTCGAAACATTTTTTAGGCAACAAGGGACTGAAAACAAGTTAGCATTGAACCAGTAAACTTTAAAGGATACAAGGGATGGTTGATAACTTCTATACTACATTTACCATTTCTGTCCATCTGATAGTTATTGTTTTGTTTCTTGTTTTTCTCTTCTGAGTTTTTTCTTCAGTGCTAATATTTTTTTTCTTTCTAATTTTTCTTATTTATATGTGTACACCTTAGAACAACTCCAAAATCTTTTCAATCCTGATTCTGTTTCTATTTTGCTGCCACAGGTGCTGAACTTGGAAGCTATGGACAAAACTCGACACTGGAAAATTGTGGGCTGTAGTGCATACACAGGAGAGGGCTTGCTTGAGGGATTTGATTGGTTGGTTCAGGACATTGCCTCCCGGATCTACATGCTTGACTAACTCTGTTTCATTGTACAAGACATTCTTTTATACTGTATCCATGGTAGCTGAATGGGAATTTAAGGATATCTAGGGATGCAAATAGCCCACCTTATGCAGATGTATGGCTATGTAATAGACGGGCTCATGATCCGAATGATTTTCTAAGGTATTTGTTTTTTCTCTTGATTAGTTTTCCATTGTGTAATCTTTACCTCCTCCCCCGGCATCTTCCCTGTGAACAACTTAAATCTCATATCAACATTCTGAAGCATTCTACAGGTTAAACCTATAAATCAGTTTTTGAACTTCCAAATAAAAGAAATCCAAGGTTATTTCAATTGAATTTCAAATTAGTGTATCTGATATAATACGATCACTACTACAGCATAAAACGGTGCACTTGAAATTGCTTGGTGGTTCCAAGGGCCTTCAAAAATTAACAGCTCCGTAGAGGGGAAATTTCTGGTGAGCCATTTTCGCTCACTGAAGCTGCAGTGCTTTGGCTCCCTCCTGCTCATTATAATGATGTCTTGGCAGAAGTCATTGCAAGAGCTACTTTATAATGATGTCTTGACGGAAGTCATTGCAAGAGTTCATAAATTAATTTGTGTTCCGTGGCAATACTCTATATGTGATGGATTTTACCAGTTGTTAGATACAGAATTCCAGTAGTAGAATCAAAGTTTGGGTGGAGAAAGAAACAGAAA
Organism: Pistacia atlantica; assembly: GCA_026229545.1. Classification (NCBI taxonomy): domain Eukaryota; kingdom Viridiplantae; phylum Streptophyta; class Magnoliopsida; order Sapindales; family Anacardiaceae; genus Pistacia; species Pistacia atlantica. Next base: position 24,850,301 of record CM047901.1, on the reverse strand, counting down.
ACAGGGTTAGTGATGAAAACTTCATATGCTTTATCTTGAAAGAAATAATTGTCTACCATAAGTTTGGAAAAAGCAGACATCTGTGGTCTGAAAGGAGCTGTGAAACATTTGGAAGCCCATGTTTAATAAAATGTGACCTCCTGAAAGTAATGTCTTCCATTCCTTATAAGTTTTGTAGCACACAACAAAAAATTTATGCCACAAACATCAACCCACCAGCAGATGTAGAAGATAATTTATCACATTCAAGCAAGAAGTATGCATATGACAACCGACTGGGGAGGCATAAAAAATATTCACATTTCCTGTCTTGGGCTATGGATTGGGACAACTCCATTGGCTTAGCTCAAAGTATAAAACTCGTTCAATAAAATAAAGACCACAATCTTCTGAACCCAGCCGAGATTGGATAAATACTTAATCAGTTGATAAATAAAAACATTAAAACCTGCTTCAAATTCGTGCAAAGAAATTTTCGGCTGAGAAGTTACACCAAATTAACACTAACAATAAAACCTTGGGAAGATGCAAAGCTCCTGGCTGATTTATTGATGCTTTCACATATTGCAAAGCTCTTGACGTTATCAAAATCCGTAAAAGTTCCAAAATGCTCTAATTTAAGAAGAGAATCAATTTAGTTTTACAGACTATGGCATTGCTGACGAAGCTGCATAAAGATGCAAAAACATTTATCGAATCAGAACCAGGCATCTCCACAATCATTTTGACTTCTTTCCTTGTTTCTTCTTGATAACTTCATCAGTGTACATTATACCCTTGCCTTTGTAAACTTCAGGAGGCTTGCAACTACGAACAGAAGCAGCAAACTGGTGCACCCTTTGCTTGTCAATTCCAGTGCAGCAAATTACATTATTTTTGAAGCAGAAAACACGGACGGCTGGAGGAACAGTAATTTCAACCTCGTGACTGTACCCCAATTTGAGAAACAAGAGACGACCCTCTGATTCAGCTCTGGCTTTGTACCCGACACCTACAATCTTTAGAAAGCGAAAAAATTTGGCTTCCATTATAAGTCACCTCAATCTCCTGAAATCAAAGAGATGGCATTACAAAAGTTGCTAATCAGCAAAATTAAAACCCAACAAGCAGGTCCTATTCCAGTTTGTGAAAAAATCTAGGAAGCACAAATCTTGGAAAACAAATGATTTTGAAACTTAAAATATATTAGTGATGTGTTACACAGACTACACATCAATTGCATAATGCCTATTGTCTAATTCAAGCACAGCATTATCACAACCATAAATGTTTATGTTTCAAACAATAGAAATTAATACTGAAATCCAATTGCTAGTAAAACTCGATCAATATAGTTTCGAATGCATGTTAAGAACACCTATATATCAATACTAAGTGTCAAACTTTTATATATTTGGAAGAGTGACTGCAATTGTTATCAAAGTTGCAAATGCAGATTTGAATATGATGTCCAAATAGATACAAGGCAAAAAAACTATCCGAACAATGAACTAAAGGCAGTATTATAAATTTATAATTACAAGTTAGCACATCTTAGGCGTCGAGGCTCAAACCAATACATATATAAAAATTAGATACTGTGCAGAATAGCTAAAAGGGTTGTTATAGTAGCAGCCATGTATTTACAAAAAATAGCATACGTCCACAAAGACACATTTCATCGAACATTTGGTGAATCAGTGGCTATGATTTTCACGATGTGAAAGCAAAGAAAACGAAGATAAAAGTTAGGATTTTTTGAAGAAGGTTTCGAACAAACAAGTAGCCAAAACATGTGGGCACTGTCGGGTAACCCAACAGCCGGCCCTGATTTGTCACGGCTCCCTTGATGTTAAAGATGACTACCCAGAGAATGAGTCAATTTGACATGAATTATTTTTTGGCAGGGTTTAGGGCATTACCTAAATCCTTCTTGTTGCACGTGATGGGTTGATTCGCCGTCGTTTGATATAAATAGTGGTAGACTGAAGCAGAGAGGCTACTGAGAGTCGGAGACTCGGAACATGTAAATTGTACTGTTAGTAAGTGCAGGCCTGCCTCTTTTTTCAGCTTCTAATCGGCTGTTTGGATGCTGGAGTTATATCGTTCTGGAGAGAAACAAGATTTAATTCAGTCGGTTTTATTCTATTCTACTTTTTGGATAGGGATGGCGTTTGCCCCGGCCCCAACGAGATCTGGCCTGATCAGCTCGAATGGGGCGGGAATCCCCAAAAACATCAGGGATAGGTAGACCTGACAAACCGGCAGGTTGGGCAGGTTTGGTCCGAGTAGCAATGGGTCGCAGGTGGAACGGGTGGCAGGTTCACGGGTGAAAAATTCTCACGAGTCGACATTTTCATGATCCGTACCCGCCCGAGCGGGTACGGGTCACCCGTGAAAAATGCAGCCTTTTGTATTTTTCACTGTTTTTCCATATTTTTGTTATTTTTTACTGTTTTTTAATTCAAATTTTCAAATTGCATACTAAATTATATTAATTTAAAAACCTCATATAAAATTCATTTATTAAACTTATTAGTTATTAACTTATTATATTAAATAAATGGATGATTAAATTAAATTTGATTAGATTTTAGTTTTCACCAAAGATTATTAATTCAATATTAATATTTTTCATATTTATATCAAACTCCACCATATAGATAATAGAATTAATAAACACTAAACACACATAGTAATTACTAATTAGTAAACACTAAACATATAAAGTTGTTTAACATTCAACATACATAACATAGTAAATACTAAACAATTAAACATATATAATTGTTTAACCAAAACCAAACACACTAAACAAACAAAGCCGCCCTTGATTATGCAATCTCCTTCCCCGGCACTTGACTTAATGGCACAAGCAGTTGAACATCATCAATGTCATCTTCTACAATTAACAAAATATAAGTTAACTATCATAATATATTAACAAACAAAAATATTAAAACATGTGAAATATAAGTTAAAATGTTACCTTTAACTTCATATCCAGAAATCCATGTCCTTGTGCATATCAAAGACTCTGCATTCTCCGGTAAAAGTGAACTTCGATATTTACTGAGCACTTTGCTACCATTACTGAAACTGGACTCCGAAGCAACAGTCGTTATTGGTATACTCATCACATCACGGGCCATCATCGAAAGTATCGGGTATCAATCACTATTTTTCTTCCAATGGTTCAGGATATCCAAATTGCAAAATTTGATGTGATCAAAGCTTGCCTCTCCCAAATAAGTATCCAATTCAGACTTCTTAGCAGCACTAAAGTCACTCTTGTAGTAGTCAAATTCCTGCACCATTTAAATATTTAAATTTAATAAAGCAAAATTACAAAATAAAGAAAACCTTATTAATCACAAAAATATAAAAATATTTAGGGAGTATTGACTTACACAAATATCATCTCCAATGATATTAGGATTACTAGCTTGTACGCAAGGTTCACTGGGAACCTTATTGCCGCTTAGACCCTCATAAGCAGCAAAAAGCCTATACAACTCCTGCTTGACCAACTCCAACTTTCTTGTTGCAATTACTTGGCCATCAACTTTTTTGTAACAAAACTCAACAAACTCAAACTTGAAACGTGGGTCTATAAGCTGCAATTGCTAACACAACAGTATAAGAATCCCAATATTTGTCAAATTTTCCTTTCATTTGACTTGCCATGGTACTAAGAATTTCATCCCCATTTTCCATCTCTTCGTATAAACACACTTGAATTCTCCACACATTTCTGAGATACAAGTTTGTTGTCGGATATTGGGAACCCGAAAAAAGAGTAGTGATCTCATAAAATGGTTGCAAGAACTTGCAAATCCTCACCCCCTGTCCCATTCTTCATCTGAAGGACAACTTTTATAATTTGGATCTATCAGTGCCAAATGAACAAACACATGACAATATATTAATGCACTTTCAAGCATTAAATAAGTGGAATTCCATCTCGTGGGAACATCCATTCACAATCCTTTTGAGCTTATCACACCAATTGTTTTAACAAGTTCTCCAAACTTGATTCTTTTAGCCTCACTTCCTTTAACATATTTCACACTTTCACGAATTTTATGCAAAGCCACGCTACTCACCTTTAACCCTTCTTGGACTATGAGATTCAAAATATGTTCACAACATTGCACATGAAAAAAAGAACCATCACATAATAAAACATTTTGCACACAAAGTTAACTCCTTAAAATGTCTTCCATTTTATCATTGTTACTTGCATTGTCTAATGTAAGAGAGAAGACTTTCTTTTCAATCCCCCAATCTTTTAAGAAATCATACACTATGTCTAACAAAAGAGTCCCCGAGTGTAGAGGAGGAATATGGCAAAAATTCATAATTCTATTTTGTAACTCCCAGTTCTCATCAACATAGTGAGCCGTTAAAGAAATATACCCACTAGTAGTACAAGAACTCCAAATATCAGAAGTCAAGCATATTCTACCCGAAACCCTCTCTAAAGCAAGCTTAATCCTTTCCTTCTCCCTGTAATATATCTTTAAGCAATCCGCATTAACGGTGTTCCTAGTATAATGCTTAACTTCATGATTCAAATACATGTGGACATCCCTAATTCCTTCATGCTCCACTATTGAATATGGGTAATTATGTTTTATGATTCCTATTACCATCTTCTCACGATAAATTTCTTGAGAAATCTTCAAACGTCTCAATTTAGTATCACAATCCATCATCATTTGATCTATACTACTAGTAATGGTACGTTTAGGACAACGTTCCATATGGTGCCTCATATTCTTAGTCCCATGACTGGAACTACCATGTGCATAAGACTTACCACAAATCATACACTTTACCCTCACCTCCCCATTATCTTCTACATATGTTGCAGATTGACCCTAAACATCTGAAACTTTATGTCTTTTTAGACAAACAGTACTAACAGTAGAAGGAAGATGACCTACGACTACATTACGACCCGTTCCTAAATCTGTAGACTCTTCCATACCAAGCCAATCTAAAGGACACAACAAAGTATTTATATTTAAATTAATTAACCAATCATAATTCATAACAATTCGTCCAAAAAAAATAAAAACACTCCCATATATTTTACAAGCAAACCAGCCCTAACAAATGACTTGATTTTTCTAACTCAACAATCAATACCCCTCAACTCCAGTAAGTATAACCAATCATAATTCATAACAATTCATCAAAAAAAAAAAATTATAATGTGGTATGTTCTATGAAATTGTGAATCATCATTATTTGAGTCAAAAGAAAATAAATATTTGAGCAGGATATTATTAGGGGCCAAAATTTATTTTCAAAACTTTTTAAGCCTCCATCACATCACGTTTTTAAGCAGTCAATTTTCACGTTTTTGGTCCCAGAGGCAGAGGGGCATGACTTCTCAGTTAGTCAATCAGACCACATGCTTTGTAGTTTGTTCTATACTTTTCATTCTCCGGTTCTCCCTATGCATTCTATCATATTTTTGTCACATGCTTTACCAAAGACAAACTATTTTAATGCACTACTTTTTCAACTCTCCCCTACTATTTTTTATTTTAATCACTAATCAAACATTCCATATTGTTGAGATAAATATTAAGTATTTCATAATTAAAATACAAAAGTAACTTTAACCAAAGTTTCCAGTACTCGTCTTTTGGTTGCAAAGGCAGGATATAGCTAAAATTAACACGAGATTTGATCAATCTATACGTTACTTGCCGACGCCATGCTGCTATTGCTGTCGTGAGAGGAGATCTACTACCGCTGTCTTGCTTTGTGAGAGGAGACTGCCGCCGCCATGACCTAATCACAGCTTGTGCCGCGCCTTCAGGGAGAATGATGCCGTGACTCGATCGGCGTTGCTACTCCGTGAGAGAATGGGCTATCGTGACCTGCTGCTACCGTGAGAAAAGTCAGAGAATGAGGGAGAGTGGAGCTGCTGGAGAGTGAGAGAGTGAGGGAGTGGAGCTGCTGTGAGAGGACTGAGGAGTGGTCGTGGAGCTGCTGTGGCCTGTGAGAGAAGAGAATGAGCTGATGCGTTTTTTGTTTTTTCTGATAAGTTTTGGTTTAGATTAGGGTTTGAGAGTGAGACTTTGAGACTAAGAGTGATAAGTTTTATTTTTATTTTTTTTAAATTTCAAATTTACGGGTTCGCAGGTACCCGCGGGTAGTACCCGGTCCACCCACAAAAGTCACGAACGGGTCGAGTACGAGTCATATTTTCACGGGTCAAGAGATGTATAACCCGTACCCGCCCGTTGGGTACAGGTACCCATTGACCCGCGGGTACACTTGCCCGTTTGCCAGGTCTAGGGATAGGGTTGGGGATGGTCCTAAAAAAATCTCCACCCTGGCCCGTCAACCCTACCCCATATTTTTTTATTAAGAATTTTATGTTTTTTTTTTTCCTTTGCAAGATTGTATATAAAGTTAGAGTTTAAATCATAATTTTAAGTAATATATCCAAATTTATGATATTTACTTTATAATATTTTCTCATGTTTATATTAAATTTATTAAAAAAATAATTTAAACGAGGGAGTCTAATAATTAAATATATGTATTATTACTTTGTGAATTTCACAAAATAAATAATACATGCCCCAAAAATAAATTTGACTAGATTATTACAATTTACCAAACCAATGTAAGAATATACACAATTGTTTAATGACTTACAAATTACACAAATTCAATCATCCTTGTAATTAATTAATTGAAAAATTCCCCGTTCAGGATAAATTTCCCTGTGAAGCCCCATTCATCGGGTCAGGGACAGTCATGAGAATTGTCCCCGCCACTGGGGATGGGCCAAGGATGGTCATGGGAGTGGATATTGGGGACGGGGATGGGGAACGGGGTCCTCGACCCCAACCTGGCCCGCGCCCATCCTTATTTTTGGATGAGTTGAACCCCAGGGTTTGCATTGCTCTATAATCATCACGATGATGCTATTTATAATTTATTTTACTAAAGCACTTCAATGTAGATCATTGATAAGTATTCAGATCCTAAGACAGTATCAATGTTTTGTGATAAGAGTGATATGCTATTTCCATCTAAAACTTAGTGTCCGCTTGGGAGTTTCATGGTAGCGGTTGTGAGGGTAAACCATCATAGCGGTTTTGAGGGTAAACCACCATAGCGGTTTTGAAGGGTTTTTAGTAACGGTTTTTAAAACACCCAACCTACGCTTGGGAGTTTATTTTTCAGTGGTTCTGACAGTTTTTTAAAATGATAAATTTACATATATACCTATAAAACTACCCTAACTTCAACCAGTACTTGGGAGTTTTGTTTTTTTCAATTACAAGATAAGGGTTTTTTATTTGTTTTCTACTTATTAGTATTTTATAACTTCAAATGTAATAAAGTCTCCTTATCCTTCTTCGCCATTCTTTGCAACATTTGGAATGATTGAAAAATTAAAGCTCAACTTCTCCAAGAAAACATCTAGAAATGAGATTTTAATAATTATTTTTTTATGATGGCTTAGAATTAATATGGTTGGAGACGCGTATAATATGTTTAAATTTTTTTTGGATATAATTGGGATAGTTTTGTAATGGATATGGTATTTGTGGAATAAAAGTTTAAAACCAACCAAAACACCTCGATTTGAGGTGTTTTATAAACCCTTCAATAATACATTGCACTAGTTCTGGGGGTTTTTTGAGTTAGTCAAAACTAGTACATACAAAATTTGGCAAGTAATGGTTTTAGAACACCTTAAAACCAGTCTAATTAAAAACCAATCAAAACCAGTGAAAAAAAAAAAAACTCACAAGCAGACCTTTAGTATTATGCCAAAATTTCTCTCAGGTTTAGAACTTATATTACATCTCTTCAAAAGTAAAATTTAACTATCTCTAGATGGTCGAGTGATTTGATAGGAACTCTTGTGAATATTACTCAAGAGATCTTAAGTTCAAATCCCTCTTCGGTTACTAATAGAGGTAACCACTAGAGCTCTTATCCGGTCGATAGTTCTAGAGTTCTGAATTAGGGTAACCACTGAAGCGCTTATCCGACCGATAGTTCTAGGGGATTAATTGGGGTACGCATTAACTGGCTCAAACATTCCTAGTAATTAAAAAAAAATTTCTACGGTTCCGAGGGATTAAAAAGGAATTTGTCCTTTCCTTTTTTTACCTCGCAACCAAAATCAAAAGCCCAACAACAACAAACAGTATATAGTACTGGTCTTACTAGTATATATAACCGTATTCTAATTAAGAATAAGGTTTCAACATAAGCTTCTAATTTTACTATATAAATAACACAACATACTCAATATATGATACATTAATTTTATGCATGGTTGTGTACATTAGAAATAAATCATTGTTTTATTGTTCGATCGTGATGAGAAAAATCAAGTCAAAAGGCAAAATGAATGAATCGCAGACAATAGTGTATCAGAATGGGTTGAATCCCACCACTATACAGCGCTAAAAAATGGAATTGAATGGTTGATGGTTCAAAACCACTGCTATAGTAGTGCTTCTCGGATGAGCTTTTCTGTTAGAACTTTAGAAAGTCCCATCACGGTATCAGTTCCCCCTACCTGCCCAAAACAAAATTATGCATGCAAATATTAGAAGAAACAAAGCACAAGTCTCAAATTCTAGCGTTTGGGGTATCCCATTCCCCCTCGGAACAGACCAAAGCCAACATGTTATATGTAAAATAGATATTAGTTAAAAAAAGTTCATCTGATTGGTGACTCATATAAACGACCATATGGGAACTTATGATATGATCAAAAGAAGGAAGGTTAGAAATTGTCCACTGGATTTATTTGGAATCCTAAGTATGGCTCAGGTGGCAGAAGTCTGAAGAGCAATATAGCCTGGATTTATGAGTGAATCAACCATCTAAAGATTCATTCATCATTGACTAAAACATTCATCCACACACCACACAAGCAGAGGGAGGAAGAGAGGGAGGGGGAAGACAGACCACTGCTTCAACGAAGGGCAATGTCAATGGATTTTCCAGCATAAGACCTCCAGCAACATTCAGCGTAATTCCTTCATCTATCTGACCATACCTCACCACCAAAAACAGAATAGGTAACATTAAATAAAAGGAATGGCAGATGAAAATTAATCTTAAAAGGATTATGTAATAAATTTTACCAGGTTATCAATGACTTCATCAGGTATGTCATGGAAATAAACCTGTATTAACACCAGCAAATTTAAGACTTTCACATTATAAAACAAATTAATAAGATGCAGATTATGTGAAATGGCTTATTTGGATGGAACCCTGCCTACTGAGACCATATAAACACATATATAGCATTTTTTATAAGCTAGGCAGAAGTCATGTATGGGCTTGAAAATCATCTAATGAAAATTCTTGAGGAAAAGCACAGGCTAATTTAAATGTGCAAGAAATAGTACCTCTGCTCGTTCCCATCCCCCTTTTCTTGTTCCTGTCTTAAGGTTGGTTATAAGTACTGATCCAACAACTGCGGCATGACTGCCCGAATAACCTGAAACACATAAAAATATATATGACCTCTAAACCCAGATATTTGTTGTGAGGGAAAGAGGTGACTATGAAACCAGTGATGTAAACCTTTGATAAATTCGCGTGCTTCTTCCTTGCCAGAAGGTTTTTCTCTAATTGTCCCTTTGTACACCACCACCTCAAAATCCATTGGATTTAGAAGTAAGAAATAACCTCAAATAAGCCCTATTTCCAGCAAAGAGAAAATCACCAAATTTGAAATGCTGTGTCCTATGATTTACCATTAACATGTTTTAATGTATAAATAGGCCACATTAAAGTTAATAAACAAAGTGAAATCCATGGGGCGTGCAACAAATATGCCAATCCAGCAACTGGAAGTATATAGGCACTGTAAGATGATAGGAACCCACTCTAATAACTCAATAATTTGGGTTGGGTCATGGGTCTTTCATGGACTTGGGTAGAACTCTCCTTGGAAAACCGGTTTGCCAAGAGAGGGTGCTCAAGTCTTTATAACCCACATGCCCACTCTTTTCCCTTTCAATATGGGATCCTAACATTCCCCCACGCTTCGAGACCCAACGCCCTCGTTGGTCTTCTTTCCAAAGAGCACCCGCCCTCATCGGCTACCTTGCCCTCATCGGCCTTTACTGCCCTCCCTTTGGGTCTTACTTCGCCTAGAAGCCTGTCAGGCCCTAGAAGCCTGTCAACAACTCTCTTTCTCGACCCTCAGTGGGGCCCACTGGCCCACCTGTGCGTGTGGGCTTTCACGTCGGCCATCTTTGCCCTTGGGTGACTTTGCGGATCCCCTTTCCTTGGGGTAGCAGTCCGAGCCCAAAGTGAGCCTGCCACGCGTGCGCAGGATCATGCTCTGATACCAATTGATAAGAACTCACTCTAATATCTCAATAATTTGGGTTGGGCCATGGGTCTTTCATGGATTTGGGTAGAACTCTCCTTGGAAAACCGGCTTGCCAAGGGAGGGTGCTCAAGCCTTTATAACCCACATGCCCACCCTTTTCCCTTTCAATATGGGATCCTAACATAAGATATATATAGCTTAGGTTGGACAGTGTAGAGAAACAATTAAGATACAGGTCTGTATGTAATCTTTTAACTATATAATGCTATTTATTACAGATTCAAGAACATAGTTATGAACTCTTTCAATTAACTATTCTTATAAATGAGACCCAGGAATAAGCAAATTGGTCAATAATTAGCTAAGAAGATTAATGAACTAATAAGTTTGTTCGACATGACCTTCTACTTTCATCACATAGAGGCCCTACTCTTTGTGCATAAATCACTAACTGCCGTAAATAAAATTTGAAGTAGAACAACAAGCGGGAATAAAAGCATACTGTGTCTGCTGTGATTAACAATGTTGCCTGAGGATCGTCCTTGAATTGACTTGTATTTTGAAGCCTTTGTATGATGGCATCTGCCTATTAAAAAAATATTTAGAGTAAAACACATAAAGACATTCTCATTCACGTCTGTGTTACAAGATTCAATCACAAATTTGAGATTTCCATACATAGTAAATGAAATGCATCCTAAACCGTAACAACTTGAAATTTAACAGTTCCAGTCAAGCATGTGTTACAAGAACAAAAGATATGTGAAAGGGAGATAGCCAGTAAAGAAATGATACCTTCGCCTCAGCTAGAGCCATTACCAATTCTTCTGGCTTTTCTCTCCTAATACTGCTTTCATCAATGTCTGCAGTCTAAATATCATGAACCCTACCCAGTCAACTTTTCACTTGCCATTATTAGTATATTAAACAGTAAACGTTTGTATTATCTATCAACTTACTATGATACTGAATTCATATCCCATCTCCGCTAGAATCTCTCTGCGCGCCATCGATGATGAACCCAGAATTATCTGTCATGAAAATTAATGAAATGCAGCAACTAAAGATTGATTAGAAAACCATATGTTATTCTCATCTTATAAATATTTGTTTTGACAAACGGAAGCAGCCCATGCAAATGCAGTGGCTAAATGTAAATCAAAGACCACCTTAAACGACAAATCGCTTTGACACATCTGTCTTTCTGACTACCGCTTCCGTAGAGATGCTGTAGATGAGGTGTGCTAAAAGAGTGTGCAGTTCCCTTTCGTGTCTGTCTCATCCACAACCAGCAGTGAGTGTCCAGCACCCTACAATTTATTTCCTCCACTTCAAATGTGAAATTACAGGAATACTCCCACTTTTGCGAAATAGTAGAAACTAGAAACGCTGCCTCTTCGTGTCCTGTTTCGTTTTCAAGCATTAAACGACGTCGTTTCCCTCTTAAGCTATGCGGTCTTGTTTTTCAATTTTCAATTCAGCATAAATCATTTATGATAAGTACCTCTTCTTTATTCAATATTTTTTATTTTATTTTATTTTATTTTATACCAAATCTCATAAAAAAGTGTTTTTGACAAATTTAAGTAGATTTAAGGTCCCTTTGGTATGCTTTATTCGAGTGAAACTTATAAAAGAAATACTTATTAAAAAAGAGCTTATAAAAATATAATTTTTTTTGAAAAAGTTGTTAATTGTTTGATTAAGAAAATGTAAAAGTGCTTTTTATTGTTAATTTATTAAAAAGTGTTTCAGTATACAAGAATAAATCAAGTTGAACATATAAAATACAATAAGGATATTTTTGAAATTTCAATATTTTAAATAAGCTCAAAAAGAGTTTATAAGAAAAAGTCAAATTTGAGTTTTTCTCATCAATCATAAAATAGTTTATTTTAAATTCTACAAGCCTTGTTTGAAATGTTAGCAAACAACCAAAAATACTTTGAAAGTGCTTATGACTTTTATAAGCTTTTCTTATCAATAGATAAGTTCCACCAAATAGGTTCTTTTACTTGGATTTAAATTTGGGAAAATGATTTTTAGCCCTCGACCAATTTGATCAATAGCGCCTTTCTTTTATTTTAATGAGGTCAAAAGGGTAATCTTATTTTATATGTAAGTAAAAAGTTATTTTATATTATAAATTTATCTTATATTATTCAATTCTCAAAAAAAATTGAAGAACCCTAATAAGCCAAAAAATCCATCAATTCAATAATTAATTAAAAATTATATAATATAAATCTAATGTAACAAAAGGAAAATTTATTTTAATTATGTTCTTTTATTTTTTATTTTAAAATAAATAAATTGTATTAAATATATTCAATTATCAATAATACTACCCTCTTCTTAAAATTTATTGCAGATTTTATATCTTTAATTGAGGTGTGATCATCTATGGCATGTATATGTAAATAATGTGATGATGTATTCGTTGACATGCATGTACATCATGCAAGACTTTATGTTGTACTTGTATTGTATGCACCAAATATCCACTTGATTATTATTATTATTTTTTGTCTTAGCAAGTAATCGTGGGAATGTGTAATACTCCACCTATTAGGGGTGTTTGGTTCCGGGTATCCTACACTTTTGAAGGAACCGGAACCTAGAACCGACGGTTCCTTGAAATTTGGAACCTAGCAACCTGAACCGATGGTTCGATTCCTAGATACCCTAACAGAACTGTGAACAATGGTTTCCTGGTTCGGTTCCAGCCTGGGATACCTGTAAAATTCATGACCCCCGACCCCCTAAAAGTTTTTAAAATGGCAAAAAAACCCTTAAAAACTTACAAATACCTCCCCACCTGCACTTATTAACAAAAATAAAATTACAAATTATAAATTCAAAATTACAAACTCCATTAGTTTATAAAGGTAGATTCTCAAAAGTTAAACTAACTTACTTTAAATGTTATGAAATATAAATATAAATGTATTCACATTACTTTTTCTACAAAAGTTTTTATTAACCTCCCTAATATTTAATTTTATTTTATATTAATTTCGTCTCGGTTCCTGCTTGATTCCTAGTGATAGGAACCGAATGAAGCCGAACACAAGAATCATTCCAAAAATTTGAAACCGGAACCTACCCATTGACGATTGATTATGGGTAGGAACCGGAACCAAACCCAGGGTACTTGTCAGTTCTGGTTCCAACCTGGTTCTTTTGAACACCCCTACCACCTACAACTTCTTTTCACAAATTTTTTCTTACAATCCTGACATAACGGCTCGGCATTTGTCAACTAGTAAAATGGGTCTCATCTACTTGCATTGGTCTCGTCTATCTATTTGCAATCTAACTAATGACAAATTACGATGTCGAAGTTGTGGGTGTAATATTTTCTTTGCGGGAATTTCTGGTTTGTGTATTCCCATTTTTCATCGTCTTTACCAAGATGGATTTCCAGAGAACCAAAACTGAATCAAGCCCATCATCCTTTACCACGAAGGATTTTCAGAGAACCAAAACTGAATCAAGCCCATCCTCAACCCATATGTGCTAATTTTGACCATTTTCTGCCAGAGGAATAATCTGTGCCTTATGGAGAAACTAATTTGGTTGGTGAATTTATTAATGCCTATGCCCTGTATATATAAAAACAACTCTAATTGCTTCAAACACTATATTTGGAAGGCAGAGTTTCTTAGCCAATATCTACTCCAACTACACACCCTTAACAGATATCTATTGCAACTACACAAATTTAATAGAACAAAATTATACTGGTTAGCAGGCAAACACACCAACCAGCTGCTCAATGCTTCTGGATTAAAGAATCCTATTCAATGATGCTAAAAACAATGGTTTCCAGATGCTTTGATATTTTACTAATTTTTGGTTTTTAATTAGATAATTTCATATGCCGGTTTGAGTTTTTGCGTTGGTATAACAATCGATCAAACCATGAATATAAAATATATAGAGTGAAACAATTCATCTGTAAATTGAACTATAATGTTAGAAATTTGATGATTCTTCCTGGAAGGTTACGAATTTAGCACAAAAAAAATATTGTCTAGGTATTAAAAAGAAACAAATTAAGAGTAGAATAATGGAGCATGGTGCATATATTGTTCTTGAAGAAAATTTATCACCATTAAAAGGTAATCATCAAGTAAATTGAACGATCCACATATGGTAAAATGCTATATATTCTTCTCGTTAAAATCTAAATTACAGCCTTAGATGCTTCAGCCTGCAGAGGAAAATCGAAGTATATAAGCAATTAGGGAAGCTCACACTATCAATAGAGAGTGTAAATTAACTATAATTTTCAATGTTAGAGACAGCATAATGGTGATAATCAATTAATCATACCATTTTCCTGAACGATGCATCCTAATCTGCTGGATTTCAATTAATATTTATACTTCATCCTGTATTCTACTTTTTGATTTGAATGAATATGATTTGATGAAGGAATGGAGATACTAAAGAAAAAAAAGAGAGATTTTTCTGTTACCTTTGCTCTGTTTGGTCTCCATTAGTAACAATGTTGTTGCCGTGACTGCTGCTTTCATTTGTTTGATAATCAGGAAGAGGAACTCTGTCAGACTCGATGTTCTTGATGTCATCTACAAGGATTTCATACTGCCTTTTCACTTCCTCAGCGGCTTGTTCCACCAACAATCTTCGCAATAATATGCCACCGCTCAGGTGTATCCTTATCGTATATTGCCAGAGCATCTTCAAACAATTTATTTTTCATGGCTGTCCAAGTGGTAGTAGAAGAAGAACGCTGATCCGATTCCATCGATCAATTTTATCAAAGATGATAAAAAAAGAAAAAAAGAAAAAAATGTAATTGAAGAGGGAATTAAGTTAAAGCCTAAAACGTGGAACACAACACAAATAGAATACTTTTAAAGGTTATCAAACAAGAAAAGCATATTAATGGCAGACTGCAGACTCAAGAGTCAATTAAAAAGGAAAAGAAAAAGGAAATGAGAAATTGCTTTGCTATTGCTAGTAGACTAGCGGCGTCCAGGCCAGAAAACGTGGCTTATGGGGTGGTGCAAGCTGGCTGAAAATTTCACACATCATTACATATTATATTTGACTACATTTAATAAGCAAGAAATTAAGGATCACCATTTCAATGTTTTTCTTTCAGTATAAATCTGTTGCTTCTTTTTCAAGTCTAAATAAATTAATCTTGTGCAACAGTGCAAGTACGATGTTCTTATAAAGTACTCATATGCATGTGGGGTTTTGTTATGTTAGTAGAAATTTTTATTTGTTTTAACTTTATTGAAAGAAATGAAACCCACTACTAGCATGCTCTGAATAATAATATAAAATCTTCATTTTGAACTGCTCTGTCTTTCTCCTTCGTTATAGCCTATAGGTGGTCGCCTACAGTTGACATGTAAAACAAAAAAATGTGAACAAAATATGGTTTTCGGGTTCCCGAATCCCAATAATGTCTTTTTGAACAATCAAAAGTAAAGAAACATGTGAGAATAATCTTGAAAACGAAAGGGGTAGATAGAACACTGGAAATGCCGAAGAAAACAGTAGGGAAATTTCGTGGAGTGGTGGTAATTCAAACAACAGTTCAAAGTACCGCAAGTGGGCTTTCAATTACAACTTACAAGATAAGAAAGGTAATTTGAAAATTCAAAAGCTGGTAGATTCTATCCTCATCTAATTATGAAGGATCAAAGAAACGCGACCGAATTTCAACTTGATGATCGATTGTTTATATTTAGAAATTAGAATACAAGAAGTCAGTTAAATTAAATACATCAACTTGTTATTAATCCAGAAAGGTAATTACTAATTTTGGGTCAAATCACTGTTGTAGAGGGTTTTAAGGATGGAACCAAATGAAAGAACTCAACGTTATTGGCTGATTAGTTGAATGGTGAAGAAGATTTGTCATTTTTATTGATTTTCTGAATTCAAATTACTTTCACCTTGCTCAAACAATTTGCTTTAAAAAAAAAAAAAAAAGTTATTACCCGAAATTACGGGATAAGATGAACTTATAAAGTTACAAGATAGAGTTGTTGAATAAACTGAAAATATTTCCTTATCTTGTCATGGGGAATCACGCCTAAATCTTAACTTGATTTCGATCATCATGTCAACTTACAGTATTTTAAGTGAAGACTGACTGACTTTCCTCAGCTTCATCAACATTGGTTGTTCACCAACAGTATCTTGAATTTGACCTCTAAGGTCTTCCCTTTCAAATTTTGCCTAGAAAACGCTGTCGATGTAAATATGTAATGCCTCTAGTTGATAATGTTCATTGATTTTAGACTTTTTAAGCCCATTGATTCAATTATTTTTATCCTATCTTATCTTATCTTAAAAACATCAAAATCATTTATTTATACTTTATTTAACTAAAAATATTTATAATTACTTTTTCTTGTAAAGATGAACCTAATTTAACTCAATTTTACTTTTTTCCAAAATACTGTTATAAAAAACATCGGAATAATAAACCAAACACAACCTTAGTTATTTACGCTCATTACACAATCAAATTTGTCTCACTACTCACGAGTATCAAGCTATTATCTTTTGCAACAAAATAGGATTAATAGTTCCATATTAACCGTCACAATTATCAAGATTACATTTAATCACCGTTAAATTCTTATTTTCATGTAATCATCAAAAAATTTAGTCCTCAACTTTGGCTAGTTATAAATAATAATAATAATGTATGCGTTTGGTTTATTATTTTGGGTAGGATTTTGGGGATAGTATTGGATAATTGAATATGGGAGTATTACGAGGTAAAATTTAAAAATTTATAAAAAAACCCCCTAAGTTTGCTAATTTCATAAATACCCCAACATGTAAATTGACAAAAATACCCCCACCACCTGCGATTGTCGACTTAAGCCTATTGCCACCGCCAGAATCGTAGGAGAAAATCAGCGTTCACGACACGAGACCAATCAGATATGTGTCGTAATGAGTCGTTATGGCCTTTTCCGATTCCTGGGTCCACCACCAGCGATCCGCCTGTGAAAGGCCGTGATCTACTACTGTCGTGGCCATCGATGGCCGAAAAAGGCCAAAACGATGGCCATCTTTGGCCATCAACGATGGCCAAAGATATGGCCATCGTTTTCGGTCAACGATGGCCATTTCTTTGGCCGTCGTTCACGGCCAGATCTGGCCTTTTCCGGCCAAATTAGTGGTGGATCTGGCCGGAAAAGGCCATATCGGTGAACTTCCGACCATTTATGGTGGGCAGGTTGGCCGTTGGATAGATTTCGGCTACCACCAACGGTGGTTGCCTTAATCACTGAGTATGGGTTGCGGGAGTGTTTTTGATAATTTTTAAACTTTTTTTTAGGGTGTATTTGATGAAATTAATAACCTTATGGGGTCTAGAAGTAATTAAAAAAATAGGGTAATATTCTTAGAATAATGTGCCAAACGTTATTTGGAGAATAGGATCCAGAATCTGGATAAAAATAGTAAGCCAAACATAGTGAATATTTTTTGGTAATCGGAGTGTCTAGGTCAGCTTACGCGCACTTCAACTAATCCCAAGATCTATTGAATATCTTACAAACCCAATAAATTACAGTCCGAGATACGTGACCCTAAAGTTTCCCGAACTTCAGAGTCCAATGTCCTGACCACTAGACCATGGGACCGTTGATAGTCCAATTTTAAACTCAATATTTTTACAATATTATTGATTGAAAGTGGGTCCCACTACAATTACTTAACTGGCTGTTTCCACGTAAGAACTCGAAGTGGGCGTGCGTCAGTTTGATGAAGACTTTGATCAGTCTCATCTCAACTGAACTCAAGGCAACGAACTGAGTTGGAATGTGGAAAAAGTGTTTTGGCAGCGGAAGCATTAGGCGGTCGCTGAAGGAGAAGAAGTGGGACGTGGTGGTTATCGGTGGAGGCCACAATGGATTGACAGCTGCAGCTTATTTGGCGCGTGGAGGCCTTTCAGTCGCCGTGCTGGAGCGACGCTACATCATCGGTGGAGCTGCCGTTACTGAAGAACTCATCCCAGGCTTCAAATTCTCACGCTGCAGCTACCTCCAAAGCCTCCTCCGTCCCTCCGTCGTCAGGTGCAAATTTATACACATGCATGCATGCATTCATCTCGCTATTATCATCTGCTCAGTATACATATTATTAAGTATATACAATGCTATAAAGTTTTTGAATTTGAAGGGAGTTAGAGTTGAAGAGACATGGCTTGAAGTTGTTAAAGCCAACCGCTTCCTCGTTTTCACCGTGTCTTGATGGGCGTTACCTTCTTTTAGGATTTGACGAGGAGCACAATTACTCTGAGATTTCCAAATTCTCAAAACGTGATGCGGATGCTTATCCAAGGTGCTACTGTATAGCCTTTTGATAAATTTATCATTTAAAAAAAAATGCTCTGCTTTTAGACTATTATCTGTTGAATATATATCTATCAAGAAAGGTTATCATGTTTCGATTCAATTGTACCTTTTTGTTGGTCAACAGATATGAAAGTCAGCTAAATAAATTCTGCAAATTCATGAATTTTCTTGTGGATTCTCCTACACCCGAAACTTTGTCTGGGCGTGGGGATTCATCTTTGAATTTGAATGATCGTTTGAGGGATAAGTTGGAAAAATCTGTTTTCTGGACTCGTTGCCTGCGGCATATCTTGCAATTGGGGCAAAAGGATATGGTGTAAGTATTTTTTCCTGTTAACTCCATCCACCATTGATGTTCAGTTCATAAACGTATGGATTCACATACATATAGACTTAGCTAAGACTATTTCAATTGTTGTTGCTATATGTAATAAATATGCTAAAAAGGTACTTATTTTTGTCTCCCCTTTGTTAATGTGGTTTATATAATATTCTGACAGGGAATTTGTGGACCTCTTATTATCCCCAACATCCAAGGTTTTGAATAAGTGGTTTGAGGTACTCACAGCATTACTTGAATGGATTTGAAATCACGCATGTTCTTCCATTTAGTCGGCTAAAACCTTTTTATCTAAATGTTATTTAGGGATACTAAGTTGCATGAAAGTCTACAAAACTATGGTATCTAGTGTTAACTTTCTGACATATGAAGATGTAAACTTTAAGTTTTGCATCGCAACGATGAGGACAGTGTTTTGATCATGAAACTTCTTACTTGAAGGTTCAATTTAGTTATGATTTTTTGTATGAATGTAACCAGCATGTTAATTACGTTTAGTCAGTTAATGATCAATTTATTGTAATGTGGCGTTTTTCCTAATTTTCCTATATACAGTCAGATTTACTGAAGGCAGCAATTGCAGGAGATGCTATTGTTGGGAGTATGGTATGACTTTTATACTTTTTGTGTTTGATGTTAGATTGGATAACAGTTTAATGTGATGATACAATTACAACTTTGAAACCTGTTCCACTTGCTGGTACTTTTATTTGTTGAAGTTCTGTTGAGCGTTTAGGTTTGAGGATGATTCATGCTTTGAATTCCCCTCTAATGTATCCTTCAATTTTTTTTTTTTTTTTTAAAGTTTATCATGATGACTTAAGGATGTGGCTGTTCCATTTTTAAACTGACTAATACTAGATATTAGTTTAAAATCTTTCTTACAGCTTAGGCCCTGGGATTTTGATGGGGGGATTTAAAATCATTCTAAATTTCTTATAGGCCAGTATCCATGCACCCGGGAGTGGATATGTTCTGCTACATCATGTGATGGGTGAAACTGATGGTGATCGTAATGTTTGGTCGTAAGTATTTCATTTGTCAAGTTAATGTAAATGATTTGGCAATTCTACAATGCAAAATAGAAAGCTGCAAATTTTCAAGGTCAAATTTAAATCTACTTAACCATCCTAGCCTTAGTGCATCTTAGAATTTTATGATGGTTCAATTCTTTTAATTCATGATCTACATTCTTTTTTCTTCTTCTCTCTCCTTTGAGATAGGGTACAGAGAATGTTGGAAAATTTATAACTGAACTCTTAGGTTCTAGTAATTTAGTATTTATTTCATTAAAGCATGGGTTAACATAATTGAAGGTTTAAGAAATCTGCTGGTAGTATGGTTGAGTTGGACTTCTCGTATGGTATTAGCGCATGGAAAACTCGCACTTGATCCACAACACATGCTACTAATGACACACCTAGTGTTAAGCACACATCAGAGGGGTCACATAAAAAGGACATTCATCACTGGTAAATCTAAAGCAAAGTCCTTGAAATTGATGACTTCAAAGTCATTTATTTATAGTTCAATAGTTTTGCAAAAGCTTTTAACAGGTTTAGTAGAATGAATAAACTGATTCTTTTTTCTT
This sequence comes from Pistacia atlantica, assembly GCA_026229545.1. Lineage (NCBI taxonomy): Eukaryota > Viridiplantae > Streptophyta > Magnoliopsida > Sapindales > Anacardiaceae > Pistacia > Pistacia atlantica. The sequence goes on along the minus strand of CM047901.1, from coordinate 24,829,677 downwards.
TTTGTATCCAATCAGAATTCTAAGAACTTATCATGCATTTCTTAGTTTGGTTGAGACTTGAGACCTTTATTTCTTTCTACCCATAGAGTAGGATTGAGTAGATATTTTTCTTTCCTTGAATGCGTACACAATTTGTATCATTCTTGTTTGAGGCTAAATTATTGACATACTACCACTGAGATAGTTTATTAGATTATAACAAATACTTCTTGGTTAATAACTTGATGTTTGTTTAAATTCAACAAGAACATTGTTGAAAGGTTAATTAGTTTGTATGTTATGGTCTGTTGAATGTATTTTCTAAACTAGACTATATTCATTGTAGGCATGTTGAAGGTGGGATGGGTTCGATATCCTTGGCCATAAGTAAAGCTGCCAGGGAAGCTGGGGTGCATATTCTCACAAACAAGGAGGTGCGTTTAGTATGGTGACTGTTATTCTTCATGTTGTGTCAATAAGTTGTAATGCATGACTTTACAACATAAGCATTGCACATCACCAATTCTTTGAATCAATAAACGAAGCAGTATAATTTATATTCTTGTTGGTGGAGCAAAGATGTAAATGTTGAACGATTATGCTGTTTTGTTTTCAAGTTTAACATTTTGATGATTAACTCTCTTGTATTTAGTAACGTAGTTCATTTATTATTGTCTTTCTTCTTTGACACATTATCTATCATAAGGAGTCATTTTCTCTGGTTTCTATGGAGTTAAGATTCGTGAGTTTCCAAACTTCTATCTTTATGTACAGGTTTCACAGATTAATGATTGGAGACTCTGGAAAAGTTAATGGGGTTAGGCTCTTTCACCTATTGCCTCAACTGAGTGTTCTAAAGTTTTTTTATGGAATTACTGGATAATTATACCTTATTCATAATCTAGGTATTACTGATTGATGGGACACAAGTGCATTCTTCAATTGTTTTGTCGAATGCAACCCCTTGTAAGACTTTCATGGTAAGAAGGTTAAAATTGCTTCCTTTGTTGTACAAAAGGTTGCACACATTGGTGAAAGGCAAAAGGCAGATTCATGTTTGCTTTTGCAATTTTTACTATTGGATATTCCTCTCTGTTTAGGCTTATGTTTTTCTGGCTCAGGGATTGGTGCCTCAAGAAGTTCTTCCTGACGATTTTCTCCGTGCTATCAAGTACTCAGACTACAAATCTGTGAGATCACTGTATTGAAAACTTATATTTTTATGCCTGGGAGAATGTTGAACTTCATGTCCCTTTTATTCTTGAATCTCTGTTTTCTGTTTATTTCTGTATCATTATCTAAAGAAAATTAAGGAATCTGTGAAGGGTTCCTGTTGTTGAAACTCAATTGGATTTTCCACCTTTGGTGCTGCATGCATATCCTTTTATAAATTTTAGTTCTATTAAAATAATCCAAATTAAACATATTAGAAACAATGCTCTCTGCACCACCGCCCACCGTGTATAAGCTTTAGACTATTTTATGTTTAGAGGTTACTGATATACTGACTAGTATTTGGTTTTCATCAACGAAAACAGGGAGTTACCAAAATCAATGTCGCCGTTGATAAATTGCCCCACTTCCATTGTTGCAAGTCAAATCAGCTTGAGGTTGGTCCTCAGCATACAGCAACTATTCACATTGGTGCCGAAAGGTATGCTTAAACGTATTTTGCCGAGATTTTTTAATTTAATTGCATTGGTCAATTGACTGAACTTGCTGCTATATTGGTACTAGTTTGTGATGTGACTGGGCCAAAATACTGTTGAAATTTTAAAGAGATTATAAGAGGTGAACAAGTTGTCCTCAAAAACAAGGATAAATTGTCCAAAAATCCAAAAAGGACCAAAAGAAGTATAGGTTATGTATTCATCTGCTCAGAAACTATAGAAAAGATAAATTTGATAACTAGAAGTTCAATCTCCTAGTTTCCCAAGTGCGAGTCTTCGGAACTATAACTCAATAATTGATTGATTTATTCTTTCATTTTTCAAGTATGGATGAGATTGGCTCAGCTTGTCAAGATGCTTGGAATGGTTTACCATCTCGAAGACCTGTTATGGAGATGACAATTCCTTCTTCACTTGGACAAAACTATTTCTCCCCCTGGTATCTAAGTATAATCTTGTCATAACTACTTGGTATATCTAAGTATAATCTTCGATTTTGATCTTCAACTTTATCTCCTTGCAATCTACCCTGCCATTATTCATTGAAATTACACCACACTATCCTGTATTTAGAAGTTTGCACTTTACTAGTAGAATGATGCTTTGTGTATTTTCTTGTAGGTAAACATGTGGTTAGCTTATTCACACAATATACACCATATAAACCTTCAGATGGTAGCTGGGAAGATCCTATGTACAGAGTAAGTTGAAATTTGAACCAGCAGGATTTATGTGTGAACTGATGTTGTTGTATATAATATTCCCTAAAATGATTTGTTTTAAGTTTTATACTGACTTTTTAGCAGAACACATAGCTGTTGCGAACTAATAATCACTCTCTCTGTAGGAGTCATATGCACAAAAATGTTTTAGCTTGATTGATGAACATGCCCCTGGCTTTAGCTCATCAGTAATTGGGTATGACATGTTGACACCGATAGATCTTGAAAGGGAATTTGGTCTGACAGGTATTTTCGCTTCTCAGCTATAGACTCTTGTAATGTCAATTGATAATCAATTTCATGAATATCCATAATTCTTTTAGCTAAACATCCTCCTTGTACATATACAGATAAAAGAAAAAAGAAAAAAAAAAAAACCTGTATTGGAAATAATTAAATCTTGTATACATGTGACAGGGGGAAACATTTTTCATGGTGCTATGGGTTTGGATTCAGTTTTTTTGATGCGACCTGTTAAAGGATGGTAATTCTCAAACATTTAGGATCATCCATGAACATTTTTCAAAATCTGAGTTATAAACATGTCATAGGAGAAACTTATTTTTCTTTTCTTCTAATTAAAGGTCAGGTTATAGGACTCCAGTAGAAGGGCTGTACATGTGTGGTAGTGGATCACATCCTGGAGGAGGTGTGATGGGTGCACCTGGTCGTAATGCTGCTCATGTTGTTCTGCAGGATGTTAAGAAGCAATCTCGTTAACGTAATTAATAAATCTTGAGTTATTTGAATTCGATAATGGTTGTAAATGATTTGACAGATAGTATTTAGTTGCTGTTCTGTTTTGCTTTTGCAGGACCTCACTTGTGTTTTACAGGGTTTCCTTTTAAGATTGCAGTTTGAAACTTCCATCTTTAGGGACTGTTTTATTAGTTTAATTAAGGGATCAAAAATGTGTTACTTAAAAGTAGGGGTGGGCATGGGTAAAGGGTAGACTCGGAACCGAAACCGCCCTCACAGGGTAGGTTCCAATCATGCAAAATTGGAATTGGGAATTCCCGGGGCTAGAATCGGAACCTACATTCGGGTACCCTGCTTGGAACCGGTTTAGGAACCTAGGGGTGTATGTGTGAATTTTGTGAACTATTAGGGAGGTGTATTTGTTATTTTCTAAATTAATAGGGGGTAATAAATTTTATAAGATACCTAGGAAAGGAACTAAAGAACCAAACGATCGGTTCCAGTTCTGATTCCTTTAACTAGGAACTGGTTGATTCTGATTCGGGCTCTGGTTCCTAACAATTGGTACGTTCACCCCTACTTAAAAGATTGTTAAAAATAATTTCAAAAACCAATTTAAATCTCACAATATTGTTTTGGGCAAGAAGATTGTACAATGGAGAATTTACTAACGGTTTTCTTAATCTTGAATCATTCCAACTTCAAATAATTCACACATAAAATCATAAAACTCTTAATTCAACCTTCAGCATTTTCTTTCCTATCTTTTCAATTTGTATCCTTCACTTCACTTCCAGCCAGGGTTGTGCATGGAAATTTTATAGATTCGTAAATTTATTTTATTTTATTTTTTAATAATAAAAATATTATATTTATATTTATAGTGTAATAAAGATAGGAGAGTACAATCGTCCAGTGAGGAAAGTGTTATTCTCAAAATCTTCTGAACCCAAAATTTAGTGGTGATTAACTCCAAACTCACAATTTCTGTAATCAAATACCTTGGCAGCATGTCAGCCCGTTAAAGACGGTAGGACTGGGACACCTGGTCAAGCGACGTCGTTTCTCTTATTACCCGCCTAAATTAAATTTATCTGTGTAGACCCAAAACTTTCGCTACGAATATTAAAAAGCCAGAGATGAAAGAAGATTGAGATAGGATAGAAACAATAATGGTACACAGTGCATACGATTCTTTCCAGCTCCTCACCAATTGCTCTCCGAAAATCGATGCCATCGCATCGTACGGCTCAAAGCTCCTTCTCGGCTGTTCCGATGGATCCCTCAAAATTTACGGCCCGGAATCCTCCGACTCCGACCGATCTCCACCGTCTGATCACCATGCCCCTCGCAAGGAACAGTATGAATTGGAGAGAACAGTTGTTGGCTTCTCCAAAAAGCCTATTTTATCGATGGAGGTATTAGCTTCTAGAGATTCTTCTTATCGCTCTCGAGTCAATCGCGTTTCATAGACTCCCCAATTTGGAGACAATTGCTGTGTTAACGAAAGCTAAAGGTGCTAATGTATATTCCTGGGATGATCGAAGAGGCTTTTTGTGTTTCGCCAGACAAAAGAGGGTCTGTATTTTCAGACACGATGGTAATTACTTCTATTCATTATTAGTTTTGAATAAGTTGCTGAGATATTTTGTTACATGGAAGTTTAAAATCTGTTGAAATCACAATCGGTAATTATTTGGAGCATAATGTGGTATTAGTTTCGTGTGCTTCTAAAGAATGCTTATTAATTTGTGTGAGAGAGAAAAAGCCCGTAGAGGTTGGGCATATGCTATGCTCCTACAGGTTCTAGGGTTCTGAAAATGCATTCACTAGTTACTTTGAATGTGTTGGTTTAGGGGGACGTGGATTCGTTGAGGTAAAAGATTTTGGAGTGCCGGATACTGTGAAGTCAATGTCTTGGTGTGGTGAAAATATATGTATAGCAATCAGAAAAGAATACATGATACTGAATTCGACAAATGGTGTATTCTCTGAGGTCTTTCCTTCGGGCAGACTTGCACAGCCATTAGTTATCTCGCTTCCTTCTGGCGAACTTCTTCTTGGGAAGGTACTTTGCTTTGCTGAGCATTTTGTTTCGGTGCTGCCCTATGAATTTATTTCCATAGTTGTTATATTGAGAGATTGAATTTGGCATGTAAAGAACCTTTTTAGATCATCACTGCTGTGGCCACGACATTTAGTCTAGTTTTGAGCTGAACCTAGCCACTCTTGCTTTCTGATTTTATGTTCTTTTGTGTTAAAATGCACTTCAATGATATGTCAAGAACTAACGATGTTTGAAATTAGCAGAATGAACTTGTTGTTGTAGACACTGTGTATGTATGTATGTGTCCATGAATAGATTTCTGTCTTGGGGATTTCAAACACTAGTAATTTAAAAGGTAGGAACTAAATGAAATCTATTATCTGCTGTTATAATATTTCTATTTCTTTGCTTGATAGATATAAGATGTATGTGCTTTCTTTATGCTTTTAGGAGAATATTGGGGTCTTTGTGGACCAAAATGGTAAGCTTCTTCAAGCTGACAGGATTTGTTGGTCTGAGGCACCCACTACTGTTATCATTCAGAAGCCATATGCAATAGCTCTGTTGCCTAGACGTGTTGAGGTAACCTAAGTATATAGCAAACTTGAATCTTTTCCTGGTTACTTTTGCGCTCATGTTGAAAGTTGTGAACTTTTGCATTTTTCACTCTTTTTTCTCAGATTCGATCTCTTCGAGTTCCATATCCAATGATACAGACAGTTGTTCTCCAAAATGTTCGGCATCTTATCCCAAGCAGCAATGCTGTTATTGTTGCATCAGAAAACTCTGTTTTTGGGCTCTTTCCTGTTCCTCTTGGTGCACAGGTATTTAAAATCTTTCTCTTTTTTTTTAATAATGCTAACGGTATCTAAATGACCTGTGGGTGTATTACCTTCTGGTCTAGTGGATGAATAAATAAGACATCTGTTCGACTGCTCTTAAGATTTCAGATTGTTAAAAGCATAAATATTTCTGTTGGGGCCCTTACTTTTTTAGATCAAGTGATAACTTAACATGATATAATAATCAAGTTGACCTAGTGATCTTGAATTCAAATCCATATAATATTAATTACATTATAATAAATTGTACTTATTTTTATGATTGTACTGTATTCAATCACCATGCAAGAGCACATGAGGGTGTTCTTAAATTCTATTGTGGGGCCTTTACCTATCATCATAAGTTTTTAGATTTACTACTAATGTAAAACAGATGAATCATGATACAATGTTGTTCATAATTTATACTTACCTTTTATTATGTATCTAGCCATGACACTGTAGCCTAACATAGAAAGAATATGACACAATGATTCAGGAATTGTATTAAGAATTTTGCTCATAACTGCATTGCAGATTGTACAATTAACAGCATCTGGGGATTTTGAGGAAGCATTGGCCTTGTGTAAACTGCTTCCTGCAGAAGATGCAAGCCTCCGAGCTGCAAAGGAGGGGTCAATTCACATAAGGTTGATATTTTCCAAGCATCCTGATCCTCCCATTGAGTATTATGATTGCACAATATTGGCCCTACTGGGCTGAGGTGTTTGAAGCCTAATCAATTTTAGTTGAGTTCATGAATTGGAGCTAGCCAGATGATTGGTTTATTCGTATACTGTCTTTTTAACATTAGACTTTTGTTCTAATCTTTAATATTGTTTGAAGTTACCACTACCAGCTCTAGACAATAAGTAATGACATTATACCTGCTAGAGAAAAGTGATAATTTTATTTGGATAAAAAATAAGGTGACACATTATAACCTTGTGCCTTGCTGTATTACGCTTACATAAATATTGTGACATGGGATCCATTGTGCATTATCGATTTATGGTGTGTGATTAGTGCATCACCAGTATGTAATTTGTTATTATTATTCCTTATGTGGATGGTTTTCAATTAATAGTGGATTCTTAATTAGTTAATTGGTAGGCAGTAAATCAATTATGCTTTTAGATTTTTGAACGTTAGAGTTAAACTTAGTTTGTTTTGCCTATTACAGATATGCTCACTATCTTTTTGACAATGGGAGCTATGAGGAGGCCATGGAGCATTTTTTGGCATCTCAAGTGGACATTACCTATGTTCTCTCTTTGTATCCATCTATTGTTCTTCCCAAAACAACCATGGTTCCTGAACCAGAGAAGATGTTGGACAGTACTTGGGATGCTTCAAATCTCTCAAGGGCTTCATCTGGAGTGTCAGATGATATGGAATCCTCATCTCCACAACAGCTATTAGAACTTGACGAGAGTGCAGCACTTGAATCCAAGAAAATGAGCCATAACACTCTCATGGCTCTCATTAAGTTCCTGCAAAAAAAGAGAGGCAGTGTAATTGAAAAGGCCACTGCTGAGGGAACTGAAGAGGTGGTTTTAGATGCTGTTGGAGATAGCTTTGCATCTTATGAGTCAACCAGGTTTAAGAAATCAAACAAGGTGAGTTTTCAAATTTCTTCTTTCTATTTGGTGTATATTTCATGTGATTGTGTTTTGTTACCGCGGTTTCCATTTACTTTGCAAAACCTAATGTATAACTTTTGATGTTCATGATGATAAAGGCTGTGTTGCACATTGAACATAAACTTTTTTGTTCTCCTTCAAATGATGAACTTTTTATCATGCCAGTTTTTTCCTTTGTTAAATTGGTTTATATGGCTTAGTTGTAAGAGAGAAGTCAAGGCTGAGCTTGTTGCTTTAACATTTTAAATAAACTAGATACATTTTTTGAAAGCAGGCATTCATTAGGGGTAAAAACTAAGAACGGCACCCTTATGAGCACATAAATAACATGTAATTGTGCTGGATATTTACTTTTTTGCATAGGTAAAACTCAGAAACAACATTGTGATAAGTTACCCTTTGCATATCTTTTTACATTTAACATGCCACTAGCTTAAACCAAAATTTTGAGTTTTAATGTAATATTATCTTTTTTGACTGTTAGGGGCGTGGTACCATTCCTATTAACTCGGGTGCCAGGGAGATGGCGGCAATACTGGATACAGCCCTACTCCAAGCTCTGCTTCTTACTGGACAGTCTTCAGCGCCTTTAGAATTACTAAAAGGTGTTAACTATTGTGATGTAAAAATATGTGAGGAGAATCTTCTAAAAATGAATCACTATGCTGCTCTGCTTGAACTTTACAAGTCTAATTCAATGCACCGTGAAGCTCTTAAACTTCTGCACCAGTTAGTTGAAGAGTCAAAATCCAACCAATCACAACTTGAGCTTACTCACAAGTTCAACCCTGAGTCAATTATTGAATATCTGAAGGTAATTTTAATTTTGTAGAACAAGTTTAATTAGATAGATCTATTCATTCAGCATTCTAGCACATCAACTAGAATTTCCTACAATATTTTCTTCCTTTTATCATAGCTATGATTTAAAGGTTGTATCCATCTGCATCCACTACTGCTTTTGTGTTCTTTAAATTTAACTATCATAATAAATGGTGAAGCTATCTGAGGTTTCATACTCATGATAATTGAGTATTTCAGATGTATCTTGACCAGAACATATGTTGTTTAATTAGTTGGTAGCCAATGGAATGGGTGAACTTTTGCTTTGAACTCAAGATTTAGAATATTATTAGACTAGAGCTGGTATATGTTAAATAGCTAATTAGGCTTGGTGAATTTTCTTCTGCAGCCACTCTATGAGACTAGAGTTTGCTCTAGAGCAGTTTAGGTTGTGACAATAATTTCTTCCATGTATCATAGTAATCATAGTTTTGTGGATCATATGGTGTTTAATTTCTCCATGCATCAACTAGAATTTGCTTTAGAGCATTTAGGTTGTGACAATATTTCTTCCATGTATCATAGTAATTTAAATCTATTGTTTCTGTCTGCAGTCACTACTGCTTTTGTGTTCCTTAAATTTAACCATTGAAATAAAGGGTGAAGCTATCTGAGGTTTTATACTCGTGTTGAAAGAGAATAGTTGAGATGCATCTTGACTAGGACATATGGTGTTTAATTTGTTTGCAGCCAACTTAATGGGTGAACTTTTGTTTTGAAACTCAAGATTTGGAAAATGAGTAGACTAGAGCCAGTATATGTTGAATAACTAATTAGGTTTGATGGTTTTTCTTCTGCAGCCACTCTGTGAGACTGACCCCATGCTTGTCCTTGAGTACTCAATGCTTGTTCTTGAAAGTTGTCCGACCCAAACCATTGATCTATTTTTATCTGGGAATATTCCTGCGGACTTGGTCAACTCTTATTTGAAGCAGCACGCTCCTAGCATGCAGGGTAGATACTTGGAACTTATGCTTGCAATGAATGAAAATGGAATCTCTGGGAACCTACAAAATGAAATGGTGAGAATTCTTGATTTTGAACCTCTACAAGAACATTAGTTTTTGTATGAGAGCTCCTGCATTTGGCAGTGAACATAGCTGTTGGGTTCTGCTGATTATATGATTTATTTTGTAATATTATCCAATTTTCACTTTTAATTTTTTGTACTGTAGATACAAATCTATCTTTCAGAAGTACTCGATTGGTATGCAGACCTTGTTGCTCAACAGAAGTGGGATGAAAAGGTTTATTCACCGACAAGGAAGAAATTGTTGTCTGCTCTTGAGAGTATCTCAGGATATGGTCCTGAGGCTTTGCTGAAGCGTCTTCCTCCAGATGCTTTATACGAAGAACGTGCGCTTTTGTTGGGCAAAATGAACCAAGCATGAGCTTGCCTTGTCTCTATATGTTCATAAGGTATTTCCTGATATAAAGCTAACCTATTTAATGAATTAAAATCACTTCCAAAGGAACAGGAATACAGAAACAAAAACAGCAATTGGACCAGAAAATGCTATTGCATTATAAGGCCGCAATCGAACAAACCGGACAAGTTTATATTGACATAACATGAACCTATTAGTTCAAAAACACCGTGTAGAGCAACAAAAGTCCAAAAACCGCCTAATTGACGCCAAGAAGTAAAATCTCTTTGTGCTTTAGGCCCCCATAGTAACAATAAAGAATTTGCTAAACTATTAGCAGGAGTCGAACCTGTGGCTGTTAAAAGTTGCAGTCTTCCAAATAGGAACTAGCCAATCCATGAGTATACATGAAGTTACAAAAGGTTGTGCCTGTGAACCAGCCCCCGAAAGTGAAATAGGCACGAGGAAAGAGGAATAGGCCGGACCAACCTACAAAAACGAAACGGTTCCTTCGTAACCATTCATCCATAATATCAAATAAATCATTTTCATGGATGAAACTAAAGTCTTTTGCATATAAATTGAAGGGTAACCCTTTGCCACCATAATGCAACTTTTCTCCATTTTTGGGTCAACAATGATAGTAGGCTATGCACATGTAAAATATTTGTTTCCATTGAAAACAAGGTTTTATATCTTATTCAACTTAATGTGTTAAACTGTTTTTAAATTTATTTATCAGAATATTTCTTTCAATTCTAGTTTTTCTTGAACCTATTCTTTGTATTATGAATACTATTTCTAATTGAAGTTCTCTTAAGTTTTTCAGCTTCATGTACCTGAACTGGCACTAGCTTATTGTGATCGGGTATATGAGTCTTTAGCTCATCAGCCATCGGCAAAATCTTCTGGCAATATATATCTCACTCTTATGCAAATATATCTAAATCCAAGTAGGACAACCAAGAACTTTGAAAAGCGAATTACAAATATGTTATCATCTCAAAATACAAGCATACCAAAAGTCGGGTCAGGAACATCGTTTAAGACTAAAGGAGGACGTGCAACCAAGAAAATAGCTGCAATAGAGGGTGCAGAAGATAGGCGATTCAGTCCCAGCAGCACTGACAGTGGTAGGAGTGATGCTGATGCTGATGCTGATGCTGACAGTGAAGAATTTAGTGAGGAGGGAGGTTCTACTATGATGCTTGATGAGGTCCTTGATCTTTTGAGCCAAAGGTGGGATAGAATCAACGGTGCTCAGGCCCTCAAGCTCTTACCTAAAGAAACTAAACTACAGGTATTGATTAATTGATAGAGAACATACAAAACTTTTAATTTCCATATGTATGTGTCTGCTGTTTGTATTGATTCTTTACTGAAACTATGCTTTTATGTTTCTTACATTGTTTTGTTATGTGGACAAAGTTTATACATATTTTTAACCACGGAATGTTAAGGTTGCAGATTGTGAGAAAGTATCTTATGTTCTTTGCAAATGATTAAAATGATTCACTAACACCCAAGTTCATTCATAATTATATAACTATAGGCATTAGTGTATCATTCCTAAACTGCTTTATGAAGGAAAGTCTTTTCATGTTCATTTGCAGAATCTGCTTCCATTTCTTGGACCTCTTTTGAGAAAATCCAGTGAAGCCTACAGAAATTTTTCAGTGATCAAGAGTCTGAGGCAGAGTGAGAACCTGCAGGTAAGCATATATTTTGCGTAAGTTTAACTGGGAATTTAGTTGTAGAAATTCCATCTTTAACTTTACCCTGTGAAGCACATGACCAATGGTGAGAATAAAATTTGCTGTTGGTAATAGGATACACACATGCAAAAAGATGCTGGAGTTGCATTTGTAGTTGGCACCTTCTATCATATGGTCAATCTGGATTTTTGGGGTATAGCTTCTGCTATATAGTCTCCACTCTTAGGAATGCTTGCAGTTAGTTTAAACTTTTTGAGAAGGCTTATTGTAGATTCTCAATTGCAACACTTATACAGAAGTGTGTGTGCATTCTAATGTTGTATGCCTGGTCTGTTTTTATGTCATTTATAAACTTATGTTGCACCCTCTTCCCAATATCTTTGTTGCAAGACTTTATTTGAGTGGGATATTAGATCATCTATTTAACATCAAGATTATTACCCAAGTTCTTATGGCTGTATCTTAAATAACTCGGCTATGTTTTTGGCTTTAAACTTCTTATTTTAATGTCAATGCATTTAGTTTATTTTCTCCCTATTCGTAGCAATGGAATACTTCCATGCTGTTCTTGCTTGATCTTCTCTTTTTATGTTTGATCTCCTTTGGTTCTCTGAAAGAATGATTGTGTGAAACAGGTGAAAGATGAACTCTACAACCAGAGAAAAACAGTGGTGAAGATCACCAGTGACAGTATGTGCTCCCTTTGCCGCAAGAAACTAGGAACAAGTGTTTTTGCGGTCTATCCCAATGGGAAAACATTGGTGCACTTTGTTTGCTTTAGAGACTCACAGAGTATGAAAGCTGTGGCTAGAGGCTCACCACTAAGGAGGCGATGATTATTATATGAATGTTGGTAATCAAATGTTTTCCTAACTTGAGGAACATGAATGATCCATCATTGTGCAAACAGTTGAGGCTTGAGCAATTAATCAATTTTGAAAGAGCTTTTCTAAGCCTGCAATACATGTTGTCTTGGCGGCGGTGACATGCAATACTATGTTGTCTTCTTGGTGGTTCCATGAAATGGAAAATAGAAGCAAGCTTTTGCAGCAGAATGGTGGTTTGTTGAAGGCTTGAGAAGTGTATTGGATTTGAGATTGTGTAGGAATGTGAAGTTATTTATAGGTTTTCAGTTGTTGAGGATTTTTTATATTTTATTGAAGTTGCTTCCTGTAAGAAACATGGTGTAAAAGAAAAGGCAATGGAGTATATTTTTTGCTGCTTGTAGGACAGTTTGTATAATCAGAGTATCTTAATCGAAATGAAATGAAATCTGATTTGACTTTTTTTTCTTAATTCCCAAAAAAAAGTAAACGATTGCAGTAATCATGGGCCAAGGCCCCGTCGCACGGACAATCGACTATGTATAGCTTCATCATCATCAAACTGCCTCGTTGCTTTCTCGAAGAACATGATAATTCTTGTCCTCGCCTGTATTCACTTAATTGCAATCATTTGTCCGTTATACCAATTCTATATCTTAGGGGTAAAAGAAAGAGTTTTGTAACATTAAGGGATAAAATTGAGATTTCAAAGAAGTCGAGGCTCTATATTAAAAGAAACTGAAAAAGAATAAAAACAGAAAAGCGAGGGAGAGAAACCAAAGAAAACAGGCATGATAAGATCGGTGATGGTGATGAACACTCAGGGCAAGCCTCGTCTTGCCAAATTTTACGATTTTCAGGTCCCTCTCTCCTTCCCTTCAACTATCAACTTTTACTGAATTTATTTACGTTGTTTATTAATCAATTTTCTTTGTGATCTCAGCCTGTCGAGAAGCAGCAGGAGCTGATACGCAGCGTTTTTGGAGGTTTTTCTATCTCTTGTGCGCTCAACAACACAATTCTCTCATTGATCTTTCATTTCTTTATCTATTTTTCTTTTTATTTTCACAGCCTTGTGCAGCAGAGCTGAAAATGTCAGCAATTTCATAGAGGCTGATTTAATTTTCGGCCCGGTATTTCCACCTCCTGTACTTTTTTATTTTCTTGTATTTGTTATATTATTTTAGTTTAAATTGCTCACAGTTACTGTTTTTTCCTCTGTTTTGGCCGGCAGGATACTCGCCTTGTGTATAAGCACTATGCAACTCTTTACTTTGTTTTCATATTTGATAGTTCTGAAAATGAGCTTGCTATGCTTGACCTAATTCAGGGTAAATTCTCTAGACGGCAAGGTTTTGTTGTCTCTGTTTCATTATCGATCATTAATTCTATATAGTTGACAATTTTCATGTTAATTATAAATGTAATTACATTTGGATGTTAGTAAAAGGGGGTTTTGTTATTTATCAGCTTATTTAACATTTTAATGCTGGGGTGTATGGCACAACACTTTCGGCAACTTTATGTCAATCTAGTGATCATTCATTCACGATCATTATCTTCCTGGCAGTTTGATGGGGCAAACAGATTGTAGATTTGATGCAATAGTGTAGGTTCATTGTGGATGTCCTTTTTGTAAAGAATAAGCTGAATGTTGCAGTAAATGGTTTATTGATTATGTAAATACTAACTCTTTTTTCTTCTGAACTTTTGACTTGGTTAGCTGATTGCTTTACCTAAACTTTGATGCCTGCAGTTTTTGTGGAGACATTAGACAAATGCTTCAAAAACGTATGTGAGCTCGACATTATATACAATTACAGCAAGGTTGTATACTCCTCTCACAATCTTGGTGTTAAATTGTCTTATGTTGGTGCCTGTGAATTGTGAAATTCTGTTTGTTGTACTTGTTCATGTATGGAATCTTTTTTTTTTTTTTTCTTTTTTTGATGGATTTAACAGACATAATATGTTCTGCTTCATAATGTGTGTTGTGCTGTGTCAAAGGGTGAAATTAACTTTACCATTTACTTTTGGAAGATTTAGTTTAAAGATATGCTCATACTATTTATTATGTTTCAACCTTACTTGATAAACTGGTGAGACCTACTGTACTGCTTTCACCTGCTGAATGATTCTACTGCTAGATGACTTTTTAGTTCTACCATCATGAAACATATACACAAATGTTGAATCACATTGTGAGGTCAATGTTTTCCTTATTAAATTTTCTCAATGAATTTGTTGAACTTTTGTTAAGTAACATTTCAATATCCTGTGTAAAATACTGTTGTTGCTATCAAATAGGGTCACTCTCTCTTAGCTACTGGTTCCCTTTTCCATCTAGTGTATGGATTCTCTCTACTAGTCATTATTATATCATTGGCTTTAAGCAATGGCACCAATGAACTGAGACAACTCAACAGAGGTCTTCTGACTTGACTTTTTCATTTTTAGTACTAACTATAGCCCTACTTCTTCACAAAAAGAAAAATCCCCCTTCCCCTCAGGTTGTTTGTTAATGCACACCTCCATAAAACTAACCTTTATTTCTCTGCAGATGCATACTATTTTGGATGAGATCATTTTTGGAGGTCAAGTGCTGGAAACAAGTTCTACAGAAGTTATCAAGGCTGTTGAAGAAATATCAAAGTGCTCTCTCTCTCTCTCTCTCTCTCTGTGTTTTTCCTCTCTGTATATTTGTGCATAGTGTGTGTAATTAATGGATTAAATTTATGCATGATGCAGGTTGGAATCAGCCTCAAATGCTATCACACTTGTTTCCAAGTCAGTTTCTAGTTGGCGAAGTCGGTAGTATTAGGTGCAAAGAGAGCTGTTAAAATGGTTGATGTCACACATTTGAATGCTTTCAGTTGGCTGCCAAATTTATTTCTGTTTTACAGGTTAGCATGTGATTTTGGTTGAGCTATGCCAATGATCAGTGTTGTAAATTGGTGAAGTTTTTAGGCTGTTTGAACGCAGAAATTTGGTTTTATTGCTGGCATCCATCAACAGACAATTGAACTCAATAAAGACTGGTTTGGCTGTTTGGTTACTGGGCACCCAAGGAGTTGACTGGTGAAGGTTGTCAATCAAAAGTAAATTGTTTGTGGAGGAAAATATTCTATATCTTTTCCTAAATCTGAATAATGACTATTAATATTCATTATGGGGAATGTCGTTTGAATTTGATTTATGGCATGTGGATTTTTTATGGTTGTTCCATTGAATGTACAATATTGATATACGAAATGGGAATATGAGATTTTTAGGACTTTCAATATTGGTTAGCAATTCACCTATTTGTAGGCTCCAATGTTGGAAAATCCTTTTTATCCATATAACAATAATTACTTTCTGGTATGAAATGTGTAGCAACCACTACCAGCTGTAGCCATGGAAAGAAAAGGCTTGCTTTTTATTTGGTTAGTTTGATCATTTTTTCTTGAAACGGGATAGTTGCGGCTTCTGCCCGCAAATCAACTGGCATCACCAATTTTGCACAATCTCGCTTCTCAACAGTGAATCATTCTGGAGGATTAGGTTCCTAGGCCACTCTCTTTAACCTGTATAATCCGCCTATTAAGGAAGATAATAGGTTTTTAAACCGCAAAATAATTGCAGAGCCTCTTATCATTAAGTTTCAAAATTAATTTTTAACTAAAAAATCCTTCAACCGCAAAAGATTTAATTCAAAGTAGCTCCAAGAAACATAGAAAAATTTGTTCACGTATTCACTCTTGATAGTTACTTTTTTGTTCCCTTATTCCAGCTTATTAGTATGGCAAAATTCTTTTTGACCAAAAGGCCCGCTCTAATATTGAAACTCCGTAACATTTCTATGCTGACAGGCGGAGAATAAAAGCGCCTCAACTCTGGGTCTTCAGCTCTGTAGGTGAGCATCACAATGCCGAAGTGAGCGAACCAACCGTAGTACTGTGGCACGACATTACCAGAATGAGGTTGTGCAACTTATGACATAGATTTGATTCTTGACAAAATTTTCAGGATGCTGAGAACTCCTTATGATTCAAGGAACGTTTGCAGGACAGTAGAGAGGGATTAGTTCGACAAGAAATATCGAATTCCGCTACAATATTTTCTTCCTAAATATCCCTGGAATTTAAGATAATAGATATCACAAGATACATCCCAAGAAGGTATGGTAGGTAATTTACGAGTTCGACCAATTTCCACGGTAACCATCAGTCTCCCTGCTCTGTCATTCTCTCATCAACAAATCCATCCCAGGTTTAAGGACACTATACCCCACAATAGAGATTTCATTTGGCAAAATGATTAGCTCTGGTAAAATTGAAAAGTTAATCACAATTAATGAATTAAATAAACCCCCATCACATCATTGTCATTTAGAAAACTGGAAGTTACACAAAAGTACTTTCTCAAGCGCAATTCAATTTCTGAAACAAATCCTTCCCCACACTCACTAACAAGGATTCTTCATATTTTTTTCTGTCTTTCCATAAAAAGAGTACACAACCACACCAATCCTGGCCCCATTGCAAGGAGGATCCACGTGTATAGTTTGAACATCAAACATTTTCTTTGCCTTCTTGAAAAACACCGAGTCCTTCTTCCACCTCCTCAAGTGAGCCATAACAAACGTCATCTTCTTCTTCTCCTTGCCTGAATTCAGAAACAAACGCAGCGTTTCGAGAAGAGGGTCATAAAGGTGATCATGGTAAACAACATCAGAGGCCAATATAAGATCAAATTCCCGCTCAATGACATTCACGTCATCAGCTTCCCCCCACCTAAGAGGTGCCACATGGGCGGTCCCACCTTGGAGGGACAACAAATTGGCGTTGGCGTGAGCGTTGAATTGGAGGTTGGGAATGACATGAGGGAGGTCAGTGAGGGTGACGTTAGCTCCGAGGATAACGGCGGCAGCTATGCC
Source organism: Pistacia atlantica (assembly GCA_026229545.1). Lineage (NCBI taxonomy): Eukaryota > Viridiplantae > Streptophyta > Magnoliopsida > Sapindales > Anacardiaceae > Pistacia > Pistacia atlantica. The sequence continues at coordinate 24,812,429 of CM047901.1, read as the reverse complement.
AACAAGGCCAGTGCCAGAGCCAAGCTCTAGTATGCTGAGGTGGCGATGATCCCGTCCGTCGGGTAAAATGGGGGCGAGAGGACTATGAGTAGGGTGAGTGCGGTAGAGGTCGAGGAGGGAAACAAGCGTTCTGGCTGCCGGCCAGAGCTGAAAGGAAAGGACCTTGAGAAGGGAGCTGGCGTATGAGCAAGGTTGACTTGATTGACGAGATGTCATATTGGTCGGTTGAAGTTTCTTCTACTTCGCGTGCCGGAAACGGCACTCCATTATTGGGATGGTGGTGTCCATCAGGCGGAAACAGCATTTTGACGGGATTAATATCGTCTTCGTCGTCTTCCTGATCCTGAGTGGTGGCCATGCTAATGTTACAACATTGGATGCGCCGTCAGTGCGTGGAACTTTCACTTTCCATAAATGGTTCCTTTCTATTGTTAGGGCTTGTGTTAAGGCGTATTTTTTATATCCACATGGATCCAACTCTTGTCTTTTGCTATGTTCCGCAGGACCACAGCTAAGTTTGGGCTAGAGGTGGCGGTGGGCCGTACCTACTTCAAGGTTCACACAGTTTTGTGTCCTATCGTGTCGGCCCACAAAATTTGAAGGCCCATAGCACGGTCCGTTATATATCATGTCATGTCTTGGGCCGTGCCATACACGTGCTTTGTAAAAATTTATTTAATTTTAATAGTAATTTTGATTTATTATTAATAATTATTATAACATTATTTTATATGTTATATTTAGTAACTTTTTGTATTTATATTAATTAAAAATATATAATCATTATGAAATATAATAAAATAATGAGACATTGAAATATTAATTGAATTTTAACACTTTTTATTACTTATAAAATATAATTATAAATTATAAATATAAACTTATAAATTAGGATTAAGAATTATTGTACATCTTCATTTTCATTAATTTCTAAATTCTTAAAATCTTAAAATTTTTTTTAATTTTTTTTTTTCGTGTCATGCCATGTCACCACATCGGCTTTTTTTAAGGCCCACGGCATGGCCTGCATATTTTCATGTTGTGTTTTTTTGGCCCACGACACGGCCCATGCCGACTCTAATTCCAGCCTTTGAGAAAATAACAATTGCATCCCTAAAAGTTTACATAAGTACCCTTTAATCTTATATAGTCACTTTTGATCCCTGTTAGATTGTCAATGACATTTTGGTCTAGTGATTGTAGTCATTACTCATTACACATCAGAAAACCTTGGGACCAAAATGATACTGACAAGGATTAAGCAATGTTCGAACATCGAATTGGACTATGACCCGTTCAAGGGTCCGATTTCCAATTTGACTCGTTGAATCGATTGTTTGGACCGTATTCTATAAAATTACATTTTAGTCATTGAATGTTTGAAATTCATCAAAAACATCCCTTATAATACTCCCTTAAGGTTTGAAATCTATCCAAAACACCCTGTCATGTGAAGGGACTGGTGGTGGTGGCGGCGGCGACGATGATGGCCAATCGAGATTTGGAAATCATGGGGTTTTGATGTATAGGTGTCGACAAATCTGATAGTGGTGCTAAGGAGTTTCATCGGCACCTGAACTCTCCGGAATCAACAAAAGAAGTCTGATGGTCACGTGAACTTTATGTGGACGACGAACGACGATGGATGGACGACGGCGACTGAAAATGGCTTCAATTTTGTGGTGGAGATGCCGTCAAGTCTAATGGTGGTGATTTCTTCGTTGAACAATGTAGGAATCCGGCGGGATTGATTGCGATTGGACCGCGATTCGACACTATTCCAATGATCCAACCGCAGTTCAATCCGGTTTGAATGCAATTAACGGTTTTTAAAGGATTTCGGACCGAATAGGCCGCTTGTTGCGGTCGGGTTGGTCCAAATGGAGCTGATGCAGTGGTGAACATTGGGACTAAGACATTACAAAAAAATTCAACAAGACTAAAGTTTATTTATACTAAACCTTAAGGACTAACTTGTTATCATCCCCCATTTATTCCTAAACCCGGTATTTACCTTTCAAGAAAATAATCTTAAAAAAAGCGGAATAAATTAATATATATATATAAATGCTCTTATTTATTTTTATTATTAATGTAATTATAATAATTATAAATTATTTTTACTTTAAGAAATAGAGATACTATATGTGATATGACCAAAATAAGTTTTCTTAATTATGAAAATAAGTTTTATAAATAAACAATTAAAAACTAAGTACAGTAGTAGTGACAGGTTATATAATTACAATAAGCTTTTACATCATCCCCTGCCAATCCTTTTATTACATTTCCACTTAGGATATGAAATTTGGATGTCTCTTACGATGGGTTGTATTATTCATTGTGAAACTTCGTTTGTGTATCATTTATGGAATCTTATTTTCCTTCTTTCTTTCTAAATTAATTGGACATAATATATCCAAAACAAGCACTCCGCTGTGTGAAAGTACAGGTGGGAATTAGCCCAGACCCAAAAAGCCCAGCTAAAAAAACTGGTTTAAGAATCGGACCGGACCGGATCAGGCCCAAGGAGGAGGGCTCCCGGGCCTAGGGCCGGTCCCTCCTCCAAGGCCCGGCCCAGGACCCAAACCCCCTCCACAATTTTCTTTTAACCTTTTGTAAAATATCTAAAACCCCTTATTTGAAAAATTGATAGTAAATATAAGGTTAAAATGACATTTTACAAAAAAAATTCAGGCCCATAGGGGTCCACTAGGACCGATCTGGGCCCTGAGAAATCTCGTGGACCCAAGACCCAAGCCCAAGAACCGATTGGGCCTCAGCCTTTCCCACCTCTATGTCAAAGGGTGGAAACTAACCCTTACCCTCAACCCTCAACTTCAAGGCCTCAACCCTTCTAACAGGTATCAAATAGGTCAATCACTCTTAGAGCCAAAGAATTTGTGTTTTTTCTACATGAAACTAGCTAGAGGATATACCTGTAGAAGGCAGCTAGTACCGACTGTGTTTGGTCATTAATATAATATCATTGACTTTTGAGCAATTGTACAAATCAACTCAAACTAAGTTCGTCCAACTTTTTCATTGTCTCAAATCTCAACTATAGCCAACTTCCTACAAAAAAAAAAAAAAAAAAAAAAGCCTCCTCCTGCTCCTCCTATTTTTGTCTACTAATACATGGTTTCATGATCCATCTCCATGATATTGACCTTTATGAATTAGCAGATGCATACTATTTTGTTATACAGCTCAAAAATAAATAAAAGATAGGTGAAAGTGAAGAAGGGATTGTTTAATACAAGACGCTTATTTGATATTACAAATGTGCTAAATTAAGATAGACTGAACATTGGAAGCACCTACAGGCTTCAACTTACGAGCATAAAATAAATTATTTTCTGAAATCTTGAAGAACCATTCGTGCAGCATTGCGTCCAGGTGCACCCATCACACCACCCCCTGGATGAGTCCCACTACCACACAAATACAGTCCTTGCAGTGGAGTCTTATAATTTGACCTGTAAAATAACATTAATAATTTGCATCTAAATCAGCATAAAGGAAGAAATTAGAGTAAACAATTGTCTAAGCTATGAACATAGCACACATAGTATGTTAGAAGAAATTAAGAATTACCATTCTTTTACAGGTCGCATGAGGAAAAGAGAATCTAATCCCATAGCGCCATGAAAGATATTTCCTCCTGTGAATTATTCTTTAATTAGAGAATAATGTAATTTATCTTAATTGATTTCGGATCACAGAGTTATAGCTTTCAAGTACCTGTCAAACCAATTTCCCTTTCAAGATCTGGTGGTGTCAGCATGTCATAGCCAATTATTGATGAGCTGAAGCCAGGGGCGTATTCATCAATCAGGGTGAAACATCTTTTTGCAAATGATTCCTGCAACAGAAATTGATGGATATTGCTCACCGGATTAGTACGTGAAATCATTGTAGGACCACAATAACATCTGACCGCTTAGAGATAAAAAATAAAAATTATAGGCAGGTCTGGAAAATCATTGGAAAAATTTCTAGAAGTTTAACATAATAATAAGCTTGTAAGTGAAACCAACTTCAATTTTTCAGATCTACTCACCCTATAAGCAGCATCTGTCCAGCTGCCATCCGATGGCTTATAAGGTGTGTATTGAATAAACAAGTTAATAACGTGCTTTCCTACAAAAAGAAAGTCAAACTTAATTAATTTACAATGTACTAAAGTGACTATATCTCATGCAGTTAATGTCATAAATCTCTGACTATAAATTTCATAAGAATGATTTGAGTTCTGGAACCCATGTTAGTTCTTTCAAGATAAGGTACTGTGAAGGAGAAGACTAAAAATCATCCAACAACATCAGATGCATGTAAGGCAAAGTCTTGAGTACCAGGTGGAGAAATAGTCTTGTCCAGAACAGAAGGAATTGTCATTTCAATAATTGGCCTCCTAGATGGTAATCCATTGACAGCTTCTTGGCATGCTGAGTCAATCTCCTCCATGCTAAACAAATTGACAAAATAGATTTTTAGAAGAGGCAGACAGTCTTGAAAGTAAATGGTTTCATAGGTTAGCGTGCTAAAATAAATTTAGATTTGGGCGTCAAACATTGCCAAAAGATTTCAATGCTTTTAGATGTTACCAAAATACCTGATTTGCCAAACAGTTCAGGTCTGACTCATTTGTGCTATTGACGTACCGTAAGATAATATTGTAGGATAACATAGTTTGATTCTGAAGCAAAATAATCAATATATTTAAGTGATAACCACTGCAAAAGTAACCATTCCATCCATCATCGAGGTCTAATCTAACTCCTACAGTTATTAATCAACAGCACTAATGCTGCTCTGGCTCTTACCCTGCTTGTTAACTGCAGTAGTCCTTTATCTTGGTTGAATTTTAAAATCTAAGAAACAGAAACAAACAATGCAAGCTAAAGGAAAACGCTTTGATGATCAGACTTGCTATTTTCTCTCCAATAAGGTTTGGGCTTCTAACAATGTGCTCAGGGAATGGCAAATATTACCCTACCCTAACATAACCCTCTCACGAAAACTATATATGAAGCCAAAAACATGGATCTAGAATCAACAAATAAACAACGCTGAAATAGTAGTGTACCTCTCAGAACCAATATGTATGGTGCCCACATGCTGAGGACCTGGATCAGGATGACTTAACTTGCAACAAGAAAACTGGGGCAATTTATTGACAGCTAAGTTTATCTTTGTAGTTCCCTGCTCCAGTGAAAGACAATCACACATAACAAAGATAAGCTTAGCTGTAAGAAAGAAGTCCTACAACGTTTTCTAACTGTTGTTCCACCACTGAATGTCCCCACAACTGTAACAGAACTAGCTCCCATGAAGCCTCTATGGCTTTTAAGCATGATTTTAAGCAAAATTTCACACCTTAATACACAGCTAGTACAATTGCACAATCAATTCTACCTTTATAAGTTCATAGTAAAGAAAGAAATTTATGTGGAAAAAGGAAAACATTGGAAATTAAATTTAGGTGTAATAAACATATAAGAACAACCCCTATTTAACTGTATGGCTCCAGTTTCTATTCAACAGAAAATTCATAGAATCTGGCACAAATGACAATCAGACCCATGCTTCTTGTCTGAATTATTTGTATCCAAATCTCTAGATCTAATAAAACTCACAGCAATTATTTCCTTTCACAGTAAACTGGCAATCCAAATGTTATACTTTATGGCACTGCCAACTACCACCGAGCTGTATGTCACAGAATATCTTTATTAATACACATTAAGCTTTTAAACGAACAGATACAACCTACATACTCCAAATTGTTGGTATTATAGCAGATCAAATGACACAAAAGAGACAGACTGTTAATAAAATTGTGTAACCAAAAAAAAAAAAGCAGTTATAAAGGTAGCTTACAGAGCTGTAGTCAGAGTGCTTGATAGAAAGGATGAAATCATCCTGAAGGACATTATTCGGCACCAACTCCTGTGTTAGGAAAGCACAGCCTATGATCACCATTAAAATCCATTTACAGCAACAATGTAACCAAGCTTAACACACAGGATAAAACAAGAATGATAAAGATTTACCATGAAAGTTTTATAAGGTGTTGCATTCGATAAAACAATTGAAGAATGCACCTGTGTCCCATCAGCTAACAGTACCTAAATATAGATGGCCAGAAATATTTAATTAGTTCAACCCAAACTTCAAAGCCCACTTCATTGAGGGAATTTAGGTGGTGAAACAAACCCCATTTACTCTGCCAGAATCATTGATCATCAACTCTGAAACCTGAGAAAAGAAACATAGCAACTAGCAAGGGTCAAGCAACTGAAAAAAAAAAATGAGCCAAAAAAAAAAAAATGTATGAGATTGAATTAAAAAATTACTCCTAACCAAAACCATGAATTAAAGATTGCGCAGACAATATTGTCTGTTAACTTGTCCAGGCAATAATAATTATAAACAAAGAAACTTCCTCCACATAAATTTCCACAAAGCCAAGCTAGATTGTGTGTAACAGTAATCATGTAAGACTAGGACTGTCCCTCTCTTGCCCACACCAGTTTACAACTCTGTCATTTCTCATGATTACTACCCTCACTGGCAATAGCATCCCTATTACGGCCCTTGGACATATTTTTAAGTATATTTCAATAGGTTTTAGAATTTAAAATTCCATGCCTATTATTGTTGTTTCTCACAGAAAATGAAATATTTTAGTTTATCAATTATTTTTTTCTAAAAGTTCATAGAAAAACACTTTAATCATTGGTAATGAAGGAGGTGTTATGAAGGCTAAAGAAATAATTCCAGACAAACAAACCTCTGCACTAGTCAAAATACAAGCCCCAGCTTCCCTAGCGGCATTGCCAATGGCCATGGATACTGAGCCCATCCCACCTTCAACATACCTGCAGAAATGTTAGTTATCAAGTACGAGTCGTGTAAGACAAAGCTTATAATAAGATGGATCTGATAACATCATGGCGCATGAAATATTTATCAATATTAACTAGCAATGAACCACTCTGGAAATTGTAACATAACAGAAGTATAAAATTAATTTAGCGAGAAATGGGCAAACGATATGAGCTTGACAAAACATATCCAAGTGTACTCTATAACAAGGCTCCTTAACACTCCTAAATGTCGTATTACAACGTCATCTATAAATACAAAAAATGATGACATACTGGGATCAAGGCAAGCATGCAGGACACTACCAGGTGGGATTTAGCTAGACTAATTATCAAATTTCATTACAATATTTACTTCCTAAAGATCCCAGGAATACAAGATAATAGATTTCTACAGATACAAGATACATCCAAAGATTCTTCAGAATAGTAAAGGGATGGTAGGCAATTTACGGCTTGCTATTTCTCTGATGCACAATACATACATCAAGCCAGCAACAGAAATACCTACGACCAAATTCCACGGTCACCATCAGTTTCTCCCATCACATGATGCAGAAGGACATAGCCACTCCCAGGTGTATGGACACTACCCTACAATAGACAATTAAATAGGCAAAATGATTAGCTCCAGTAAAAATGAAAAAAAATGTGGAAGCATTCAACTAAATGAATCACAATGAAACAAACCCCTATCACATCCTTGTCATTCAGAAAAAACCTATATTGCATAACTGCACTTTCTCAAGCACTAATTTATATAGATCAATTTAATTTAAAACGAATCCATCTCAACACTAATTACAAGGATTCTTACCGTGCTCCCTATCACAGCATCTGTGGCAAGGGTTGCTTTCAAAACATCTCCCTGTATACAACAAAGCCCGAAGATCAATAAGCAGAAAAGGCATAACACTTGTAAAAAGGGAGGTCTTTGAGTACTAATATAACTAGTTAACATAGGCATTGGAAAAGGAAAATCTAATTTTAACAAACAAATGAACTCCTTATGGCCATCTAACAAAAGATAATATGATGGACTACGCTTCTTAGAAAACTTTGGCTGAAAAGGTGTATATCCTACTATGGCTCGAAAAAGTGTATATCCCGCTATGGCTCGAAAAAAGTGTATATCTTACATGGTTGGATAAATGCTTTGATTAGTTCATAACAGATATTGCACAATATTCATTATGCAAAATTAAATAGTCAAAATTTTAGTATTATACAGAAATGCGGGAACAGCATGTTAAGGGGATCACTTACTTGAAGGCACATTAAAATCAACTGAAATTCTTGAGAAGTTAAAATAAAACTAATCAGTGTAGATCCACAGTAAGCAAGATACTCATATAATAACATTGCGCTTAAATCAGAAGGAAAAATTATATGAGACACTGTTCTTAACAATTAAAATTCAAGGAATCAAAGAATAGCATAGAAGAAATCAAGATTAACTGACAACCTCAAACCAGTTGTTCAAAACCTTTGAAGCCGGGGACAGTAAAAGGTCCGTAAAGTCCCTATCAAAATAAATAAATCCATCTTATAAACCAGAGACAATAATTCATGATTATTAGGTTGATTATTCATGTCAACATCCATTAGGTGTTAACATAACACTAAAATCACCAAAGATTGCAGAAAAGAACTTACACCATGTCTTTTTGCCCCATTGAGAAGGCCTGCCGCAGACATCTAGCCCAAAAGGCTGAGTTGTGTATTTTATTCTTTAAACGATCATTGAAAGATGAAATACCTTGTAACAATTCAGGAGGGGCTGAATCCAAAAGTGGATCCATAAATTTGCAGAACCTCTCCAGCTGATCCTCATACCTGTAATTTATTATTAAAAGCACGTTATGTAAACTTGAGAACAAATAGACAAACATATTCGCATCATCCAACTGTCACAAGTAACATGCAGTTGAATCCGTGCGCAGTTAATTCTCACATATTTCACATATCATAAATAGTGAGCATCGTCAATACTTGCTTGTGATCAGAGTCACTTCACGGAACCTAAACAAACAGAGGTTGAAATAGAGAAAAAAAGAAGTTAAAAACAGCACCTGGGGTAAGCATCGGCATCTCGTTTTGAGAACTTGGAAATCTCAGAATGATTAAGTTGTTTGTTAGGTCCTAACAGGAGGTAACGTCCATCCAAACACGGCGTAAATGATGATGGACTTCTCTTCAACAACTTGAGTCCATGTCTCCCTAATTCTAGCTCCCTAAAAATAATTAAATAAGTAAAACAGTGCTAATTAGTTGAGTAAACACAACACACCTAACGCATTTATAAGCACACCTGATGACGGAGGGACGGAGGAGGCTTTGGAGGTAGCTGCATCGAGAGAACTTAAAACCTTGGATGAGTTCTTCAGTAACGGCTGCTCCACCGATGAGGTGACGCCGTTCAAGGACGGCTACTGAAAGGCCTCCTCGAGCCAAATAAGCTGCCGCCGTCAAACCGTTGTGGCCTCCCCCGATCACCAGCGCGTCCCATTTCCTGTCCTTCAACTCGCGCAAGGCGCTTGCGCTGCTGAAGCTCCTCCGCCACATTTCTCTTGCAGTGTCTGAAGTGCGGAAGTTGCGTTAATTATTTTTAGCTGGTGGAGGAAATGACAAAATTGATAATGGATTAAAGTGGCATGAGTTGATTCAAACGAGGTGCTTTACACGCAATCATATAGAGGTCGTGGTTATGGAGTGTATCAGTGTTAGCGGTGGCAGTGGCAGTGGCGGGGCCTAACTGACAATCACGACATTGGAAATCAAACTTTAATGTAATGCAAACTTTAATAACTAGTCTCTAGATCTAATGTGTACTTTTAAGGTATATATGTCTACGACTTAGAAATCGACACAGGGCACACGTGACTCCGATAAAATATATTTGTTATGTAAGCTCATGTTAGCAAGGGCCACTTAAGGAAGGGTTTGTACCATTTACATGTTGCCACGCCTCGTAAGAACGAAAAAGGTATGGTTATCGTTTAGTGTGATAAGGTGAATGTCAAGCTTGTGAGTGGCTAAGAATTGTTCACCTGTTCAAACTCTATGCGATTTAAGGATATTTCACGTGCAAACAACCAACGAGAAGTAAGTTAGGAATTATATCATACTTGTCCGACTGTATAATCATGATTACTACTTTGGATCCACCAACTATAAATAGCGGACTCATCTCTCATTCACAGGATTGACTCATCTTTAGTCTTTCAAAGCATACTCTCTCTCTCTCTCTCTCTCTCTCTCTATATATATATATATATATATATATATATATATATATATATATATATATATATACCTGATTGTAACCATCTATTAATACAATCACAGTGGACGTAAGATTCGCTTTTGAGCATCCGAACCTCTTTAAAAACCGTTTCTTATTTATTCTCTCATTATACATTTTCATATCACGTGTAATTTCGAAATCAGTTTTGTATATGTAAGTCATTAGTGTCAAAATCAAGCATCAACAATATTAGACACCTATAACGCAATGCCACCAAACATGTGAGAGCAACTAAGCAAGTGATAATTAATTATGCAATGCAATTACAAATGATGCTTGTATTCAAATTCCAAAAGGATAAAAGGTGAAACTTAACTTTGGACTACACGTTCTAAATTTTACGGAATTAATGGTAGCTTCGTTTCGGCCTAAATAAGATAAAACCTACAGCCCAATCCACATGGCCACATTGGATCAAGTTCAATAATCTATTGATACCCCACTAATAGACTAAAAGAGTCTCATCTTTTATTAAATTTTATAATGATAAATTTATACTTATATTAAATATTATAAAATCAGATTTTAATTTCTTATTCTTTATAAATACTTTTAAAATTTTTTTATTATCATATAAACCCTAATTTTTGTTTAACTTTAGTATGTTATTGGAATTATTTGTAAGGATTTTTTTTAGCTTTAATTTTTCCTAAACTTTCAATTCGATTATCTAAAATTATGTTTTAACTTTTAAGATATATGGTAGTAAGGGTATGCAGCATAAATAAAGGGAAATGAAATATTAAATTTTTTTAAATAAATAAAAAAAATTGGAATAAAGGACATTAATGAGATTTATGGGTACCATAAGAAAAAAAAAAAGTAAGCTACGCATTTCTAATAAATGGAGCTTTTTTAATTTATTAGTGAAGTGTTAATAACTCTACCCGACCTTAAATAATAATATTTTGTTTATAAATAAATTATATAAACCGACAAAATTTGTGTAAAATAAACTTTTATATCAAATTTTTTTATTTATTATAATTCAATTGTAAGTACGGCCTTAAAAATTTAAAAGTCCTGAGATAAAAGGACTTTTATAAGTACCACAATTTACTAGAAAAAATATAGAATTGCTGTAAAAATAAAACCCCGTGAAATATTCACCTAAAATTTTCGTGCTGTGTTCTTGCAGAATTAGTTGTCCCGAGCAATAGCGATGTCTGCATCTATTGGCTCATGCTGATGGAGACAAAGGGGCCTGCTACATGTACATCGGACACTTTAATCATCGAAACTTTTGTAAACAATAGAAATTAGAAAACGAGAAGTGGTTTCTCTCACCTCAAGTTAGATTGCGTTGTGTATGCATAATTGTTGAGAGTATCCATCATGATTCTGAGTTTCTAATACAGGCGAACCCGGGAAAGGGGAAACTGAAAACATGTAGTAATGAGAACTGAGGAATCCGAATCCTATAATAAGGAGAAGATGAGAATAAAAAGCAAATTTTAAGCAAGGAAACTGATGCGAGCCTGTGAGGTATTATTGTAAGCCAAGAGAACCCCTTGGACTGGATTATTTATTCTTTTCCAGATGGCCGCACATTATTACGTACCATTTTAAAAAATTGATGGGTAATATTTATTTGCATTAACCAAATCATATTAATCTAAGTATTAACTGATATAATTAAAATTTTGATTTTTTTTTTTTCAGTTTTTTGAGGAAACTGACGTGACAATAAGAGAGATCTGTCATGTCAATTAGTACTGAATTAGTATAGATTTGAGTTAGTGTAGATAGTATTATTTAAAATAGAACCGTGAAACTCCACAAATTCTCTAAATAAAACCCTATCTCTTCTTAAAGATATAATTTTGTTTTGTTATTATGTGTCCTAATTTTAGATTCCAATTATAAGCTAAAATGATATATTATAAGTTAAATGATATAATATTACATAATTTACAAATATGTTAGTAACCCAAACTTAATCTTATCATAATCACAACATTCAAAGGTTAAATTGAGGTTAATATATATATGTGTGTGTGTGTGTGTGTGTGTGTGTGTGTGTGTGAGTGTTTGGGCTCGCATATAAACTAGGGGTGTTCAAAAGAACCGGTTGGAACCAGAACCGGCGGATACCCTGGGTTTGGTTCTGGTTCCTACCCAGAACCAGTCGTCAATGGGTAGGTTCCGGTTCCAAATTTTTGGAACAGATTCTTGTCGATTCGGTTCCGGTTCCTATAGTTAGGAACCAGAACCGAAACCAGGAACCAGAACCGAGACTAATAATAAAATTAAAGATTAGGGGAGTTAATATAAACTTTTGTAGAAAAAGTAATGTGAATATATTTATATTTATATTTCATAACATTTAAAGTAAGTTGGTTTGACTTTTGAGAATCTACCTTTACAAAGTAATGGAGTTTGTAATTTTGAATTTATAATTTGTAATTTTATTTTTGTTAACAAGTGCCAGGTGGGGGAAATTATTTGGGGGTATTTGGGGGTATTTTAAAACAAAGTTTGTAAGTTTTTAAAGGTTTTTTTGCTATTTTAAAAACTTTTGGGGGTCATGTAATTTTATGTGGTACCCTTAACCTAACCGGAACCGTTGTTACAGGTTCTGCCTGGGGTACCTAGGAACCGGCCTTCGCCTCGGTTCCAAATTTCAAGGAACTGCTTGCTTGCTTCGGTTCCTTCCTTCAAAAAGTGTAAGGTACCCGGAACCGAACACCCCTAATATAAACACTTCAATTAATCCATGAGTAATGCTATAACCACTTACGATAGTATATTGAATTTGTGCACCGAATGACGTGATAAAATCTTAACTGTTGATTAATATTAAGTTAAAATTAATTAATAATCAAGATTTTATCACGTTATTTGATGCATAAATTCCATATACTACCATCCGGTGTGACTGTATTATTTTTCCTTAATCCATTGGGGTCCTAAATGAAATCCCTCTCTCAGTGAGACCGGACTTGAATTTAACAACTCATGTTAAATCGTTTCTTACATTACCATCGCGTCACCAGCGATGGTTAAACAGGGTTAATGTTACTCTACAGGTCAATACATTATATGCAGTGGATGAATGTGTTGAGGTGGCAAATCTTGAAGCGCCAGATGACTACAGTGGAAGACGCGTAAACTATGGGCGCCGTAAAACACATCCACACCAGACACGAAAAAGCAAAGTGACGTGTCAGGACTGTGGTTGGGACGAGAATTCCATTAATCAATACTAAAAGTCCAAAAGCACTCTCACCGTCCGATATGGACCAAAGTCCGTGAACCTAAACAGTTAACAACAGAAGAAGAAGAAACGAGAATAAAATAAAGAGACGAAGCAGAGTGAGAGAGAGAGAGAGAGTCAGTGAGAAGAGATGACTCTTGGTCTGATCAATGCGAACCCAGTTGTCCACGCTAGGAAGGAAAGGATCCCCCGCAACGAAGAACATCACAGCGATGATTTCGTTGATCCTCTCGAAATATATGATATCCTTTATATATATTATTTCATTATTATTATTATTATTATTATTATTTTAATTCTATTTTCTTTTATTCGTTTTAAATTTGATGTTTGGAACAGAAATGTTGATCTTTAACTCACAATGTTAAATTATGTGAGAGATATAAGAGATCCAGAGCATCCGTACTCACTAGAACAGCTCAGTGTTCTGTCTGAAGAATCTATCAGCGTTGACGAGACTCGTGGGCGTATTTTGTGAGTGTTTTAATTCTTCAATTTTATCAAAGTTATTTAAGAATATAAATTTAATTTTAGTTTTAGGATATTTGGATTATATTTAAGCTAAATTATGTAGTTATGGTTTAATTTTTCAGGATAACTTTCACTCCTACAATTCAACATTGTAGTATGGCAACAGTGATTGGTCTGTGCTTGAGAGAAAAACTAAAAGAGTGTTTCCCTCAACATTTCAAGGTCAGTTTGTATATGAACTTTTGTGGTTTTGTTGATTATATAATGAATTAATAATTTGAAGAACTTTGCTTTTTTCTCTGGGCTTTCTCATATGATAGAAAATAGGAACTCGAATGGGTCTAAGACTCTAAGCTTTATCGTCTGCTTACCTGTTGTTAGTAAGTAGATGCCCATCATTATATAATTTGTTATGAAATTTCCTCAACTGTTATGGATGCAAACATTTTCCGTTGCTTAATTTGGTTTATACTGCAAAAGGAAAATGTTCAACATACTTAATATTGCAGTTGAGAAATGTTCAACATATTGCATCTTGCATTGATCATGGTTAATTGTTTATGAGTGTGTTAATACATTGCAGCTTGACATCAAGGTAGCCCCAGGATCTCATGCCTGACGAAGAATCAGGTAAAATGGACTACTTTCTATGTTGCCATCCAACAATCTTAATAATGTAATTGAATCTTGTCCAAAGAATAGATACTTTTCATGAACAGGCCATTTCTGTGATAAATTATTAGCGTGAAAGATAATCAAATCTTTTTTCTTTATATATTTCTTTTAAGTCACTCGCCAATTTAGTTTTCATCACATGTTCATGCAATTACATGTCTTTGCCACATAGGCAAAACAGCTCTGTTGCGTTATCATTTCTAGTTCAAAATAGTTTAGCTCAATGGAAATTACATCCCATTCAAGTCTCCCTAAACTATTCCTGAAATTTGTAAGTTGTCACTTCTGCAGTTAATAAGCAGTTGAATGATAAAGAGAGAGTTGCAGCTGCTTTAGAAAATCCTAATCTTCGCCAGCTTGTCGATGAGTGCCTCTACTCCAATGAACTTTGTCGATGAGTACCTCTACCCCAATGAACTTTGTCGATGAGTGCTCTCAGCTGCGGCACAAAGACCACTGTACAGAGTAACCAGCAATTGTGGATGAATGCAATAAGATGTGATTTTGTTGTAATTTGAATTTGATTTGACGACTGCAATTTACCCTTGTTGTATGTCTTCTTTTTCGTGTTGGCTTGCATGATGCATTTATGAATCCCTCGGTTTTGGTTAGAGATATATAAGCTCATAGGTATGTATATGTAATATGAAAATTTAAATGTGAACCTAAGAAGGGTAGAAGATGATTTGTAGGGGAAATGCATTTGACTGCAGGCATCATTCTGTGTCATAACTTGTAACAGTTTACAAAAGTCTACCTGTGTATGAGCCATCCTTGATATGGCACACAGTTGTCTAGCTAAACTTCGATGCTTGATTTTGTTAGTGGCTTCAGAAAAGTATAAAGGTTCCTAACTTTATTGTTTGATAAATTCTCGAAAGTATGATTATCGACCATCTTTTCTAGTTTTGCAATGAGTTTGGTCAAAAGAAATTTATTAGAATTCTGCACTGGCCTAAAGGAAAGATGTATGATTATCATCCCGATCTTTTCCAGTGTTATACTGAGTGTGGTCAGAAGTTTATCAGAATTCTGCACTGGGGAAAGGAAAGATAAGGCTGCAGCAAATGGCAGCCGGTGTTCCGGTTGGATATAGACAGCCAAAAGCGTTTTCATCATGAACAAAGTTGAAGGAGTTTACACTTACACCAATACTTCATTTCTCTTTTGAGATCGTCTAATATGGAACTTATCTTATTTCCGAAAAGTACTAAATATTCCTAACAGGGGATTTTGATATTTTTGAGGGTTTTTTTAAATAACTCTAGGAGTATATTGCTTTTCAAAAACAATAAATTCATTTTATATTAAGTGATATCATAAACAATAATTAAAATAACCGTTTTGTTTAATAATCATTAATGCTGTTGAACTAGAATGTAGTAGATGCTATTGTATTTGATCGATTCAATGTAAAATGTAGTGTATTCAATGGATTTTAGGAATTAGTTAAGGTGCATGTAAATTGATTCGGACTTACCCAAAAAAATAAAAAATGTATAATGTAGAGCTGAATGGGTAGCAGCACTTTGAAGCCTACAAGATGTTATTTCTAATTATATTTGCTATGCCTCCTGATAAGCATCCGTTCATTAGGCTGAAACAAACCTTACATTTTGTTAATCTTTGAAGTGGAAAAATCACCAAACCAAAAAAATTTAATGACTATAAAGATGCTCTTTCTTCATATTAGTAGCAATAAGCAGAACAAATGAACTATTCTCGTCATCAGAAAGAAACTGGATATCAATTTCAGTTGTATTAGTAAATTAGATACTAATTAAAATTTGCATCAAATGACCAAATCCAGGTTGCTGCATTTTGACATTTCTTAAGTTTCATAGATATATCACAAGGCAGGTGAACTCAGTGCCACCTCGGCCTGTGAACGGCTCTTCATAATTTGGAAGGGCTTCTCATCAAATCCCCAGAACTTGGGCAGTCTTCACATCATCCTTTGCCATCAATCGTGAGAACTCCTCATGGTCATAGTTTAGTGTGGCTTTTCCTCCAAACTCACTTGGAAGATTTTCAACATCAAACAATGACTTCATGAACTTCCACACTATTTTTATCATCTGTGTAAACAAACTTCACCTTCTCAGATGTTTTTGGGTCCAGAAAGTACTTGATCACCTATAAAAGAAAGAAAGCAGCAAGAAGTTTTGGTTTCAATGATAAGCACTGTTCAGTTCATATATATCAAGATAAACAAAGATTAATTCAGGCAGGAGCTCAAACCTTCCAAATTGATTCAAAAAACTTTGGAGGATTATAGAGAATGGAAATGGCTAGCCTTTCGGGGTAGTGGTTCTGTAAAACGTAAATTATTTCACGAATTGTCTTGATGGTGATGTTGGTGTTCATTGTCCAGCCAGTAAAGTCAATCAGCCAGGACATTTGCTCTTGACCCTCGGCAAGATTAAGGATAGAATTTTCAAGAAGATAGACCAGATGCTTGACATTACCTTCTCCAGATGATGTGTTCTACAAAAAATAAAAGAGAAAACTAAGAAGTTAAACGTATTGGGTAATTTACGAAAGGAAAAAATAATTCATAGCGCGAACCTGCTTCCCAGGCCTCATTATAAGCACACTCCTTCCGAATAGATCATGAAAATTTGCTCTGGATACTTTCCCAGTCTCACCTTCATGGGCTACCTCATTCTGTACAATCACATATATAAGTCCATGTAATTATTAGGAAGACATTATCTGCCAAATATATGATAAGACAAAACAAGAATAACGTCTAGATTCATTACATACCCAGCGAATTTCTTCAGGCTTATAAGCTGACCTCCACTTAAGTGTCTCTTCCAACATTTTCCTTGCCTTATTAACATTCCAGTTTCGAGCTTCCAAATATCTCCTGAGGCAGGCATCAGTGCAGAACTTCAAACTACGTCCAGATAGAGGTCCAAGAGCGGCTCTGAGTTCCTTGACCTGCTTCCAGAATAAATGTTGTTGGTCTGTAATTTTTACATTCTGAAAACACCTTCATTCAAGTAGAATTATGGAAATTGAATTAAAAAACTGGAGTTTGTTTTAGATTTTTTTATTTTTTATTTTTTTTCCAAGGACTACACCAGAAACACAGCTGAATTTATAAGTTAATAAATATTTTCTTTTTCATGGATACTGAAGGGAATGACATTTCCACAGAAGGTTAATGACTGGTATTCTTGGGCAATTTATAAAATAAAGAAGGATCAGCAATCAAATCGTCTTACTCAAAAGTATCAAATATACAAAAACAAAAGCTTAAAGAGTCTGTTCAGCTTATTACCTTGGCTTCTCGCTCTTCAGAACAATTCTCCTGGAGATTCTGAGATTGCCTTCTCCGAAGAAACATGCTTACTGAAAGTAGCAGCAAATTAAACATGCACATCAGTATGTGCAAATATTGTAGGAATTCATCCTAACCTCAAGTTAATAAAAACCTTTCCATCAACAACTACAATGTGTGATAAATTACTACACATTTTCACCATTATAGTCACTTACAACTCAATTCATTTCCCCATTCACTGATAATTTTCTCACAGTTAATTACCAATTATTAAATAGTTAAATATTCATGAGATGAGAACAGGCGGGTTGATCATAATTGTCGCTGTTGTTGTCGCTGTAACCACAACATGGCAACAGTTGGCCAGTTCCCTTATAGGCCTACCATAAGAATTAAGGCACCAAACCTCCTCTCACCCCACATAGCCTAGCCCAAGAATTAAGACACAAATGTCTCAAAGTAATTGTATCAACGATTAGAAAGATAAAGAAACAGACTTTCAAGTCATTCACAAAATTTCAGGAGAGAGAGACAGGATTATCAGTTGAATAAGATAATCGAATCCATACTGTGAATCTAATCAAAATCAGAGTCCTTCCACTTATTCAACATCTTACAACCAAAAGCGGTGTCTAAGGAACCATCAAACTCAAAATTTGATCACAACTTGTGAGATCAAACAAAGAACAAAATTCAGTGGATCTATTCTTGACACAACACATCCTCAAGAACTTAAATAAAACAGGACATAAATGATTAAAACAAGCACTGAGGGAAGCAGCTAATCCAAGTCCAAATATGCAAACAAAAAGCCGATTCATTATATATACATAAGTCAACTTTCATTCATTCAATAGAAAAAAAAAAACAAAAAAAAAAAAAAAAACTACAAAATTTTTAGTTTCAGTTTGTTGGAGACTAGAAGATTGAGCAGACAAACGCACCTGGTGAAGCAATTAAACCGTCAATATTATACGAAAACAATTCAGAAGAAAATATTTTGTGATGTGGACTGAAAGACAAAGATACAGAAAGATATATAGATGCTTTAATAGTAAGTTATTGTACAGAATAGTTTCATTAAATTGGTTTGGTTGAGCAGAAAGAGGATGAAAAGGAGGGAGAAGTTTGTTGGTTGAAGGGTAACTTAATTTATTTCAAGGTGGGAACTAGTGTGTGCCGGACTTGGTAAAGTTGGTACATTGGTGCGTCCGCAATGTTGACATTTTTTCTGCAAATTTTAATGGGGTCTACGTTGCATTTCTTTCTTTCTTGGCTTACTTTTGTTCCTTTCCTTGAATGGAATTCTAGCCTGTAGTAATTGATGCTATGTTAGGGATCCACTAAATAATGTTATGTTCGTGGATTGGACCACAATTCCTTTCACAAATTATTAGCAAACAAAAAAATAAAAGCTCCTTTCATTTATTTAGCACTAATGGTGTCATTATTATTTTTTTTAATAACTAGGTTATCTTGTCAGTTTGTGTACACTTCAACTTATCTTTGAAGTCTATTGAACACTTTACAAACATAATGTTCGAGATAAATTATAAATGTGGTAGGTGACCCTAAGGTAGGTTTTTTTTTTTTTAATATAATCGAGGTGTTTAGGCCGCTTGTGTCACTTCAACTAATTTTCGAGGTCTATTAAATACCTTATAAATTCAATATTTCAGGTAAATCACAAATATGATAAATAAGCTCAAGATGATTTAAACTCAGAAAATCAATAAAGAGAATAAACATTTTTAACCACTAAACCAACTCTTTAGGTTTCATTATTTTTGTTGGCTTGTAATTGAAATGCTTTTCAATCTTTGAGCCGTTCATTCAAATTCATCAAATTAATGATGATCCTCTTTTAAATTTAAAATAATATTTTTTTCATTTCTTGTAAGGCAATTTAATTCAAAAATCTTTATAAAATCTTTATAGTGATCAATTAGATTGGCTCTTGAAAATTAGAGCGTCTTTTGTGGATGGTTTTGACTAAGTCGTCATTAACGGTGGGATTTGGACCCACGTGCTTACTTTTTAAAACATGTTGGACTTGGAAAAGTATTTTTTTTTTTTTCTAGAATTTGGAATTATCTGACATAGTTGGGAAGGATCCAATACAAAGTCATATTCATAATTTGTTTGAATCACAAAACGTATAAAATCTGGTAGAAGTCCACAGCTGAAGACTTCAATGTGATTGGGTTACCCAAGGCCAGCTGGTTGTTTCATTAAAATGTGAAAAAGCAATGCATTGAGAGAGCATTGGCGTGTTTTAGTTGCTTTTACAGAACTGTGCTCAATTGATTATAATACTCTTCAATTATGATGTCGTCTTTTGAATAAGTGGCTCTAATAAGCTTGGGAAGACAACAACACACGGTATATAGTCTTTATTCATAATTTCATACACATTCAGTCAAGCTGCTGATATCTTTATGGACCGTTCTTCATAAAACTGAGACTCCACAACTACAACTACAAGGTATCTTTTTTTTTATTTTTTATTTTATGGTACTAAACTTAACCATTTCAAGCAATGCATTCAAGTTATATTTCAATTTTGTAATTTTTGTTCAATGAAACTAGGCCTTATTCATTGCAGAACAAGTTTACTGACACAAGGAATTAAAGAAAACGAGGTGTTTTATCTCTTGTACAGCGGTGGTAGGAGGTGGTGCAATATTCATACTTAGGTAGGGCCGTAAAGGTGATGTAGCTTCAAATAATAATACCAGTGTATAAATCAAATAAATTGAGTATTACCCATCACCAGTAGCGGATCTAGAAATTTCTTTTAGGGTGGGCCAAAATAAAAATTTATTATACATTACTATTTTTGTCCATTAATATTTTTATTAGGGTGGGCTAAAATATATAAATTATACATATTAATATTAAAAAAATATTTTGAGGGTGGGCCAAAAAATGGCTGGATCCGCCATTGCCCATCACTGTGGTTTGATAGTAACAGAACGAAAAAGAGGTTTTATTAGTTTCTTAATTCGAGTCTCCATAGACCGTAATAAAGGTGGTTATAAAGGAACTGAGAGATTAAATTGAAATACGCACAAATTAACTCAAGGACTTCAATCACCAAAAAGATAAATAAATAAATAAAAACTGAGCATTAAATAACATAAATTACTCGATTATTATTGACCTTTCTTTTCAATAAAACTCTGCCTCACTACGTCTTTATCTTGTTATTTACTAGAGCGGGGACCGTCGCATACTATTCACTGCACACTGCCGCCTGCCACTAAATATGATATTCCGCGTAAAGATGCCCGAGACAATTTGATATATTCGCTTATTACTGATAATAACCTTCTTTTTTTTTTTTTTTCTTTTTTTCGTTCCTTTTAAATTTATAGAAAGACCTGAGTCTTAGGTGTAGTCTTCAAGTCTATCATTACATCGTAAAAACCTAAACTCAGATACAGTGAAATTTAGTAATAACGTACTTGATCTCAAAGTGAAACGAAAAGTATGATCCAAGAATATTAAAAAAAAAATAATCTATATATATATATATAATCAGGGTGTCTAAGTCAATTTACGTATATTTAATTATAATATTATTATAGTAAGTGATTCCAAAGTTTAAATTCAAGAATTAAAGGAAAAGAATAAACCTCTATTGACCGCCAAACCAAACCTTGAAGTTAAATATTTCATTTTTAAGGCCATTTTTATCAAGAATTACATCCCTAAAAGTATGATTTTCAAGACATAATTTTATTTATAACTTTTTTGGATCTCCTCAACTCAAAGTTTGCTCGATCATGTGATTAACATTAAACTAGCTCCTTGACCTTAGAAGGAATCATATTACTCATGAGAACATAAACTACAAATGGGTGGATTTGATTTGAGTCTAACTTTGCAATTATAAAAAAAATAAAAATAGTCAAATAACAGACTTAGGTATTTAGTTAATTATGTAATTTTATGTTATTTAACCTCCTTTTATATAGGATCTAGAATGCGTCTAAAAAACTCAGAAGGATTACGGCCTTTCTTCAACGATTTTCTCATCCAACTAAAGTTGGTCACAAGATAAATTCTAAACATGGACAATTTTAATTGTTAGAATGCAACTGAAATTTATCTATCCCTCAAACAGTCAAACTCCAAGGCTCCTAGAATAGAGAAACTCTTATGCGGGTTGTTATGGTGGCTTAATACAAACCAGTGAAAGCATACTTAATAACACGACTTGGTTTCAAAATAAAACGAATCTGTTTGTATTCAACACAACCCTACTAGCTTAAAAAAACATTGACGCTATTCGTCTATTTTATTAATCATTCCGATTATTTCTGTGGAAAAGGGTTTTTCATTAATTTAACAGGACTACAATGAAGATGAACAGAAGCTTTAAAGTGGAAAAAGGTTTTTCATCAAGCTTTGAAAAATCAAAGAACTCTCTTCTTCGTTCAGAATATGTATCTGCAGAATGTGATAAAGTTGCAGGTTATAAGAAGTTAAGCAACGGCGGCAAGGTCAATAGCGGCGATGGACAAAAGAAGAGGAAAAGTTTTGGATTCGTCAGCAAGTTTTTTAGCTTTAGAAAGAATTCCAGTGGTGATAATACGATCCAACAACTCAAATTGTCGACAGAGGAGAGGAAAAATCTTCGCGAAGGAATAGATTTTTGTATTATTTGAACCATTTACAAGGAAAAATAGTTGCTCTATTATTGAATTTTAGTTTAATCATTTTTTTTGTTTGTTTGTCAATGATGCGAATTCAATTTTAAACTCCGTCGAGCCAGAAAATTTGTTCAGATATAATGTTGGTTAATAATATAGTGCAGATGATTTAATAAAAGCAATAGTTTTGAAAACTTATTATTAAGATTTTAGTATTCTTTTTATTAGTATCTTTAAGTAATTATATCATGTTTTGAGTGACGATCATATATAGTTTCATTATATACAAAAAAAATTTACTGCCTATTGATTTTTTATATGATTTTGTATTTATTTTTTAGAAGAACGATGATTAAAAATATTATTTTTTAGAAGGGCTGAGATCGGGTTTTTTTTTTTTTTTATTTAAAAATTTATAGTTTAAAAAGAAATGATTTATACTAAAATGATATAAATCAATATAACCCAGATGTCGAAAATCACAGTAAATCTTCCAAAAAGAAAAAATTAAGAAACAATTACACAAATCCATAATTTTCAATCAGTCAGACGCCCAATTGTCAACAAATAAAACAAATAAAAGGAAAGGATAAAATACAATAAAATAACTTGGTTAAACGGGTGGGGTTTAGAGCCCTTCAACTTATTGACAACAATATTTGAAGGTCAAGGCAATCACATAGCTTGGTCACAAAAAGTAAAATTTTATAAATTGGTAATTGTTGTTAGTAATATAAAAAAAGTAAAAAAAAATCTTGTGATATCTTTTTTTAATAGTGGTCAATTAAAAAAGTATTCAAAGTGCTTGCAAGAAATCCAATGCAAATTTTGATAGAGAAGTTCAATGCAAATTCAAGAAATTAAAAAAGTAAAAAAAATAAATTATAATGGTTCTCTGACCCGGCAATTGAACCAATAACTTAACATTTTGCCGGTTGAACCTTGAGTCAATCTGGTCCAATGGTTAAAACGGGTTTTAGTCATTCAATGGATTGGACTAGAGATCAGTTCTCAGTCGGACCGATCAGACTAGCCAGTTTGATCCAGGTTTTAAAACCATGCACAAATATGTGTTTTATACAACAATAAAACGTAAAATACAATGTTAAATCGAATAATGACCAATTTAACGCAAATATAGTGAGACACTATTTAAATGTACTATGAAATGAATAATATTAAATATATAAATTTCTTTTACATATTAATTCACAAACATTGATATGCTATTATATGATTTGTTTCATATATATATATATATATATATATATATAATTTGAATAGCATATCAATGTTTGTGGGAATTAATATGTAAAATGTATATGTGTACATAGAGTATAAAAAGGCAGTCAAAGCCTAAGCGTAGTTTCTTCTTCTCAAACCCTATCCCAATTTTCCGACAATTCACGTTTCTTGATCTTTTAAGCTTGGATTGTTCTTTAATTGTAGACAAGGTTACGGTGTTTTGACTGTTAAGAGCTCCGTGGAGGGTTTAGAGTTTAAGAAGAATAAAATAATAATTTATATAATAAAAAGTGAAGGAAAAGTAAAATAGAGGAGAGTGAGGCCGAGAGTGGAGTGAAAGAGGAAAGAAAATCTATGAGATTTGAGTGGATTTTAGTTGGTGGAAGAAAGAAGAAGTTAGATCGACTAAGGAAAAAGGGATAGGAGGGAGACGAAGGACAAGGAGTGGTGTGGAATCAACAAGTTGAGTGAGCTGGGCATTCAGATTTTGGTGAGTGGAATATTATTTTTTTGTTTTCAAAATTTATTTTGACATTGGTCTATGTAACTTATATGCTGTCTAGTTAATTTCGAAATGATATAAAAGTTTAAAATTTATGATTTATCATAAAATATGAATGTGAATACCCATGTTTATCTAGAATTTGATAATGGAATAGAACATGTTCATCAGAATCCAAGACATTTTATAGTCTGGAATATGAATGTGATATGATCCAGCAACTCAAGTTGTCGACAGAGGGGAGGAAACATCCTTGCGCAGAAATAGATTTTTGTATTATTTGAATCATTTGTTCTATTCTTTTTTGTTTGTCAATCATGCAAATTCAAATTTAAACTCCAACAATGACAAGCCAGAAAATTTGTTCAGATATAACGTTAAATAATAATATAGTGCAGATGATTTAATAAAAACAATATTTTTGAAAATTTATTATTAAGATTTTAGTATTTTTTTAATTATATCATGTTTTGAGTGACGATCATATATAGTTTCATTACATACAGATAAAAATTTACTGCCTATTGATTTTTTATATGATTTTGTATTTATTTTTTAGAACTATGATTAAGAATACTATTACTAATGGACAAATAAAATTAACTAACATGTTCTTTTTACCTTAAATATTGTTGTTTGTAGTATAAAAAAGTAAAAAATTTGTGATATATTTTTGATAGTGGTTGATTAAAAAAGTATTCAAAGTGCTTGCAAGAAATTTGTATAGGCCAAAATTCATATTGGCTGACGAGATCCAATTGCAATGATAACATGTGATGGCCTAGAGCCTTGGCTCAATCTTGATTGAACCCACGCTTAGAATACCTTGAGAAGCTGTCTGCTCTATGAGTTGGGCCACTCCCGAGTTAAGGTGAACTGGGTCTTGCCCATTCACCCATAGCAGTCCACAAAGGGATCAAAATCCCACTCAATTTCCATTTCTTGTAGGATCTCGTATCCAACCCAAATTGGAAGTCCCTTACTAAGTAGGATTCAGAGTCCTACTAAGATTCCAACCTCATGGGTTCACCAAACAAAGAGAGGCAAACCCTCTCATCAAGGTATCTCCCCTAAGCTCCAACTCTCGTACTGTCAATCCCACAGTCTACTTCAACTTCCCTACACTGCTAAAGCTCCCCCCTAACCTGTGGGTTACCCTCCGCAGGTCTGTCTAGGTTGTTAGTGGCTCGTCCCACAAGATTCTGTCTTTCATTCAATTGTAAATTTTAGCATTTACAAAATTCAATGCAAATTCTGATAGAGAATACATGTTTGGTGAATCTATGCAAACACCAAATTGTCAATATGAGAAGTAGAATTAGAAACAATTTTTTATATAACGGACCAATTACATCTTGCTCTACCTTCTTCACTACTTTATTCATCTTTCACTAACAACCGTTGAGTATTCTTGTAACATAGCCATAATTTTTTATTTTTTTATCAGTGATTAATATTATTATTTTCTTAATACGACACTTAATTAAAAGTTTTTTATAGTTAAAGAACTTAATTATGTGAGCATCTATATATTTATATAATGCTGAAGCATATTGTTTTTTCTGACGTCACGTAGGATTGATATATGATCGCCATGTAGGATGTCGTTAATTGGTCCCCGTGTTTGCTGTTTATTGGGCTTACTATAATAGGGATTATTCACTTGCATTCAATTAATGTATTCAATACAAATATTTCGCATTCCTCTTTTAATTTGAGATCTTTCACATTCCTCTTTTAATATTTATATAATGCTGAAGCATACTGCTTCTTCTGATGCCACGTAGATTGATATATGATCGCCATGTAGGATGTCGTTAATTAGTCCACGTGTTTGCTGTTTATTGGGCTTGCTATAATAGGAATTATTCACATGCATTCAATTAATGTATTCAATACAAATTTTTCACATTTCTCTTTTAATTTGGGATCTTTCATATTCCTCTTTTAATATTTATATAATGCTGAAGCATACTGCTTCTTCTGATGCCACGTATGATTGATATATGATTGCCATGTAGGATGTCGTTAATTGGTCCACGTGTTTGCTGTTTATTGGGCTTGTTATAATAGGGATTATTCACATGCATTCAATTAATGTATTCAATACAAATCTTTCACATTCCTCTTTTAATTTGAGATCTTTCACATTCCGCTTTTAATTTGATAAATTACTAATGATTCGCTTGTGTGTTATTGATTTCTATGAATATTAAGGGATTGCTATAATAGAAATTATTCACATGTATTCAATACAAATCTTTCACATTCCTCTTTTAATTTGAGATCTTTCACAATCCTCTTTTAATTTGATAAAAATACAACATATCTTTTCACCTTCATGAATTTCAATAATACACTTTATTAATCTATTAATATTCAACATTTATTCATGCATATTAATTATTATTATTAATTAGTATTAATATTTTTGTACCCCTTCACATTCAATTAAATGTTTTTTATAAAACGTATTATCATTTAACATTTAATATAAATCTAAAAATTTTTAAACTCATCCAATAACAATAAAACATTAAATCAAAATAACCATAACCAATAACATACAAACACTTACTAAAAAATATCAAAAGTCATATTAATTAGCAATAATCCAATTACATTGAACATAACATGAATAGTTGTTGTAATCATTAATTATTATATAATATTACTTAATGACATCTAAAGCTATATAAGAGTAGAGAATTCAACAATCCATACACCTTCAAATATTTCTTTCATTTCACACGGATACCATTAACAAATGGAAGACAAAAGACCAACTATTGTCAATCCAAAATCCAAACAAACAGAAGCGTGCGGTAAATAACATCAACTGATTACTCTTATATTCCTTCTACATATCTACTTTAACATGTCCCTTTTTTTTGTTTTTTAGCGAGGTCAAGCGGGCAACATCGATAAGGTTGCTGAAGCTGAAGGTATTCTACAAAACCTTAAAGTCATGCTGGACAAACTCAACACTACCAGAGTGATGAACAGAGATATAATGAATGCTTTGTTAGAAATAACAGGCCCAACCATACATGTAATATTCGATTTACGGAAACGTGAATCCCTGATTATTGCCAAAGAAAGTGGGAACTTGGTATTCCTCAAGGACAAAAATAGAACTATATATATAAATAGTTCTATTATCAATAAAATCAATAAAAGATTCACAGTTTATTGTTCCCTGAATGATGATACCAGAAGCTAATATAAATACTGTTTATTCTACAGTTAATGCATAATTCTACATTACTATTTTATACCTTTTAATCCATTTCTTAAAGATTCCATTTCATTGTATAACTTAATGGGTTGGATTTAGATTTTAAAAGTTTTTTTAATTAAGTAGTGAATAAGTTTCTTAACAATTGAACTTAAACTTATTATATATGTGTTGAATGATTCATTTCTTTGTATAATTCAATGACTTAGATTTAAATATTGATTTTTTTTATATGTTCCGTAAAATGACATGAGAACTAAATGTCTATAGTTGTTTTTGTTCTCAGAATGATTCCAAAATTGTCTTTTTGTAGATTGGCTATATGGCGATATGTGGGATTGGTTCCAATCCAGGTTTGGAGGGTGTTGAGAGATGGAGTTTAAGTGGGAATTTGTCAACAAGGCTGATTAGTAGGCAGTTTGTGGGAAGTCAAAGTCATGTGTGATGTTTCAGAGGAGAAGTTTTGGAGTTCAGTGTTCATCTTCGAGGAAGGTTGTTTCTCGAGTTGAATCTAAGGTTGTTTCTATGGAGGAAGAAGAGTCAGGGCATGTTATGAGGTTCAAGATGTCTGATTTCAAGATTTTTGATCATGTTAGCCTTGGCCTTGCTAGGCGGGTATGTTTGTGTGAAGAATTCAGATGTTTATTGGAAATTTCATGGCGGTGTTTAATTGTTTTTGTGATTTAATTGAATTGGGATTTCCTGTAGGTTGATGAGGTTGTTTTTGAAGCAATTGTGAATGATTCTAACAGGTTTCATTTCTTTTTTGTTTCCTTCTCATTTTTTTCTTATGAAATGTTAGACTAAGACGTGAACTTATGATGTTTGTATTGTGAGATTGTAGCCCTTTGTATAACACAAGAGTTGTACAAGAAAACTAGATGAAACGTAAGATCAATTGAGGAGTGAGTAACTTCTATTGCTACTGGTAGTGCTTTTGGGAACCAACATGGTTATTGGTGATGGCATTCTAACTCACTCAATGTCTGATATTATTTCTTTCATACATTACATATATTTTCCATGTGAAGTTATAGATTGATTATGGTACATAGCATAATGGTATGGTTTTGTCCATAGATCTCCATCAAACTGGATATGATATGTTTTAGCTACTGCACAATGTATTAGCTTCCAAGAATTGTACAACTTTCTCTTACTTTGTCACATTTAATGCATATACAGTATGTGTTTATATGTGTGCGTGTGCATGTGCATGTGTGTGTGATGGGATAAATGGGTAACATCCTTTTAATTTTTTTTTTTTTTTAATCATAAATGAACTTGATTAGTTCTCAAACCCAGCCGCTAACATAATGGAAAGCAGAGACCATATTTGAAAGGTAATCTTTTCTTTTATAGAGAAAAAATTTGATGATTTATGTGCCAACTTAGTGTAATCTTAAAAGTACTTACTCTTTAAGTTTTCTTAATGTCTAAATGCAGTTGAAATTTTTTTTTTCTTGGTGCTTTTATGCAACTAGACGAAATTTAGTAACCCATTATTTTCTTTGAGTATAAACTCAAACTTCTTGCAGAAAGAGTTTTTCAAATAGAAATTTTTAAGTTTTTAATGAACTTTTGCGTTGAACTTAAGTTTGATTAAAACATATGCGGATGTTTGACAAATTATTGGATATTCATATTCATATTTGACTAATTTGACTAACCTCTTGACTTGAGGATGAACTAAGATCCAGCATCAAGCTCTTTGGAGAATCAATGATGCCTGTTTCATTATCAATTTTTGATATATTCATGGAGCTTGGAACTACAGTTCCCATCTTTCTCTCTGTGCTTGACTAAGAGTTGTTCCACCTACAACAACAACCTATACACCACCTATTGAGCAATCGAAAGTGGTCATTCCAAGTGTAGCCAACCATTGCCCCACTCACAGGTGCATACTTTAAACCATTGTTTGTTTATGAAATTTCATATTATTACTAATTTATTTCTGAATGTAAATTGATTCAGTTTTGATTCCTTTATTATGCAGCCAACCTTTGGCAGTGATGGTTACAGTGAGCATTGATGGGGGTGACATTCGAAATAATTTAATGAACACTTTGGCATAGACATAATATGAACCATATATATATATATATATATATATATATATATAGTCCATTTATTTTGTTTTTCTGTGTCTTATAAACAATGTTATATTGCAAAGTGTTTATCAATGAAGCATATTTTATAATCAAAAAGTTGCAAACTTACATTCTTAAATAGGTTATACATATTTTTGTTGTGGACTCTATAGCCAGTAATAGTTTGTGTTTTGTGGCGAATAGAGTTTGGTTGGATGATGAAGGATGACAAGTTTTATTTTATTTTATTTTTGCTAATTTCATGGTGTTGGACAGCCTTTTAAAATGGTGAAAGATTAACTGTTGGACCTCAAAGCAATGGTTATATTCCATGCAGGAACTACTAATTTTAAGAAAGGGCAAAATTGTCATTTCATTTATATTATTATGTACCAAATTGTTGTAAGAAAAGTGTTGCAACTCTTCTTTTGCTTTGAAAAGGGAATATATTCCTATCACTAAAATGTTCTAGTATTATTTCGTTCTTCAATTAATTAATTTATTTGTGTCAAAACCAACTTTCATAAGTTGCGGGACTTTCAACTTCTATTTATTGAATTCAATTAATTCAATTCTTGCTGAATTACAAACTGACCATTTCAGTCTTCCATCACTTGCATTTTATCAAATTAAAAGAGGAAAGTGAAAGATCTGTACTGTATACATTAATTGAATGCATGTGAATCATCCCTATTTTATCAACACCAATAAGCAGCAAATACGGGGACCTAATTAACGACATCCTAAATGGCAATCATATAACGATTCTCAGCAATCTTTAAACATAAAAACCACCCGATTAAAAAAAAAAAAAACAATAACAAAATGTTCTATTATAATCAATATTTGACATATTATTTGTGAAACAATAGTCGTTTAAAATTTCTTAAAATATAAAAATTCAATAATAAAATAAAAACAATATAATAAATAAACTCGCGCAACACATGGGCGTGCCATCTAGTTTTATTAATAACAAAAGAAAAATGTACATCTTATAAAGGAGCTATAGTTGGACATTAAATATCAATGTTTTTATACCTAGAATGGGCCTTAACCACTGGTCCGGCCAACGGGTCGAACTGGTGACATCATGCTGACATTAACATAACATAATAAAATTTTAAAACTCTAATAATTAATAAATTTCATGCTAACGTCATATTAACATAACGTGTTTGATGTCATGTTGACATCATCATTTCTTTGATCCATCGGTTGAATCGATGACTTGGTACTGTTCCGTCAATTTAACTTCGAGCCAATTCAGTCTAATGGCTAAAACGGATTTTAGCAATTCAATTAAACGAATTAGAGATCAATTCCTAGTCGGATCGATCAAATTGGTTAGTCTGGCCTGGGTTTTAAAACCATGCAAAATATATGTTTCATACAACAATAAAACATAAAAGACAAAGTTAAATCAAACAATGACCATGTAATGCAAATATAGCGAGACACTATTTAAATGTATGACGAAATGAATAATATTAAATGTATAAATTTCTTTTACATATTAATTCACAAATATTGATATGCTATTAGATGATTAAATGATTTCAAATTAGATATATGTGAAACAAATCAAAGTGAAAGATATATCAAGCATACATGGTTCTCATATCAGTTTGTTTAGATTACATAGGATTATTCAATTTTTTTACAAACCACATTTTTCAATAATTTTTGATACAATCTTTAAAGAGTAGAAAACTTTAGTTTAAACATACGACTTTAATTTAAAAGTGAACAATATGACAAATAATTGATAGTTTGATGTCACAAGATTATTAAATTTAATTCACATCTTGTTGTGCCAAAAATACACTAATGTTCAACAAGCACTTAAAGATAGGGTGATATTAGCTATCAAAAACTCAAACCACCTTCAAGAGATATTTTATATCAATCCTATCTCATTTTAAGATAAAGGATTAAGGAGTGATTCTCATGTGTCAAGATATCTTGCAAAAGCACTCATTACGTTGACCCCTAAAGGTATAAATGGGCACCTCTCTTCGTGAAAAATAAGTTGGCTGGGCATATGAGAGTCAGACAAACATTTGAGATTTATTATTTTTTCTCTGTCGCATTTCTCTATTTTTGTACACCTTATAGTCAATATTAGAAAAATAGCCAAACAATAATAAAATAACAGTAGATGTAGGATTCACTTTAAGCATTCAAACCACTATAAAAATCTCTCTTGTCAATCTATTATTTATGTTTCATCAAACATATGTAATCTTAGCACCATAAACACTTCTCATGAATCATTCACCTGTAATTTCTAAGAGTAGCTTAGCATTTTGCACGTGTGAGTCGTTGGTGTCAAAATCAAACATCAACAGTTTGGTGCTAGAAAGAGAGCATGATTCACATCAACTCTCCATGTTTTTCCAGCAAGCCTCTAAATCTTCACATTATCATATGTGAAAATCTGAAGCCTACTTCCCATCAGAGCTCTCAGATCGTGTCGTCAGATCGCAGATCATATGTATCAGAGCTCTCAGATCGCTGATCGCATGTATTAGAGCTCTCAGATTGCATGGCGAGATTGCAGATCGCACGCATCAAAGCTCTCAAATCGCATGGACCACATCACAGATCGCACGCATCAAAGCTCTCAGATCATGTTGTCAGATCGCAGATCCCATCCATTAGAGATCTTAGATCGCGTGGCCAAATTGCAGATCGCACACATCAAAGATCTCAAATCGCGTGGCCAAATTGTAGATCGCACACATCAAAGCTCTCAGATCGTGTGGCTAGATTGCAAATCGCATGCATCGAGCTATCAGATCGCGTGGTCAGATCGCACTCACCAGACCTCTCAGATTGCGTGGCCAAATCGCAGATCGCACGCATAAGAACTCTAAGATCGCATGGTCAGATCGCTGATCGCACGCATAGAGCTCTAAGATCGCATGGCCAGATTGCATATTGAACGCATCAGAGTTCTCAGATCGCGTGGTCAGATCGCAGATCGCATGTATCAGAGCTCTCAGATCGTGTGGCCAGATTCTTAGATCGGATCACATCAGAGCTCTCATATCGTGTGGTCAGATCGCACGCATCAGAGCTTCTAAATTGTGCTTCCGAGCATTTAGATCACGCGTTTAAGATCGTTGAGATCACAAGTTCATATCATTTAGATCACGCTTTCGAGCGGCCAGATCATGCATCCAAGCATTCAAATCGCGCGTACGAGATCGTTAAGGTCACGCGTTCAGATCATTTAGGTCGTGCTTCCGAGTGGCCATATCATGCTTCCAACACCCAAATCGCGCTTACAAGCGCTTAGATTGTTGATCTCGAGTTCTCAGATCAAGCGTCGCGCTTTCTAATCGAACTCTTTGTGCTATATGCTTTCTGATCAAACTCTTTGTGCTCTCCGACAAATCGCAAAGAGCTCTTGAGTTCTCAAATTAATATGAAGCTCCTTGCGCTTCATATCAAGCACCTTATGTTCTTTGATCGAGCTCATAAGCTTGCTCATTTGCTTGAGATCGCACACTGTGGATCACTCAGATCGCATGCCTCAAGCTCTCAGGTTGAGCCCCTATCAAATCGCGATCAGCTCTTAGCACTGAGATTGCGAACGGCCTCAGGTCGTGTTCTTAGCTCTCAAATTGTGATCAGTTCTCGATTCTTAGATCGCGACCATCTGCTAGCATATAAAAAAAAAAAAAAACACATAGAAAACTCAAAATAGCCCCAAAACATGCCAAAACGGTGGATTTTCGCCCCAAAAATGGCCCCAACTGGATTCCCTAATTGCCATGATGTAGAGCTTGGAACGAGTTTTCTGTGGATGTCTTACGGACTCCAAAACTTCGCCCGCATCAAAAGTTATGATTATTTTAAATTGGCTTGTCCGTTTAAGGCCTCTAAGTCGTGCATTTGGGCTTCTAATGTCAGCTCTCTCTAGGAATTCATCTACTGGCTGTCTAGACATTTTATGTCAATTATCATATCATGTTGAAGCTTTAGATCGCATTAGAGCTCTCAAATCGCAGTTTTAGCTCTCAACTCCCGATTATGCTAGGCATAGTTTGAGCTCTTCAATTCGAGACTACAACCAATAGTGCGATAGCCATTTGGATCTAAGACATGAGTTTTTAAAGTGCAATTACGCACTCCAAAAATTGGGGGGGTTTTGTTGTGCCAAATATACACACTAATGTCAGCACCACCAATCAGAGTTCAACAAACACTTAAAAATAAGGTGGTATTAGCTGTCAAAAACTCAAACCGCCTCCAAGAGATATTTTATATCAATCCTATTCCATTTTAAGATAAAGATTAAGAAGTAGTCCCTACGTGTCAAGACAACTTGCAAAAACACTAATTACATTGACCTCAAAGGTATAAATTGGGTACTTTTCTTCGTGAAAAAGATGTTGGCTAGGCATATGAGAGCTAGACAAACATTTGAGCTTTATTATTTTTTCTCTATAAGCAAAACATTTCTCCATTTTTGTACATCTTATAGGCAATATCAGAAAAATAGCTAGAGAATAATAAAATAACAGTGGATGCAGGATTCGCTTTAAGCATCCGAATCACTATTAAAATCTCTCTAGTCAATCCATTATTTATGTTTCATCAAACATATATAATCTCAATACCATAAACACTTCTCATGAATCATTCACGTGTAATTTCTAAGAACAGCTTAATACTTTACACGTATAAGTCATTAATATCAAAATCAAGCCTCAACACATCTAATAAGATTTAAGTTACTTTAACTTTAAAGACATAAGTCAATAATATATATATTCATATGTTTCTCTTTCGGCCCTTACACTCTTGCTCAACCCAGAATATGTAGTAATTCAGTGAAAATAACAAGAACAACAAAAAGACCCCTCATAGTTTGAAACATTACAAGTTAGTATACTCTTCTATTGCCACTATTGTGTGGATCCTTGAAATCGGAAATCTTCTTGAGCTTTTGCAAAAATGAATTACGCTATTCCTTCTGAGATTATGTTAAGAGTGCATGAGTGCAGAATAACAGAAAGGTCTTGACCAAGATAAATCATTCGCCATGTTAATCGAATATCGATTAGTTATTATAATTTCTCCCATATGCACAAACTCTCTAAACACCACCAATGGGGGTCGGATGATGATGACATTCCTAACTCTACACCTATATATTAACAACCCCGTCAAATTAATACTGAGCATTACTCCACTGTAGCTTCAGCCAAGC
The DNA here is from genome assembly GCA_026229545.1 of Pistacia atlantica. Taxonomy (NCBI): domain Eukaryota; kingdom Viridiplantae; phylum Streptophyta; class Magnoliopsida; order Sapindales; family Anacardiaceae; genus Pistacia; species Pistacia atlantica. The sequence continues at coordinate 24,777,617 of CM047901.1, read as the reverse complement.
TCCAGACTTTTATTGTTACATAAACAGAGAGATCGGATGTCCGAATTTCGAACTTCGTTACAAGCAGAAAACCTAAGACCCCACCGCTCTGGCAACAAACAATAGACCTGAGTGGATTCGAACCACCATCCTCCCAAACCCCAAGAAAAGGGATTGAGCGCTCTTTCCCCTTTTGAGCTTACAGATCTTAACGACGAATGGACCACGTATCAAATTATTTAATTTATTAAATTCAACCGCAGAAAACACCCTAAATTATGAAAACTTTTCAATAATTGAATTAGAGTACGCAAATAAAAACCATTTTCCATAGTCCTACCTTAAAGTTTACCATTCAATAAGAAGTATATGGCTCGTATGAATGACGTAGTGATAAGACATTAAACGAGAGAGTTAGTTCTTTAAAACCATTTTAAAAAAGTAGGTGAAAAGAAAATATGAAAACAGTTTTTAACCCATGTTCAACAACAGCATCATTCGGAAAATTTTTTATCAAATAAATTAAAACCAATTACAAACGTTCAAAACCGACAAAGTCGATAAGCATGAGAATAAAACTAAAAAGAGAGGAAGTTAAAGATCAAAATTTGCTAGTTTAGAATGTTAAAAGTCTAAATAAAGAATTACGGAAATGAAATACAAAAATTATTGTTTGAATCAAATTCCCTCTTGCCATACTAAACTACAAATTTTTATAATAAATAAAATACAATAAAATATTTTTAATAAAAACTATAGATATAATGTTTTTAATAAAACAAATTAGATAAAAGTGATATTGTACCTTCAAATATAAATTTATTCATCTACTAATATTATTATCTAAACCAGAAAAAAAAATACAGTTATTTATCTTGAAAACAAATTTAACAAATTACCAACTCTGAATAAAAAGCAACAAAAATCCAGCTACTGCTTTTCTGAATTTAAATAACCGGTTTCCAGTTGTAGTCGTTTATGTAAAGACATAATATGATATTATATCAAACTAAATTTTGAAATAATTTTAACTTACAATCAGACAAATATACAATTTCGATAATGATTCAAAAGATTAAAAATCCAATTACAGACATCATCTAAAGACCAAAACATAAGATTAACCATTTATATTAAGAATGAAATACAGTTCCGACCATAAGTTGGGGAATCCGATTCCATTATTTTCAAAGCAATGCTCATTCCTTGATCTTTTCAATAATAAAAGAAAGGAATATGCCAATTCCTTTCAAACACAAGAACTTATCATTCATAAACCACCAAAAATAAATAAGTGCAAACAACTACAAGAAAGAAACTGAAAAAACGACATAAAATATAAATTAAAACACAAAAAAATACATCTTAAAACATTAAGAAATTAAAAACATCAATAACTCCAACTCATGCTGTTGAATTTTGACATAAGTTAAACAAATACTTATTAGAAAGAAAAAATTAGATTGCATCACCTTAAAGTCTTAGTTTTAGAATGAGATTAGACTGGCATCACCTCAATGACTTCATTACTCAGCCTTACAAGCTTAAACGGTAAGAATGGCTGCAACAGAACAATATAGAAAGCTCTGCCCATATCATCTTCAAAATTTATTCTACACCTTGGTACTGCAGTGTGTAACCATCTGGAAATTTCATATGCCCCCAGGCCAATGATGTCTTTTATACTGTTGAAATGCTCTCCGGTAGGGACTTCAATGACTCCCCGTTCCAAAAATATGTGTAATCAAATATCATCTAACCGCTCTCCATGAATCTCCTAGCCAACATCACAACACAAAGCCCAAATGGGCCAGAACAATTGCGAGCTCCCCACATAAAACTACATGCAACGATAACCATCCAATACAAATACAACACCAAACTAGCAACAAGAGGAAAATTGCAAACTAGGAAGCTTAAAAGTTGAATGTATTTATATTATTACTTGCGTAATAAAACAAATTAATTATTGATATTTTGTTGCATATGAATATATGAATTGCTGAAATTCCTGCAACTGTAACAGATTACAAAACAACGCTTTGAACAACATTAACTCTGCGTAGTTTTTCTTTTTTCTTTTTTTTTAATTAAAATAGCCTGCAAGTAACTTTAACAGGTAAAACTAAATTCCCTTGTACCTTTGAAAATCATTAAGTATGAGATGTGTTCTGATGAACTCCTTGCAATTCTAAGCGTAACTGTCAATGACAAAATTAATATATGCTGTCAGATATATTATTCACATAATTTTAAGGCGTATCAGGAACACCCAGCAGATGAGAGGAATGGCATAACGGTGATAGCAGACTCTCAAACGGAGCAACGAATGTAAATTGTAAATTTTACCTTGAGTCTTGCATCTTGTGAGTGAGAGAGAATGAATTGCTGATGATGTGGCATCCCGAGCAAGAGATATTGATATGAATAGTAAAAGAAAAGATAAGAAAGGAGGACACAGCACAGTGAGGAGAGAACCCGGGCAATCCCCGTGCGATCTCTCCTCAAAAACCAAAAAACTAATTATTTTTATTAAGAATATTGGTGACCTGCCATGCAAGCGCACCTGTCATGGCAAAGGTCGGATGACAAAGATTAATCAGGACTCAATCGGCCTCTTAAATTTAGAAGCCTTTTCGCCCCGACATCTTACACATCCATATTATAAATATATTACATCGGAACATATATCATCTTCTTTCTCATATTGCTCTTCAACAGCCTCTCATCCTCTCAACCATATCTCCCAATTTAAGATCAACGATCTGCCGCCATCAACCAATCATAAAAACATATAATCCATAACAAATTAATCAAACATCAGACTGCACAACTACAATCAACCAGCCGTAAAAACACATAATCCACAAAAATTAAACAAGAATTAAACTGCAAACCTAATATTAAAAAAAAATTAAGTTACCTGAATCGAAGGCTCAGGAGATCAAGAGGTGCGTAATCATCCATAAAACCGAGGCTGATTATAAACCTATGGAAAGAATAATTTCAGCACAAAATAAATCAATAGAACAATAATAATACGCTTATAAAGATCACAAAATAAATCACGGAAGAACAATAATAGGCTTCTAGAGACACAAACCTTCAGGAAATACCGAGGCTATATCTGGTATCAATAGATAGATCGTGTAGCGATCTAACAGATCCTGAGGAAGAGGACATGGATGAAAAGCGAATAGAACGAGATCTGGATCAAAGAGAAGAAAAGGAGAGACGTAAGGAGAGGAAAACGCTGTGCAGAATAAGTTAATGGAGATTGAGGAAGAGCAGAACAGATTAATATATAGGATATTGAATGGAACGGATGGACACGATTAAAAAGTAGGTATTAGATGGACGGCTAATATCGATATGCACCTAACGTGCCTAATTGGATAACCGTGTTCGTATAAGCCTTGAAATGAACGTTAATTATAGCTGGATACACGTCAGCTATTATGCTGACCTTGTGAAACACGACTCTCTTGCCGAACCAGCACTCCTGTAAAGGTATGATTTGTTCCTCCAATCTCTTAGCATATACATGTGGAAAAGATTGTGTTGTACGACATAATATCATTAAAAAAACCATTTTCTGGTCCCTGTTACTTTTTGTTGTAATCTTAAATTAAAAGAAACATAATGGGACTTTACAAGCGCTTGAACGTTTGGTAAGTAGCTGGAAAATTCATTCCTATAAAGTTTAAGAGATAATTACAAGAATCATCATGCTCCGTTCGTTTGTTTGTTTGTTTAAGTTTTTAGGATAATATTTTATTCTGAATAACATTTAATTAAATAGAATAGAATTCCTTGAACGTTTGGTAAGTAGCTGGAAAATTCATTCCTATAAAGTTTAAGAGATAATTACATGAATCATCATGCTCCGTTTGTTTGTTTATTCAAGTTTTTAAGAATAATATTTTATTCGGAATAACTTTTAATTAAATAGAATAGAATTATGAGAAAGTGTTTAGTACATATTTTAAAAATATTTAAATTATTTTTAAATCTTTACATTTGTTAATTTAACTAAACACCTCTTATAATAAAAATTTATAAATAAATAAAAATATCTCCACCCATCCAACTATTATCGACATTCGGCCACCACCATTGGATAATGGTTGAAACTTACTAAAATGGTATACGATTGACTAGATCTAACCGATCATGTGTTAATTTGATATTTTTCAATCAAATCTATTATAGATCTGATCGAAAATAACAGATATCTGACTAATAATTTGGCCGTTGATGACGGCCACTCAATTACATAATCTTACTCCATCAAAACCATGTGACAAGCAAAACTCTAAATTCAATTAAACTGATTTTTTATCTTTATATCTCAATCAATATTAGCATCATCGTAACAAATCTATTTTCAAATTATATATTACTTTTCTCATTATTTATTATTAAGATGGTATTATCAAATCAGTCCAAATTTTTAGTATCAATTTAAAGCTGCTTATGGGTAAGGCCTTATGAAGATTACTCCAGTAATCTTTTTTTTAATCCAATCATTATCGTGCTAATCCTATTTTTATTCCAATTTTACTCTCACTTAATAAAATTTTTGGACACAAAAACCCTCCTTTTAATGTCAAATAACAGTTGACCCAACCTATTGAATGACTTCTTTAACCTTTTTAATTAATTATTTGGACAAAAATACCCTATATAATAATAATAATAATAATAATAATAATAATAATAATAATTTTGTAAGGGTATTTCAATAAAACAATGTCTAAGTATTTTTTGATAATTACGATCAACCAAATACATTAATTATTTATACAGTCTATACTCATTAATCTTCAAGGTTATCTATTTCATCAGTATTTTTTATTTTATTTATTTATTTATTTATGTTTTGTAATAAAACATTGTTGGAACCAAACGCCCCTAAACAAAAATTGTCAAAATCTGATTTTGGTCATTAACGATGGCCAAATATCAAATAGTTAACAAGAAACGGACGGTCATATCAGCACAGAAAAGACCTAATTGGTTGTGCGCCGTTCCGACAATTATTGGCTACCATCTGGCGATGGTGACTGACTATCCTCTTGCATGATTATGGCGTTTTAGTTAATTTTAAACTTTTATTATAGAGATATTTAGTTAAATTAACAAATATAAGGGATTAAAAAAATAATGTAAAATATTTAGTAATCTATATAATATGTCCACCAATTTATTCCTCATAACCTAAACATATAAATATAACATACCCACAAATTTATTCCAACCTAACCAAATATATTTCTTTAAACATTTTCTTAAACATTCTTAGTAATCTAATATATCTTCCAATAATATAATATTCCATTAACCAACCGCACCTTAACCTGTAAATTGAAGAGACTTTTTGGAAACTTAATGGATTTGAAATTACTAGCACATTTGATTATAAAGAAATAAGGAAGTAGCGTTAAGGTATGGTGTCACGTAATTCTATCACAATTTGGGAGATCATTCAAAGTCAGAAAATAACGCAAAATCCATTCCCATACAAATTCAACAAGTATATCAAAGGACTGGAGTGAACAAAATAAGAAGTTATACATGGTAATCAACAACACGAAACTCTACAAGAAACTAAAATCTTGTAAACGGCCAGTTGTTCTTCAAATCATATATAAAATATTGTCCTTCCATGATCCATTAACTTCCTTTCTTCTGAGGATCTAGCGTTACACAAGGCGAGACTAAAGATTGTTCTATAGCTACAATCCCCTGCTATTTTTTTAGTACTAAACCCTAGCAAGTTCTAGAAGTTGTCCGATATACTGTTCATGATTTTATGGTACAGGTTCAGCACAGACAGATGTGTGAATGACTGAATTCAAACTAATTTTAAATTCGGGCGACTGAAATAAAAATATAAAGCATGTTTCATTATTCAACCAAGTGCATTCCGTTGAGGAACGTAGCCAGGAAACATGAATACATTAACGTTAATACTAACGAATTTTCCCATCTAGCTTGATGCATCGGTCTGATGGCGAGCTTTCTCCTTCTCCTTCACTTCGCTTCCTTGGGTCTTGTCATAAGCTTCAAAAGCCAAAGCCAAAAACATCAACATAAGCAGTAAGTTTTAAGGAAAATAATATGATTCATAGCTTCAAAAATGGATTTCTACTATTAATAAATTGTTGATCTTACAACAGAAGAGAAGGCACCACTTACCTGGGTGATTTTCATGGATTTCCTTGTCTATTTCGACTTTAGGAATGGACTGATTGCCTCCATAGATGCCACCAAATCCTTCTTCATCAGACCTCGTGGCATATCCCTCTCCAAATGAATGAGACATCACGTCCCTTAATCGCACACATCAACACACCCCAGAAATAAATTTGATAAAATTAATAATAAATATAATGAAAAAAAATCATATATAGAGACGTGGTAAAACAAACCAGACAAGAAATAATTAACCATAACTAACCCTGTTTTCTCTTGCGGGTTATTCGGGTCCATTTTCTCTTTGGGGTTCATCTGGTTCTGAGAAGTATCCATGCTTGATGGATTCTCTGATCGCCTAGACTGAGTAATTACCTGCCTAAATTTGACGACTGAAGCTTTTTGGCCAACGCTATATGGAAGAGGAGACGAGAGAACAGTTGGTGGATTGGCTCTAACTGATCTGATTGCGTGATTCATTTTCGTATGATGATATCAAGATATGCTATTTATATACGCAAATTGAGACTGATCATTACAAAGATGAAAGATAAGTTATGTTTAGTCAGTTCAACACACTGATCCTAGTCTGTCTTTAACAGAAATCCCCCATTCACGTCGCCACAACACGTAGCATTTTAACTGTGACGTGTTGAGCTGAAGGAAACTGAAAGAATGTTCGATGTCTGCGTGGACTTTTAAGCCCTTGTATAGCCCCTGGTTGGTGAAACTAATGGCGTCTTCTTAGATTGGCACCTGGACACGAAATAACTTTTTGTGAAGATAAAAAGCTCAACTCCCCAAGCCTAGAAAATCACAGGGCCTGAGCCAGGGGGCCGGTTTAGTATCAACTGACCCATCATCAAGTTAGGCTCAATCCAAGAAGTGTTCCCTTAGATAAGATCTGTTGATTTAGACCAGTCCGCAGCTATTTTAGGCCCAATTCTGCAACACGCCAGTCTTAAATGTGCAAACCCATATTAGCCATATAAACCCACATTATATAATTTTTTATGTAAAATTTTATATTATCAATTCGATAATTATAGCAACATATATAATATATCAAACAACTTATTTTATTCATAGTATTAATTTTAATTTAAAGGTTTATACTTTATAGTCTGAATTAGATTAAAAGGTAATTTGGCCCAAATTTCCTAATAGATTTATTACATCAGTAAATTTGTCTTATTCTCATTCCTAATCTCCTTCTATTTCATTGGATATAATATTTGTGTTATTTAATGGTACTTCTTATTAGTTGAAGAAAAATAATAATAATATTATTAGTTTTTTATTTAATGATGCTTTTTATTAGCTAAATACATGATTTATTATTATTATTATTATTGAAAATGAATGAAGTAAAAATCTAATTTAAAATTTTAAACATGTTATATACTTAGAAAATGGAAATCTCAACAGCAGTGTGAAGAGTTTAAATATTTCGAAAAAAAAAAATTACCACACATATAATATTTGTATATAATATTAAGTGATAAAATATGATTATTAATTTTAAATTAAAATTAAATTTTTACTCAACTGCGGTAATGAAAATGTAAACAAATAGAAAGAAAAACCTTTTACAAGATTTGACGAGACCTGTCATCAATCTCAATGAATAACATGATTGACAAAATATTAATTTAATATACAGATAACATGATTGGCATTGGGTAAAAATGGAAAACTGAAAAGAGGGACTATTTAGAAATCAAATTAAATGATACGGAGAGAATTGCTGACGCTTCTGCAAATGTCAGAGTCTCTGCCCGACCCCACAATCAAACTATTTTCCCAAATTACTTTATCCTACAAGTTCTAGAAACTTCCACTTTTTACCTTAATCTTTTCATATAGTGACAATTTTACCCAAAAACCCACTCTATTGACTTAAAATCCATAAAGAAATAACCACATTTTAATTAAATAAATGTTTGAAATTATCCTTTTCTATTCAGGTGAAAGTGTCAGTATTTGGAAATATTAAGGTGGAAAGTGTGAATTTGTAGAAGCTGTGGGATAAAGTTAGTTTGGCGAAACCTGGAGGAGTGTTTCAAGTTATGGGACTATGAGACCGTTGCATGTTTGCATCTGTAAAAACGTCATCAACCACATTCATTTCTCTGATACTACACCGCCGGTAACGACGTGAACGCTTCCAGGTTTGGCAATCCGCAATTGCATACCAATTCCATAAAGAGGAACAAAATTAAATATATTTTTGTTAGGTTAGAATGTAAGATGGAAATTTACTGTATCAGCTTCTAGTACCAAAAAGAAGTTACAAGACTGGGACCAGATTTGAATTCAGCCCATTGGTCCGGCACCTAACCATAGGTGGTCGTCGGACCAACTGCAGTACTATACACATAGCACTTCAATAATGTTGGTAATTTCTTCTGTAAAGTTCTAGTCTTCTAGATTACCAAAGAGGCTCTGTGTGAACTTTGAAAAAAAACAAAAATACCGCATCTACGGCAGAGACTAATTTACATATCTCGCTTTCACAGACCTGATCCAAACAAGTTTGACATCTGATGTTTACCCACTAAAAGGACAGTAAATGGCAATGTCCAGAAGGGTATTTCTAAGTGTTGATCAATAATACTCTTTAAGACAAAGCTAGAAAACATAAGAAGAAATATGATTGATCAAATGGGCTGTGAGGGACTAAGCTGGAGAGGACGCGTGCCAAACTGCACAAAATTTCATTCGAATTGTATCGGGACCCTTATTTTTGTCTAGCTTATAGAAATTGTCACTAAAAAAAATTCCAGAATGGTCAAAATCAAGATTAGAAACAACAACGCAGCCCATTGCCCACCTTGTCGATGGTGCTCTGGTCTGGCCCATGGATTTCTCGTAGAGCAGCTGGAAAGAAGGAGCTTTCTCCATCCTTGTTTCTTCTCAATATTATGCTAAAAGATAAGGTACCATGTTTTAGGTTCTCCTTCTAAGTCTTATCTTCGAATGTATAATGAAAGGGACAAGCATTTATGCATTTATTATTTAAAGCTATAATCAAAGAAAGATGAATGCCTATGGTTTGAGAAATAACATAGGTGGGCAAGAAAGCCAGCAAGAGAAAGGGCCAGTTAATCAAATTCAGGTCGTTTTCTGTTCATAAAAATTGCAAGTTAAGGCAACAGATTGTCTGGCACATTTTAGCTAATGCACACAGCTTTTTGTAGGTCTTGATAACAAATCAAATCAATTGCATGGAAAAGAAAGTCTTGTGGTTAGTCTTCATCAACTGCCAATTACAGTAATCACTGAACTGTTTACAGCTTGTAGGCATTAAAAAAAAAAAGAAAAACATCAATCACAAGTCACAGAGACATTGACATACGAGTTTCAGTTTTTTTTATTTATAGTCTGGTGTAGCAAAAGAAACAAAGAAGCACTGGCCTGCCAGAACCTAACTTTGAGCTGCTGAAGAGACACAAAGTTCAAAAAAATCTGCTGCCATCAAGAACAGTTCTTATATCAATTCACATTCAAAAGCACCCTATATATGAGCATTAAAAATTAAACTGGGGTCATATCAACATCCAAATTAGAGAAACAGTAAAGCAAACATGAACAGAAATTTAACAGCTTAAAGCACAAACCACGTAGATTTTGAATTCACCTTTTTACAATTTGTCATACTTTTAGGCGCCTCTAAGCCCAACAAAATACAGCTAGAAACTCAATAAAACTAAAACAAGTCCATAAAGTAGACAACAAGGTTAATAATTCTAATGCAGTGATTTTAAAATTTCTTGGTTGCATTAATATTAACAACCTGTTACATCACTAAATAATGAAACTGGGAACCCATTTCAGATCAATATAACACCATATCTGGTGAAAACTACAACGACATTGAGTCAGAAAAACCCACCGACCATCAATCAACGCCACGATGAAACAGTGAGAAGAGGCACCTTGTTCCATGCCAGAGATAGAAACTTAGGTTGAGACTGAATTAATGAGTACAAATTACTGTAATTATAATGCCATAACAGTATCTCGGCCTGACTAATTGCATAATGGCTGAAGGGAACCGGCTCGAAACCGGCACTCTCCATCAGAACCCTCCATTGTTCCTTATTCTCCACTCGTTCTCTTCTGCTTCCCACTCCTTCAGCTCCAATCAAACCGGCAATTTTCCGACCAAGTATTAGTCTCTCTAGTTGTAGTCTCTCTACCGAATCTCGAGTCATGTTTGGCTCTAGAGACTCAAACACAGCTGAGTAATACTTCAAAGCGTTCTTCACACGAGTTACAAACCCTACTCGGTTCAAACTTGATTCATACTCACTCAGAGTCACCACTTTGGGATTTAACGATTTGGCCATTCTCAGAGCCGTCTCTACAGCAACTGGGTTATCATCTAATAGATTGTACAACTGAAGCATGAAGTTCACAGCCAACACCTCATCCGGCTCAATTTTGAAGCATGAAGCATTGAGTTGTTCAATTGGAGTTAGAATCGGCTCGAACTCGAATTTTAATTTCAGAACTTTAGCAAACTCACGGAGACGATTACCCGTAGCAATGAGAGAGGCAGCAGGTGACTTACCAAGAGCCGGAGCAGGTATACCCGAGATCCGAATTTTGAGAGCGTTTGCTTTTGGGCGAGACGCGAGAGCTTGCAACAGAGATGCCCATTGAACTCCGTGAACAATTCCAAAATCAACTATGTGAATCTTGTTTGCTTTAGCAGTAGCTTCAAGTATTGCTTGATTAGCCGTTAAATGTGCGAACTTTGAATAGGGACAGGCATCGTTTAAGGCCTTGTAAGAGAGAATAAAATCCCCACAGTTTGTCTCCAGGGTGGATACTGTTTTCTGTGCTTGGAGAGACACTTTGTTGTAGAGAGCTTCAGTGAAGTAAAACGCCATTCTTTCTATTGGATCTCCGCGTTCAGATACTGACTCTCTGAGCTTAATCAGCAGTTTAATAGCTCGGTCCGGTTCAGACTCCGAGAGTCGAGCGCAGTCCAATAAAGCCCTTATAATTGGTTGTGCTATGTCATTTTCCGGTGAGCTAGTGGAGGCCGACGCACCTTCTGCTTGGTTTTTGAGTACACTTGACTGTACAGGAGGACTTGGTGGCTTGGTTTCTTTGGCCGCCGACACGGAATGTGGGGGAGATGAAGGTGGCGGAGTTAGTGTAATGGTTGGCGGTGTTGGTGCCCATACAGCAGGGATAACGTTCTTTTGAGGTTCCGTGAAGATAACTTGGTTGAGATCGGACGGCGAAGAACAAGCAACGCTGAGTCGACTCGGGCAGCTGGCAAAGGGATCGGTAGAATAAAGACCAAAATCAGCATTGTTTTGCCACGCGTCACAGGCAGATGGAAGATTAGAACTATCCGTTGAGTGTCCACCGTCCATTAAAGTCTCCATCCATTCATCGGAGTCAAACTCAGCACCAGGCCCACCGCCAAAATCAGAGAATCTAAACCCACTGGAATGGTGATCGATTTGAGGAAACGGGAACGCAGCTTCTCCAGTATCCAAAGGGTCAGGGAAGGCCGGGCCGGCGAGACCATAACCCAAATTTGTAGAGCTGGACATAGGGTTAGTGGTCCAAGGGTTTAAAGAGAAAGGATTGAGACCTAAAAGTTGCTGTTGCTGCTGGTTATGTTGTTGTTGCTGTTGCTGTTCTTGCTGTTGCTTCTGCTTGATCACTTGTTGGGCAACGGCCATTAGATTGCCACTATCTGCACACATATATGCCATTGTCCGGCCAAATCTCACCGGAAAAAGATAAAAATAAATCTGCACTCACACATTATCACAAAAGCATTAGCAAGACAAATAGAGTGTGATGAAAGTGCTGTAACATACTAGATTTTTATAGTTAAACAACTGAGAGTTAGAGACAGAAAGACAGAGACAAAGAAGTACATACAGAAGTAAAGGCCCAGAAATAACGGGATGACAAGTTCACAAGTTGGATTTGCTTCAGCTTGAGAGAGTAGAGAGATATAGATCAACTATAGAAGATAGCTTTAAAGAACGAAAGCTCAACCCATAAGATGGAAACAAACGTTTTACTGTGGGTCCACCTTTCTCTATTTAGATCAAATAAACAAAATTTTTCATATAAAATAATTAAAAGTGAAATGATGGAAACCCTTTGCTAAATGCCACAGTATCTACAGTAACCTCATATAGAACCTGCTTCTCTTTAGTCTTTATTTCTCTCCAGTCGCAGTACTAGTGCGGCACGTATGACGTGGCCTTATATGAAGGTGGGACCATAATTCTTAATATGAAAACATAACCTCATTAGTTTACACGTGTCTATCTATTCTTCTCCCGCTCTGTACGGGGTCTGGAAATTGTAGGTCCTACTCGCCACAACACGCCGATATACGGCGCGTTGATATCGCCGTCTAAATGACGTAATCCTCTATGATCTTCTTGATAACTGAAACAGAATCCTCGCCGTCCGTTTAAAGATCTCGCTTGCATCATCACAGTAACACTATGCTTTTCGTCTGTTACCGAAAATGACTCGTCGTACTTCGTAGTAAGATTAAACAACACTCGCTTCAAAATGTCAACACGTGTAAATAAATTTAGTTAACTTTCGTTTAACTCCCAAAAGCTTTGCTGAATTGTATTTGCATATAAATAATGTTGAGGTCATTTTTACGGTATTGTTTTTTCATTTTTCATTTTTCATTTTTCATATTTTCCATTCTTATTTTTTTATTTCAATTTATTCACTTATTATTTTAATAAAGACACAAAATATATAATTAAATTTGAAAACACATTAATCTTTAAAAAATCTATGTTTTTAATTCTCCCTTCTATCAAAATTATTAGTATATATCATAATAAAATGATTCATATTTATTATTAGCTTATCATTTATGTTTAAAAACATCTCATATATAACTAAAAATTAATTGTTACAAGAATTCTTAATATGATGCATTTAAATCAATGATAAATAATAAATTAAATTTATTGAGTTGGATAGTATGTGTGTTGTGCGATAAATCTTCGAAGTATAGATTCATGTCATGTGTCATTCTTTCAGGTTAACTTTATTTATATGTTTATCGTTATAATTGTATACAAACATACTTTTTGCTAAAATTAGGGATATGACTTTCATTCATATTTTGTAACTCGTACTTGTGCACAGCAAAAATATAAAATATAATACAAGAATAGTGGTAATAAGATTTGTAATTGAGTATCTAAACCGCTTTAAAAATATTTTTTTTGTGCTATTATTTGATTCCTTATTCATACATCGATCTAGCATCGAAATTACGAGTTTTATACAAACTCGTACATAGATTTTACCACATATTTTTCGTTGGTGCAAATTACAGCATTAACAATATTTGTAAAGGAAATGAATTATCTAAAACTTTTCATGATCACCCCAATATTCTTTCTATTTTAATGTAGAAAATCCAAAAAATTAAACTCTTGTCGTTTTATAGCTAAACAAGTGTACTTGTATAGGACAACTAGCAATTGTCATTAGTTTAATTTCATATAAACGTTGGCATTTGGAAGAGAAAAAGGAAGGGCGATTATGATTTATGAGTAAAGTTAGGATAAAAAGGATAATAGAAAGGTGAAAATGTTTTAAATAGAGAGGTTTCCTTTGGTCTTTAATGATAAAGTGGATGAGTTTGTGAATTAGGGCCGTTCTTTTTGGGCGGTTAATGGGTCCAAAGTGGGTCCAAATATTCCAAGGGAGTAATGGAGTAAAAGCGGTACAGTGGGGTCCGAGAAGGAGCAATCTTAGACCAACCAAAATGCAACCATCGAGGAAAAGCAACGGTGGCTGTTATTTTGACGGGGGGGAGCCAACGTAAACAAACAACATTAGCTTAACAAAGAAAGCAACTACACCTTTGCACGCCTCCGTGGTGTCTCCACTGTAAAACATTAAGATGAAACTAAACGACACTCACTCAATTCTTCTTACTAGTGACCACATTTTCCAGTTCAAACCTCTCTTCTTTTGTTTATTCACTTTACTTGGGGACCAATTCAATCCATTAGTTTCCATCTTTTTATTGTATTTAATTTTTTTTTTTATGACTAATCCTTCGTGACCTTAAAATTATTAATCGAGTAAGAGTTTCAGTGACTATCTTTATTAATAATCGAAAAATAACTTGAATTCATGACTTTTTTTCTTAAACAAAAAAAATTCTAAAGTATCCAAACCAGTTTACATGCACCTCAATTAATCTTTGAGGCTCATTGAATACTCTATAATGGGCATGTTCTAGGTAAGCCGCAAATATGATAGGTAGCCTCAATGTGGTTTGAACTTACGAAGTCAATAAACAAACAAACATTCTTGACCATTAAGCTAACCCCTTGAAGTTAATACACTCCAACGTAGTTTAAACTCAAGACCTCTTGAATAATAAATCCAAGAGTTCCTATCAAACTACTAGATGACTCGAAAGTAGTTTGTATTTAATTTCTCTTTAGAGCATTTTAACGGATAATTCTTTTATTGGAATTAAGTTTAAGCAAATATTTAACTATTTTTACACTAAAATATGCAATAGAGAAGAAGAATTTATAACAAAAAAAAAAGAAGATACAAGAATTAGTAACATAATTAAATGGGGACGCAGTGATGTGATACGGGATATGTAGAAGGTGCAATCCGATGTGGAAAATGTATATGAAAGATGGGGGAGTGAATCAAAGGTTTCATAATGGTTATAAAATGACTTTTTGAACAAGTATTCTATATTGTAACGAAATTGGTAGACAGAATTAGACGTCTTAATCGCAGTCATTGGTTGGGTGATTGGATACGAAATTGCAGTGGTCCACATCTTCATAGCCTCCACGGCCCACCCCACCCCCCATCAAACTTATCTCAACTTTCCTTATTTTAATTTAATTCTCTTTCCACACTTCTCTTCCCACTTCCTTTCTTTCCCTTCAAATTATCTCCTTACACACCACTCTAAGTGCTCTTCTTCCTATCAATGACTACAATCACATTTTATTTCAAGTTTTCAACTCTTTTCTTTTCTTTTTAAATTAAAATTATCCTGTTCGCGTAGGATTAAAGCAAAATAGTTCAATGTATTGTGTACCGAGTTGGCGAGTTCAGTTAACCATTCAAATTCATTTGGAATGTTTTTCCCAAAAAGGCTGCTTTTTTTTTTTTTTTTTCCTTTGGTTTATTATATGTTCTTACGAAAATTCGCAACAATCAGAGATATACATTGTATCATGACGAGACTGGGTAAAATGTATGCATAATTATAAATAATCAGCTAGGAACATGTTGATGAATCCATAATGCAAGAATACATGAGACTTTTTAAATTGGTTTAATAAGTTAAGACCAAGCCTACGTCTACTGATATATTATTGCTTATGTTTGTTGCATACACAAAGTAATTACAATAAGGCAACACGTAATAGCGAGTTGAAACACTTTGTTAGTGATTTATGTGATTGTATGAATAATCACATATCAATCCCCCAAAATAAAGGTGACAGCGTGAGGCCACCCTTTTATACAGAATGTCTGACAGTGGTTGAAGGTTGGTATTACAGGGTAGATTACACGCATAATTTCCTATAATTCGATCTGAGTCAGCTTTCACCCATGCTTAAGTTAGAACACCCATGCTTAGGACTAAAGAGTTTATTGGTTAAGTCATCTGCTGTGGGAGCAATACGTGGAATGATTATGACCGCTAGATCTTGGTATGACTTATAGATAGATGGCACATATCTGGTCGTCGGAAAATCATCACAACATTATCCGTATACAATTCTTTATATTTTTTTTTTCCAGTTAAAACATTGTAAAAAATTTTAGAAAAGAGTATTTTAGTAGAAGATTTTTTTAACTAGAATAATTTTATGATATATTTGAAAAGAATTAAAATATGTCTCTAGACTAATAACTCCCTTAATTTGATCGAAAACATAATAAAACTCGTGCAATTTTCAAAGCTAACAGAAACTACTCTTGCAAGGGCTCTTTCCTTCTTCAATGGATGGGAGGCCATAAATGATTAGGAAGTTAAATTTATGCCTATGGGGAGTTCAAGATTAATTTCTAAAACTAAGGGTATCCAAAAATAAAAACTGAATTTACAGGGACTAAATGGATAATTTTCTAGATAAAGTTAAAAATTTCGTGGGGCACAGATCTGCCACTGTATTCTTGGAAGTGGTAGTGAAAAATTAAAGGGGTCCATTGTAAAAATTAGGTGATTTTATTGTACGTTAATTTTGTTTTTTATGAAACTGGAGAGGAATAGTAAAAAGTGTGGACTAACCTCGACGGGTTAACCGCACTTGAGTAGCGAAGTGATTGAATAAGGATTCTTAGGATATTGTCTAAGAAATCTTCTATTCGGTTTATCTTGATTGTTAATAGGAGTGATCATTAGAGATTTATTCGACCGTTAACTTTAGGATCCAAAAAATTAGTTAAAATACGTACAAATTGTCTAAACACCCTAATCATTTAAAAAAAACCACAATGGGTTTATTGTAGTTAATTCTTTGTTATTGCATTTTATTTTATAATTAAAATTGCATAAAGAATGTGTCTTAATCTTCTACATACATTCAGTTTCAAATTGAGAACTAAACTTTTTCGCTTATGTAAAGTAAATTAATAGGAAGACTATAACAAATAAGTAAAAGGTAGAAAAATAATAAAAGTTGATTGACTTTGATCAAGTCATACAGTCACTCATAGAATTATATAGTGGAGTGAGTAGTCTGAAACATGTTTGTTAGAAAAAAGGTCTATGTACCTAATTTCGTTGAATTATATGTGTAATAAACTTGGTAGGTAGTTTTTTTTTTTTTTTCTACTTAAAGAAATCTTTAATTTGACTATGGTGGATACAAATTAAACATCAAGTAACTAAATAATACAAGTTGAATATAGATACATAGTAATTGTAATTTGAGGTGGAAGCTTAAGCCTAAGCCTAAGCCTAAGCCACATGAAAGATATATAGTAATTTGGTTTTATATAAACGAAAAAATTGGATTGACATATTTAAGATTAGGGGTGAGCATGGGTAAAGGGTAAAACTGGCCCCATTAGGGTTTGATTCCAGTTCTAAACAATTGGAATTGGGAATTCTGGATTTTGGTTCCCGTTCCTATACTGCTAGAATTGAAACCGGAACCAAAACTGAGGTTTAGATACTTGGGTAGGAACCGAGATTGAATTTTAATTTTTGTAAATTGTTGGAGTTGTATTTGTACTTTTTGGGGGGTGTATTTGTCCTTTTTTTTTTAAGTTGAGATAACTAAATTAACTTGAGTACTCAAAACCGGAACCTATATTTCAAATTACGATTCTAGGTTTCTAGGAACCAAAACCGGTCAATTTTGGTTCTGGTTTTGGTTCCTTCAAAAATTACAGCGTATCCATAACCGCTCATCCCTACCTAAGATTATATACACAATTCAGGTGAACAGCATGATGAGGACGGAGGATAAATGTTATATTAACCAATAACTACTAACCCGTGGCTAGTTTTCAAACTTATTTTATATACAATAGTCACTTGAAAAGTCAACAATCCCACCTAGATCCGGCACTAATACAATACAAGTTGGTGGCAAACAATTATACAAATCCTTAAATTTCAAACACTCTTACCAATCCAACATTATTATAAAAATAAATAAACAAAAAATATTATGCATGGCTGAAAATGACACAGCAATCACCATTCAAAGCTCCAGGCCATCATCCTTTGCTCATAAAAATCGGCTGTGTTTGTTTGAGTATTTAGAATAGTATTTTTGAAAAAGTTGAGTTGAGTTGAGTTTTTTTTTTATAATAGAATTTGAATTTGAAAATGTGTTTAGTAAATTTTTGGAAAACATTTAGATTAGTTTTAACCCCTTATACTTGTTAATTTAACTAAACACCTTCTATAATAAAAGTTTTAAAATTAACAAAAATACCCTTATCCACCCATTAAATGTCGACGGCTTGGCTACCATCGTCAGAAGGTGGCCAAAAGTCGTCAAATGGTGCACGATCAGCTGGATCTGACTGGTAATGCGTTAATCTGGCATTTTTCGATCAGATCTACGACCAAAGATAGATTTGACCGAAAAATATCTGATCGATGCACAACCAACCACATCTGACCGATCGTACGCCAGTCTGACAAATTCTGGCAACCTTTCGATAGTGGTGGCTGATTGTCGATAATATGTGGGTGGGGAAAGGAGTGTTTTTGTTAATTTATAAACTTTTATTGTTGGGAGTGTTTAATTAAATTAACAAACCTAAACGGTTAAAAAAATCTAAATATTTTGAATTGAATATAATATGATTGAATTTTTGATAATATTAAAATAAATATATATTTTGATTGGATTAGATAAGATAATAAGATAAGATAGAGTTTGAATAGAAAAACAAACACAACCCAAAGTGTTACCGTTAACTTAAATTTATATTCATTTATCTAAATGACAGATAATAGCTAG
Organism: Pistacia atlantica; assembly: GCA_026229545.1. Classification (NCBI taxonomy): domain Eukaryota; kingdom Viridiplantae; phylum Streptophyta; class Magnoliopsida; order Sapindales; family Anacardiaceae; genus Pistacia; species Pistacia atlantica. The sequence goes on along the minus strand of CM047901.1, from coordinate 24,758,937 downwards.
GGAAGTTACTGCACTGTCTGTAGTACCAGCAGCACTCGAGAAAAATAGGGATCGACCGCATTTGAATTTTTTAATATTTACGTGAAGTAGAATATTTTCGTTTTTTGCATGCCACCAAAACAAAGTACTGTTTTTCCAATACGCTGCCAATTGATGGTGCGTTTCGAGTAAGAGCATTTCCACGAGGGAGAGGGATTGGACTGGACTGGACTGAAGCAGAAAAGTGCATAAAGTAAATAAATGAAATATGTCAAACTTGCACTGAAGGAGAGTGTTGATTTCTAGAGACCGGATTGAGTGGAGTAGACTACTGCCATCACTGCGACTGTGCGACACTAGTGCCTCTCAATGTTTTTTTTCATTGGTACAAAGTTTAAATCAACTTGGTTGTGGAAGACACCGTATTGACTAAATCAATTAAACTACTCCATTTAAATTACAATATCATTTTTTTTTTTAATTTAAACACCTTGAAGTCATCAAGATGATGATTATAAGATTTTAAATTATTTAACTATAATAAAATACTGAGACACCCACTTGGTATACATGATTGATGTACTTGTCCCCTGTTTTATAATTTTAGAAAAAAAAATTTATACTAAAATTTTAGATCATATTGGATTTGGGTTCACAGTGGTCCACAGTTCCACACTCCACATGCCTCGTGTAAATCACTCACTACGTCACCCAGGTACAAATTAGTGACTTCTTCTGTCACCACCCACATGGACTTTGCCTTTACACCTTTCACAACACAATATTTACTATTTTATTTCTAAATATACAAATATTAAATAATATAGTAATATTATAATTAGGTTAAATCAGTATATTATTTATAATATAAAATTTAAGATAATTATTTTTAAATGAATAATAACTCGTGAGTAAAAATATATATATATTCCACTTATGGTTTTTAAGGATCTTGAATTGGCACAAAAATACGTTGGGCCAACTCTAAAATTTGGGCTACTAAATGTTAGATATAAGTTTTAAAATCATATTTCAGTTATCATATGGTTCGAGGCTTATACATAATTAGGTTACATTTATCTCATCAAGAATAAGGAACTAAAATAAGAATTAATCAATTATAGTTTTGGCACGCTGTTTCTGACTTAAGTGAGTTCAATTGTTTATATGGGTTTTTTTTAAGTATTTAAGGTATCCGGGCTCACATTAGAGCTAGCAGGATCACGAGAAACCCTATAAGCCCAACTGACCAAAATCCTTGTATGCCTAATCCTCAGGGTTGCGGAACACCATACACGTCAAATGAACTAAGGTAATTACACAAATGTGGTATAGTATAGGTACTTCTCATACAACTTGAACACAAGACATTTTGAGTATAGTTAATCTTAATGGCTAAAAGGTTTGCCATCCGATCACAAGGGGAGAGGTTTGTTCATATGGGTTTTGACATTATAAGCAAATAAATTCTTAAATTTATTTTTATCTTTTTGTTTTATATAATAAGATTTGGAGGATACTCACTCATTTATAAAAACATTGATGAAAACAACTATTGACTATTTAATAAATGATTGTATTTAGAGACATTTTTCATAGTATTTATATAAAATTATATATGATATTTACCTTTAACTAAATTTGGGCTGGGCAGCCCAATCAGCATTCCGCTTACTTTATTAACTTATGAATAAAGCAGTGGAATCGCTTGGGACTCGAGAGCTTAATCATTGAAAGAGAGAAGTGATGTGAGAACAGAAAGAACCAGGAGTTGTTACAGGAGAAGAAGGCTTGATAGCATTTCAGGTATATTCTTTCTTAGCCTTTAATTTCTTCTATTGTTTACATAGAATTACTAGTGTTCATTGAATGTGTGTTTAAATATTTATGAAATTTTGTTCCATTTTTATGTAATTCAAACTTCAAATTTGTTGTTTGAGTGAATGTGTTGAAGAAAATTTCATGGGGGTTGAAATTTTGGCTTAACGAACCAGTGAGGGTTCAAGTAGAATACCTTCCTGTAATTGTAGTATGTATCCGCTGGTGAAAGATGATCAAGATTTATTTGATATTTTTATTTACAATGTTTAAAGAAAAGAGGGGAAAAGATATTCATTTTATCATTGATATGTTACTTCAAGCCATACCTTCACAGCCATTGTCGTTTGCTTTGAATACAACCGCTTCACGTCAAAAAGAACCTCCTTGCACGAGAACACGAAGCAATTACTCCACCCCAATCCATCTTGAGCCATCAGATGTCAAACTCTTAGACCCAATCATGAAAGATAGCAAGAACATGAAACACTACTCCAACCTAAATTCATCCTGAGCCATCAAGTGTCCAACTCGCTGACCATTTGTCTGTTGATGGTGGTTTCTATTGAAAAGCATAATTAATAAGGATGAAGAAGTCTATGCTACTTGTGATGAGTTACATGAGTATGGATGCTCATGGAAGATCCTTGCAACACTAGTTCATTGTAACGAAAAAACTTTCAAGATCATAACTTACTGTAAGAGACATAATTGTCAGAGTTCACAAAGAGAAGTGAAACAACTTTAGAATGGTTAAGACTCCATTTGGTTAACTTTTTTACACTTTTTAGAAAAGTTTTAGGAAAAAAGTTAAAAAAAGTTGAATTTGGTGGGTATTACGATATAGGATTTGAAAATAAATAAAAATACCCTCGATATTTGTTTATTTCTAACACCCCCCTATGTTTGTTTATTTACTAAAAACCCCTATAATAAAACATTAAAAGTTAACAAAAACACCTCCAACCTACCCGCCAACACATGGATAACCGGCCACCACCGCCAAAGGGTGGCCGGAGTTGCCGTATCGGCACATGAACGGCTGGATCTTGCCAGTCTTGCGCCAATATGGCCTTTTCTGGCAGATCTACGGTGATACGCGCCGTATTTGCTTCTCAGTGATAGCCAAAGATACGGCCGTCGTTGATGGTCAACGACGACCATGTGTTGGCCGTCGTTGATGACTGACTACGGCCAAAGATCTGGCCTTTTTCGACTAGATCCACTACCCATCAGATTTAGCCGGTAGTGCGCCATTATACCATATTCCGACCATTTTCCGGCGGTGGTGGCTAGAAATTTGGTAAATATGGTTGCTGGGGTTTTTTTACAATTTCTAAAAAAATATTTAGGGGTATTTAATTAATATTTAATTAAATTAACAAATTTAAGGGGTTTAAAAAAACTTGAATAATATTGTGAGTTTTTGCAAGTTTACTGTTTAATTTTATTGGGAATACTACTATTAGTATTCCCAAATGTGAGCCAAACGAAGCCTAAATCAGAACCCATATTTGGACTTAAAAGATCCTATAAACAAAGGTTAAGAATAGATATACATATGACATTGTTATGCCTAAAAAATCAGGCTGACGTAAGCATACATTAGCAAACACCAATCAAAGTTCAGGAAGGCTTTGTGCCGTCCAGAAGTTGTCACGTCACCTCAAGACAGAAAGAATACAGTTGTCATCAACCCAGTGGATTTAGGTTTTGTCTATAAGTGAATGAGGATCATACACCTGTCCAAGCCTCAGATAATTTGAGGATATTTCCTAAGTTATCAGCCAATGGGAGGCAAGGAAGGACTTGCACGACACCTACCCACTTGCAAATTTGTAATCATTACCTTGAATTCAAATAGATGACTCCCATTCTCATTTTGGGGATTATGATTTATAATCTCTATTTTCATAGCAAAGACAACCTACGAGAAAGAGACTGACTTGATATTTTCTTTGAATACTCAATTATTGTACCTCTGCTCACTGTTCGCTATATGCAACCTCTTTTAAATTCTCATATATAAAAGAAATAGTGGACATAGAAATCGCTTTAAGCATCCGAACCACTATAAAAATCATTTGTCTTATTTATAATTATGTCTTTTCATTCAATATTATGATTTAATCTTATCCCGACTCTTAAATAAATCATATCCCATGCAATATCTAAGAACTGCTTAGCGTCTTGCATGTGTGAGTCGTTGGTATCAAAATCACACATCAACAGTTTGGCGCTAGAAGGAGGGCTCGATTTTATATTCGCTCTTCACTCAGAATTTCTGATAAGCCAGTTCTATTTACGAACTTATGGCTCATGGTCTTGAAACCGAGCGTACTAGCACCAACAATGAGGAGAGGAGATCCCCCGAGTACAGGATGTTACTTCTCCCGAAGTACCTCTAGTTCCCTAAGGTATCGCGTCATGCATCCCCTCAACCTCTTAGCTCGATCCGGCTGTAATGGATTACTTGGAAAGGTTCAATAATACTCTCCAAACGATTAATCGAAGGTTAAATTGTTTGGATTAGGTCGTACCGCCCAATTCTGATCAGGCGGTGCCACCTCCAAAAACGCTAGTAGGTTGCGTTAAAGTGTGGAAACATGCGAAAGATCATACTGCACGGACTACAACGCGTAAGAATAAGGGAAAATAGATGGCTGACAATGGGCCAAAAGGCTCAAAAAGGCTAGTGAATACTAGTCGTGAAGTAAGTAGAATACTTGTAGCTTTGCGATTTGGCAGTGTCACATCGTGAGCCGTCTCACGCCACATCGCAAGGTACCCCTAAAAGAGTACTCGGCATGGAGATTCTCATTATCGTCGGAATGATGGTTTTGACCATCATTGTGAGGGAAATACCCATCATCCGCAAGTCGGTTTTACCACCGTAGAAGTCAGAATAACCTCCAAGCCATTCAGTGCCTTCACATGGCTCTAGCCAGCATATGTCAAGGTATGTCGAAGGCTTTAGCCAAGGCGTGGAAGAGTCTGATCTGCGGTCTTTCCTTAATCGTAATTGTAGGAAGCGTACCTACATTGCAAAAAGTGATCCCTAGATGGCTCCACTTCCTCAAATTGAGGAGTTACAACAATCTTTGAATCAGCTCAAAGCTCAATAGAATGAGTGAGGGCAGGTCGTTGAGGCTTTTCCCTTTTCTCCAGCAATTTTGACTACTTTTCTCCCGTCAACATTTAGAATGCCCGATATGCGAGCATTCGATGGGAATTCTGATCTGCAAGATCATCTTCCACGAGTTTAACGACCTTATGGAGCTTTACCAAGTTTCTAACTTGGCAAAATGTTGTTGCTTAGCAGTGACTTTGACTGCCTATGCTAAGCGTTGGTTTAGATCGTTTCCACCAGGATCTATCAACTCATTGCAGCAGATGAGTTCGTTATTCTTAAGACACTTCCAGGCCAATAGGAAGTTCTCAATGTTGTTAAGTTATCTCAACAACATACGGCAGAAGAGGAATGAATCCCTCAAGTCCTGTATTGATAGGTTCTACAGGGAGCTGAATAAGGTAGTTAATACACCCGAAGATTCAGTTTGAACTCTCATTATTGCTGGAGTTTGCCTACAAATCGACATGTGGAAGAAACTGCAATCTGAGGATGATATTTCCCTCCTTCGCTTCTACAATCTCTCCAAGAAATATCTCCAGATAGAGAACTCAGTGGTTGCTTTGAATCTCCACAACCTCGGTCTTTCGACTAGCACTTTCAATTGGAGGGAGGATCCCCAAGGAGAGAGTAGTAGAAGACCTGATCACAAATGGGCTAATGACTATCAAAGAAAGGGAAAGGAAGTATTGTTTAGCCCAAAAAATCCTTATGCCCAAGTCCTCATCGTGATCGCAACAAGAATTTGTTTACTTCACTAGATGCATCAGTATCAACTATTCTGGATTAAGTCAGAAGAAGCTAATCTTCTCGGAGAGCTAGAGCCCATGAAAAATCCTCTTTCAATAAGAATCAAAGAGAAGTATTGTCATTGTCATCGAGATAATGTGCACTATACTGATGAATGTCGAGCTCTTAAGTAGGCTATTGAAGGCCTCATTAAAAATAGACACTTTAAAGAGTATGTTGATGGTCTAACTCCCACTTGGGAGAAGGATTAAGAGGACGATGAGAAGAAGCGTTGTGGTCACAAAAGTCTCCATTTAATGGGGATTATATTTCTCAAGGTGCTCAGGAGAGATACACTTGAGAAGCTCGTCACGAGCCCATGAGTGTTTTGAATATAGCTTTGTGACCTGCTAAAGTGCGTAGAGAAGAGGAGATTACCTTCTCAAAGAAAGATGCGGTACGATTGCATCACCCTCATGAGGATGCACTCGTCATCGCGGTTGAAAGAGGATGGTGCGAAGTCCACAAAATGTTGGTGGATAATAGGAGCGCCGTGAACATCTTGTTTTAGCGAGCATTCGAGGAAATGCAATTGGAGGAGACAGATCTGAAGCTGTCTCTATCCCCCTCTATGGCTTTACTAGGATCATTTGATTCCCAAGGGAACGATTGCACTTCTTGTCATTTTAGGTGAAACCCACGAAGTAACTATGATGAAAAAATTTCTAGTGGTAGATTGTCTGTTCGCTTTTAATGGTATATTGGGACAACCTCTACTCCGAAACTTTAAATTTGTCACCTCCATCTATCATCTAAAGATGAAATTTTCCACTCCAATAGGGTGTGGGGAAGTCAAAGGGTCTCAACGTGAATCTCATACATGCTGCTCGAGTCGTCTGTGAGACAGCGTGAATCTCTGCGTTATGTATGAGCAATACAAATGACATGCAAAAGGAAAAAGAAGCTAGTGGGCATTCCCAAGCAGGCAATGGTGATCAGTAGGATCGAACCACAACTCGGTCTAGTGGAAGACAACGTTGATCCTTGTGTTCAGGAGGAGTATTCCCACAGTGGGCCTGTTGAGACTTTATCTAAGGTATCAATCGACTAGAATGAGCCGACTCGTGTGTTGAGAATCGGAAACAATCTCAGCCTTAGCTCGCTACTGATCTAACGAGCTTCCTCAGGCATAATATATATGTTTTTGCATGGACTTGTGTTGACATGGTTAGGATGAATCTAAATGTGATATGTCATGCACTCAACATCGACAATGAAGTTAGATCAGTTCGTGAGAAAAGAAGAGCCATGGACCCAAAGCGTTAAGCTGCTCTTAAGGTTGAGATGGATAAGCTCATCTCAAGTAAGTTCATTCGGAAGGCTCATTACCCAAGTTGGGTCGCCAATCTTGTTTTTGTGAAGAAAGCTAATGGTAAGTGGTGAACTTGTATTGATTTCACAAATCTCAACAAAGCTTGTCTAAATGATAGTTTCCCTTTACCTAAAATCGATCAGCTCATTGACGTCACTTCTAGGCACGAGCTATTAAGTTTCATAGGTGCCTACTCGGGATATAATTAGATTCTGATGTACACGTCCAACGATGAGCATACCTCGTTTATTACAGATCGAGGACTATATTGCTATAAAGTCATGTCCTTGTGTCTAAAAAACGTTAGGGTGACCTACCAGTGTTTGGTTAACTGTATGTTATCCGAGCAGATCAAGAAATCAATAGAGGTCTATATTGATGCCATGCTGGTCAAATCGCATGTCATTTCAGATCATATAGCTAACCTCGCGAAATGTTCAACATAGCAAACACTTAAGAGGATTAAGTTTCATTCTACATCTCTTGAGTATATACTCAAGAAATGTTCAATATAATCAATAGAGGTCTATGTTGATGCCATGCTGGTCAAATTTCCTTGAGGATACACCGAATGAACACTTAAGAGGATTAAGTTTCATCAGGGAATTGAAGTCAACCCCGAGAAGATTCAAGCTCTTCTAGATATGAAAAGTCTCGCCAATTGAAAGCAAGTTCAGAGTTTGAATGGGAGAATAACGACTCTCAGTCGCTTTGTATCGAGAGCAAAAGATCATTGTTTGTCGTTCTTCAATATACTCAAAGCCAACAAGAGATTTGAATTGACTCTAGAGTGTGAGCAAGCCTTCCAGAGCATAAAAGAGCATATTAAAAAACCACTTATTTTGTCTAAGCCTCTACCTGTCCGTCTCTTAGTATGCGATCAGTGTAGCTCTTATTCGGGAAGAAAATAGAATTTAGTGGGCAATGTATTACACGAGCAAATGACTACTAGACGTTGAGAAACAGTATCCAAAGATGGAACGATTAGCTTATGCCTTGCTGATTGCTTCCAAGAAGTTGTAACCTTACTTCCATGCCCACACCATTCATGTATTGACCAATTACCCACTTAGGTAGGTCCTTCAAAAGCCAGAGGCTTTGGGTAAATTGCTCAAGTAGGCTATGGAACTAAGTCAATTCGATCTACACTATAGATCGAAAACAACAATCAAAGGGCAGGTTGTTGTTAATTTCATTTTAGAGTTCTCTTATCAACTAGATCGGGAATCGACCAATTAGCGAAGTTGTCTAGGAAACTGTTTGGAACTTGTCAACCTAGAGCCTCTATGTTGATGGGTCTTCAAACAGGAGAAGAGCCAGAACTAGTCTTCTACTCATTAGCCCTGAGGGGACTTGCATTTATGGAGCCCTTAGGTTTGGATTCAAAGCTACGAATAATGAGGCCAAATATGAAGCGCTATTTGCTGGTTTGCGACGAGCAAGAGAAATAAGGTCAGATATGATCAACATTAATAGCGACTCTTAGCTAGTAGTCATTTAGATTTTGGGAGAGTATCAAGCCCGCACTCGAGCCCTTCAAGCATTATATGATCATAAAAGTCCCAGAGAAAGTAATTCTATCATAGATGCTTTGGCAGAGATAGCCTCTTCGTTAGACTCCGACGCGCCAGACAGTATCCTAGTTAAGTACATCGAAGTTCCTAGCATTAGTTCACCTGAACAAGTCGTAGCTACAACTGAATCCATTTCTTGGATGACTCCAATTATCAGTATCCAGATGGGGTTCGTCCTAACAACAAAACTGAGGTAAGACTCTTGCGAACTAGAGTTGCTCGTTACACTCTCATCAAAGATTAGTTGTATAAATAAGGGTTTAACACTTCCCTCCTCTGATGTGTAACAAATGATGAAGCAGACTATATCATGAGAGAGATACATGAAGTGATATGTGGTAATCACACTGCTGCACGATCTCTCGCTAATAAAATTATCCGTTAGGGATATTATCGGCCCTTGCTTCATGAAGATGCCTTCAACTTTGTGAAGAAGTGTAACAAGTGCCAAAGATTCACGGAACATCCTACGAGCTTCTTTCCACCAGTTAACAATGATGACCAGCTCCTGACCATTCTATATGTGGGAAATTGATCTCATCAGACCCATGCCAATCAGTAAAGGTAGCGTCAAATATATGGTGGTTGCAGCGGATTATTTCACTAAGTGGGTCGAAGCAGAGCCTTTGGCTGCGATCATTACGAAGAAGCTTAAAGACTTCGTCTTCAAAAATATAGTGTGTTGCTGCGGAATCCCTCATACACTCATCTTTGATAATGAGAAATAGTTCGATAATAAGGAATTCAAGCAGTTTTGCGAAGAGCTGGAGATTCATAAGAAACTTGCCTCAATAGCAAGACCACAAGCTAATGGTCAAGTTGAAGCTGTCAACAAGATTATCAAGCATACATTAAAAGCCAAGCTTGGCACAACCAAGGTTAATTGGGCCGATGATCTTTCAGAAGTTCTATGGGCATATAGAACGACTCTAAGAACCTCTACTTCAGAAACACCCTTCTCGCTAGCATATGACTGTGAGACAATGGTTCTAGTGGAAGTAGGAGTCAGTTCACTTCGAAGAGAATTCTACAATGAAATAGACAATGAAGCACTTTTAAGTGCAAGTCTGGACTTAGTTGAAGAACACCATGACAAGAATTGATTAAGGATAGCTTCCTCCCTACAATGGGCAAAAAAATTCTTCACTTTAAAGTCAGGAGAAGAGACTTCCAGGTTGGCGACATGGTGCTAAAAGAAGTCCTTCTTGGTACAAGAGAACCAAGTGCAAGGATATTGGGACCTAACTAAGAAGACCCACATCGCGTCGCTAAGGTTGTACGACTCATAACGTATCACCTCAAAAGGCTTAATGGTTCTGAAGTACTACGAGCTTAGAAATTTGAGCATCTTTGCTCTTATTATCAATAATTCCTAACTCGTGTATAGCTTACTCGATCAGTTTTTACTTGTAATTTTTCTTTGTTATAAATGCTGTGAATAAGATTATCTCAATTCTTCTTAAAGAATCACTTGTGTTGTAATCTCAAGTTTTGAATAATCTTATTGTTTACAATGTTTTACAAGTTTTATGATTAGATATGTTATATTTGTTTTGTGAAGTACTTAAATTATAAAACTGCTATTACAATTGGTCAAAAGTTATTTTATATATTGCAAAAATATTTACAAAGGACGACCTAGAGCTACAATAAAGACAAAAAGAAAGTACAAAAGACTTTTAGCGAACAGATGGGAGAACGATCACTGGCCTTGAGTACCAGAATCCCTAACTTCAGTTACCACGACCTCTAGGTCATTCGCTTGATCACCGACCTCTAGGTCGTTTGCTTGATTTTCAGAGGCTTTAGTTTCTTACTGATCGCCCTCTGGTGCAGACTCTTGTTATTTTTGCTCTTCGGCGGATATCATGGAAGCAAGAGCAATTTGATACTCCTTAAGGAGGTTGGAGATGTCCATGTTAGGATTGTTCGGCTACAAGCTGTAAATAGCTTGCAACGCCCAATAAGCAGCCTTCCTCTCCATCTCAAGGTTCATTTGCTTTATCTACTTAGTCAGTGAAGTGATTCGCCCGTGAGCCAACTCAAGGTATGTCTGCCTCGCTCTCTTCTCTTTTCCTGAGTTCTACCACAACTCGGCTCAGGTCTTTTCTATCGCCTTTTCGCGCTCCAAGCTCTCTTGTAGCTCATTTTCTCTTTGGTCCAACTCCTTAGTGAGACTTGCTACTGTTGGTTAGAGCTCCTTATTGTTGTCATCCTTCTTCTGGAGCTCGATCTTATAGAACTCTACTGTTCACAGAGCAGAGTTCTTTTCTATCATATACACATTCGCCTAAATGTGGGCAGCCTTTGTAGCTTTATCTGAAGTTGCAAGATTATGCTTCAAATTAGCAATCTCCTCCTTCATCTCGTGGAGCTTGCCGAAAGAGTTGATCTTCATCTTGTTATGAGCTACATTCAGAGCGAGCAAAAACTGCAAGGAAAGGAATAAAGAGTTAGTTTTTTTCTCTAAAAGCTAAAGGATCAACTTATATGAAAGAGTTCTCGAAGAGAACAAGTCATCTTACTTAACTTTGTATCTAAAGTGCAGTGGCCACTGGGTTAGTAGGTCGGGAGGCCACGAACCTGTTAAAGGTTATGGCTAAGCTAGCATTCCAAAATGGTGTAAACCACCAACCTTAAATGGTATGGCAGTTGTCCTAAAAAGGTCCAATACCTCCTAAAAGGTCCAATACGAACGGGTCGTGCCTCGATGAGACAGGGATCTCTTCTACTTTTTCCTTGCATGTTCCTTCTTGAGCGGTGGTCGCTCCCTTTTTTCCTTGAGAGATCCCGGGGGCAGTCGAGGTCTCAAGAGCGTCTTTTGAGGTCGTCCTCGAAACGAAGAGTTGATAGGGTTGTAGTCTATCTGGCAGTATCCTGAAGTTTTTTTATTCTGACTTAGTTTCCTCTTTGGTGGGTGTTGTCTTTCTCTTCTTCATCTTCGAGGTCATGGTCTTCTTCCTCGGCGGATGAGCAACAACAGCCTGGGGAGCTTCTTCATGTCGCTCAGCAGGTGGTTGCCTTTCGGCACCAACAGTTACAGGGATATCGCTGGAGCTCGCTCTAGCTGTTCCAATTGGATTGAGTATGGGGAATGCGAACCCCCTAGACTTCTTTGACATTTTGTAATCTTTAGTGGCATGGTTGTTGTATAGCATATGGACATGTTAGAAAAAAGAGTATACGTTTGTTAAAAAGACTTGGGTTTGTTCTGTATAAGAAATACTTACAAGCTGAATCATCCAAGTATGCGTCAAGGGTGAAAATTTATTATCTCTAAAAATTGGCAATAGTCACAAGTAGCTTTACGTCGCGACTTTGGTCGGGCAGTCGACCAAATGTTTCGATGCGGTTACGATCAGCTAGCACCGATAACCTGGTCATTTTGTTATAAGGAAGCAAAAAGTTCGTTAGCTTAATACGTTAAAGAAAAGTTAAAGTTAAAAGACGAGCGCTCTATAAATTAAAAGGAAAACATACGCGGTTCCTTAAATTTATAGACTCCATCGTACTTGAAGATAAAATATTTGGTTTCATAAGCTCCCACATTGTTGGGGTAACCAAATATCCCTCTCTCGATCGTTGATTGCTTGGAGAAGTAGTACGAGTCTTTGTCTTTGCTCTTCTTTAAAAAATAGGCACAAGCGAGCTCCTCTGCAGTTGGCTCACTGGGTAGGGCTCATCGGGTTGTGGCGAAATGCAATATGCATAGCAACCGCTATCATATATGCATTTGGCGTCAACTCGAATGGCACGACCTGGAAGTGGTCAAGGATTGACCTAATGTAGGGGTGGAAGGGTATCCTCACTCCACATTTGAAGATTGCTTCCGAGATCGAGACCATTCCCTCAGGAGGATCTTGAGCAGTATGCGACCTGTACTGATACACGTCCACATCGATTGTGTACTGGTATATTGCTTTCTGAATCTCTTCCTTTCATAACGGTAGATCGTATCAACTTTTTGGGACCTGTCGAGGTGCCCGATGGTTGCGAGCTTCCCTCTCTAGTTGTTCTCGTCTCAAGGATATCCCTTTCGAGTCTGTAAAGGTCTGACATGTAGGGGTGACTCAAACCCTGAATAATCTACCTCGTACGACGACTCAGAAGAGTAAAAGAACCCTGGTTTCTCTTCCATAGTCGCCAAAGCTCTTAAAAACTTTTAAGAATGATTTTCTAAAAATCTATATCCTAAGTTTTAACTCTTAAAAGTGTTTCATTCAAACACTACCTATGAGTGTTCATCATTAAGTCTATCACACGTCCATGACCACCATTACTGTAAAAACTAAGTATTAGACAAAAATGAAAAAGAGAGAAAGGGAAGAAATTTCTTTACCTCTTGATTGCTCAGAATGGATGTTCTATCATAGCGTTGAGTGCGCATTAACCAAGAAGAGGATGAACTGATTTTTTGAGTGTGAAAACATTGTTTTCTCTCTAAAGATTCAAGTTCTCTGAAAAACTTGGGAAGGGTTTATGGTTTTATAAGGTGGAAGACGATGCTTGGCTTTTTTTTATGAGCGACGTTTGAGCGAGAACACACCCCCAACCATTGATTGTGACCACATGTCTCCAATCCATGCGAAAGTGACCTTCACGCTTCGTGAAGATCAACTGACGTTCTTCTTTATCGAAATTGCCAAGCCCCAGCGTGATTATCTCCTCCACATTAAATGCGCTCTCATCCGCATTTAATGCTTTAAAAGGGAATGTCATTTCAGCACGACTTGCATTTAATGCTCATGGTTCACACTTATTGCGCAGAGACACATCTATCAGATAAAACTTACTTCATTGACCAAGGCAGTTGTCAAGCGCAACGGATAACATCTGAGGAGGTCGTTCAAATAAGACATTTTTTCCACATGTCAAACTCGAACACCGAATGAGATGATTCTCAGCTTTCAACAGCAAAATGTTCTAAGTGTTTTCAGGTTATGAATGATAGATAGAGTTCAAAATACATTTTAATAGCATTGGACAAGATCAAGCTCAAGTTGTTGGACTTTTGTACTTGATCACATCAGGTCGCTTATGTAACTCTCGAAATCCATGTCACGATCCACACTCAACTAGTTGGTCAGATCAAGCTGTCAGCCTCATGTTGTTTGTAACAATGTAGCTATTTTCAGCTGTTGGCTCGAGCAAACATTCCTAGAAACAAGTTAAGTCGTGACATAATCATGAAGTTCTCAAGATTCAATTCCTGAACCTTAAGAACTGAGGAGTTTCTGTTATGCCTAAAAAATCAAGACTGATGTAAGATTACATCAGCAAGCACCAATCAGAGTTTAGGAAGGCTTTGCACCATTTAGGAGCTGCCACATCGCCTCAAGACAGAAAGAATATGGTTGTCATCAACCCAGCAGATTCAGGTTTTGTCTATAAGTGAATGAGGACCACACACCTGCCTAAGCCCTAGATAATCAGAGGATATTTCCTAAGTTATTAGCCAATGGGAGGCAAGGAAGGATTTGCACGGTACCTACTCACTTGCAGATTTGTAATCATTACCTTGAACTCAAATAGAGGACTCCTCCTTTCATTTTGAGGATTTTGATTTCTAATCTCTATTTTCATAGCAAAGACAACCTACGAGAAAGAGACTGACTTGATATTCTATTTGAAGTCTCAATTATTGTACCTTTGCTCGTTGTTTGCTATATGCGATCTCTTGTAAATTCTCGTATATAAAAGAAACAATGGACGTAGGAATTGCTTTAAGCATCCGAACCACTATAAAAATCCCCTGTCTTATTTATAATTCTGTTTTTGCATTCAATATTATGGTTTAATCTTATCTTACTCTTGAAGCAATCATATCACATGTAATATCTAAGAATTGCTTAGCGTCTTGCACGTGCGAGTCGTTGGTGTCAAAATCACGCATCAACAGACATTGTGTGTGATAGTCAACCCTATTCAAGGTAAAAGATGAAGATCTTTAAAACTATGGTCTGTGGCTAATGAGCATATGGTTTGCTAGTGTTTGAAAACTCTCTAATATGCATTTATTTTTTTATTTTTTTTGATAATCAAGGTGTCCGGGTCAGTTTGCATGTACTTCAACTAATCCTCGAGATCATTTGAACACCCTACAAGCCCAAAGACCAGGTAAGTCACAATGTGGTAAGAAGTCAATAAAGGGAGCAAACTTCATTGGTCGTCAAGAAGTTACTCCTTGGTGTTCTAATATGCATAGATTGATGATGCTTAAAGGCCCAACTGGAGGAAGACTTTTAACAGCAGTTCATCTACATGCCAATAATGATATATATTTACTAGTTGAGTGTGTGTGAGATCATGAAAATCATATTGAATTTCTTGAGATTACTACCTAAAGCTCTAGAGCTTTTATTTTAGTTTCCCAATCATATCTATAAATCGTCTCACCTTCTTTTTCCCAAGTTCTCCTAGTTTCATATTGATAATCATGTCGAAGCGGATTTCCACCTTGACATGGAATGGCCCATGCTCTAGTCCTAGCTCTCTAAACCTCCAAATATGTCGGCATCCAAAGGTAAAAAGAGTAAGAAGAAAGGGTGATGATTTTCTTTCCTTTCTTTTGTTGAGCCTGCATGCTTCTTTAGGCATATGTGCCTTTTTTTAGCATTGGGTTTGAGCCTACGTGCTCTTATCTTTTTTTTGGGCGTTTGTGCCTGTCTACTTTGTTTTCAAGCCTTTGTGCTCCTTCAGGCAGTTGTGCCGTGTTTGAGCCTGCATGCTCTTGTGTTTGGATCTTTGTGCCTCTGTTGTCTTTGTTGTGTTCTATGGCCTTTAGGCCGATCATGTTACATTGTAACCTTTTTCTTTTTCAATTAATATACTTACAAAAAAAAAAAAATACCTACAATAAAAACAGCATAATTACTATAAAATAAGAATCAACACCACTGGTCCACTGCTGATTTCTCAAATCCATTAGCACTGTAAAACCTCAAATTACTAAATTGAATATTTAAATCTAAAGGAATTCTATAGTTCAACTACTAGATGATCAGATGGTGTCCCTGCAAAATTTAGATATCGTATGTGCAGTACATAAATTAATTATTATATAAATAGGCTTAAAAATTCATCTAGTAAAGATTTTTAGATCCATTTGTCTACTCGTTTTCATTAAGCAAACTTTACAAATTCTTCTGTCTGGTTTCCAAGTACTTAAAACTTAATGTTCCATCATTTTCCCGTTAAACAAACAGTAAATAAACTACAAATTAGTAAAAATATTCTTTTGTGTCGTCATTATTACATCTAGTATGGAGATACAAAAATTATAAACAAGAATAATGGGGGAAAGAAAAAAACCAGTGAGTGATTGGGTCGGTAGGCATCGGCCACACTTTCTAATTTTTACGCCAAGTAGAATCTTTCCGCTGGCAATTGATGGTGGGTGGGTTTCGAATAAGAGCATTTTTCATGAGGGAACTGGACTGGAGCGTTGGTTGAAGCACTAGCTGGCATTGGAAAAGTACATAAAATGAATAAATGAAAGTAAAATCTGGTATTTTCTGTCAACCTTGTAATTAAAAGATACTGGATTTAGTGGAATTTCGAGTGGTAGCCGACTACGACCATCACATTCACTGCTGCGACACAGACACAGTGGCTTTCAATGTTTTCCCACCGGAAGAAGTTTAAGAAGTTTAAATCTAACTTGGTAGTGGGAGATACTGTATTCACTATATTAATTAAGCTACTCATTAGTTTTAAATAATATATATAATTAATTAACCAACAATGGGTTGGTGAGTGGTAAAGGTTTGGGACCAATGGGTTTGCTCTCTCTGTAATCTCAGATTCGAATCACAAGAATGATCAGTAACTCGACTTGCCTCAAACTAGGACCAGCCTAGGCTGGCTTAAGGGTGGGCTAGGTTCAACCCAACCCTGGTATCCCCCGTCGGACAGCTGGGCTTTCATAGGCCAACCCAGTGATCCGACGGGTCATTTTTTTTTTTTTTTAAATAACCCGTCCAACCTGCCAGGTTGACCCACAGGTTAGACAAAAAAAAAATTAAAATATTAAATATTTTTTTTTGCAAAAACCCATTTTACTTTTTAAATATAGCCGTTTTATAACAGTTGAAATAGTCTTTTTGGTCATTTTCTTTTCTCATTTTTCTCTATAAATAAAGCCTAAACTTCTTATATTTCCTCACATCCCAAATTCTCTCATTTTCTCTATAAAAATCTCTCAATCTCTTTGTTGTCAATTTGCTCTCATTTTAATTTTTATTAGTTTTTGCAATTTTCAATTCATATTTCCAAATTCCAATTCTCTTTCTTTAATTTTTTTATATCCATTTTAAAAAAAAAAAAAAATAGAATGGATAGATATTTTTATCTCACCATCAATTTCGATGATGAAGAAAATTATCCTACTCCCCATGAATTTACTAACATAAATGCAGTAAATTCAAACAGTCTCGCTTTCTCCTTCTCAAAATCCGATACACCTTATAATATTCCCCCCTTTCCTCCCCATGCTGCTATAGCTCTCGGTGGTTTTAGAGGTTGTTCTTGTAATCATCATCCTCATCCAACTCCATTTTAAGTAGAACCGGATTCATCAATTGCAGTCGAAATCGATGACAGGCACATATCAGATGTTTGAGTGCATTTTGAACAGTTTTACAATACAAAAAATGGAATTCAAGTGAAAAAAGTAAGATACAAGTATTGTAAAAATATTTATAAAGTTGATACAGGTAATGTTACTAGTACTTTAAAAAGGCATGCTAGTAAACATATAATCATCATGAAAATAGAGAAACCAATCAAATTCAAATAACTAGTATGAGTAATACTTGACGTAATAATTCTGATGTATATAAGAAATAATTAGCTTTATATATTCCTGTAACTGATCAACCTATTAATAATGGCTGAAGATAAATATTTTGAAAAATTTATTAAAAATTCATTTTTTCTAGAATTTAAAACTTATTCTAAAACTTCGACTGCAAATGATTTAATAAAATTGTTTGAAAAAATGAAATTAGAATGAAAAAATAAAATACATAGTTATCATGTTAGTGTGGCTCTAACCGCCGATATTTGGAGTGGTAGAATTAAACAAGATTATATTTGTGTAACTAGTCATTATTTTGATAATGAATATAAATTAAATTAAATAAATTTTTATTGTGATTTAGATAAATGAATGTAAATCATAGTGGTCAAAAAATTTATAATAAAATTGTTCAAATTTTAAAAGATTATAATATTGTTCACAAAGTGACAAGTTTAACTTTAGATAATGAAAGTGTTAATAGTTGAACTATATATTTTTTTACAATAAATTTTCCTTTTTATGAAAATTTGAAGTTTTTTCACCAACGTTGTGCATGCCACATTATTAATTTAATTGCAAAAAGTGGTATGAAAAGAATTAGAACTAATTGATAGAATTATGGATTATTTAGCTTGGATTACTAGTAGTAATAAAAGAAATATTGATTTTTAAAACGTTTGTAAAAATTAAATTTGTCTCCTAGAACTTTTGCATTAGACATGTCTATTAGGTAGAATAATACTTATTTAATGCTTGATTCATGTTTACCTTATCATTGTTTTAAAAATCGGACCGGATCGGCCGGTTGGACTAGTTCGATCGGGAACCGGCTATGACTCCGGTCCGGTTTACTATATAACCGGTAATATATTTAAAACCGCTTTGGACCGGTAACAAACCGGCGGAATAGTGTTAAACCGCCGGTCTGACCGAACCGGGGCTTAAACCGGTCCACTAATTGAAACCTAAAATAACCCTAAAACAATTGGATTCCCAAATTGCATCTTTATTTCAACCGTAAGGGGCATAATAGACATTAGGAAGGTTGTTAAGGGAGTAGGGTCCACAAGGTACAGGTGTCATGGATGAGAGTCTGTTTTGAGAATATGAATTGTGTGAGTAAGAGTAATTGTGGAAAGGGGAACTGTATATAAGCAGAGAGAGTCTAGCAGCAGGATCATCTTTTTGGCATTGATAAAACAGTGGAGGTGCATGGCTCCTCGAAACGCCAGGGTTTTGGGTTACATTCCAATCATCTCATATCATATCTGTTTCAATCAAGTTATCAGATTAATACAAATTGTGCTGAGTTTTATCTGTTCTGTTCCTGTGTTTTCTGGTTGTGGATTGACAATAAGTGGGTGATTTGTGTGAGAACTATTGCTTTTTGGTTGTGATTTTAGTTTGTTTGCAGGTGTACGTATCAGTTTTAAAACAGTGATGTAAACATGAAAGCATTTCAAGAACAACATTACCCTAATTATTACATTAAAGTAATAATATAAATACACCCCTTACAAAATAGTATGAAATTATTGCGATATTGTTACATTATCTTATCAGACTAATTTTACTCCATTAGTTTGAAATGCGAACTAATTCACAACTATGTATTTAATCAAACCAGCTAAGCTATTGAGAATGATCTGCTTATTAAATGATCACAGTTACTGAATACTACATTATTTTAAGGGTTAAAAAAAAGCAGCAATGAGGCAAAAACAATTACAGACTAAACCATTCTTGCAGTATGCAGAAGTAATAAACAAAAGAAGGCGTAATGTATTATAAATTGACATTATCGCTGAAATCAACAACGGGTTTAAAACACCTATGAAGTTGTTCAGGCAATCATCAAGCTTATTACTCAGTAGAGAACATACCTGTAATAACTTCCAATCCCAGAAGTTAAATACCGATGAATGCAACAACTATTTGTCCAAATTACAACTTATTGCTGTCTTGCATTTATCTGTTTTTCTTATTTTGGGAAGAGGGTGGACAGTGGATCAATATACACGAGCTTTAGGTGGGAAGGTCTCAATCTCATCATCTAATGTATTCATGTGAACAGGTCTGTAATCTAGTCGGACCTTCTCATCCTCCCAATATCTGCCAATCATATTTGCATAACAACATTACTACAATTGAATTCAACAAAAAATGGTAGGACTAAAATGATTAATTAAAATGTATTTCTTTTAACCAGCACAAGGCAGTAAGCGATTAAATTTCGGTAGCCTAGAACCAATACAATAATACCACCCAAATCTGACTGAACTTCTCAAGATTACTGCCTAAAGCTCTAGAACATTCATTTTAATTATCCTATCATACGGATAAATACTCTTGACCTTTTTTTCCCAAAACCACCCAGTTTCAGAATGAATACACTTGGACAAATACCTTAATAATTAGAAAAAATGAACTTCGACCTCCTGTTTGAAACAAAAGGTCCTTAACCACCCCAATCAAAGCTTGAGGTTTCAACAATTTTAATCATACCATGACAATGACAACATATACATTATTCTGATCAGCTTTTGCCTCTTAAAAGCAAAGTAGAGGATAGTAACTTACCCCAAGGTGTGTTTCATCCAGTTCACATCATCTCTTGTCTGCACAGCCACAGCAGCTAATTTCATTATACAGAAAAACAATTGACACTCTACATTGTCAGCCAAAAAGAAACTAACTGACCGTAAAATCTTCACGTGCATGAGCTCCTCTGCTCTCTTTCCTGGCTTCAGCAGAATGCATGGTGATACATGCATTTATCAAAAGGTTCTCCAATTCTATAGTCTCTATTAAGTCAGAGTTCCTAGCAAACAAAAGATTTTAGAATTAAGACCATGATGCAAATAAGTTACACTAAATAATTT
Source organism: Pistacia atlantica (assembly GCA_026229545.1). NCBI lineage: Eukaryota > Viridiplantae > Streptophyta > Magnoliopsida > Sapindales > Anacardiaceae > Pistacia > Pistacia atlantica. Next base: position 24,738,653 of record CM047901.1, on the reverse strand, counting down.
AACCATCAATATTCTCATGCACAAAAAATGTCACCATATCAAACTACGATCTGTCAACTTAACATCATGAAAACTCTCCCATGCTTTGTCAATCAATTGACAGCCTGCAGAAGCAACACAGAAATAAAAAGAATTAAACAGTGTTTGTAAGGGATGGTTAAAGGGTTATGACACAAGCAGTAGGTTCAACCCATAAGCAATTTTGCATAGGCAACAATAAGTAGACTCAATCAAGCGAGGGAGGTCTAGTCTTCAAATTCATTTAACAAAGTTGGAATGTTTAATCCCACAATAATCTGGGTAAAAGAGTTATTAAGAGAGAGGAAATGTGTAGTGTACAAAAGTCTAAGGAAGAATAACAATTATTCATCAAAGATACCTTCTTCTAATGTATCCTGTGTACGGAACACAGCAGCATTATTCTGCATTACTCGTTGCATATTCAACCGAATTTTCGAAGTTGGTATTGAGCCATTTGAATTTCTAATTTTGTCTAGCCAGGCAATGGTCTTCTGGCCTGCGTCATTCTCCAATGGCTTTTGTTTATCCCCTGCACAAAAATGGGAAAAATATCTCTAATTGGTCATACAAACATCATCAATAATTATCTGCCACTGCTAGAATTAAACTTGCCTGGTCTCTGGATCTCTGCAACTCTATTTGCACAAGCTCGACCAAAAACAACAATGTCAAGAAGAGAATTTGCACCAAGCCGATTGGCACCATGAACTGATGCACAGGCAGCCTCACCAGCAGCCATTAGTCCTGGAATTACGGCATCTGGGTCATTTCCTTTGATAGTAACTACCTGCAATACAAACAGCAGAGTTATTTTAAAATGAAAATCAACACTGTAAAACCTCAAATTACCAAATATTAGAAATTGAATCTTTAAATCTAACGGTAACTACAATATTAGCCTCTGCCATTAAAAATTAATAGAATTATAACCATACAAATTGGAAACTTTAGTTGAGAGAAATAAACCAATATATGCTATTTTTTCTTTCCAATTATACCTCCCCATGGTGATTAGTGGGAATTCCACCCATATTATAATGCACAGTCGGTAAGACTGGAATGGGCTCCTTTGTAACATCAACTCCAGCAAAGATAGCAGCAGTTTCAGAGATGCCAGGAAGCCTCTCCTTGAGTACATCTGGGGGTAAGTGATTCAAGTGGAGATAGATATGATCCTTCAAAGGTCCTGTTGTATATTAAAACCAAATTTATTAAATAATACACAATGAAGATGTGAAAATCAGATAATGGGGAAACTAGTTACCCCACAAAATTTAACAAAGTCATAGTTTTAACCATAATTCTAAATGAGGCATATATGTTAACAGCAAAAATTGAGCTATTTCTTGCATCACAGATACACAATTATTGACAGAATTGATTGAAGGAGATAAGACTAGGAATCGCTTGAACTTTTACAGTTCAGGAAAATATAAGATGATATGACCAAAATTCATAGACTGATTCTATGGTTATTATCAATGATTTATGCTCATTTGATCACAAATCTATTATTCAACTGCTGAAAGCCTGCAATTTCCCATAAACAGACGAGCACAGAACATTATCATTTTTGCCTGGAAGATTAAAATAATATTTGATTATAGAAGGGCCTCATACCTACGCCACGACCTTCTCGGATTTCCATGGTCATGGATCTAGAAACAACATCTCTTGATGCAAGATCCTTGGCTGTAGGGGCATACCGTTCCATAAACCGTTCACCTTCGCTGTTTCTTAGAATACCACCTTCACCTCGAGATCCTACAACAGATAAATCAGAGATGAACTTCTGCCAACTTCAATTGAACAAGAGTATTCAAATCTAAAAAATCAGAAACAGAAATATATGTAACCTAAAACCAAGATAGCATCTTCATATGAACTAGATGCACTAACCTTCAGTAATGAGGCAGCCAGCCCCATAAATGCCAGTAGGGTGAAATTGTACGAATTCCAAATCCTGAAGAAAAAAATATATCCTAGATAAATATAATGGCAAGAAACGAGTCTAAAGAGCTCACTTCAAGATCAGGAAGCAGCAAAACAAACCTGGAGTGGAACCCCAGCACGTGCAACCATGGCATTGCCATCTCCTGTGCAAGTATGGGCAGAGGTTGCAGAAAAATAGGTTCTACCATAGCCCTGAAAAGAAATACAAATGAATGCTATAGAAAATATTGCTAATTTGAAGTCACATAAGCTTTGCTCACAAGTATAGTACCCCTGTAGCCAAAATTGTTGAAGCAGAACGGAACCGATGTAGTGTTCCATCCTCCATATTTAATGCAATTACTCCTTGGCAGGTACCTGCACAACACATATCAATGGTAAGCAACAATTGTTTAGTTATGCTTCTGCTTTCTGGTTTAGGTACGCATCCATTATTAAACCCTACAAACCAACAACAAGAAGAAAGGATTTAATGATGAAAACTTAATTTACTATGCTACTAACTTACCATCACTACTCATCAATAGATCCAAAGCAAAATATTCCACAAAGAATTGTGTATTATGTTTCATAGCCTGACCATAAAGAGTGTGCAATAAGGCATGACCAGTTCTGTCAGCAGCACATGCACAACGGTACGCCTGTCCACCTGACATGATAACAATAATGAGATATCCAAGTTAGAAAGCTATCCATGAATATAATCTGACTTGATTATTGACATTCCAACTTCAAATTTACCCATCTGACCTTTTCCAAAGTCAAGACTTTGACCACCAAATGCACGCTGGTATATTTTTCCATCTTCTGTTCGAGAAAATGGTAAACCATAATTCTCAAGCTCAATCACAGCTTTTGGTGCCTCCCTACACATATACTGAATGGCATCCTGATCACCTGTTCAAAGCCAACTCCCTTGCATGTTAATACCCACACAAGCCAAAATTTATTAAAAGTAGTATTTGAACTGTAATGCACCAGATGCACTCCAATGACTAGAAGAAGAGCAAGTATCTATGTGTACATCAAGTCCTTAGCCCTTCGCAGAATCTATATTGCTTCCTCCACTTAACAATTTTATATTTATAATTCAACAGCAAACCACCATGAAGGTACAGTACCACAAAAATATCCATCTACTCTCTTTACCAAGGAGCTAATAAAATGGATAAAGCACAGACAAAAACATAAAAAAACCCAGTAAAGAAACGATCTGCATTGTTTGAATGTTGAAACTTCCCTGTCACCTAGCAAATGCACAGAAAAGACGTTTCAAGTTTATATAGTTGACATACCTAACCAATCACTGCCCTTGACTGTGTCGTACATGTGCCACCTCCAGTCATCTTCACTCATGTTTCCCAATGCAGCATTTATACCACCCTGTATAAAGTTAACTATCTAGTTTAGGAAAAACAAGCTAGTGACATGAAGATGAGATCATAATGTTACATTGATAAAACTCTTTACGCAATTATTACAAAAGATGAAAGTTATGCAGCATATCTGAATCCTTCAACCAAGTATCCAGGAAGAAAACCAAATGAACAAATTATGTGACATTTGGGAAGAACAATGAGAACAATCGCTTGATGAATTTCAAAACAACAATAAGTGTGTCATCACGTTTAATTGCTGCAGATATTACCCTTCCAAAATATACAACTAAACAAATTTCGATTGGAATAATGAATTCTTGAAGATGCAAGTCGACGTCCACATATAATCTGATCACTTGTAAATCGCATAACGAGATAAATGTAGAAAACTTTCATATATGATGACAAACTTTGGAAAATCAAATAAATTAATAAAATCAACACGCAAGTCTAAAGCAATATCAGTTGCATTGCAAAAACTTAAATGAATCTGCCATACCTGAGCTGCAACAGTGTGAGAACGAGTTGGGAACAGCTTGGTAATACAAGCAGTGTTGAAACCATGCTCTGAGAGTCCTATGGCTGCTCTCAGCCCAGCACCACCAGCTCCTATAACAACAGCATCATATGTATGATCCACTATGGTGTATCCTCCACTCTGTCCGCATAAAAAAAGGTAACCAATCACAACACGCTAATAAAACTAAACATTTAAAAATAAATAAATAAACCGAGATAATGATTGGAAAGAAAATGAAAATAATATAATCAATCAGAATCCGTGAAAATAACATCCAGTAATTATAAATAAAATTAGGAGGAAATATATAAATTGAAACAGAAAAAAAAAGCGATAAATCAATGGAAAACCCTAAGGTGAAAAAGAAAACGGGAGAGAGAAGCATACAGAATGAGAGGAGAAGAATCTGGAAATGTGAGATCTAACAGAGTCATTGAAGATCGACCGTTTCGAATGAGAAGGAAAGCGAAGGCCACGAGAAACGCAGCGCCACATCTCTTCTCTGTCTTTTGTTTTCTTACAGGCAAGTTCGGAATAGTTGATAGATCGCAGAGACAGAGACTAGTATGGGAGGAGGCGAAGTGGGAGGCTGATTAAAAAGAAAGGAGGAATGGTATTTTTCATTACCCTTGATATTCGCAGGTAACTACTGAAATGCCATCCTCATTGAGTTAAAGAAGGTTTTAATACGATTAAAGTAGGATAATATAATATTATTCTATTTGTAATCTTGTTGCTATTCGTTTCTCATTAACCTAGTAAATGATTCGTCTAAGGATAAAGTGTTAAATGAATGACATCATCATCATCTATAACAAGTGTTTTTGCTCAATAAATAAAATACAATAAAATGATAACATTCTTTCCTATAAAATATAATATTCTCATTTCTTTTTTACAAAATAATTCTCAGATTCTAAAACATGCAATAAAATTTACGAGGAAAGTAATAGAATATAAAACTATTTTAGACAAAATCAGGGAGGGTCAAGTGGTAATTGATTGGTCAAAAGTGAAACTCCCTTGATAATCAAAATTGTTAAGTTAGGTTGGTTTTAAAGATCGAAGTGATTCCACGTGGCATGGAATAAAATGCTGGGTGGTGGTGCTCTTTGGGCCACGACGGATGTGGAGACTCGGGCTACGTGGCCTTAAGCCCATCACGGACAACCAAAATCAGTTAGTCCCGTGTACGTTTTTTGCGTAATGAGATTCGGAAACAGGTTCGGTGTTAACAAACATGTTATATTAATTAATTTTTTTTTTTTTTTTTTTTTTTATGATCGGAAGGTATTTGGATCAGTTTATACATATTTTAACTAATCTTCTGGGATCCTAAACTATCGGTTGAATAAGAGTTCTAGTGTTACTATCATTAGTAATTGATGAGGAACTTAAATTCAAAATCTCTTGAATAATATATTAAAGAATTTTTATCGAACCATTTGATCACACATAGATTATTTTATATTAATTTGTTGCTAAAAATGATTTGTGTTTAGCATTTCCCACATTCTCCAATAATTGACAAGTAACAATTTATAATACAAGGAAACACATCACAATTGATTAATAAATTTTACGTAAGTAAAAACATATCTATTTGGTTAAGATTATGTACCTCGTAAAGCATTTTTCACAAATAAAACACTTAGCTGATATTATTTGTTTTGAACTCAATTCACATAGGTTTAGTTTTAGGTTTCATAAAAAATCTTTTATTAAAATGCATCAACTTAGTTTAGAAGATCTAAAAATTATAAACTATATTGAAACCCAATTTGTTAGAAATATGAGATTTGACATATTTATTCAAATAATTAGTCTATACGACATTAACTCGCTAGTTTATTGCATGAATAATGTGGTCTCCGTTATTCTATACACTCTTATTGACATTTCAAATTTTTGGTTGATGATTCAAAAATGTTTTATGAAAAAACCTATTGCTGTTAAATAATCACAAGATCCCGGAGTTCTGAAAAAGGTAATGGAAAAGTTTACTGACTGTTCCGTGGGTCCCCTCAATACGGGCCTCAATATAAAATGGACTTCGGTTTTGGTACTTCATATGTTGGGCTTACGGAACTCTGGCTTGGGCTGAAAATCTTAACCAAAAAAGAGATTGAAACATGTAATAGGAACCCTAGGGGTTGGTCTATGGGTCAAGTAAAGAGGTTTGCTCTTTTTTTTTAGTTTATAAATTTAAATCTTAAGGTCATCCTATCATAATAACATTAAAAGATCTTATATTATTTTTTAGATTTGTAATGTATTTAATGAATTTTAGAAAGATTTATTGAGATATGCACAAACTAGTTGATACTCTATTATCCCCCAAAAGAAAAAAAATTATCACCAAAAAAAAAAAAAAAAAAAAAAACAACAACAACGTATAAGAGGAACTTTGGCTTGGGCTGAAAATTGGTTTAACCAAAAAATGTACAGGCAGTCTTAACCAGAAAAGAGATTGAAATCGGATAATAGGAGCACTAGTTTGGGTAACATTCATTTATATTACGCTAAACTTAACGAGTGTAAGGGGTAGGTACGTAACGACAACGTAGCTCTGACCACCTAAACCTAATCAGGCCCAAATTCAAATTGGCCTTCATAATTAGATTTGCGATATTGTTTTGTGAAGGATATCCATAAATGGTGAGCTGCCAAAAATGCTGGAATTTGCCAGTTTGCTCCTTTTGTCGGCTGCCTAAAACAGACAAATGGCCATTTCAAGGCAGATAGGATGGCAGGATTCAACCCCCATATCTAAAATCACATTTAAAAAAAAAAAAAAAAACTAAAAAGGACCTACTGATGACTCTTTTTATTTCGTTCAGTAGCTCTCAACAGTACTTGTTTTGTTAAATAAGAGCCCACATCAAATTGAAATCCACAACGTCTTGCTCCCAACATCACATTGAAAGAGACGATCGTAAAACCTTTATCACATATATTTCACACATCTTCTATTCCCCTTAAAAAGTAATTAACTTTTACCCTTTCTTCTCGTATTTTTTTGTTGCAGTACTTGTATCGAATATATATATATATTTGATAGATACGTCAACAGAAACACACGAATCATTGAGAAAGAAGTACTAAACAAAAAAGAAAACTGGAAAGCGAAAGGAAACCTAACATGAAGGTGACGGTTAGCTCAGTGAGGAGTCTCAAATTAATTAGGTATAATGGTCTCTTTTTAAGTTATCCACGAACTTTGGTTGTTGGCCTCACCGTTAACTCCATTAATTGGTAGTTGAAATAAAAAAAAAAAATAACGCATTCATCTCAATGTCGTGTTTACCTTGCAGTCAACTTTGCAATAGACAGGTACAGCCATACATACAGATACAGTCATATCATATACAAAAACACTTTGTTTTAGGCTTGGTGGTTAGAACCATAGGTATGAATCAATATATTATATCATTTTATTTAATTCTATCTTATTAGATCCGACCCAATACTTATATCTAATTTTAACTGAGTTGATGGTCAATTATTAACAAAGCAGAGACTATGTACAGCAATTAAATCAACCAACCAAACCAATCAAATCCCTTTTATAATAAAAGTTAACAACTTTTTTGCCACTCAAATAATAGTTTAATAACACTTTCCCAACTACATATTTTTAAAATATCATTTTATTATCTAAGTTTATATTTCGACAATGAACAGAGAATAAACTCAGTCTAGACTATTGAGACTTTTGAATAAGAGAGACCGATGACTCATTTGGGGGTGAAATGTTGGATTTTAGTGATTATGATAGATTAGAAATTAATTTAGGAGGGGCGGCTGCGTAAACCCTAACGTTCGATTGGTGGAGTCGACAGGAGTAGGGTTTAAAGAGTTTTGGTGAGTTATGATTGGAGAAGAGAATGATGGTGGTATAAGGTCACAATGATACCGAAATCAGAAACAAAATATAAATTTGGATAATAAAGTTGTATTTTGAAAGTCTGAGAGTGAAAAAATGTCATTAAACCATTATTTAGGTTAGGAAAAAATAGTTTACTCTTTATAATAAATATACATATTCAATTCATTCATTAAAAATCATAGAAGCCAATCTCAAATGCATAGTTATAATTCAAATAAAATAAGATTTTGCACGGTTTCCATCATCGCAAAATGTACAACTAATTTTCATTTGACACTATCAACAATGCAAGGCCTCGACAAAGTTGTTGTATCAGTCTTATAAATGGCTGACAAATCCATTGTAAGAATTGATGCGGTCAAAAATATGGCAGACATTCCTATTAATTGTTAATTGAGGAGATGAAGCTTGTCTCAGTACTATTTACAATGCTAAATAATTGTTATTAAATTAAACCTTCCACTAGACTTTGTAGTTTGAAACTTTGAATATTAATAATTGATGTTTCCAAAATGACGGCTAGATTGATTAATGGGACAAATATTATATTTTCTTGAATGATTAAAGAAGTTATAGCATGTGTTGGGATTCCATATATAATAGTAAGAGGATTGGTGAACCAAATTTTTTTGTCCATTTTCAGGTAAAATTTATTTTTCAGGTAGATTTCTTAGGTACGATAGGTTTACTATATAAAGAGGTTGTTCTGTTTGTTGTCTCTAAATACAATGATGGGTCAATGAAGCTAATTAAGAGTACATGAACAAGAGTAGAACTTTTTTTTCCATCTAAATAATGGTTTAATATCATTTTTTCACCTATATACTTTTTAAAAAATATCATTTTATTATCTAAATTTATAATCCGTTTTCGATTATAGTATTATTACGACCTCACACCACCACTATTATTTTCTCCGATCATCATTCACCAGAACCCTACAAACCTTACTCTCGTTGATCTCACCAATCGTCAGCAATCGAGCAACTTGGGTTTACGTAGCCGCTTCACCCACGTTAAATTCCGATCAAGCTCAATCACCAGAGCTCAACCTTCTACCACAAAAAAACTCATCGGGTCTCTCCTCTTCAAAATCTTTAATAGTCAGAACCAAGTTTGTTATTTGTTCGTCGTTGGAATATAAATTTGGATAGTAAAGTAATATTTTAAAAGTATGTAAAAACATGTCATTGGGTGAGAAAAAGTCATTAACTCTATGAACAACCAAGTCTTAAAATAAGAAGGTTATACTTCAGAGTTCAGAGATGAGGGAGTTGTGGTAGAGGACAAATAGTTATGAGTAGATGGTCCCTTAAATAATGGAAGATATGGATTGGTTGGCACGTAGCATAAACAAAATTGCTGAGAAAATTTTTGCAAGGGGAGAGAAACGGGACAGACGACAAAACAGCCTTTTCTTTGTCGTTAAATTCTTGCATCTCCACACCCCTAGATCCAGAAAGCATCACTTTCCTAGAAAGTTACAGGAGGGTTTAACGGTATCCCTAATCAAGTAATGTTCACAGCCTCTTAATAAGCCAGCGCAATCAGTCCCCACACAGACCATTCAGATAATCCAGGATAACGAAATATCATCCACGTAAATATTCATCCACCTTTGATTTCACACATTTCTTAATTAAGTATATTATTTTATGATTAAGAAAATTCTCCATTTTCACTTACATATATGTGTATTGGTTTTTTCGATAAATGAAAACTCTATCCAATCACTGTCATCATTCCATATTTCCAACACCTTGTATCACGTTTTACAGAAGCTATATTCGATGTCACATGTGACTTTGTAATTATTAAGGGCAGTGACACTAATTAGATTATGCTATATTATTATTATTTTTTTATTTTTTTTGGTATCCAGAGATTCTGTGCCAGTTTGCGTATACCTCAACTAGTCATCCAGACCTCTGAAGTTAATAGCCAAATAAACATTCAATGATTACCCCTTATTGGTAGTCGTAAGGATTCGAACTCAAGATTTCTTGAATAATACACTCAAGATTCACAAGCGAACCGCTAAACTACCTAGAGGTAGCTTTATATTAAATTTATTAACTCTAAAACTAATCTTGTTTTTGGACTCAATGATTTTACTGAAAATACAAATATTTAAGTTAAATTAAAAATAATTGAACAAGAAAAATACAAAACATATACGGTAATAATACACCATGTAAATGAATAATTTAGTACCTAGTCCCAACATGGCAGGACCAGAGAAAGATAATACAATTTACAACATGGGGGTTGAGGAAAATGTGGTCCTAATGACGTCTATTTGTTCAATTTTTTTTGTCTTCCCTTCATTGATGTGAGCTATATAATAAGATCGACCTACATTAACAAGTTGGAAAATCCGAGATACTCAAGATCTTCACGTGAAAACGATAGATTTCTGGCAGATTCTGTATATGTATATAACATGAAAGGTTGAGAGAGAGAGAGAGAGAGAGGTCTCTTTTTTGAAATTAATTCATGCATGCATGAGCATGAGCATGAATTAATTATAACAAAGGCTGGTGCTTAACTCTGATGGGTAAGCCTTTTGGAAAGTCCACAAAAGGGAAAGCAAATGCTTGATCCGGTTCAGCTAATTCCCAATGGTAATTCAGAACCAAATGGTGGATAAAAACAGCCATTTCCAGTTTTGCTAGTTCTGATCCAGCGCAGAGCCGAGGTCCTCCACCAAATGGCATGAAATAATTGTTTGTTGCCCCGCTACTTCCACTGTTTTGCTGCACCGCCATAACAAAAAATTATACCCTTTTATAAGACATGTATAATATCTTGTTTCATGGTCAGTTTCCAAGCAATTGTCACTGTCTGACTTATATAGTTTGTCGTTTAAATTTTTAACCGTAGTGGCGTATTGCAAGTTTTAACAAGATTTTGTTTGGACCAGTTTTGTAATTAATCCAATGAGAAAAGTACAGATGCACGTGCATGTGAGAACTGTAAGAAACCCCACACTCACATGGCCTTTAATTATCTCAATACCCCCACACCTCCCCACGCGCACGACAGAGGTTTTTTTTATGGGTCCTACTTACGTCCGTACAGTATGCAACATCGGTCCTCCGATCATAACACCAACTTCTGATGGGCATGGGAGAACCGTCCGATCGTCGTTCTATGTTAAATTTCTTGCGTTTTTCTGATGCGACAGGAACATCACCTCCCAAAAACTAGCATATAAAATCTTCAACTATAGTTTACAATATACGATAATTTTACTCGCCTTGACGCCTTCTATAAAATTCAATATGAATCGACTTAAGGTAGGGACAGTTATCTACTGTTATGATCATTTTTTTGACAACTATATAATGAATTGAAATAAATAATTAAACGTAAAGTATAAACTGAAGAAAGGATCTTATGATTATTATTGCTACTATGGTATGTTTCTTTTTTTAAGTTCGTATAATATAAATTTCATGGATATTTGTTTATAAGTTTTCCAACTATTACAAGCTTTTTAAAAAACCATATCAATAAGATTTTTATAACGTGCTTTATTGCGTGAAAGAGGCATTTTTTACACGTTCTAATAAATCCAATTGCAGGGAGTTAAAAACTGACTAACCTGCTGCTGCCATCTCCATGGATTGAAGTGTTGAGGGTGGTCAAAATGAGAAGAATCCAAGTGCACTGCTGCTAATACTGGAAGTACTTTCCACCCACTCGGAATGTCATAACCTATAATATAATATTTAATTAATTTAACACACAATTTTACCTTCAAACCGACGCCTGATTAATTATATATATGTCTTTACCTTTGTACCGTACGTCTTTCAGAGCCTTTCTGTGGAGAAATCTTACAACATTTCCAAGTCTAAGTGTCTCACTCACAACCTTTACAAAGAGGATAAAAATTCACTCTTTACTTCATTTATATCTACAAAATATTATTTAATTAATTAAATCAATAAAACTTACACATTGGGTGAATTCCATTTTCTTGTAGTCTTCCCAGTTCAACTCCTTCTCTCCTGATTGCTTCTTGGCTCTGGCAATCTCAAGGTGTTCTTCCTGTGAAGAAAACAAACAAGTGTTAATTATACATATATGTATATATATGATCAAAAAAATTAATCAAGTATACATGTAATCTGTTATGCTGAATTACCTGTAACTGTTTAACAGCTGCAGGGGAACCTTGCAAGAAGTAGATAGATAAAGTTATTGCAACTGATGAAGTTTCATGGCCGGCAAAGAGCAAACTTAGTACCAAGTCAAGAATTTGCTCTGTTGAAAGATTCGAATGCTTCAAAACCCACCCTAGAAGATCATCTTGCTCCATGTCGTCTTCTCCATCCTCCATTTTTTGGATTCTCTCTTTCATTTTTTCCTCAATAAATTTCAGGATGGTTGATCGAGACTGCCAAACAGAACAACCAAATTAACCAAACAAGATGAAACTATTTACTAAATAGGTAATTAATGAGGTTCCGGGATCAATTAATTCATTATGTACAGTAGTGATGAATTACCTGTAAGGCCTTTCTGTATGCACATCCAGGCAAATTTAAAGGTGCCGACACAACTCCTTTCATGAAAGTAACATATTCTCTTTTTAACCGCTCAGTCTCAGGTTTGCCAGGGTCCATGCTCATAATATGTTTCGCCATCAAATTGAAAGTGAACTGCAATACCCATCTTCTTAAAAGTCATTAAGCTAATTTTAAAAAATACTTCATGAATTCAAATTCGAACTTTGGAAAAGTAGTTAACCTTCTTGGCTTCATCTTGAGCAGAAAGTACAGAATTATCCTTCCATGCATTCAAAACAAGAAAGGTATGGTTCTCCACTTCTCTCAATAGATGAGTCCTTAACCTGGCGTGGCTCAAGAAGTTGAGAGATATAATTCTCATGTCTCTATGCATGTCTCCAACGAGAACCAACATAGACCATTTTCCGAGAATTCCACCTATGCTTCTTGGATAGCTGCATTCAAACAATTTCCCTTCGTTTTGAAATATGAATCTATTTAGCCCGGCATCTGCAGAGACTATCGTCGGCTCGCCAAACAAACTTGACTTGTAGATTTTTCCATACCTGCGGCATATCATTGAAAATAAAACAGTAAGTTAATGCCATGATTGGATTGAACTGTCTGTAGTTGTAGCTGAATCAAAAATTTTAATTTACCTTGCTATGTGATGTTCCATGAATTCGCCTACTGATATAGCAGAGTAAGGCTTCAAATAACCAATGGTTTCTCCAATAAAAGGCCACCCCATGTTGCCCGGTGGAAGATTAAATCTGGTTTTCTTTCTATTGATTAGAATGAAGATAATAAGAAGAGCTAAAATTGATGATAAAAGTAAGAGAATATGGTCTGAGTCAGACATGGAGAATGGCTGACTCTCACTCTCTCTCTCCATAATCTGTTTAGATGTTTTGTGATAACACGAAATTAGATTTCTACTTTTCTCAACTTCTTCATGTACTGAAAAGGAAGTTCCTTTTCGGAGTTTATGAAAGATGGTTTTGATGAAACCAAATTTAATATATATAAATAAATAAAAACATTTTGAAACCAATGGACTTTCCTTCGTATTTATACTAATAAAAATACCTTCTTTAGCTGTCTCTAACCAAAAACAACGTAAAGTTTAACTAAACTGGTTTTTGCAAATAAAGCTTCAATTTTCTCATTAAATTAATTATACGAATATCACGCCTCCTGTTAAATCTGACAAAACTAATTAATTTTATTGCGACGAAGAAGTTATAATATAATAAAGGTGTAGTTATAAAAATTTTTATTTTATAATTGTAGGATAGTATTAGAATTTTAATTTATGTTTTAATAGTATTAGGATTTCAATTCAGCGTTTCAATTGCCTATTTTTTAAACGAATAGAAGATCGAATCTTGGAATCAACAAAAATCAGTGTCCTTGATGAATTGTAAACACAGTTGATGCATGGTTAAATTGATGTGAAGCACAAACAGTTGTCAATTGTTTTTAAGCATTATAAAATTAGGACATCTGATGTCGATGAATTGCAAGTTATAAATAAAGTTGATGAAAAGAATCAAAGTGTCATTGTAGAATTGAGTGATCAAATTTAATAACTTCATTACACTAATCGAATGGATATTAATGTCTTCCTCAATAATTTAAATGAACAACAAATCATGTATGTTTTAACTGAAGAATAAATCATCGCTACAATCACACGAGAAAAAAAGTAAATAATCACGAGGATGATAGAACGGAAATACAAAAAGTTTCAAGGCAAAAAATTTCAAACATACTTAAGAAGCTATAAATATTTTGGTTTAAATAAAAAGATGTCCATATTAGCCCGTAATGTACCTATAGGTTAAAAGATAATCGCTGTAAGCAGTCAAAGTCAAACAGTGATAATTGCTGTAGCTTAAAAACAGCAATGGACCGACTCCAAGGGACGCTAACTGGACGGAAGCAGATGCAGAAGCAGAGCCCCACATATCCGTTATCCCTTTTCAACACTCTTTTTCTTCCGTTTTAACGGATTATTATTTTTTATATATTTACTGACTTTTTCTTCATCACTGTCAAGTATGTGGTTGTAGTACCCTGTATCATTGCATCTTCTAAACATATATAGAAGCCCTGCCCAAAAAGTTTCTACATCATGTAGGGGTTTTCATGGAGATAACATCATGATTCATAATATGAAATATTTAATTTACACAGTCTAAAATATCATATTATTGAAGGTTTAACACCAACCATCACATTAATATAATATTTTAAATTTATTATAAGGTTTAATTTAAGCATTGAAAGTTGATGGTAATTAAACAAGTAAGAATATGATCCAAATCCAATCCAGCATGCCAGGACAGTTTTAGCACAAAAACAGAAGTTGGGTCCTACAGTAACCAACAAAAAGATTGTGGGTGGCAAAGAGATACGGTTGGTTACAAACTTACAATGAGATAAAGCATTACTTACCAAAAAAAAAAGAGATAAAGCATTAAACTTATGTAATCCTATAATATAAATTTTAGAAAATGTGCATGGTGTTATGGAGTATTTTAATATATTAGATAATGTTGTTAATTATCTGAATTCACCTTATACCACTACCGGACTTCAAATTAATAACTTTTTGCTGCTGTCAAGGGGGGGGGGGGTCAGTTGACCCTCCTTAAGTTTAAATTCTTTGGACAAGTTTTATAAATTTACCCCAAATGAAAAATAAATTACAAAAAAACTACAATCCTGTCAAATAAGTTAAACTCTCATTTTTATTTTTTATTTTTTCTTTTTTTACGAGTCAAAAGTAAACCCCTCTTTATCTACTTCCCATACAAGTTCTTTCTCTATTGCCCATAATTGATTCAACAACCTAGATTTCAATTTTTTTCTTAAATTTTTAATTTTTAATTCTTTATTTACACAAATATAGTTTTCTCCTACTTATTAAGACGACAAACCCTTTTTTTCTTTGATTTGTACTTATTTTAATTTAAAATTATATTGTTCTTCCAACTTTGACCCCTTACATTTTATTTCTGACTTAGTCCTAGGTTGCTGTTAGTGATAGACATATAAATTAATATTTGATATGTAGTTTGTGGATGTTAACATTTCTTTTATTATGACAACTAAAACCATTTGATAGTATTTGCAAAATTTGACTATTTCACTTAATTGATTCATGATTATGACCAGTAGCTGCTATTATTGATGAACATTCTCATTTGAGCTGTTATAATCATGCAGAAATCTAAGGCATAAGCATAACCAATGCAAGGTCCCACTATTCAAATATAAAGAGATAAAGTAGTAGTTATGTGTTGATTTTGAAAGCAAAAATCACAGATCAGTAAACCCATTTGGAGCCTTTTAAAATATTTCTGCTATCTTCTTCTGCATTGCATCCATGAAGGGCCAATTAGGTTCACTAATATGAGAGAAGTGAGGACCATACCAAGTAGACGGTCTCTAGTTATCCAACAACCAAACCTTTAACGGTAGGAGGAAAAATAATAATAATTTAAAGCAATAGAAACGCAGTCTACTCTATCTCTAAGCCTTTGTTTCTCTGCTTTTCTAATGTACTTAAACCCACCTTTAGTGCACAATGGTCCCGCTGCCTGATGGATGGCCATTTCACTCTTTAAACATGTTATTATGCTTACTAATCAACTAATTTCACATTTAAAAATTGCTTAAATGAGTCAATGAAAGGTGAATATCAGATTGTAAAATGTTAATATGGGAATTGGTTGTAATGGGGGAGCCAAAACAAAAGGGGTAACCTCTCCCCTTGTGGCCGGATGACAAACCCTTTAACCAACTGGGATTAGCTATACCTAAAATGTCTTGTGTTCGAGTCACAGGAGAGATATCTACTATATTTGTTAAGAGTGTTCAAAAAAACCGATTGGAACCAGAACCAGCGAGCACCTAGGGTTTGGTTCGGTTCCTCTGAAGCACGCGTCGGCGGGTGTGCCAGGTTCCAAATTTTTGGAATGCATTCTTGTCTTGTTTCAATTCTAGTTCTTATAGTTAGAAACCGAAACCGGAACCGGAAACCTAAGACTAATATAAAATAAAATTAAAGAGTAGGAGGTTAATAAAAACTTTTGTAGAAAACGTAATAAGAATACATTTATATTTATATTTTATAACATTTAAAGTAAGTTGGTTTGACTTTTGAGAATCTATCTTTACAAAGTAATGGAGTTTATAATTTTGGAATTTATAATTTGTAATTTATTTTTGTTAACAAGTTCCAGGTGGGGAAGGGATATTTGTAAGTTTTTAAGGGTTTTTTTTTACCATTTTAAAAACTTTTAGGGGGTCATTGTAATTTTATAGAATACCCAGAACCGGAACGTTGTTACATGTTCCGGTTCGGGTACCTAGGAATCGGAACCATAGGTTCCAATTCCAGTTCCAAATTTCAAGGAACCGTCGGTTCCGGTTTCTTAAAAAAATGCATACCCGCAACTGAACACCCCTAATATTTATGCAATTACCTTAGTTTATTGGACTTGTAGAGTATTCAGTGGCCTTGAAGATTACTTCTATGAGTATTCAGTGGCCTTGAAGATTAGACAAACTCTAATATGTACCTAAATACCTCAAATACCTATAAAATAATAATAATAATAATAATAATAAAAAAAGGGAGTAGGTAGATGATATTAATAGAAAATGAAAATATGGAAATCTTGGGTCATATTTGTAAAGAAATTAAAAGGGTGTAAGACATTTACCCAAACAAGAAAAAAAAAGGATATTACTCATTACTCATAACCACAGTTATAAAAATGGGGCATATATTTAATTCCAATCCACGTGCGTGCATTATTGCCCCCTTCGTGAATCCCCATTTGCCAACTTATCTTTTCAACCTTCACCAAATCCACATGCTCTTCAGGGGAGACGCACCCATTTAGCTCATTACCACTTTTAACTTTTTAAGTCAAACCATGTACAATGTATTACTAAAAATGTTTATTTAAATAAATAATTAATAAGCTAAAGATAAAGATAAAGATAAAGATAAAGAGAGAGTCGTTATCGGCTTTAATGTAAATGAGATTGTTATTGGAACAAGTGTAAAACTGTAATAAAGTAAAGAAAGGGGGTAAGTTAATACGTGGAGGAATGAGGATGGGATTAGATAGACTAACCAAGGGCGGGCTGGGCAGGGCAGCCAAACTTAACCACTCGTGCGGGTGACCAACAATACATTGCTAATGATTGAAGAGAATTAATATGATTCTGGGTACTTTACACGTGTGGTTGACAAAGACGTAAGACTAATAAAAAACATATGGTCTGTTGGATCCAATTTTAATGGTCACCAACAACCCTTTAATTATTTATCATATAACTTAGCTTCTTTACCACCCCGATTTAATTGGACTGTGCCGATTTGCAGGATACTTCCAGAAAAGTCAAGCTAAAAATCTTCAATAAGACAAATACTTCAGATTTTGGCACAGTGACTCTAGATTGTGACAATTAATCTGCTTAATTTAATTACAGATATTATAATATAATATGCTGAATTAAGTTAGCCACCAACACTATTTCTAACATCTTACCACACTTCAACCACCAAGTAACCTCCATCTTATAACTTTGTATTTGTACTTATAAACGACCACACACACACACATATTATTAATAATGTCTAGATGAGTTTATATACACCACAACTAATCAATTAATCCCTTTAAGTTCTTAAAATTATCGGTCAGATAAGAGCTCTAGTGACACTCATATTTCGTGTCTAAAACTTGTATGCATCTCAACTAATCCTTTGAGTTTTGAAACTTCCGACCGGATAAGCACCCTAGTGACCACTCCTTTATTTAGTGTTTGGGATGACTTCAAATTCAAGAGTTCATGAAATTTTCTTTTGCTTTTTTACCATCAGACCACTCAGTGGTAGTTATCAATCACATATATTTAACTTTTTTTTTTATAATATTTAATTTGTATTTTCTTTTCTTATTTTTTGGTTTCAAATTTTGGTTAGAGGTAATGCTATATATATATATATATAGTTGGAAATCCAGTTTTTTGTATCTCAAACTATATAGCGATTAATTTGGTAGTTTAATCACTTATTTACAATTCTATAATTATAAAAATGTTATCAAATCAACCGTGACATTGATTGAGATTCTAACTTTATATAAATAAACCATCTCTGGTGGTCTTATGGGGTGAAAGATGAATCAAAGAGTTAAAAGCCAACGAGTCTTGGGTTTAAGTTATAACAAAAGTAAGGAGTGGACCTCATTACCATACTAAAAAAAAAAAAAAAAATTATATAAATAGTATATTGATATTAAATAAAGATATATGCATTTTATATCAGTGAAATAGAGAATGTAAAATTTAAATATGTTATCGTTAAGTATAATGTTTTTTTTAACTAAGTATAATGTTATTATAATGTAGTATATATTCTCGTATACAAGCAAATTGAGAGATGAACTATACTGTATAGCAGCAGTAGTTATTTGGTGGTGTGGAGACACGTGTGAGTAGGTGATTGTATCCTAAATGTTAAATTTATTTTAATTTGTTTCATTAATTCCTTTTGCAGGACACACGACAAATGCGCATGCGGTGATAGAGCGTGTACAGATAAAAAAAATAATACCACGGCTTTTAAAAGGAACGGCATCTATGTTCCATTGACCTTATCATATTTCATTTTATTTTTTTATTTTTAATGTACTTTGTTATATTTTAGGTTGTTTAATAATCGATGTTTGTTACATCAAATCTTATTGAATACCAACTGATAATTTAATAGCAAAAGATAAAATGTAATCTATAAGTAAAAGATTTGAGTTTAGTGATTACCTTTTGTATAATACTGATAATTATACCAGCTTTTAAAACCATTAGATGGAGTATTATGTTTTCATTGTTGTTGTTGCAATTTTTTGCACCAACCAGAAATACGCAAGCCTTCGGTGGGAGTTTGCATAAAGGGTTTGTGTGAAACCGTGAAATATGATGTTGAACTAATAAGTAATAATAATAATAATGCATGTAAATAAATAAAATGAGTGGACAAAAATAGTTTTTAAAGTGGTTCAGATGCAATGTGCAAATCCTACGTCTAGTGTTATCTTATTGTCATGTTTATAGAAGATATTTGCTCTCAAGAGAGACAACTGCTCTTTAGCTATTGAGGAAATGAAAGTTTGGATCCTTGATTTGGGGTGGGAGAACCTTATTTGTACTGTTGGATAGACGGTTTTACTCGTGAAGTAACCCCTCGTCGCATAACACGTAGTCTAACAAATTGCCCTTATTAGAGACTTACTAGTGAAATAGTCATCTCACAAAGTGCTTACATGACCCTAAAACCTTAATGTTGAAGTAACCTTTAACAACCTTACAAAGTGAAGTAACTCTTTCAATGTGCGAGTGAGTGTGACATGCGACTGACAGATGCATAGTCATAGGACACGTGAGAGTACATGCTCCCATTTACTTAATCACATGACACATATCAAAAATTAATGTCTTATGATTTTACTATATGACAGATGTTTAACAACTTTAAAGGATCTAATGATGAGTGAATGAAAGGCGTTATATTTCTCTTGATATTTGCATAATATACATACGAAATTAAGGTTAATACTTAATTCTTAGCATTTAAAAAATTAAATCCAAAAAAAGTAAATTAAACTTGGTAATGTTTATTATCAGAAGAAGGAAGGGTATAAAACAATTCATCTACTATTGCCATGAAGGTATGTGACGTATCTTTCTTGCGAATCGAGCTCAACTCCTTCTGGATTCTGATGCCCGAATACTGAGTCTTACAGTACCTTAAGGCAGACCCGTGACCTGCCAAACTTGGCTTCAGAAAAAGAGCAAACATAATTTTGGGGTGCATTATTGTATTGCTCAGTCTTATTTCTTCCAGTGTTACTTTTTGACTATCTATCTCCATCACGTCAATCCTTTTCACTTTAATGGGGACAACACACATAACATTCCAGTTTTAAGACAAAATGTTAGTCGTACTACACTTTTTACATGCCCAGCTTCACATTGCATTGCATGATTTCACCTTCCACCCTCTAAACCGACACAGTAAATTAAACACACACAACTACTCCAACATCCACAGTTTTGCTTAGTTAAAGTGAGGTGGGTTGAGTTAATTCTCCAAATAAGTGGGGTGTTATTTGGAGATATTTTCAAATTTTTTTTTTCTTTAGAATTAAAACGTTGGCCCACTTCACTTGCATCATTATTGTGAAAATAGAGGGACATCAATCATTGCTCACGCGCGGGCAGAGCTTAGAAAACGTGGCCGCACGATACTCAATGAATTCTAAGGCATATCAATACATATGATGACGTTGTGGGCTCAACTTACAAGGTCACAATCTTTGACCAGTTTTACTCTTACGTTCCTCTTCTCTTCCTCTATTTTTATTGGCCTTCAATACGACGTCGTATTTCCTTCTTTCAAATTTATATTAAAATAAAATAACCAGAAGTGGAGCTCAAATGAAGAGAGACTGAAATGTGACGTTATGGTCAAAGAGTTTTGCATCTTCTTCCTTCTAAAGAAATTTCAACATCAATAAAACTAAAAGTCAGAGAAGCAAATAATAATACACGTGTAACATGTGTCATGCAGTCGCGTGCAAGCAAGCCCAGACAAACAGAACTACGAGATTTTATGATGGTCACATGAGCAATAATGTAAGCTTGCCAAGACACAATTAGTCATTGGCTTTATTATAATACAAATGCAATTATTCACTTCAATTTTCAATCATCAAAATGTCAAAGAAAACACACACACAGAAGATAAAAGAAGCATCTAAAAGTCTCAAACTATCATCATCAATCATGTTCATCAGTTCATGCATACTACTTATACCAGTAGGATTCTTAAGATCATGCTGCACCTCAGCTGCGAGATTTCATTGTATCAAGTCAACACAAAACAATAAGGTAAAAACATGTTAAAAATATGCAAGCCACCATTATACCTAACTCACTCTCATGTTATTAATGCAAATAATATGGATGCAATGAAAAAAAACCTAAACTTTTCAAGAGCAAAAGTTAAGAAGCAAAATGGGTTCCACAAATGCATGGAGCCGGGGTGCAGTACATGATCGAGGCAACACAGGCCTACAAGGGTTAATATGTATAATGAAAAGTCAAAAGAAGAGTGAGGTTTACAGCCAACTTGAAAGAACTTTGAATCTGGGACCTATCTCTAAGTAAGGTTTGAGTGCTTAAGGAAGATTATAAAATTCTAAAGCCTTTCTTTTCGGTTTTTCTAAAACGTGTATAAGCAAAGGAAAAGAGAACCACCTAAAGTGAAACTATGAGCACAAACCATTATAATTAATGAAACCTACTAGCCTTTTTTGTTAAGGGGGTGGGGAAAACCAACTAGGACTCCACCTTTTTCTTTCGGCCATATCGAATCAAAACCTGCGGTCCCCTGATTATATTCATACTCATGGATTGACGGTTGAGATTCATGAATCATATCATCAGAAATTGCTGGGTGTGAAGGCTGCACTAGCATTAGTTGGAATTTCTGCTTAAACAATAACTACTTATACAACTAAAGGTTTCCATTATGGAATTAAGCTAATATAATCAAAAGCATACCAGTAATTATATTAATTTAAACTTAAGTGGAAGAGCCTTTCATTGGCCGCGAATTTTGGCCTTTGGTAGAGGTGTCAAGTGAGTATTGTTTCTGAAAATGAGAGATTATGACAACTATACCTTCAAAAGAGAAGTAGAAATATTAGATTAATATGGTGAATTGATGTTAAAAGAGTGGTTATCAAGTTTCTGGATAAATCATCTATCACTATCTAAATCCTGATAAGAGATAAAAGAAAAAAATAGACAGCCCACATAAGGGTCAGATAAGATCCACCAAAGCTAGAACTACAAGCTTTTTAAAACGAGAGGTTTGATAGCAAACAATAGCAACCAGAGTCAGAATTCATAACTTCGTGGAAGAAACACTAAAGCTAAGCTCAAAAAGAGAACTCAACTCAGTCTTATTTAATATCAATTTACTCTGTCTTTTGCCACAAGCTAAGATAAAAAGACCTAAAAAGCTATAGCAAATTTCGTTTTTGAAAGTGATAATAATATCTGTGACATCTGAATATGACTTCTTCAATTACAGCCTTTACTTTCCAACGCCATTCCACCATTATACTGAGTGTACTCAAATGATGTTGATGATGATAATAAGAATAATAATTAAAATGCATCACTTTTGTTCTCTAGTGCCAAAACTGCACTTCATGCAGACAACATGTTTCATAAAGGTAACTTTTTAATGCCACTACTTCACCTTTTCCACACATACAAGTGCCATGCGCCATTACTATGCTTCAATGAACATCTTAAGAATCCTATAATAATGACCCAGTACATATACGGTTATTATATGGTGGTCATATCATAATTTCTACAGTATGTAGCAAGCAGATGCAATCCTCTTTTATTGTAACTATATTTAGCAGTACCAACTGCCATTATTTCATAAAGATGGCTTCAAAACATTGCTTGGGAGTAAAGAATTGAATACGTACATGTTATGATAGCAATATGCAGCAAAAGACTTGAATAAAGCAAACAGGAATTATACTTAATTTATCATGCTATCTACCATTATTTGTAATGAACCCAAGTGTTGAAATAAATTATAAATTCACTGAATCTGATACAGTGCTATGCAACAATAATCCTATAAAAACTTGTTTCTTACTAATCCAGGAGCCAGCTTATAAATAGCACTTATAATTCTTGGAAGACGTGTTGGAGGATCATTGATTCCTCAACTAAAAAGAGCCACTGTGTCAATTCTAAGCCACACATAGACTGTCTACAATCAGTAATTTGATTATCTTACTATGCTTCTTTTACGCGTGATAACTTGTGTGCCTTGAGCCATGTCTGAGGATGATCCCTTTAGGTGTTTGTGATATGAAAGTAAACAAGCAACATATACCTTTCAGAGGTTTTTAATACCCTATCCAAATTCTTTCTTAACTCAGATGAAGGAACAAGCAAAAATATAAGATTCAATCCAAACTCAGTCATGAATCAAAAGTTATAAATGCGAGCAATGATGCAAGCTAATATCATACAAATAATATTGCTTAACAATATAAGCAAAAGATCTCAGCACCAATGCTGTCATCTAACCAATATTCCAAACAGCAAAACCATAGATGTAAAAGACAACTATAAAATTCACAACCTCTAAATGTAAAAAATAATGACTTAAAAATTGAAGTATATTGGATGTAATTGGACAATCAAAGGTCAAACACTTTCAATTAAGGTAAAATTGACCATTAAGCACTAACATCTAGGTCCAAATCTTCTTTTAAAAGCAGAAAAAAAGATTCTCCATACATTAAGATGGTTTGGAAATTATTTTTCGAAAATAGATTTTTCTTTCACTTGCAGTATCAAGTATGTCTTATGCACAAATAATTAATGCATTATTAAAAAGAATATTACCCCTAAATGATAATGACGCATCTGACTTGAACTTTTTGTGGTTATTGAAATAATGAGCTTTCTAGAGTTCACAATGTATTGATTTTAAACTTCCCTGAGTAACAAGCTAAAGCCATGAAGGTGAGAAACACATAATTGACTTCTGGCCCAGAAAAAAAGAGAACACTGAAGGGAATATGTAGAAAGCAGATGCTTCATATTTCATTTGAAAAATCTTACCTATTATGTGGCTGATAAGATCAGCAAATTATCGTATCATTTTTAATCATCATAAAGTTTTTAAGATTTTATTCTAATCTGTTAGTTGGGTACACCTCCTTCACCTCAAATCTGAAGAAATAAAGCTCAATCTGCAGAATATTGGATACATAAATTTCTTGAACCTGAATGAAATCTACAAGCCAATGAAAGGAAAAACTAACAGGTAGTGCCTCTTAAGTTGGCTCAAATATATAGCGTATACATGTCAGAAACGGGAGTTTTTGCAAATTCTCATGCCTTTAGTGTATGGTTAAGGAGGAGTAGGAAGGAACTGTACCATCCATCTCAGAGAGGCGGGTTTAGGGCCCGTTGACCAAGATTAGCGCTCCATGCTCTATAATTGATTAGTAGAGGCCACATGAGTTAAAATGAGTATTGAGCCCTTTTGTTAGCCCAATCATATAGCTGCAAGTACTTTACTATAACAGGTGGTTCACATGGACAGCGGTAATAACAATCTCCTATCCCTCTTCTTGGCAACTGCCTGCCTACAACTTCTTAGGCGTAGTGGAAGGAAAATACTAAGGCACAAAATGAAGAATGAAATCCAGAAGTGCCTGAAGTAAAAAGCCACATAGGATGATATGACAAGCATGCTAAACAATAAGGCCCAAAAGACAGCCACAGCAACGTCACCCCTGCATGAAGTAAACACAAAATTTTCACATTTAATGACATTACAATCATATAAAGATCCTTAGCATACTTAAGAAACTATAATAAGGCAGTTATAGATCTGAATATATATACAAATAATCATAAATGGTCCAGTGAGGTATTGAAACTCAACAGGTTATAGGAATATTTGAGTGAAAAAATAAATCAAATGGAAAGGGGGACTGGACAAGTAAACCTAAGACTATCCTAATCAGAATTAAATTAGCAAAAGCTGCGGCACCATAGAATGGCAGCTGGAAATTGACCATTTCGAGCTTACTTTTTGTCATGTAAGGAAAAAATTGCAGCTTTAAATCTTTTATGAAAAAGTCTAGAACATACAAATCCACCAAAACTAAAATAACTGCCCCCATCAAGTTTATACATATTCCTCGTTGCTGTACCTCCAATTGTACTTAATGGATTCCATAGTTATATCTTTAGCATGGCAATTATTGTTGGTTGTAAACTGGCCCACCTCTTATTAAAAGGGTAATTAAAGAGACTCAGGTATCTGGTAAATCGGAACTCCTATATGAAATTAACAAACAATTACCAACCCTTCTTTACTGGTCTTAGCGTATGGAATTCTTTCCTAAGTTCCCAATACATATTCAACATGAAGATTATGTTAAAAAATGAAAAGACACAGGTGTGCATGTATTAGTTAGTGTTTAAATATTATAATTTGGCATACAAAATTAAGTTTTTGGATTGATGGCTATTCAACCTAATATCAAAGCAGTTTGAACACTGGGTCCTGTTTTCGAATCCTCGAACCTTCCAGCCTATTAACCAAATACCAATTCAGAGTAAGACAGGTCTGTGTTTGGATCCACATGCGAAGCCTGTTGATAAATCCAACCACACATGTAATGGACTATCTGAACCTTAAAAAATCTACGAGTTTATACCCAGATGAGGCAACAGTCAGCTCCACTCCTTGGGAACATGCAGTCTATCAATAAGCCAGAATATATGAGAATAAAGGGTAAGGACATAACTGAACTCCGCCAGAAGATTAACCAACCAACAATTAAATCCCATATTAATCAACCAAAGTAATGAATAGAGATACGTAACGTCTTAGATTTTACAAGGTAGAAAAATATGTTCAAATGCAACTCAACAAACTGTGCCTGCTGCTGCTAAAAAAAAAGACTTCATTTAAATCACTCAAAGCAAATCATGTGGCACATTGCAAAATCAACAAAAGAAAGGCTCAAATCAAGTTATCTGCTAACCATCTCCAGCTATTTGAACTCCGTATCAAGGACACTTCATCCAGTGAACATTAATGCAGAATATTTTCTAACTACATTGATTAAGAAATTCAAATTGGTAAAGAAAACAAAAACTACCAAGTGCAATACTTGCACTGACACAGGCATAGATATTAGAGCAATTTAAAACCAAAATAAAGAATTTAATAGATCATCAAGGACTCTCAAGTAAGGCATCTAACTCAGGTTCACTGTAAGGTTGAGCTACAAGACAATGCTTTTGGTTTTTTAAATGGCTGCCATAGGCATCCTCAATATGGAAGCAGGGAACCAAAATCAATTCTTTCCCATATTTGAAGAAAAATCTCTCTTTATCACAAAATTATGCTCAAGCCACATAAACTCAAGTCCTAATTCATCTAAAAATTTTCCTGTTGCCCCCACAAGCTTATATGCCCACTCACAATGTTTGATTTTAAAATAAAAATAATTCTGAGCATAAAGTGGCCTTAATTCCCTCAAAATTTCTGTGATTGCAACAGTAAATTACGAACGATACAGCCAATTTTGGCTATTAAGGCTTTCACAATATTCATCCTTCTGTATCTACGAAGAAGCTAAATTGACAGCTTATGCTTTTAAAGGGAAAAATAATCAGCGTTCACAAATCAACCCCATTAATGTGCTTGACTTTATTTTTCAACGAAAGACTGATAATTATACAAAATAAAGAAGGAAATAAAATTCAAATACCTAAATGCTTAACTAAAAAATCAACCTAAAATTATAATTAATACAAAATTAGAAAAGGAGAGAGTTACCAGGATGAAAGAAGTGGTTTAGGAGAGAAGACATTGAGAGCTGGACACCTGTGTTGAGATCGGATCTGGTAGTCTCGGAGTTGCTCAACGAGTTTAGAACGAGTTATCATTTCTTCGCCCACCTTCAAAATTTAAACACTAGTTCCTAAAAAATATATGAAATACTTTGATTTGATAAAAAAAAATTGACAGGAGATGAGATTTTGATTGTTGAATGGGTTAAATAGTACAGTGAGATTAGAGTTTATAAGTCTATTCTACTGGATTTTCTGCTGAATTTCCAAGTAACTGCCTTCTCATTTTAAGATTCCAATAATGTAAACGAATAAACATGACTGAAAAAATTAAACTCGGGTAAAACCTAAATTGCCATTTAGTAATAATATATTATATTATTTAATAGTTTGAAAAATAAGTTGGATTACCATTTTTATTATAACCATTTAAATAATTTATTTATTTCATTTCAATGCACCCTTTTAGTTTGTGGAAGTTATTTGTAGACATAATATCATTTTTATTATTATAACATTGTCTATGATAATTTATTTAAAATAAATTCATATAGATATTTAAAAATAATAATAATAATATATGGTCATTGAATTTATAAACTAAATATTATCACAATTATAGATGGTGAAATTCAATTTAGTACACTACTTAAGACAACATATGAGACATCACTATTAAATGGGTTTTTGTAGGGGATTTGGGATACGGGGACTTGAACCCTCATGATTTCTAAACTCGATAGATTTTTCTCTTATCATAATTTTATTGTTGCGAGTATTGATATTGACATGTAGAATTAAACTTTATCTTTATTCTCATCTGATTAATTAATTCTTAAAAAAAAAAAAAAGAGATTCAGGTCATAATTTTATAAAAAAGAGATTTATATATTCATATTGGTCTTATGCTATACAATATAAATCTAGTAATTTATATCATAATTTACTTTATTATAAATTTTGTCACATAACATATTTTTAATAATCTAATAATAACATAACATCCAAATTTATATATATGATTTTGCATAACAAATTCCATTTTAAACTCTTTCACCTCTATAATTTCATCCAACTGGAATTAAAAAAAGAGAGAGTGAAATAGGTTGGTTACGTTACCGAGAGATCGAAAAGTAGCGATTTATCTCGATCAACGAAGAGTTGGTTACTTGCAGGCAGGCAAGAGCGCTAGAGAGGATGGGAACCAGAGATCTAGAACGACTCATTCCAATGACAGGAGGTGTTGATAATGGAGACTCTGCTTCGTCTGCCACCGCCCTTTCACCCATCGCTTCTTTATCTCACCAAGCTTCTACGGGCAGAGAGGTATTTTCTCTCTCTTAAACAACATCTCCAAGTTACGTGCCTTCTTCATTTGAATATGGGCAAAGCTGATTTAGATTTTTTTTTTTTTTTAATTTTTAATCACTCAATACTTTGCTAGTGATATCTTTTAACTGTCCACTTATGCTTATTTCAACTATTATCAAAATTGAGAAGAGATGAGGTGTTTTAGCCTCTTGGTAGTCATAAGGTGCATTAATAAATGTTTGGTAAATGCTCTTGCCCTCTGGCATGTCATGAAAAAAAACGTTCTTATATAAGATAATAAGGAAATGAAGGCTGAAGGAGGTGATCAATGGGTAATGTTTTAGTTAAATTTTTGTTGCTTGTCCTGTTGTCGAAGCATGTGACTTTCAGAAAAATAATAGTTTAATATGATTGAGTGGCAGTGAAATTGTTTTTGGTTTACTTTTTAGGAGCTTTACTTGTCTTTCTAATTTTATCAGTTTGAATATTTAAGAAGGGTTTTATCTTTATACTGTATATCTGTGCAGGCATTCTCAAAAGTCATTCGTAGCTGGGCCTCAAAAAAGTTCATGACTGGATGGTTAGTCTTTGGTGCTTACTAGTTAATGCTTTCTTCTTTTCATTCTGTTTTGCGCATTTTTTTTTAAGTTATAATTGAATTAGATTTATTGAAAAAGCAAAATAAAAGGAATATATCTAACCAAGAGACTAGAGCCTTTTATCCCTTAAATAAAATTATCATATCAATAGAAAATAAAAGAGTATATATACTTGCTGCAATTATACAACTAGAAGATAAAAATATAGATACATGAAACAAATCAGAAAATAGATGAAGGGTGAAAAGAATGTTGAGTATAAAAAATGATTGGTGAACTGATGAAGGATGAAGGGATGTAGAAAACAAAAAGAAAAATCTAAGGTAGAGTACAAAAAGTAATAGATGAAGGATGAAGGGAGGTAAAATACAATAAAGAGAATATTAATGTAGAGTTGAAAAAAATAAGATTATGGGATGTAGAATACAATAAAGAGAATATAATGTAGAGTTTAAAAAACAATAGATGAAGGGATGTAGAATACAAAAAAGAAAAATATTATGTAGAGTATAAAAAGCAATAGATGAAGGATGCAGGGGAAGAAGGGATATAGCATACAAAAAAGAAAAATGTAGAGTACCAAAAACAACAGATGAAGGGATGTAATGTACAAAAAAGAAAAATATAACAATAGATGAAGGGATGTAGAATATAAAAAGAAAAATGTTAAATATAATTCCGTTGCCGGGAATCGAACCCGGGTCTTTCGGGTGAGAGCCGAATATCCTAACCGACTAGACTACAACGGATTTGATGTTTTCCCAGTGTTTTTAAATTACTAAATCCAAAATCCATGTTCTGCTAGTGCCTTAAATTCTAAAGTTGGTTGTGCTGGCTGTAATCAATATTAAACTCAAAATTACTCTATACACTCTATCGAAAATGTCATGTGATTTTAATACAAGATAAATGTGCTTGCCTTCAGACCTTCCACTTGAGAAGTCATTTTCCTTGAATTACTAGGTAGTTAGGATCTGTAAATTTGCCCTCCAATATATGTTTTCAATTTTAGCAAGTGATGTATGTTTAACTGTTTCTTATGATTTCATGGCTGCCTAGACAATTTTTGTTAACTTCATGACAGAAGTGAGCTATAATTATGGATGGACATGAAACTGCTTAATAAACTATATAACAGCATCAAAGATAGCAATAGCAGCAAAGTTCACCTTGTGGGGACTTGTGAAACTTGAGAATTATTCAGGCTGTAGACAACACATATATAAGGGTTTCCGTACCTTGTTGCTGGTAATAAAAGGTTTATTGAGAATTGAAACTCGAAATTCACCTCTTTGGACTTAATTCCACAGTTCTCTTGCTGCTGCCTTGAGAAAAAGTAGCAGTGGTAAACTTTATGTATAATTAAAAATAATCTTGATTCATCATTCGTCACCTCATATATCTTCCATTTTCCTAACAACATGTTGTGAACTATATACCTGACAACATTTTATTCTGTTTGGTGGGTGACAAGTGCTTGAAATTGTTTTGCAGTGTCATTTTGTTTCCTATAGCTATCACATTCTACACCACTTGGTGGTTTATTCATTTTGTGGATGGAGTCTTCTCCCCAATTTATATTCATCTTGGCATCAATGTCTTTGGTTGGTATATTATCTTTTCTGCTTCTGTGATTTTAGTTTCTGAATTTTATTTTTCCTGCTAAACTACACTTTTTAGAATTAGATATGTGAGAAGTAATTTTTTGTTATACATTTTATACTAATTAATTTGCAGGTGCTGGATTCATGACATCTATCACTTTTATCTTCGTGGTTGGTGTATTCATGTCCTCATGGTTGGGAGCTTCTGTTCTTAATTTGGGAGAATGGTTTATCAAGAAAATGCCCCTGGTTAGCTATATTTACACTGCTTCAAAACAAATAAGTGCAGCTATATCACCAGGTGAGTATAATGAAATTACTTTTTAGTTTCAGCATCTATGAGCCAGCAGTGTTAAGTATACTATCTGTTCCAGATCAGAACTCACAAGCTTTCAAGGAAGTTGCTATTGTAAGGCATCCACGAATCGGTGAATATGCAATTGGCTTCATCACATCTACTCTTATTCTCCGGGGAAGTTCAGGTGCGGAGGAGCTCTGCTGTGTTTTTGTGCCCTCCAACCACCTTTATATTGGAGATATCGTTCTCATCAGCTCAAATGACATTCTTAGGCCTAATCTCTCAGTTCGAGAAGCAGTTGGTAAGAATTCAATTTCCAGACCAATATACGAAAATAATTTCTGTATTAAGTTTCCTAATATAACAATAATCTTGTTTTTGATTTAACATTTTGGAACAGAAATCGTCATCTCTGGTGGCATGTCAATACCACCGGTAATAACTACCCTGGACGCACAAACTGTTCGTCCAGCAGGATTTGGAAAATATGCTGTGCCACATGTTTAATGGTGGTTTTCGTATTTGATGCGAGTGATCTGCATCTCATAAAAAGTGCTTAAAGAAGTTCTACTTAAACCCAAATGAGCAAAACAGTAAAAGGATGCTGTAAAAGAAAAAAAAAAAAAAAAAAAAAGTTTTGGCTGAGAAGTTGATGCTTCCAAATGTGAAACCTTGGGTAGTGAGTTGAGACTGAGGCCTAGAGTTGAGTAATGTCTGTGAATATCTTTTCCTCGAGTGATTGATAAAATTAGCATATATTGTGGCAATATTAGTTAGTTAAAGCCAAAGTTTATCGTGAAATCCAATTGGAGATTTTCATTATTTCCGCTGATATTTATTACTGATCCATTAAGTTTAGTTCTAAATTCTAATGACCTAAATCACAATTTAATTTATCCCTATGATATCATTATTTAACAATTTACCGTTTTAGTATGCAAAATAATAATTTGAAATAAACTATTACAAAGAGAATTTGTATAAATTGATGTGGTACGTCATGTCGGTCTGTCATGTGGTACTCCTTCTGTTTCAATATAAATGACGTTTTAAGTTCCTACACAACTTTTAATGGAACAATTTCATCTCTCTCTAATTTGACATTTTCCTCTGATTTTGCAGGTGGGAAAAACTTGTTTTTCCCGCTGCACACATAAGTGAATTATTTAAATAATTTAATATAAGAGAGAGAGAGAGAGAGAGGAGATTGTAGTCATTGGAAAAAAGTGGAGAATGGAGAAGTGGGTTATAGACAAGACAATGTCATTTAATTTGAAAAAAATTTACACCCTCAAAACGATATTTATAAAAAAACGGAGGGAGTATAAGACTTATATTATTTAACACTAGAGCAAACGACATAATCCCACCCGAAGTTTGGGGAAATCTCAAGTTGATACTTTTGGTTCAATTTATCCCATTTTGCCACCCTTAATCTAACACTATTAATAACTGATGGATCTGACACAGTGACAGCAAGTAAAAATGACTAAAATACCCTTGAATCTTTGACTTTAGATTATTTAGCAAATAAAAAACTAAATAGACTGTAGAAAACAAAAAATGCCCCTATCTTTAGTTTATTTTCCAAATATAGTGAAATTACCCTAATGCCCCTAAACCGTTTGAAAGTTCAACAACAATTGTTTGAATGTTGAGGGTTTAGCTATATAATGGCAAAGTAATATTTCTTAAAAATTGGCATATATCCTGAAAGGTTTCAAGTTTGAACACAAACACATCCTACATAAAACCAATATCAAAGATCATACTACAACCATACATACTGAGTTAAACACTTTTGCATTGAACATATATATGAAAAATACATAATTTGGCCTTGAAATGTGATGATCAACAACCCAAAAACAGAAAATTAAAGCTGCATATTACATCAAAAAACCCACTGCAGCAGTCCTAAATCAATTACAACATTCACAATAGACAACCTAAATCAGTTGCTATCAGTACAATATTATCACACCATATTTGCACACCAAGACTAACAAACAAAGTCCTATGTACAATTTCCCCAAATTTCACCAAAATACAACAACATGCTTCAACTCCACACATCCAAAAAAACCAACATCATGCTTCTACAGTTTTATCACACCAAAAAACAACAGCATGCTTCAACTCCACACTCCTTAAGTACCTAAAAAAATCATAAAATCAATTTAAGGGGCCGCCCTTGACAGTTTGAAGCAATGTAACAATGTTAAAATTTGAAGGACTGATGTTACACTAACTTGCTACCCTTGACAGTTGCTTCAATGTTGACATGTCTGGCTTGTTAGGGCTGATGAAGCTTCTCCTCTCTAAACAAAGCATAGAAAATAAATGTCAATGCAAGCAAATTCTATTACCAAAACAATACTAATTATGTTAAATAAAAGCTTTAAAATACCCTTTGATTCTTGTTGTTTGAATGATTTTGGGGGCAGCGTCTCTTGTTATGTCCCAAAGTTCAACAGATCCCACACCTAAGTGTTGCACCTTTGGTCATCCTTGGTTCTTCATCAGCATCATTTTTTCTGGCCTTTTTGGGTCTCCCAACCTTGCTATGTTTGATAGGTGGATTCAGTTACCTACCCCCAAGTAAGTCAGGCCAACTAAATGGGTCAGGTATGGGGTGAATGTGATCAGTATATGTTTTTACGTCTGAAGTGATCCTCAATGAAGAGTTCACATAATCCTCCATATTTCTAATGTTCCTAAAAAGCAAACAGTGGA
Organism: Pistacia atlantica; assembly: GCA_026229545.1. Lineage (NCBI taxonomy): Eukaryota > Viridiplantae > Streptophyta > Magnoliopsida > Sapindales > Anacardiaceae > Pistacia > Pistacia atlantica. Next base: position 24,705,315 of record CM047901.1, on the reverse strand, counting down.
CTGCATGCATACAAGGGACTCCAGAAAGTTGCCACATTCCACAGTCACAAGTTTGAGATTGAAGGTTTAAGATGTAACGTCTACTGGGAAGGCAGTTGTTATCCACCACTTCAAACTCATCACTCCTAGGCCAGATAGCTTCAACATTCCTAGCAGGCTCAATTAGACCATTGATTTTTCTATGTACAGCAGGGGGAACAGTTGTGACCCAATCATTCCTAGCATTTGGCCTAGCTTGCATCTGTACCATGACCCTCCTCTTATAATGCTCTAACAAGCTTAGTATGGGTAATTCTCTATTCTCTCCCAACCAGCCATTAAAGACTTCACACATGTTATTTGTAACGTGATCAGATTTGGAATCAAGGTCGAATGCATGCCTTGACTAGGATCTCACATCATTTTCAATCATCCACCTATGAGCTTCTCTACCTACAACTTCAACCTTTTCCATGGCTTGTTGAAAGCCAATGATATTGGTAGCCCTACTAACAGCCCAAAACTAGTTCCTTAACCTCAACCTAGGGAATTTTTTCCTAAAGTTAGCATAAACATGCCTAGCATAATGTCTAACACTAGCATTTGGCCAACATGTCTATATAGCATCCACCAAACCCTTCTGCCTATCACTCATGATAGTGATATGGTCAATGTCCCCTATAAACTCCTTCAACAAGGTCATAAAGTATCTCCATGATTCCTTGTTTTCTATCTCACAAATGGTAATTGCTACTGGGAAAATGCCACTGTTAGCATCCATAGAAACTGCTGACAATAGTACATCCTAAGAAACACCTCTAAAAGTTTGGAATCCCTTCTGGACTAATAGATTTCACATTATACATGGAACCTGGGTTGGTATGTTTGACAATGTGATCATATTTCAACAAACCAGTAAAAGACTCTATATAGAGCTTGTTTGACCTCCCTTTTGCCAGCTTATTAGCTCTATAAAGTTTGGATCTAGACAACTGTAAATAGTATTTCCTACCTAACACGTCTACCAATAGCTTAATTGATGAACCATTTTGGGATCTGATGAAGTCTCCCATTTTTTCAGCCACTCAAGCACTTATTGTCTCTCTATTATTATAAACCCTCATGCATATATGTGTGTGCCTATACTTTCTAATATGAAAAGACACATCATCAAGCATCAAAGCAGCATATAGATGAAATGGACAGTTGCTTGCTTACATTTGGCCTTAAATCTTCTTCTCTCATTGTGAATCTTCCTAACAGAAAAACCCTCTGAATTACATAATCTCGAAACACCTTCCTAAAGTGATCAACTCCTTCAAACACTTGACCAACTTTGAAGTGGATTTTCCCATTATCCCCATATGCAAACTGTTGACCTTTCATGTGCTTGCTAAACGTAGTTATTGCATCTTCATCATTAGTAGACCCTTCATATGAACTATCCTCATGGTATTCAGACATTTCCCCTTGAACTTCAATGTCCTCTACCCCACCACTACCTTGCCCAGTTTGATTTCCCTTAACCCCACCACTTCCTTGCCCAATTTCAATTCCCTCTACCACCCCACTTTCTTGTCCAATTTCTATTCCTTCAACCACCCCACTTCCCTGTCTATCCTGCCCACTCTTATGATCTTCTTCATGATCACTTTCAACACTCCAATGTCTAGAATACCCTCTTCAGCTTCCTCATTATCCTGCCTCACAAAACCCTCATTGTCCTCTGGTTGGGGTTCTAAAAAAGTTATAGGTTCAACAAAGTCCACTGGTATGGCTTCTACATAGACCCTTATCACTTGTTTGTCAAAATTCTTATATTGTTCAAATATGAATTCCATATTATCATCCCCTTCCACTATGTATCTAGCCCCTGACAAGGGTAGCTCAACCTCTACCTTAAACTTCTCATAAGGGTTCATTTTGACAACCTCATTCCCCAAAGCCACACATCGTTTCACATCTTCAATAAAACATATGTAACTATACTCATCCGGATCAACATTTAGTATATCATATTCTAAACTAAACACTTCAACTTTAAAGTCATCGGAATTTGGTTTCAGCCTACATAAACAAACATAACCAAACAATTATAAATAAAAAATCAACTGCCACCACCCTACCACCACCAGACCACCACCCAAGGTACGTGACATTGTTACACCAAATGTTGTCAACCATTGCTAGGCAACATTTAAGACAGTTACTGGTTTCCAGCCAATATACCAAAAATTACCCTAACGCCACCATCAACTCTACCACCACTGTACCACCATACACACACCACCACCAATACTAACACTACCATGCAACATAAATATCCTAAACCCCCACTACACCAAAACTTTAACCCTAATCCTAAAGCCTCCTACTACCACCATCACCACCATACCACCACCAGACCACCACCTTAGGTATGTGGCATTGTTACACTAGAAGTTGTCAACCACTGCTAGACAACATTTAAGACGATTACTGGTTTCCAACCAATATACCGAAAGTCACCCTAACACCACTGTCAACTGTACCACCACTATACCACCATTATATCACTATATACACACCACTACCAATACTAACATTGTCATGCAACACCAATATCCTAAACCACCACCACTACACCAAAACCCTAACCCTAATCCTAAAGCCCCCTTATTACCACCATCACCATCCTACCACCATCCAACAACCACCCTAATGCCATCATACAATCACCGTCACCAACCGACCACCAACATACCCCTATTGAACCAGCAAACATGCACCACTAATCCATCTACCACCACCAAATAACCACCCTAACACCACCACCACAACCCTAACACCAATCACCACCACCAAGCACATAACCAAAAAACCAATCCATAGAAAAATCCAACACAAACCATATACAAAAAAGATGTAAATAAACTGTCGATATACCTTGCCGCAGACCACGTCGCCATATCGTCCATCTCCTCAAATCGTTGTCTTTCTTTACCTGTCGTTCGTCTTCCTCTAATCGGCGAGACTTCTCTTCTCGTTGATGGTTCGTATTCCTCCCAAGGTTGTGTCTACGTGACCGGTACGATGGTTTTGGGTTAATGGGTCTAGGTCTAGTTGTCGTTTCATATTCAACAGTTTATGGTTGTCGTTGATGTTGGTTTACGATTTACCATTTTCGCCAAATGCCATTGACGAAGATGATAAGTGTATGAATGATTTTGTTCATCTTGTTTGGGAGTCAAAGCAGAAAAACCAAGCGACAAGGATTCGGTGAGGCTTGAAAAAGAGGGCGTTAGATAGAAGGATGATGAGGAGATAAGGATATTCATTGGAATATTGATTTTGTTCATGTTGTTAAGGAGTCAAAGCGACGGTGAGAGACCATATTTGGTAAGCTTATGAGTTCGTGGGTTAATGTCTGTGTGTTAATTTTTCAGAAAAAAAATCTACATTTTCATTTGAAAGAGAAATTAAGAGTGTTAGAGAATTTTTTTTTTCACCTGACATTTGCAATAACTCCAGCCGTCATACATTATCTTTCTCTACACATTTTGCAACAATTCCCTAGGCTTCTTTATTATTTGAATTTAATTTGCAACATTTCCCTAGGCTTCTTTATTATTTGAATTAATTTATCTTAAATGTCGTTTTTACCTTTTTGCTGTTAAAAGCAAGCGAACGGTGTTTGATTAAGAGTGGCAAAACGGGAAAAATTGAACCAGAGGTACCAACTTGGGATTTTCCCAAACTTCGGGTGGGATTATGTCATTTGCTCTTTAATATTTTATGGATTCTGTGTGACGTTGATGTAGCATGTCACGTGGCATGCCCATTAGTTTGTACAAATAAAGTTTGTAAGTAGGTCTAATTATTTATCCCATGTTCATTTAAGGTTTTTTTTCATCTAATTATTACTCCCTCCGTTTCAATATAAATGACGTTTTAAGTTTCTACACAACTTTTAATGAAACAATTTCATCTTTCTCCAATTTGACTTTTTCCTCTGATTTTGCAGGTGGGAAAAACTTTGTTTTTCCCGCTGCACACACTAGTGAATTATTTAAATAATTTAATATATTATTGACTTACTTCCATTTCTTTTATTCAGTTCGTCTTCGTCACTTACTTTTCTTTTACTATGTTAGTCACTCATTTCCATTTCTTTTATTCTGTTTGTCCCTCACCATGACTATCTTTTTTTACTGACTTTCATCTCTCTGATTCTGTTTGTCACTCACCATGGCCGAACAACGTAATAGTAGAGGTGTGCTTGGGGAAATTGATTTGAATGTTCTTCCAACATTAGAAGCTACGAATGAAGTTGATGATATAACCCAGAAAGTTAATACACATGTGAGTTGAAAAAACCTCACAAATGAACAAAGGCACAAAATAGTGGCGACAATGCAATTAAATGCTATCAAAGCAAGGAAGAAATACATGCCACTCAACCGTCTTCCTGACTGCTAGATTGAGTAATGTCGGAGTCGCAACATCAAGGTTTGACAAAATTGTACAAGGGCAGCCACTTCACGTTTGAGAATCTCAGTAACCTAAAGAAAAATGCAACTTTATCTTTAAAAAGAAAAAGAAAAAAGGAGAGGTTACAGAGTACACAAGAGATCATAGCATACATGCTTTTAATTGAAAGGTGCTTCCTTCCTTTTTGCAGGTTCTACAACCTTAGTAGATAAAGAGAGAAAGGAGATGAGGGGCGGAATAGAGAAAGAGAGAAAAGGGACCTCGGTGACAGAAAATGTGGAAGAGAGGACATAGGGAAGAGATAGCGAAAAAGAGAGAGGAGATGTGGGCCATAGAAAAAAGTGGAGAGAGAAGATGGAGGCAGAGTAGAGAAAGAAGATGTGGGTGATGGGAAATGTGGAAGAGAGGAGATGAGGGGAAGAGATAAGATAAAGACAGAGAGAGGAGATGTGGGTCATGGAAAAAAGTGGAGAATGGAGATGTGGGTCAAAGACAAGACAACATCATTTAATTTGAAAAAAAATATACACCCTCAAAACAACATTTATAAAAAAACAGAGGGAGTATATTTTACACACTTATCTAAGTAAATTATTTTAACCTTAGTCAATCCCAACGGAGTACTAATGTCAATGCAAAAATTGTTATCTTAAATATTTGGACTTACTAATACCCCTATAATTTTCGAAATTGATTTAGTTAGTCCTTATGTTATTCAAATTATCAAACTACCCCCCTTGATGTTAGTTTTTTTTCGTTAAAACTAATTTTGACCGGTTTTGACTTATGAAATGACCAAATTACCCCAAAAAATAAGTTACTTTGAAATTAAAAAAAAAGTAAAACGACATTTTCCCACCCAAGGTTTGGCGAATCTTCAAGTTCGCATCTTTGGTTTCATAAATTGCTGATTTTCACACTTAAATTAACGCCGTTACTTTTTCTCAAAATAACCCCTACATCTCAAATTTCTCTCAAATAACCCCCATAGGATCCCAGCTAAGCCAAGAATTCAGCCTGATTCTGGCAGCATTGGACCTCCTCGACATCACCATCAGCATCCCCTTATCCTCCTCAACAAAACCCCTAACTTTTTCACCCGATTGTTGTAATACATAGACCAAGATTGGCCCCTAGCAAGGCATCATAGCCACCCGATAGATTTGGATTCAGCAAAGTAGCTACCAGTCAACGATATGGTTACCATGCAATTCGATCCTTTCATCATACGTTATCTCGACGAGACAAAGGCATAGAAATAGTGTCAACCTTCGGTTACTCTCGATATTATGTATTCAGTTTCTGGACCAATGACCCGTATTATAAACCGGATAGAGCAACAACTCAATCCCACTGTGGCCACAGTTTTACTGTCATTGTCATATACTGAATTACGCCGTGAGATAACTTTCTCTCATACCCGGGAGTGATGAATCCTCTGTCAATCCACCATAGTCTTGATACACTCCTTGATGCAGCCAATCACCACCGTATTGACAGCTCTGAAAAGAATTGTGTTAGGCTAGTGTCAAACTACACCAATCGGTGCACAAGACGCTCCAGTGATCTCAAGTCTAAGGATCACATGCACCACCATTTGTTAGAGGATTTGTTCCATAGACACTAGGGTTACCATCCATATGGAATCCTTTGGTGGGTTAGTCCAGTGAACTTGCTGCGGTGTAATCGCCTACAGTAAGCACCCATATGTTGCACCAAGTTGTCACCAAACAACCTTGACAAGTGAGATTAGTCATTGCCTTTCGACAGGGTCGTTCAACATTATGATAGTCTTACCGTATTATCTGTGCCCTTACTTTAGAATAATACTGGGGCTACGGACGTTTCTAGAATGGCCACCATATGTGCTCATAGGGTTCTCATTATCAAGATTTGAAACACTTGATACCCTCGTCACGGTTCTACCATTCTAAGGACATATATCAATACATATTACAATAATAATGATTTACGCGATATAGAATAAAATTGCCTTTTATTGATTAATGAACATTATTACAAAGAGTCAATTCCACAATAATTGATTGGCTCTAGGGCACCTACTCTAACAATTGCACCACGGTGAGGTGCCGGAATTTGACTGGAAAGAGGCTAAAAAAATGCAAAAACCTAAGGGAGAGGCGACGATAATCGGTGGGCAATTGCAGTCGGAAATGTTGGGCGTTTTTGCGAGGGGAAACCGACAATGCTATTGGTGGTCTTGGGGGTGGTTTTCGGTGTCGGGACTTGACGAAATTTGGATGAAATGCCAATTGATACTAAAAGCGACGGTCGACGATTGGAGGGTTCAATCAAGCGGGGAGGTTAGGGGTTTTGATGTGGGGGTTGAGGGGATTGTAATGATGGTGTTAAGAGGGGTCGATTGTGCCGGAAATAGGCCGAAATGGCCTAAAATCACCGGTGAGGTGAATTAGAGAAGTGAAGGATTATTTTGAAATTTTCATCTTTGAAATGACCATCTTACCCTTTTAACTGTTAGATTAAACAGTTATCTGTTAATTTAAAGGTGAGAATCTATAATTTATGAAACCAGGGGTGGGAACTTGCAGATTCGCCAAACCTTGGGTGGGAAAATGTCGTTTACTCTTAAAAAAAATATCTGAAGTTTTCAATAAAAATTTAACTTAACATAAAAAATTCAATAAATGTATATGAAACATAAGAAAATTTAAAACAATTAAAGAAAAAAAAGGTATAAATTTAAGAAATTCTAAAAAACTGGTAGATTTTTTATTTTTTATTTTCTAATTTTTTTATTGTTTATTATTTTTATTTTTTGAAGTATTTAATAGAATTTTAAGGTTTTAGATTTTTTCTTTATATTTCAGGATTTTCTTTTGAATTTTTAGAAAACTTGTTTTTAAGGGCAATACTATCATTTAGTAGTCAAAATGGATCAAAAGTTGGTTTTAACGGAAAAAACTAACGACAGAGGAGGTAGTTGGATAATTCGGATAATAGAGGGAGTAATTTAAATTTTAAGAACTATGAAAACTATAAGGGTGCTGGAGATATTAGCCCTCGATATTTTAAGGACATTTCAAAATACATAAAATAGTTTGAAATTATTGATTGATTTTAACTTAAACTTTCCAAGTCGGTTAGGATGTTTGGTCAATTCCCGGCAACAGAATAATTCTTTTTAATATTGTTGGTTTACAAAAAAAAAAAACTATAATTGAATCTCTTGATTTCCTTTTTTAAATATGATTGAATCTCTTGTCTTCTTAATGGTATGTTTGATTCATAATCCAAAAATAATTTTCAAAAATTAAAATGCAATTCAAGTTTTTGAATTCTATCTTAATACTTTTAACATTTAAAAATATATTTGATATGATATTTAAAACCTAATAGAAAAATGTGAACTTTTAATAGTTTTCTAATTTTATATTAATTTCCAAGATTGTATCTAAATATTTTATCTCATTTCCATCAAAGACAGTTTCATAAGATTTTTTATATTACTTTGATACATTTACAAGTCCTAAAACACTTGTAAACATGAGTGGACAAGGAATTACAAGTCCTAAAACACTTGCTAATTCGGTTGAATCAAAGAGTTTCATTCCAAGTCCTAAAACACTTGGATTGTGGAAGGTGGAAAGCATTGGAGGAGATTCGGCCCAAGCAAGTTCCAAGGGGAGAGAGAGCCCAAGCACTTCGGCCCAAACCATTCCAAGTCCAAGCCCAACAAAGGAAGCTCAAGTCCACCAAGAGAGAAGCCCAAGTGTTGAAGTGAACTCATTCGGCCCAATTCTTATTCCAAAGGGGAAAGTCCACTTGAACCCTTATTGGATCCATTTGCAAGATCTTCAAGGCCCAATCTCTTACACCCTTATTAGTAGACTTGATTAGAATCATTAATCAAGTTTTGGACTAATAAAGTGAGTTTTTTCAACTAATAGGGTGGTTAAAGACATGAACCCAAGAATTAGGGAATCATGTCCCTTTTTGCATTAAATGGGTATGGCCTTAATTTTGAATGGAAGGCTTGTAATTTTTGTGTAATATTTATTAATTTTCATTTTCTTGTATTGTATTTGTTGATTACTCTTTTAACCTTGTAATTGCCTATATAAAGGCAACTATTCTCCTTGTAAAGGTTAGTTCATGATATATCAAAAACTTGGTTTAACCATTCAGAGAACTTTATGTTTTTATTGAGATTTCTTTATCCAAGTCTTGGCAAGGAGATTTGGTGGTGAATCGATTCAAGTTGGTGGAGAATTCATTTATGCTTGAAGTGTTCATTCTTGTCTTAACCTAAAATTGCAAGTAAGTGTGACATTGCCTCTATTTGTGTTTGGCCGAATTTAAGTTTGAGTTTAGGGCATATTTTTGTGTTGTTTGTTGTTGCAAATTGGTTGGAAATGGATCATACTTGTTCTCAAAAATCAGATCCAAATTCTATATCAAAGTATCAAACGTACCACTCTTTTATTTTTAAAGTAACTATTGTGATACAACTTTTTAAAGCAAATTTTTGCTTCTTAATTCAAGATAATCTAATGGCTTAAAAGTCACTTATCCCTAACTACTTTTAATTTCTCTTTTTCAACTATAGAATTCTCTTAAATCAATGAATAAAAGTTTGTGTTAAAGTAGTCAACACACACACACACACACACACACAATCTCTTCCATTTGTGAGATAGAATAATATTACACCAACAACATTCTCTCACAAATTTTCTCTCTCAATCCTAATTTGACAGCTCGCAATTGATCACTTCATAACAAATCCCACATAAGTCCCACTAATTAATTACGAACTGATCAATTACAAACTACCACGTCAAGATTGTGAGAAAAAATTTATGAAAAAGAATTGTTAGTGTAGTTTTACTCCTTCGAGATATCATTTTAAAGATCCATTGAAAATGGAGGAAAGACTTGAAAAACTGACACTTTACATCCCATAACTACAAAAACTACTAAGAACCCAGGGGTGAGCTGCCTTCGGATACCCTGTGACTTTCTGGGAACCTAACCTAATCGCACTGCATGTTCTTCAATTCAAGGAACTGGAACCTAAAATGCAGGTTCCGGTTCATTTCCCGGGTACCCTATAAAAAATCAATTACCACCCTATTAGTTTTAAAAATGACAAAAATACTTTAAAAGTTTACAAATACACCCCTAACAAATTTTGATTATTCATTCATTTGTGTCCAATGTAACTCATAACCTGTAATCTCTAGGTAACACTTGAATTCAATCAATTCATCACAATTCACATAAAATTCGTCAATCAAAACCAAAACACAAACAGTTATTCATCACAATTCACATCAAATAACTTCACCAAAATCATTCAAACATTACATTATAATTATTAAATTATAATGTAATGTTATAATTAATTAAGTGATCATACTATAATGTAATGTTATAAATACTTATAATTATTTAAGTAGTTATTTAACAATAATGTAATGTTATAATCAATTAAATTTCTAATAATTTAATTAATTACTTATGTTTAATGTTTATAATATAATGTAATATTATAATTAATTAAGTGATCATACTACAATGTAAATTGTAATGTTATAATTAAGTAATATACTATTTAATTATAATGTAATGTTATAATTAATAAAATTCTAATCATTTAATTAAGTATTGTGTAAATTAGTAAATTACTAATGTTTATAATATAATGTCATAATCAATTAAGTAATCATTTAATATTTTAATTATGTAATATTATATTAATTATATGATCATACTATAATAGTAAAATGTAACGTTAATATGTTATAATGAATTAAGTAATCATACTATAAATCTATAATTTAATATTATAATTAATTAAATTTCTAATCATTTAATTATTTAATTAATATACTAATGTTTATAATGAAATGTTATAATTGATTAAGTAATCATATTATAAATATATAAGGTAATGTTATAATTAATTAAATTTTTAATCGTTTAATTAAATAATGTAATAATATAGTAAATTATTAATATTTATAATATAATGTTATAAATTCATAACTAATTATGTAATCATTTAACTATGTAATGTTATAATTAAGTAAGTGATCATAATATAATAATATTATAATTTAATTGAGTAATTATTTAACTATAATGTAATGCTTAATTAATGTTTATAATGTAATGTTTATAAGGTAATATTATAATTAATTAAATTTCTAATCATTTAATTAAGTATTATGCTAATGTTTATGTAGTAAATTAGTAATTACTAATGTTTATAATATAATATCATAACTCATAATCAATTAAGTAATTATTTAATTATTTAATTATATAATGTTATAATTAATTATGTGATCATACTATATTGTAATGTTATAGTGAATTAAGTAATCAGATTATAAATCTCTAATGTAATATTATAATTAATTAAATTTTTAATCATTTAATTAAGTAATGTAATAAATAATAATGTAGTAAATTACTAATGTTTATAATGTAATGTTATAAATTTATAACTAATTAAGTAATCATTTACCTATGTAATACTATAATTAATTATAATGTAATGTAATAATGTTATAATTTAATTAAGTAATTATTTAGCTATAATGTAATATTTAATTAATTAAATTTCTAATCATTTAATTAAATAATCATTTGTTTATAATGTAATGTTATAATTAATGTTTATAATATAATGTCATAATCAATTAAATAATCATCTAATTATGTAATGTTATAATTAATTATGCAATCAACTAATCATATTATAATGAAATATTGAAATGTTACAATGAATTAAGTAATCATACTATAAATGTTTAATATAATATTATAATTAATTTGTTTATAATAGAATATTATAATTAATTAAGTAATCATTTAATTATAGTGTAATGTTACAATTAATTACATAATCGTACTATAAATTTATAATGTAATATTGTAATTAATTAAATTTCTAATAATTTAATTAAGTATTATGCTAAATTGCTAATGTTTATGTAGTAAATTAGTAATTACTAATATTTATAATATAATATCATAATCAATTAAATAATCATTTAATTATGTAATGCACTAATGCAGTAATATTATAATTAATTATGTAATCATAATATAATTTAATGTTATAGTAAATTAAGTAATCATATTATAAATTTTTAATGTAATATTATAATTACTTAAATTTTTAATCATTTAATTAAATTTGTACTAATGTTTATAATGAAATGTTATAATTGATTAAGTAATTATACTATAAATCTAAAATGTAATGCTATAATTAATTAAATTTCTAATTATTTAATTAAGTAATATACTAAATGTTATAACTTATAAGTCAATTAATTAAGTAGTAATCAGTTAATGTAATGCTATAATTAATTATACTATAAATCAATTAAGTAATGTTATAAAATTATAATTAATTAAGTAATCATTTAACTATAATGTAATGTTATAACTTGTAAACTTATAATTGATTAAATATGACATTTAACTAAGTAATTAAATTTATTAATGTTTATCAATCTATCATATATAATTAATTAATTGTTAATTTACTATAGATATACTTAGAACTTGATAATTGAAGTAAATAACTAAATATATTATTATTCAATCAAATATATTATTTTACTCAAAAATAGTTCTTTTAATAACATTAAAATTTAACACTTTTAACTGGATCATAATTCCAATTATTTACTTAATTAATGTGTAACAACTTCTTTCTACTATTATATTCATAAAATATATTAATAAAAAGATAAGTATATTTATCAAAATGGTTGGGACCAAAAATTTTCTTTACTTAATAAATACATTCTTTACATAGTACGATATCATTTGTACAAAAAGACTCTCAAAAAATAGTGGACAGTGTAGCCAAGTCTCCCCGCTTGTCGACATCCATCCGACCACGTCCTCACCTATGTCCTGTAAAACATAGAAAACAACGGAGTGAGCACAAAGATGCTCAGTAAGTAAATCTTCTACTCTATAATCCCCGTGTATTACTCATCAATTCTTTTCGTACTCTTGTCACTTTCTCTAATTCTAGTTCTCACTATTCTTTTCTTTCTTTCTATTCTCATCACCCATGGAGAATATCATAACCATGCATGGATGAGACACTAAAGCATATCAATGCATTTTCTTTCTTTTCTTTTCTTTCTATTCTTCTTTTATTTTTATTCTTATTCTTTACCGACCGGTCTTGGTCGATGCATGGATTTGGAACCCTTGACCATGTGAGTGTACTCTCTTTCGTGTATAGCTCTCATCCGCATGTATTCTCACGACTATACAAATTCTTTTTCTCATTCTCATTCCGCTCTCTCATGGCGGAGACCGCTCTCTCACAGCGGTTTACATGCGGGACATTTCTACACTCATGGGCTCCCCATCGCACAACTTATTCTCTTTTCTCTTTTGTAGCAGTTATTCTTCATTTTAATCTCTAGTGCTACTTCTCTCTCTCTTTATTCGAAGAGAATTAGTTCTTTTTTTTTATCTTTATTCTTAGAGTGTTTCTTTCTCATTTCTCATAATTCTTTCTTATGTGATTACTCAATTAAACATATGTATATGGATGGCTCATGCCCAAAATCTTTCTTAGATGCATTCATGAAATGCAAATATGCTATGTTGCATAAAGTAAGGTTCTCTACTTCTACTCATGCTTCTTTTAGGCATTTCATCAAACAATATGTGTGCATACATAAACTCTATTCTAACTTTAATTATACTTCTTTCTTAACCATCCAAAATTGGAGTTTAACTCCTTTAAATCATCACACATCCTGCAAAGAAAACACACTTCAAATATTCCTCTCAAATTCTTCTAATTCTATTCATACTTCTACCACAATTTATCAACACATTCCACCCTTCTCATGGTGGAAATTTCTCCATAAATCAATATTAAACTCATCCATAAAGTCATCAACTCATTTCAAACATAAAAATTCAAGCATTAATCCTATATAAATCTCTACACATCATTCAATCATGCAAATCACAACTTAGGTGGATTTACTTACCTTAGGCTTAAGTAGAATCCACTTAAGCTCTCTACTCTTGATCACTTGATACTTTCTCTCTTTAAGTGCTTAGGATCAACTTGTATCAATTTCTAGTCAAAAGCTCTTCAAAGATCCTTGGAAAATTGAATGAAAATTTGAGAGAATTGAAGGATGAAAGAGGCGGTGGAGAAGAATGAAGGAAAGGGTTTCTAAAGCTAAACCCTTAATATCTCATATTTTCTCCACTCTTTCCCAATATACCCTTGCTCTTTCTTTGAAATTCCACCTATGCCCTTTAATTCTTTGCAAAAACATCCCCATTCAAACTATTATCCATGCAATTTTCTTGCATTTCACTCCCCACTTTTCCTGCTAATTAGGGGTAGAATGGTCATTGAGTCCCAAAAGGAAGAATTCTCTAAAACTCAAGGGAAAATTTCAGCCGAGTCTTCGCCGCGGCGAAAACTCACAGCAGCTACATAGGGGTTGTAGCACTTCATCGCTGCGGCGAAGCTTCTTCGTCGCCCTAGCGAAGACTATAACATCAAGATTTCGCCAAGTCTTAGAAATTTTCAGGGCAACCACTCAACCAAACCAATATACCCTTTCAACCAAGGGCCAACCAAACAATATTAACAACATACAGACTCAAATGAGGATAAATCAATAAACATTCAAGCCATTCATCAAATCTTAACTACGTACCTCAAGTGGGGTGTTACATAATAAAAACTTTAATATTAATATATTATAATATATTAAATTTTTTAATATGGTGTAATTTATATGTAATAAGTATAATTGTATTAGTATATTTATTTAATTAGATTATTCTAAAAATTTAATTTTTTCTATTTTAAATTTTTTTATATGTAAAATAATAGAAGCCCCCCATTATTCACATTTCACAAATATTTCATTGCAGTCCAGTTCCAAAACAGGTTTCAAACAGGTTCCACAACAGGTTCCAAACATGATCCAAAATCGGTTCCAAACTAGGTACCCGTTACAGGTTCCAAATAGGGTACCATTTTTAGGTTCTTTTTCCAGGTTCCAGTTCCTCCACACACAAGAACCGGAAGCGGAACCGCACAGAATCGGTTCCAAAAAATTGGAACCGGAACCTACCTGCATAGTGCCAGTTTGCCGGTTTCGGGTAGGTTTTGGTTCCGGTTCTGATTCTACCCTTAGGTTCCGGTTCTACTCGTTACCCATGCTCACCCCTACTAAGAACCACCGGACCGGTCGGTCCAACCGGTTGGACCGTGAATCGACCACGTGTCTGGTTCGAGTCAGTATAAAAACTGGTATTGCGCAATAACCCGTTTTAACCCGTCAATGGACCGCATAAACAATGTTGGACCGCCAGTTCAACCGGACCGCAAGAAAAACTGGCCCAACACTGAAAAGGGAAAAAAAATCCCTAATTTCTCACTTTCTCCCATTGCGCAGTTTCTTCTTCCTCAGTTCCTCTACGCGCAAATACTCTAAAAAAATTTGAAGTAGCGAAAATTTGAATGAAATAGCGAAAAGCTGAAATCCCACACAAATCAAAACTCAATCTTACTGGAATCGCAACCATTCCTTGCTGAAATCGATCACAACTTTAGTCTCTGAAATTGCGACGACACGTTCCTCCCTCATCGGAAATCGACGCATGAAAGCTGATTGGCAAGCGTGTCTTGACAATCCAATTTGATTCAATGTGAGTTGCAAACAATAAATTTAGTGGACTGAATACTTTTTATTGATTGGAGTTTCTACGCTTCTTTATTCTAATAATTGACATCTCTATAAATTTCATTTTTAAAATGAAGTATTCATAAATCTTGTGGACCTTTGCTGTGAAATCTGAAATGTGTGCTTTCTCTTTGTCATTTTTTAATGATGAAAAGTTTAGCAGTCCTTATGCTTTCAGCTTTTACAAAACTATCCATAGATGTGAAATATGAATAATCATCAATAGACATGCTACACAACTAAATAATAGTATAGATGCTTATGATTATTTGTCCCTCTTGTCATAATATAATTCTTGTGTTTACTGCAGGGTGGTCTTGTCGCTAAAAAGGCATGTGAACTGGGTTTGGAGGTTAATTTTTTTTTTTCTTAAACAGATGCACATTTTCATTTTATTTTTGGTTCTTTTGAGATGAGACAATTTAGTACAAAAGTATCTAGTTGAAAAATAGATTTCTTTGATTGGTGAATTAGGCTTTGGTCATATGGATTTATAACATGTACTTTAAATTATCATACATCAGGTTAAGCCGTGGGTGAAAGCAAGTCTTGCACCAGGCTCTGGTGTTGTTACAAAGTATTTGCTCCATGGGTATGTCATAAATGTTTAGTATTCATTTAATGTTATAGTATATTTCTATATAGAAGTTACTTATGGTTCATGTTTAGGATTTGATCTGCATGCATGCACATATGTTTAGTAGAAATATGAGTAATTTACAACACCAAGTACTGAAAATGATACAGGCTTTGGATGCTTATTTGGTTATTTTCTAGCTTCATTTTTTGGCTTATTTCTGGTCCTGTTTAGTTCATACATTAGCCAATCTCAAATAATTGGTAGTTTGTGTACTGTTATGTTGCAATTTACTTATTATTGATGGAATTTAAAAATTGAAGTTAGGGCTATTATCATAAATGAACTAAAGAGAGGCATGAGTTACGAAACCTTCAAAAAAGACACTTAGTTGCTGTAAGATTTAACAAAAAACAAAACAGTGATTCAGCTTAATGAAAAGACTTAAATGGCCTCTAATTGATGATTGACTTTTGTGCATGTGAGAAATCTGGCATAAATACTCCAAAACTTGACCTGAATACCCAAAACTTGTTATTTTAAAAAACCCAAATGAATGGTCAAATATCAAATATGTTTGTCTCCTTAAACAAACATAACCGGTTGGAAGAGAAAACTTCCATAGCCATTAACACACCTGTTTTGTAGACAATTTTGTGGAGCCATGAAAGTAAATTTTAGACACCAAGATATGAAGTTCATCGCTTGGTTAATCAAACTCGATGGGCAATTGGCACCATTTTACAATCCATGCCACCACGTTCATGAAAAGTTTATTATTGCAAGTTTTAATTCCCTTTAAATTTAACATTTGTAAAAGTTCATTATTGGCGTTTTGTTGCTTTCATTTATCTTTTCTGTTTGGGCTTGAATTCAAGATTCAATATTTCCTTTAAAGTGTATTAGTCTTTGCATTTATCTTGAGATTAAACAGCGATGAACTTACAATTGGTTGAGTGATAATTGTTGATATTTCGTGTGTGATAGGTAAATAAAGATTAAAAATAGACAATGGCAACATTTGGCTCTAGGTCTTCTTCACAATTTAGTAAAGGTATGACTGATATAACATGGGCACATGTTATTGAGGGTGTAGATCCAAATGGAAGGAAGACATTAAAATGTCTTCACTGTGGGAAAGTAGCTAGAGGAGGAGGTATTTTTAGAATAAAACAGCATCTAGCTGGGACAAAGGGGGATGTTGGTGCTTGTTTAAAAGTTCCTTTTGATCTTCAATACTTGATGAGAGAATCACTAAAAGACATTGGGATAAAGAATAAAGAGAAGGCTGATTCTAGTAAGTATAATACTCCCTACAGTGCTCCCGTTCATGGATTTGAGGGAGATATGTTAAATGAAGATAGTGAAGAGTTTCGTCCATCAGAAATTCACATAAATGAAGGTAGGTTTGGCAGTAAAAAACAAAGTACAATGCTAGACAAATCAAAAAGAAAAAAATCTATTGGGTTTGGTGACTATTTTGCTCCTAGGACAATTGGTGGATCTCAACCATCAATTAGGAGTTGTTTAGCTGGAAAAGATGCGACGTGGAGAGCAGACATGGCTTTTGCAAGATTCTTTTATGATGCTTGCATCCCAATTAATGTTGTAAATTCAATTTATCTTCAGCCTTTGGTGGATGCTATAGCTGCAATTGGGCATGGGTATAAACACCCAAATGATCATGGTTTGCGTGTCAATTTGTTAAGAGATGCTAAAAAGGAAGTGCAACTTCTTGTTGATAGTTACAGAAAGATTTGGGAAAATGTTGGATGTACCTTAATGGATGATGGTTGGATTGATAATTCACATAGGCCATTGATCAATTTTATGGTGTATTGTCCTAAGGGAGTTTGTTTTGTGAAATCAGTTGATGCTTCAGATGTTGTGAAGGATGCTGGGACATTGTTGAAGATGTTTGAGGAGGTAGCTTTATGGATTTGGCCAAATAGTATTGTCCATTTTGTCTCAAACAATGGATCCAATTATAAAGTTGTTGGAAGAATGTTGTCTGAGAAATATCCGAGTATTACTTGGTCACCCTGTGTAGCACATAGCATAAATTTGGTGTTAAAAGACATAGCTGAGATGGATCACATAGTTTATCTTGCGAGACGTGCTTTTGAGGTGACAAAGTTTATATATAATCATACATTCTTGATAGCTTAGTTGAGGAAAAGACAGGTAATATACCTTTAGCTCATGTTCTTGTCAAGTCATAACATAATATGCATTTTTTTATAATTGACTAACATCTATTATTTATCAATTGAACAGGGTTGGAAAGAAATTGTTTGTCCGGGCGCAACCCGTTTTGCTACAACTTTCATTGTAATGAGAAGCATTCATGAGCACAAACATGACTTGCAAGCAATGGTGACAGATAGGTCATTTGTCGATTCTCGATATGCAAAAAGTAATAAAGGAAAATATGTTGTTGACATAATTCTAGATAACGATTTTTGGGATGATATTGGTAAGATATCCAAAGTTGTGAGTCCATTGACACGCTTATTGTTTACTCAAATGAGAAGCCAGTAATAGGATATGTGTATGATGACATGTATAGAGCGAAAAATGCAATTAAGAAGTTGTTTAAGAATAAAAAGAGATTGTACAAGTCTTATACACGAATCATTAAGCTCTGCTAGAATAGGACGTTGCGTCGTGATATCCATGCTGTGGCTTATTATTTGAATCCTGCCTTTAAATATGACGAAAATTTTTTTTGCGTCAAGCCATAAGTCATGAGTGGTTTCCTTGATACTATTGACAATAAAGCAAGTGCTTTCAATTTGAACAAGACAAGGTTAATGGAAGAGAGTGGATTATATTCAAATCGGGAGGAAAGCTTTTCTTGTGGGCTTGCTCTTGAAACTGCCAAAACCACATGTCCTGGTACGTAATAGTTATAAAATTCATGAGTTCTTTTGTTTTTAAGTCTAATTTATTTATTATGTTTAATTTTCAATGAGATGAATGGTGGAGATCATTTGGGTATAGTACTCCAAATTTGCAAAAGTTTGCAATAAAAATTCTTAGCCAAACTTCAAGCTCTTCGGGATGTGAATGAAATTGGAGTGTTTTTGAGCGCATACATACTAAAAAGAGGAATAGATTGGAGCATCAAAGGTTGAATGTAACACCCCACTTGAGGTACATACTCAAGATTTGCTGTATTGCTTACCTGTTCATTGGTTCAGTTTTAATTGAGTTTGTATGTTGAGTGTTTGCCCTGAAAATTATGAAGACTTGGCGAAATGTTGTGTTACCGACTTCGCCAGGGCGAAGAAGAATCTTCACCGCGGCAAAGAGGTGCTGCAACCACGGAGTAGCTGCTGGAGTGTTTTGCCGCGGCAATGGAATTGTCTTCGCCGCGACGACGGGTCGACTGAAAAGTTTTGTTAAGTTTTAGATATTTTTTTCCGTAAGGGCAATTTGACCATTCTACCCCTAATTAGCAGGAAAAGTGAGGAGTAAAATATAAGAAAATTTTATGGACAATATGGTTGTATGGGGGCGTGTTTGTAAGGAATCAAAGGATATGGATGACATTTCTAAGAAAGAGTAAGGGCAAAATGAGAATGCTTGTGTATAAGTTGAGCTAAAAAGGGGTTAAGTGTAGAGAATCTTTCATTTCATCCATTTCCACCGCCTCTTCCATTCTCTACTTTTTCTCACATTTCCGTCAATCTTCCAAGGATTTCTAAGGACTTTTTTGAGTAAATTTTAGTAGAGTTTTAATCTAAAGCATCCTAAGGTAAGGATTTTTGCTTTAGATGAGAGTTTTATTATGTTTTGGTTAAGGTCTTATGTTGTGATTGTTATTTAAAGTTGTAGAGAGAAATCAAGCTACCAAAGGAAAGGAGAAGTATTAGAGAAGCTATTTCCTCACAAGGTAAGTAAATCCTAGTTAAGTTGAGATTTGAGAATTTAATTGAGTAGAGATTTTGTATGTATATGTATGTTTTATATTTGTTGAGATGGATGTAGAAGTATGGAGGTTGCTTGATGTTGGGTTGAGTTTGATTGAAGTGGAATGAAGTTTTGAGCAAATTTATAGAAGTGTTTTCCTTTGACAGGGAAATTAGAGAGTATAAGGGAGCCTTTCTCCCATTTTGGATGATTAAAGAAAAGAGAAAAGTTATAGTTAAAGTAGAGATTTATATGCACATGAGTTGCATGATGAAATGGTCAAGAGAAGCATGAGTAATAGTAAAAAGCCTTAATTTTTGCTACATAGCATAATTGCCTCTCATAAGTGCATTAATGAACATGAGTTATCTATATGCATTAATCATGCATTAATTATGCATTAGAAAGAGAGAGTAGAGAAAGTGAGTTTAACCTACTCTAAGAGTAGAAAGAAAGAAAGAGAGAGAATGAGCACTAGAGAATAAAGAGAAAGTAGTGCTAGACAAGAGAATAGAGTAGGTTGTGCAATGGGGAACCCGTGAGTAATGGGTAGAGTATTCCCGCATGTACGCAGCGTTGAGAGAGCGGCACGAGTATAAGAGAGAAGTGGTGTAGCCCGTGAGAGTGCATGCGGATGAGGGCTATACCCGAGTTTACCCGAGAGAGAGATTATGTACTCACATGGCCAAGGGTTCCGAATCCATGCATAACCGAGTCTGATCGGCTATTCGACTAGAATGAGTAAAAGTCACGGAGAGTGAGAGTGAGTCCCAGCTGTGCCTCCAGTCAGATGGGGCAGTGACTTGCTAGAGAGAGGGAGAGTTAATAGAAAAGAAAGAGAAACATAGAGAGAGAAACCGATAGAGAAAGCAAAGAGAGTAATGGGAATTGTAAGGAAAGAATTAGAGAAAGAGTTACGGGGATAGATGAGTAGAGGATTTATTTACTGAGCATTAGTTGTGCTCATCCCGTTGTTTTTCATGTTTTGCAGGATCTAGGTGAGGACACGGTCGGATGGACGGGGGCAAGCGAAGGGAAATGGCTACACTGTCCACCTTGTTTTTGGTGCTTTTGTACATGATATAACGTTTTGTGTAAAGAATGTATATGTTTAATAAAATAAAAATTTGGGCCCAACTATTTATATGATTTTACATGTGTTTTCATTATGTATATTTTATGAGTATATGCGTAGAATGTAGTTATTACATTGAATGATCTTGTTTTCGTTTACTATCTATTGTTATTATCTATTATTTTCCTTGATATTTTACTTGTCATGCTTTTAATATTTCATTATGGTATTTTAGGAAGTGTTACAAGAGAATAAGTTTCGATCCAATTGATTATGAAAGTATCGACAAAACTGAAGGTTGGATAGTTGACGATGAAGAGAAGGTCAATGAACTTAATTATGAGGAGTCGGAACAAATATTATATGGAGAATGATCTATTCCTACTAGAGTTGCTAATCACCCTTCTTTTTATGATTCAACCGATGGTTCAGAAGGTTGGTTTCAATTATTTAAGCAACTTAGTATCTATTTAAATTAAATTACAAGTTTTAACTTATGATTTCTATTTTTTACTGAAATTTACGTAGATGATGGTGATGAATTTTAATGCTAGTGTGTGAAGCTCAATCAACATGGAAGACGGATCAAAGAAAAAACACTTGCATCAAATGTTTTGTTATTAATTATTATGTATTTTGTCATTTAATATGTAAATACAACATCATGTTTAGATTTGGACTTTAAATTATTGTTAAATACTTAAATTATGTTGAGATTATTATTGAATTTGAACTTTAAATCATGTTAGACAGTAATTAAGTTATTATTGTCTTATTAAAAAATAGAAATCTAAAAAAAACAAGGTTTTTTTTTAAAATATGTTAACATCATCATGATATGTGATGACGCCACCGATCTAACCGACAGTTGAACCGTAACCTGAGTAGCAGAGCGGATTGCCCTCCGATCCGACTTTTAAAACAATGAACATCTCTTACCGTTAAAATTATGGGCAAATATAATTGCAATGGTCAAACTTGGTTTTCCATCCATTTTAATAGAAAAAACAAACAAGGGGTGTTCTTGATAGTTTTCGTAGTTATAGGATATAAAAGTCAATTTTTGGAATTTCAGGGTGTAATGCATCATCCGCTGAAAATTGATGAAAATTTGAACACATGATCCCACTAAGGCAGTATGATACGGCTATTACTAACTGTTCCTAACCGTCAAAAGAATCGCCATGTGTCCCTCTAAACCTTCCAAATTTACTCGTATCTAACTTCATTAACAGACATATTGAGAAGTTGGCTCCAAAGAATAGAGCTTCACAAAACAGCAGTAATGGATAAAGCTCTTCATTTCTCAGCTCACAAAAATAAATAGAGCTCTTCCCACACTTACCTGCTTCCAAAAATTTGAAAATTGAAGACACGACATGAACCTTTTAGACATTGAGGGTAGAGAGCATGCCTCCAGTTGCTGTTGGTATCACAACCTCCCAACCAGGTCCTTTAAGAGGAAAAAGAGCATCTGCATTGGGCTTTTTCTCTTCATCATCTGATGGAACTCCCATTAGATCATTTCTATCCAACACCTTCTCCAGATCTTCATCACTAATATCTGTCTGAATCATTTTGTCTTCGGCAGTTTCTTCGTCTTTAAGAAGTGCCAGTAGATCCTCTTCCTAAAATTAACAACAAATATATCAATGATAGGGAAAAGCCAACCATTGCCATATGAATGTATAACGCACATGATCATTCACATATATCAGATTGCAACAAAGTAGAGCTATTATAGAATTAAATTTATAAAACCTAAAGCCAAAAGGCACACTGTAATGAAAGAAGATGTGTTCAGAGAGAGCAAAAACATAGTCAAGCTAAGAAACTACATCCATTGGATTCCCAAAAATCCTTGAGTGAATTGCAGCATACTCAATAAAGAACTGTCAGGACAACATACACTAATTAACATAATTGCAAAATAAAGATTTAAAAAACACACCTCCAAGATATCTGTACCATTGCCCATGATCCGTTCTTGATGGAACTGCCCTTTCCCGATCACAACATGCTCAAGCTTCAACTTACTAAAAGCTCTTTTCAAAATCCGACCCTGTTAACACACACATCCTCAACTTACTACAAATACTCAAAATAGCGTTAACTTCTAGAAAGCCAAAAGACAAAGACCATCATTTAATTACCTCAACAGATTGAGCTGTTGCAAGCCTGTAAACATGAACAGGCTTGGTTTGGCCAATCCTATGACATCTATCCATAGCCTGTAAATCCATTTGAGGGTTCTGGATGCATATTAAACATAATGAATTCATTTAGAGCTTCCTGACTTGATTAAAGAAACTTAAAAGAAAATGAAGTTCAAAAAGAAAGAAAAAAGAAACTGAAGTTCAAGGGTTAAAAAAGGATATACCCAGTCACTGTCATACAGTATACAGGTATCAGCTGCAGTGAGGTTAATACCCAGTCCACCAGCTCTAGTGCTCAGAATAAATATCCTACATTTGGAGTTGACATCATTGAACTCCTCAATCTGTTGGCAAAAGATAATTAGGTAATCCACAAAATTTATTTAAACTTTATCAACAGTTATCTAACACAAACAAAGAATACCAAAAGATGATGCGAATATACAGAGAGAGACTTAATCCACCCCTGAGCTTTTGGTCTACAAGAGTCAAGATCCTGGCCTTTCAAGCACTAGGAAATACCTCCCTCAAACTAACTGCGGTTAATTAAATCCTAACTCTAAAACAACATTCTTTTATGTAGAAACAAAAATGCCCTTAAGGTGACATTAACCCGAAAAAATATAATATATAAAATATACCTATTCTGCCCTTACATGGTTTAAAGTCTTTTAGAATTAGAGGATCTATTCCATTAGTTTAAACTGCAGGATTTAGACCTAGTAGATCCAAACGCCAGGGTGGTAACTGCAATTATCTCAGATATACTGAAAAATTTAGTGTTGTCACCAAGCAAAAAAGACATCCTCTGTCAACACAAATATGGTAGTAAAAGAAAAAACAAATATTTTTCAAAACCTAAAAAATTTACATTTTACTCAATAAGGAAAAATAACTCCCAACAGAGTGACTATAAACCTATAGACAATAAAAGAACTGATATCAATGAAAGCTCTACAAACAAATTAATATGTAACCCTCATTATACTTGGCAGCTTTTTGCCGTCATATAATTCCAATGAAATACCAAAAATTTACATAATTAACAGTTTTTTGAGCTAGTTCGGAAATTTTTGTGCATACCTAAATCCAAGATTTGAAAACAATAAATTTATCATTTATACAAATACATGAAATAAAAAACAGTAAGGTGGAACAAACCTGTCTTTTCCTATCATTTAACTTCATGCTGCCATCAATTCTACAAACTTCAAATCCCTTTTCATTAAAATAATAGTCCATTATATCCAAAACCTTAGTCCATTGAGAGAAGATGAGGACCTGTTTGCAGAGAAAATTGAAGATAAGCAGAGCTAAATGTAACAAGAAATACACAAACTTACAATAAATATATGTCATACTTTGTGCTTGCGGGCAAATAGCTGAGCCAGCAACCTATCCAGCAAGCGGAATTTACCACACTGTTCAACAATCTGCTCGACAGGTGGGTAAAATACTGTTGAAAGGTCCAAAAGTTGGAGTGAGTCATGCAGTAGACCAGTCACAGTAGAATCACTACGTGGATTGTAAAGAAGATACCTGAGTCACTAAATGCAGACTCTAAGAGGTCAGGATGGTTGCAGTTCTTCCGAAGTTGAATCATCAAATTGTTAAGTTTTCTTTTCATGCCTCCTCCTACAACATTACAGATTGTAAATAAGCAGAGACAATTTACACAAAATATTTAAAAAAAAAAAAAAAAAAGACAGATAGAAGAAGATTGAAATCTACCATCAGATGTAATAACCATCAAGAGCATCCATGAAATGGAAAAGAATTTCTAAAACTGACATATCCTATGCTCAACCAATATCCCAACTGACCTTTAACTCCATCATAAAACAAAGAACAGAAAAAAAACTCCACGGGACCATTAAATAATTAAACAATAAAAGCATTAAGACATTCTTTAACATTCCAGAACCTATCATTGCAAGATTCGAGTAATTAAGCTATCTGATCCTTTAAGACAACTATACAGGGAATACCTATAAGACCCTTGGTGGAAAGATGCGAGATGGTTAATTGTAAGGTCATGGTGATAACTTTTTTTTTTTCAATCAATCAAGACAAGTATTGATGCAGTGACAAATTTATCCTTTCATGCTTAGAAGTTAAACTATCCTTGCAACTACCCAATTTAAACATTGCCTCATCAGAACATTTTCCTGGAATATGTTTCTTAAATCACCTGAAATTCTTGCCTGTTAATAATAAAAACATGAAGTCTTAACATATCAATACATATCAAAGAATTCCGCAAAATAACTCCAATCAGATATACACCAATAGGAAGGTTCATCATGAAAAGTCAGATAACAGGTGGCACCTTCTCTTCTATTAAACTGATATCATAATATGGCTACCAATATCAAGGGAGATCTTATACCTGTGGCCACCTTCTCAAGTAAGTAATTTTCCAATGTCTTATTGACTAAATGATCCTGGAAGTTTCTTTGATGCTCAGTCATGGTAGCATATAATATGATCTCCTTTTTACGAGGGAGCAGCTGCTCAACATCAGACTTCATTCTTCGAAGAAGAAAGGGGCGTAATATAGCATGGAGTTTAGCTACCACCTGTGCGTGATAGAATCCTTGATTTTTATTCATAAAGGAATGTTTAATAAAAGTAAAGACGCTATGTAACAAGGATTCATACTTGTGCTCTTCTCTTCTCTTCAACCTCTTCTTTTGGAGCTTCAGAGTTGCACTTTCCTGACAAATCAAACCTGAATACAAAGATGTCATTAACTAAGAGTTTATCATTCACATGTGTAATCATCATACATATAAAAAACCATCAGTGAGATATCCATAACTGGGAGCAGGATTAAACTTTGACACACACCAGCATAAACAGCAGTTTTATGCGTCCATACTGTGTTCTAAAAATGAAGGAAAGACAATGCTTTTGAGAATTCTTATATACACTAACACTCTCATACCACAACCTATTTCCCATAACCAATTGCATAGGGCTTATTCACTTTTGATGTTCTCTTTAGTTATTTTTCATTTTCTCGGTTTGGTGATTGCATTTATTAAAATCTAGGTCACAAAGACAAGAATATATATGGAGAGGCTTTTAGTTAGCAGAAAATTATGAAGTGAATTTCAAAAGAAAAGGCCAGGATTACTCAGCCCCTAATCTTTTTAACAAAAGACGTATACATAGATAATGATATTGAATTGATAGCGTCACCCAAGGTAACTCCACTCTGAAAAAGTGGCCAAAACCCAATCCATTACAATATTTAGGAACCATAGAGGACATTTTGGTTCCATTGTATACTTCGAAACACTAAACGCAGTTTTTGAAATAGTGTAAAACCAAAAGCCAAAAACTAAAATATAGAATTTCCCTTTATTTTGTATAACTTGAAAATCTATATGGTGAATTTCAAAAGACGAATATATAGATAATGACAATGAATCAATAAATTGCCCAAGGTAACTCCACTTCGAAAAGGTGGCCAAAATTCAAACCATTGCAACATTATGGAACCATAGATGACATTAATTGGCTCCAAGTATATTTCATTTAATTTATAGATCTGAAAGAAGTAAAGAACAGAAGACCGCATATAGCCCTTTGGATGAATGCACAAAGTCATGCACTCAAATTGAATGTAGGTGGACATACGGTACACTTCTTTTCTTTTTATTTTACAACCGAAAATCCTTTAATCTTTTCTAGGTATTCACCAAGTCCTAAACTAGTAACTACTTTCAAACCTTACAGCCATAATGGCTAGAAAACTTTTAGAGTATAATATCCCAAGTAGATGGTCAAGAGATTTGAAGCTTCTTGGTCGAAATCAAGGGTTTTTACCACTTAACCCAACTCTTGGGGCTAGTTTCTTTTCTTAATAGAAAGTAAAAGCATTAAGATAAGGTGCATTTACTCAGGTCTCTATGGCCATTATCAACAAAGATCACATGGTTGGAATATAATAAGTAATAGGTTAATAGGAAATGCATACAAACCATGACTGAAATTCTTCAAGGGATGAAAAGATATCAGGCAAAATGAAATGTAACAATGACCAAAGCTCGGACAAATTATTCTGCAGTGGCGTCCCGGTTAATAGAAGCTTATTTCCCATAGGTAAATGTTTCAATTCCTTCAGCAGTTTGCACTTCGAATTTTTCAACCTGTGCCCCTTTATGCAAAGATACAGTTAAGATTGAATAAAGTCAAATTACTCATCCTAAAGGTTCCATTAATATATATTTGGAGAGGCAACCAAATTTGTGAATTACTTATAAGACTTACCTCATCAATAACAACATATTTCCAATTGTAATGCCTTAAAGATTTTCTTGCATCAAATAATGCAACCTCATAAGAAGTGACAACTATAGGGAATTTTGGGCCGATTTCACGAGGCATGTGTTTCCTTCGTAGTTCTTCCCTCTCTTTCTTGCTTCCGTGGTAAACAATTGCATTCATTGAGGGCACAAACCTATCAAAACATTTCCAGAAGAACATAATAACACTCAAAAGATTGTCTTGATCCATATACTGGTATATAGAAAATTGACCATATAAAGTTACCTTGAAATCTCATTCACCCAATTTGAGAGAGTAGAAAGTGGGGCAATTACTAAATAGGGTCCATTTAATCCATTTCCTTTTAAATGTGCAAGGAAACCAATTGTTTGAATTGTCTTTCCAAGGCCCATTTGATCTGCAAGAATTCCATTCAACCCATTTTGCCACAATGAGATCAACCACTTAACACCTTTGATTTGATAAGATTTCAATTTTCCACCAGTCAACAAAGGCACGAGTTCTCTCTGCTCTTTATGAACTCTTTCTTCCTCATTCAGGCTCTCATCTTCAGCTATTCCTCCTTCCTTAGATCTTGTTAGCATTGCTGCAACTGCTCTCTTGGCCTTCCTCTGATGATGTCACATAATTTAATAAGATATCAAAACAATCTAAAATGCATCCCATCACTGTTTTAATAGGCCAAAATATAATATCATGCAATATATCCACATGGTAAAAGTAAAGAAAATATTACAGTATTGCATTGGGTTGCTGCTTTTCTTTTTGATCCACGGCCTTTCTTTTTCATCACAGGTTCACTCTCCTGTTCCACTCCATTCTAGCAATGTGATTCATACCAAACTTAATCAGCCATGAGAAAAAATAGTTCTTAACTAAGAAGATTCATCTATAAAGGAAGCTTGAGAGGGTACATTTGTGATGTCTTCCATGTTGTCCAGCAAAAACTCTGTGTACATCTGTGTTTGAGTGAGGAGCTCATCCAACTTGGTAAACTGCATGTCATTCAAACAGGCTTCATTCTTGGGCTCTTTCTCTTGCTCCCCATCTTCTCCCACCCGAGCTTCTAGTAACTTTACCTCCTCCTCTATAATGGATTTAGATATAAGAAAGGCACCTTCAACTTTTGTATTTAAACGTGTTTCTTCATCTAACTTGACTCCAATACTGTCCTTGCATATGTCCTTTGCTCAAAGGAAAAAGGTAACAGAGTCAATCAAAATTTCAGATATGATCTCTACGGCAAAGCTCATTGATACAGATTGAATCAAATGCAAACCCAAACAAGTAGATATCACACATTCACACAACTCTCTGACATAGTACCTAATTCCTACATTTTCCAAAATTTTGAGTAAAAAATAGAGGTGCGACACCACACGTTGAGTATAAAAGTGAAAACCCAAACACTTGAGAGAAGTATTAGCCAGCCTTTTTCATTTACAAAAGACAATAAAATAAAACATAAAGAGAGGATAAAGTACTTGAGCCTTAAAAATGGAAGCTACTTTCAAGTCCTTTTCCTTTCCTTCTCAAGAATCTCAACATTAATTTTTACAGCACAAAAAGAACCTTGAACAGACTTTTCTACTTTCCCACGTTATCCAAAGAACCAAAGGGTAACAAAAAGAATAAATAGATAGATACGGTAAAGCGAAAGCAAACCTCATCTTCAAGGACCGAAGTAGGAGACTCAGCAGAAGCATCAGCGTTGTTGATTTCGTCCTCGGCCACCATTTCGAACCCTAAAAATGGGTACAGTAATCAACAAATTCTCCGTGAGAATGAGATTTTCTTTACATAAAACGCATTGAAACAAAAAGTAATTAGAAAAAAAATTCATTTCCAGAACCGTTAAGCCTAGGGCTTCGGCTTATCCCACACATAACACAGTTAAAAATGATATTTCTGAAGAAATCAAAGCACGAAATGTATGAACAACAACCGCACTTACCAGTAGCTTTTACAAGTTAAAATGGCAAAGAAACGGAGCCTCGCCACAACAGAGCAGACCAGACCAGAAGAAATGGGACGTCTGCAAGAAATAACAATGGTAGGACACTAAAAAAGTTTAACTTTTAAATAAATAAACCACATTATTTATTTTTAATTGGTTCATTGGCCATCGGGTTTGGGCGGGAAAACTAGTGTTTAACTTTACCCTAAAAAATGCAATTAATTACTGTTCCAACCAGCTGAGTGTTGCCAGTTGTCTTGGCAGGATTTTATATTTTTATTTATAAATAAATGCAAATTTCGGTGCCTTATTTGGGTTATATTGGGGTTTTCCTTGAGGAGTATAACTGTTTCCCCGAATTAATGGAGCATGCTTAATTGATATGTCCAATGGCTTTGGATTGTGTGAGATCTTCACTATTCAACTACTCAGACACTGTTCACCGTATATTCTTTTTTATAATAAAATAAACAATTTCACTGGAGCATACTACTATGAAGGCTACTGTACTGGCGTCTTTCTCCCTTTGACAGTACTGACCCATTTTGTGGGGGACATGAACGCATGTATTGAACCCGAACTGCATCTCCAATGGGACACCATTGTCCAAATTTTGCAAGAACCATATATTAAAAGCTATACCAATTTGGTGTGGATGGGTAGTATCACACCAATTTAATGTAATGCTATTTATCTACATCAATTTGTTGTGATATTATTTTTCTACACTAAACATCTTTTATTTTCTTATTTTTTCTATTTAATTTTTTTAATATTTATATTTATGTTAATCATTTATAATAATTGTATAATTAAAAAAATGATAAAAAATTAAAAACAATACTTTATTACAATGCAAATATTAAACTTCAATTACTCAAAATAAATTGTCACTAATTTAAAAACACTTAAATTAAAAGAAAATACAATATAAACTATAATAACAATTTAGTATTATGGTATATTAAATTATTATCAATATAAAATTTTACTTTTGTGTTTTTTTTTTTTTGTGATATTTTATATTAGATTTAATGTTTTTTTATATATTAAATATAATGTTTACTTGATTTAGTAAATGTTTAATCTTATTAAATTAGTATAATTTTCAAAGTTATTATTAGTAGTTAATTAATATAATATTTAATAAATATATAAAAAATAATTACTAAAATAAATTAATTTTTTAGAATTAATAGAAATAAAAAAATAGAACATTTAAAAAAATATCCCATTTGATATAATATTTGGTGTAATGAATTGAAGATGTAATAGAAAAATAGTGTGAAAGTTGCACCAATTTGGTGTTTGTGGTTGTAGTCTTGGAGATGGTCTAAGGGGTTGGTCTACGGTCAAAGAGGTTTGCTCTATTTTTTTAGTTTTTGGGTTTAAAACTTGAGACCTCGTCCTTTGAATTTGTAGGGTATTCAATAAACCTCGAAAATTAGTTAAGGTACGCACAAACTGTGATGGCTTATTTGATCTTTTGGTCTTGTAGGATGTTCAATAGATTCCGAATATTAATCGAAGTGTGCTCAAACTAGTTTTGATACATCGATTACAAAAAAAAAAAAAAAAAAATGTATGTATTGACTAATGTCCACATTAAAGATATTGAAGTATTTTGCTCCGAATTAAAGAGTTTTCAAGATTAAAATTGTTATATATGATAAATAAATAGAGTGCTCATGTATGCGATTTGCGACCTATTCACCAAACAAGTGCCAATGCCAGTGAGAGACCAATTGACCGAAAACAATAGATTTTCTGACAAGAAGAGGAAATAAGTATAGCAAGAGACGCAAGTTAATACAGTACTTTTATTGTCATTTTTCCAATTATAAGATTTACTGAAAAATCTAAAGTCTCAGACTTCTTACATTAATTTCCCAAAGATTTTCTCACAATGACCTTTTTGATAAGAGGCCTTTGACACAAATTTCTTTTGAGAATCCATTACAAATACTGTGCTGGGAGAAAGAAGAAATAAACATAATGAAACTTTGCTGGCGAAGTTTTGGCAGAATGTCTACTAACATCTGTAAATGGACAAAATAGGTGACAATGAAACTGAATGCAGTTGAGGGTAGTCTGCTCACACTACTATACCAATAGAATTCAGGATTGGTGACAAAGATTTTCGAATCCCATGTATTCTCTATTCTCCAACTTCTCAACCATGTTTTCGATGCCCACTCCACCTGCAATATATGATTAGAAAATCGATAATTTTGTGCTATCCTCCAGAAATTTGAAATTAAACATCTTTGTTTGAAGTTGCGCTTTCAAATTAAATCAAAGAAGCTGAAGAACCTTTTACCTAAACTGATGGCACTCACAAAGATTGTTAAAGCTAGTATAAAAATGATTATTGAAGTCCTGCCAAGGAATGCAATTAACTTTCTCACTACATGCTGACCAGTGAAGGCAGCTATTGTCGCAACCAAAACAAAATAAGCAGCTGCAGCCAAGTAGATATAGAGCCAGATTAATCTTGATATATTATATAATAGAAATAGTTAAATATGAGTTTCACTTCTGGCAAATGATTCTACTTGTATGTTTCACTGCTATCACTTACCATACGGGACAGGGAAACGGTTGAGAAGATAATATTGCACAACTGACATTGAGGATGAAAATGCCATTGCAAATGTTGATGTGGCACTTGCTACCTGCAAAAAAATGTACAAATTTTGTGAGTTGGTGTTCATATCCTTCTGCAAAAAGGTGTACACTATGCCCCTCCACCACTTGCCCTTCCCTGTTTCAGGCGGTTTGGGATGAGGTGCGGTATAGCATGTAGGAGATTGAGAGGGTTGAACATGTCCTCTAAACTGTGGCCATTTGAGTTGATTTGGACAATGGCAAGGTACTAAACTCTTACTTATTAGTTTGTTGTGTGTTAGAGTTGATTTGCATTTCATATGAATAATAAAGTTGAATATCAGATTTTGTTGCAAGTGTAATCTAATTCACCCTTCTACTAAAGCGCCATAAGGTTATGGCAATAGATTGAGTGATATTCAAAACTGGGGGTGGGGATAGGAAACATATATTTGACTATTGGAAATGATATGAAACTTATTGCAAGTATAAAATGTTTATCTTTCTATGTCTTCTGGTGACCATTTCCTTCCATCACCTTTTTTCGTTTATTGAAGGAGCTTGACAATAGTAGATGCATACCTGAGGGGGAATTCCCAATTCAAGAAAAAGTGGTCCCAAGATAAAACCTCCTCCTAGCCCAAGTAATCCACCCACCATACCAGCTACTATCCCACAGGAACAGTAAAACAAAACCTGATGTATCTTCCAATTTGTACTTTCTTTTCCCTTTGATGCAATCACCCTCTTTCCTTTGTACAAGTATATAGCTTCGAAGAGTGTAACAGAGGCCAGCAATAGGTACCTACAAATGCAGGATTTGTGATGAATGGATCTAATCAATGAGAAAACATAACTTTTCAAATTGTTGAAGCATTCTCCACATCATAAGTGAAGGCATCCTGGATGAGCTTCTTAGTGAAAATTGGCTATAGAAAGTTTATTTTTATCATATTCATGCATCACAATCTTGCGCAGGCCAGTGCCTAGAGGCTAACAATTCAAAGGTGCTTCTAGTATTATGAATTACTTGTTTCGGCTGGATGGAGATGGACATACCATTTCCACAAATACTGGGTTTTAACCGATTAAAGCTTGATTGTAATTTTTTCATATAATCAAACAACCCACACCATCCCTCTCTTTGCATAAAAAACAAGTTCACTTATATCCCTCTCCAAGGTTGTATAAAGGGGATTGATTCCTATGCCTCTTACTCCACTGCAAGAGAGATCCAAACCAGATTGAACTATTTGTTTAATGCTTTACTAAATATTTCCAACTCATTGGTAAATTAATTTAAAGAGGCTAAATTAGGAACAACATTGCATCATATTATAATCTGCTTACGATTATTTGATGATAAGAATTACTAGAAACTAGAAAACCATATAGGCGCCACTCTAGGTTAGCCAATTCCTATTAAATCAAGGTAGGAAAGGAAAATTTTCTTTAGGGAGGAGAGTTTTAAGATCTCATACTTAGGATCAAAAGGTTATCTGCTCAGTGGAGGAATGTTTTTCCAGAATGCAAATTCTATCTCCCCTGAAGTCCTGCTATCACTCACATTTAAAATATAAGATGTTCGTTTTTGAAATTGTAAGAGCTTAATAGGATATAACATAAAAAAAATAGGATGAGATTCTAGTGAACAGTTTTCTGATCCAATCTTGAGTAAGTTTCTTCATCTTTTCCCCTCTCTCCTTTATATTTTTAAGTTCCAAATATTAAGCGGCCTTGCTTTCATGCGTATTGTATAGGTAAATTCATTGAAGGAGTATTACAATTGAGGTGGTAGAACTTACCTGCAAGGAGTTCAGAATCCAGTATGCAATGGAGCAGGTTTCAACGTATTCCTGCATAGAGATTCATAAATGCCATAAGAGTAAAAAACTAAACATAAGGGCAAAATAATGGTGATTTGCAATTGCAGGATAACTCTTACTAAAACTGATTAGAAAGAGAGGAGGAACTTTTTGGCATTTGGTTGCCAAATCTAAAGGAAGTTTATTCATTGTGAAGAAAAATTGATTACCTTAGCGATTTGAACAACAAGAAAACCTATCCACACATACACAAGCAATGATAACTCCTTCCAGTAAATGTTTTGGATCAGGGAAACCTGGATCAAAACAATAAGAAATTGACATGTTTTAAAGAATTTTTTGAACAGATACTGCTACTGTATAAAATAATAAAATTTATTGTACTCACCTCTTCATCGTGTAAGTCAGCCGGACCACTCGGTAGACGTTTGTAATCTTGTTCTTGACCATCTGCAGTTGAGATTTTTATCAATGACATTTAACGAAACCCCATATATGATCAGTTTCTTTGGCTTGGCATTTATCACAAGACATTCAAGTAAATGGTTTATCCTCTTTGATCATATATGTGGGTCTCTAAGCAGATTGGGGAAAATTAAATAACCCTTCCAGAATGTAGTTTGAATCTAAATCTGTATGATATTGAATATCTGAACTCAACATTTGCTCTAGTAATATCAGCAATTTTACCAACAAAAAGAAAATTAACGTATAATAATTTATTCATATTTCTATTTTTCTTAGAGTAGAAGGTTCCCAAATGTCAAATGAAAGTTTTATTAACAGGATTGTTGATCACTGCTCTTTTCGTATTGGATTTTTAAATGGGTCAGATCCATGACAAAGCTCCAAAAAAACTCTACGCTTATGGCAGGACTGTGTATGGGAAGGACACTCACCGACGGGTTTGGACTCAGATTCCAACGCCTTGGCTGCTTCCTGTTAGTCCAACAGAATCTCAAATTCATCATTAATAAGTTGCAAATAATTCATAAAAGCTCAAGATTAGTAAGTAGAAAATTTAATACCTGCTTCATTAATGTCTCTCTTTTCCATGTTTCTATGCCTTTCATCAACGCTTTTGTTGATGTACCTGCAGCCATATATAGCTGGCGTTAGTTTCTTTATTGAGAAATTAATTGAAACAGGATAAAGGGTAATTATATGGTTGGAGATTAATTGAAATTACCCAAGAAGAGGATGATGAGTAGAACAGTGACCATCCAATCTGCAAACATGACATTGAAGGCAACTCCAATGCTGATTCCTAACATGAGCATAGGCTGAAATAGCAGTGCCAGGTCATAATCAATGAGAGGCATCTCCAGAGTTGGGTGCCTCAGTCTCAGGTTGTAGTAAACTGTTGATCCAGCTGCTCCCATGATCATGCCTACAAAAACAATTCACAATTATATATTAATTATAGCACAAACTATAATCATACATTTTTTTTTTTCAATATTTAGACCACTCCAAAAATTAGATGCACCTCACAGCATAAAATCTATCAATTTAAAAAACTATACTCTGTTAGCTCTGTATACATGTATGAGCATGAATCCTTTAGCAGTGTTCTTATAATTTCTGGGAAGAAACTTAAATTATACATGCTTGAATGCACCAAATTGAGTTTTCGTGATCTTCTGAGTGAAAAACTAGTTGGACGTACATATATATAGGTTATATCTCTACGAATTGATCTGTACAAATTGACAATGAAATTAAATAAAATTGAAGAAAGCTTTTAGGTACTGACATTTAGAGATGGCGGTGGCAGACTTGGGGTCAAAACCAATGATCAAAGTGAGCATAGGAACGAAAATTCCGCCACCTCCAACTCCTCCAACGCTACCCAATGCCGCACCAAAGAATCCAACTATTGATCCTACTACAATTTTCCACCCAAACTTCATCTCCTGCTCAACCAGTATTCAATGTGATTCACTTACTTTAAAACACTAAAACGGAAAAGTAGTACACAAACTAGCTGAAGCTAGCTGCAATAAGCTTTCCTCTTGTTAGGATGTTATTGCTCTACAACCAGAAATATAACTGATAAAACACCATTAAAATTGTAGGAAAATAGAAAACGAGTGAAAAGCTCACCGGCCAAACAGGTTCATAAGAAGACTTGCCACCCTGCCAAAAGAAATGTACTACTCTAAGTAAAAGTGCTGGTCTCATTTCTCTCTGATCAGCAAAAACTTGATCCGGATCTTTATCCTTCAGTAATCTCTCTGCACCCACCATTTGTTCCGTCATCACTAAACCCAGAAACACCATCCCTGCAGCAGCTGCTGCTGCTAAAGCTCTGCGATTCATCCGAGTTTGAGCCATGTAGATAGCTTCCAACTTTTAAGCAAGAGTGAGTGAACGTACAACGAGGGACGAGACTTACTATGAGATTTATTTCTAGATTTTTAATTTCTATGCCCTCAGAGTTACGACCACAGTTGAACAAAAGTGGAGAAAATATGCAGAAATGAGAAGTGCACTTCTTTAGTACGTGCCTAGCTCTACATTTATAAACTCTCTCTGTATCTCAATGACACGGAATACATCACCCTGTGGTCCATTCAGAAGGACACTTTTTTTATTTTCAAATTACAGAATCTCCTTCACCTATGAACTGTTTCTTTCTTTATTTTTTTCTTCTTTGGGTGAAAGCAACTGCTTTTATCATTAGTAGAAATAAAAAAATAAGTAAAAATTGATGTAAAAACTCTAAATGTTTGAGTTGTGCTAGCGCAATTATCAAAATTTTCTATTGAAAATGCCTAATATTTTCATCATTTCTGTTTACTCATTGGCCAACCCTTGCCAATTATTGGTTTTACATATGCTGATTATGTTGCCTCTTAAAGTTCCTCGTTCTAATTTTTACTGATCAAAATCGAAAGCTGGTTCAGAATTTGAATTCTAATGTCACCCCTGATCACGTTCTTGATAGTATAGCATCTGATGGAGGAAATACTAGAACCATTCAAGCCCAGTAAGGATTTAGTGAGACACAAGATATTTCGTGGTTATTAGCAGTTTTGTTATCTTTTATAACCATGAGAATTAAGTATCCTCAAACTCGTACTACCAGTGTCTTTCATTACATATATAGATTCTCACTTTCAGTTAATGCCTCCAAATGCTGAATCTTGCGTCAATTATTCACATTCCTCAACTACTGAATGCTTTTCACTGCATCGTGATTCTCTAAGACAAGGCAAGGAGGGTAATCAAAAGCACAATAACAGGGTTTTGTTTTGTCTGCATTCTTTTCACTTCTACTGCGTCTTGAATTTTTTTTAATTTTTACTGAACACCAATAAACATAGAGAATACGACCCTTGATGCATATAAAACCATAGTCAATAAGTTGTCCCCACCATACAACAGTAACGTTTCAACTCTCTCTTTCTAAATCCTATGGTTTGTAAATCAAATCCAGCCTTCTAAACTTTATACACCATGGAAGTTTCATAGCTGTTTCCTCTTCTTGGCATTACTAACCTTGTGATTTTATTGATCTCAACTAAGAGAAGCTGTTTAAATGGTTTACATGATTACACAAACTAAGCCAATAAAAGTAAGTAGCTTGGTGGTTTAAAAGATTTTGCGTGTAATTAATAGAATCAGCAGACATATATACTGCAACTGTTATTTATGCGATTTCAACGCTTCAGTAATTAATCCTAACGTAGATAGGTAATTGATGAGTGAGCTAAAGTACAAATGGCAAAAGCAGATGAAGGTAAGTTAGTGATTTGAAATATAAAAAAAGAAGGAAAATTTCCTTCCTTGTTATTATGTCTTTTGTTTTTAGTATTTCTCTTTTTAGAGACAAGTTGACAAGTAAAATCAAAATCAAGCAACCCTAAAACGAACAAGGTTATCAGTCGAGGAAATTTCGGAGAAGCAACTTTAGGTTTAGAAACAAAGCAGCAGGAAAATGTTCAAAATTTGACTTTCGGGGCAAGGGCATGCATGTCAACTTAATGATATCAGTACTGCTATTACGCCGATTAATAGCAGCCATGAAGCTTCATGGCTGCTTCTGTTGGTCTTGGCTTCTTCATTACCGTTTTATAATTTCCACTTCCAGACAAAACTCTTCCTAAATTGTTGTCTTCCATCCACGACAACCTGATCATTAATATTCATAGAACAGATTCTGGATTTTGCAGCTTTAATTCTGGCATAGGTATGGAAGAATTTAGTGCAGCGATCCCCATCCTTCAACCAAGAGATACGAGCACGTTCTTTCCAAAAAATGTGTTGCCTGTGTAAGGCTTGCATTAGAGTTTGCTTGGCAGTAACCTCTTCGTAAAATCTGGTAGAACTAATGCCATGAGAGGAAATCTCCTGCTGAATACTTTCTAAAGCTTTTCTAACTTGTTCAACATTAGAATGAATATTCCCAAAGACTGCATGATTCCATGTTCATGGCTGCTTCTGTTGGTCTTGGCTTCTTCATTACCGTTTTATAATTTCCACTTCCAGACAAAACTCTTCCTAAATTGTTGTCTTCCATTCAGTTCTATCTTCACTGTGTTCATTTTATGTCACTGTGTGGTTAGTACTTAGTATCTATTCTGAGACACTAAAAGCTTTACTCTCTGGACATCATTCCCTTGTCGAAGAGGCAAAGTAAAACATGCCCTCTTTAAGTTTCGTCTCTTTTTCTCAAGAGACAAACACCACAGACATGATACATAACTTATGGGCTAACACATTATAGTTAACTCGGTGTGCGAGAAAACCCAAGATTGGTTCTTGGACCTTAGAATAAGCCCAGTTATTGGGAATCTTATGGGTTGTTTAGGAATGTCCAAGATGTGGGTTACCGTTGAAACAATCAATTGATGTTGATGGCGGGGCAATCAATGGTAAGTGTTGGGCTGGCCTTATTCAATCACTCTGGCA
Source organism: Pistacia atlantica (assembly GCA_026229545.1). NCBI lineage: Eukaryota > Viridiplantae > Streptophyta > Magnoliopsida > Sapindales > Anacardiaceae > Pistacia > Pistacia atlantica. Next base: position 24,666,792 of record CM047901.1, on the reverse strand, counting down.
TTGATTTTTATGTGAACAGTGGCTGGCTATACAGGATTCCTCAATTGATTCAACAGAAGATTGTGCCTCATTTTTGCAAGTTATAGTTGCACCGGCTACAGTACTAAGAAATGATTAATGTCATTGATTATTTGATTAAAGTAATGATTATGGTATTAAAGCAAATAATTCCTCTCCTAGTAAGGATAAGTAATTAACAAAATTGAGAAATCCACTGCCAAGGAAATCATGGAATGGTTGAATGGAGGATGGCCAAATAGAGTTGTTCTAAGTTCTAACCAAGTTAATCATGTAGTTGTAAAATCTGTTTAAGAACTTCAATTTTTGTGTGCTGCAAATTCAATGCTTCTGCATTGGATTGTACAGATTTTTGTTGACGACAAAACATTATTAAAGCAATCCATATCAAACGTAAAAAAAGGAGATCTCCTCAAAAGACGTGCGTCAGAAGTTCTAAACACATAATAAGGGTACTTGAACAAAATACAAATCTGACGGCCGGCCTTGCCCAAACACCAATTCTGGCTCACATCTTAATCAAACAACAAACTCAGCTCCTTAATACTAGAAAGCAAATAGAGGATAAACATAACACATCACATCAGGGTCATAAAATAGCAACAATTAAGCTCCTAGAAATCTTTCCTACACACATTGCAAGTTCAGAGTTTCAGTGAACTAGCTTTCTAGCTACCATTCTCCTGGGAAAGTGACCTTTCTGAAATTCAGTATTCACGATCAAGATCTCGAGTACGCTCCCTGTCACGTGACTCAGACACTGCACGGTCATAACGGTAATCATCCTCCTCCATTTGATCATATCGATCATGATCACTATCATGATATTGATTATAACGATCATGGTCACCGTGACCATAACTACGATGACGTTCATAATGGTCAGGGTGTTCATACCACTCACCATCATCTTCATCACCATGATCATAGTCCCTTTCCCCATGTCGATCCCGATCATGTTTTGATTCAATACGATCATAGTCATCCCTATCGCGGGAATATCCACGGTCCTGGTCAATGTCACCAAGTTCATAATCTTTGCTCCTTTCCCTTTCACGAAGGCGATCACGATCACGCTCATGATCACGTCCACGGTCTCTTTCTTTGCCCCGCTCATGATCACGTCCACGGTCTCGACCATGATCACGATCACGAGTTCGGTCGCGTTCTCTATCACGGTCCCGACCCCGGTCTCTCTCCCTTTCTCTGTTCCTGTCACGATCTCTATGGTGTCGATCATCTCTGTGATCACGCTCCCTTGGCCTGTCATGAGAGCGCTCGCGGGACTTCTCTCGTTCCCTCTCTTTGTCCCTTCCTCTTTCACGGGATTTTTCTCTATACAAGTTATTATACAGTATCAATCACAAATACATGACACCCAAACCTTAGGCATTTAAAAATCTTCAAACAACTTTAACAGTATAAAGATGCCATGACAAAGGCCTTAAGATGAGAATTTATCCTAAAATTTTCACAGTAGTTTTCAGTAAACAGAAAAAACCTTAACCAAAAAATTAAATGATTTGGACTAAATAAGCCTTTGGTCAAAGATATTATTTTACAAACAAAATATATGGTAATGCCTAAAATATAAAATAAGATAAGCAGAAAAATATAGGTAAATCCTACCGGTCACCATGCCGATCCTCTCGTATCCTCGGCTCCTCAGACCGAGATGGTGGTCTTGACTGTTCTTGTTCCCTGACAAGTTAAAGATGATTAAGGGAAACATGTTACATTTCACCCAAAAACAGATTAAGAAAATCTCTTCAAAACACATTCTGATAAAATGACATTGGACAAGACAATTAGAAGTGATCAAGCCCCGCATCATAATACTTGATATATAGCTTAGCAGGTAGAGAATCAATTTTCCCAGAGTTCATCATATGATGCATGGTTGCAGTTTACCTTCCAGAAAACCTCTGATTAACTTCTTCACCTCCAACCCTGGTTGTTCCAAGTCCACCACCTAGTCTGCGAGGACGCCAATTTGGAACTGTTCTACCACGCTCAACATCTACAAGCACCCTTCTGCCATCAAGCTTCCTCCCATCAGCTTGTTTGTACGCAGCTGTGAGATGTAAAGGAGTTGTGCTTTTTTAGAAAACAGTTCAAAAGCATATCAGACCGAAACTAACAAGTGCATAATACAGAAGCAACCTTTCATATCCCGCGTATGCATGTATTCGATGAACGCATAGCCTTTGGGTTTATTTGTCTCTTTATCAGTAACCAAACGGACCTGAGAAGCTCAAAGCAAAAGAGAAAAAAAAATATGAACCACAGTTACAGGAGAAAACTAGACCTCAAGAGGGATCAGAAATTCATGACAAACACTTTGTACTTTCTGTAACCAAGTGACAACCCTACACAGAGGTAGAAATAGTAAATCCTAAATGGCACGGCAGACAGGCGCTATGCCTCATTAGCCGTGCTCACCTTTTTATCATAGGAATTGCCTCGCGAGATGCATCACCACCATTGCTAGAGTTGCAGATTAACTGATGTATTGTAGCAAATTTACCAATTGTTGAACAGACTAGACCTCCCCTTACCAGGGAATAAATGTTTTAAATGACAAAACTGTTGTAGATAATATAGATAATACAGAAAATACCGGTACATCTTCTCAACTGCTGATAGGATTTTTGATAGCCTTTAAAGCCAAAAGTAAAATTTAGTAGCAAGTAATGCATACTATAAATTCAAATAAAAGAGAAAGAGATGCTAATACTCCCTACATATTTTACCCACTGCAGGAAAAACAACAGATGATGGTCTCCTTTTGTAGCTCGAAAATAAAGGCCAAAAGGCACAATGCATCACTGCTCTGGTCAACTTAAAATTTCAGCTTTACTGTGCAGGATGAAGCACCATCTTTGGAATGGAAGTTGTAGGAAATGGGAACAAAAATTCATTTGCAGAACAGAGTAATAAGCCCCCTTACCAGAGGTTGACTTAATACTACAAAAGAATATCTAAAGAGTGGAAGAATGCCTTTTCTCTCTTTATTTCCCCCCCAAAAAAATTGAAGAAAGCCCCTGTCCCATAATGATTCCTAAATCAAACTATACCAAAAGAAAGTTATTAAAGGATTAATTGAACAAAATACCGTACACTGTAACCGAAAAAGCGGCAAGTAACACCTTAGCTATTATTCCAACTTGCACACTCCATTCGATGGTATATAATTGAACAGGGAGATGTCAACATTCTCTCTCTCACGATTACTATAGATGTTGAAGAGAACATACCCTTGTAATCACTAACTACACTTACCATCCACGAATTCTTGCAACTGTCATCTATTACTATAATCAATGTAATTGAGAGTGGATTTCAGAACCACTTTAAAGACATGGCAAGAATACAGGCAAAATTGAACAAGCTTAAATTTATAGTACAAAAAGAACTTAAGTTTTGTCACAAAAAATTGCAAACACAAATCATAAAAGTCTCAAATCTTGATTTTATAAAAATAAACCATTTTGGAAAGTAAACAGAAAGAAAAAAGTGGCACATAACCTCTTACCAAACCCATTGGGGATGCTCAAAAATACCTACCCGTTTAATTGGTCCATAAGACTCAAACTCCCTTTTGATTCTACTCTCGGTGGTCTCGTAACTCTGCAAGCATACAAAATAACTAATATATCATAGAGGAAAAATTAAGAAAAAAATGAAGAAAGATAACAAGTAGGATATTTATCGCTTACAAGCCTAGCGACAAACAATGTCTTGTATGGATCTCCTGAAATATTTGGGTCACTACTGGGGTCATCTGCAGAAACAGGGAATATATTGTATCAGAGAAACAAAACTTTTAAGACTTTGAAAACATCAAATCCGCCTTTATATGAACTTTATAGAAGAAAGGTGGCATTACATTTCTGAAGTTCTTCAGCAGCCTTTTCTGCACCCTTCTCCAGTCGTAACTTATGGATTCTAGCTCTTCTTTGTGCCTGAAGCCAGAAAAACGATTTAAGAGGGGAAAAAAAAAAAAAGAAGAAGAAGAAAGAAAGAGCAGTTCTCTCTTGAGATGAACAAGCAACTCAAATGATAAATATGTCTAAATTAAACGAGGTCAATAACCAAGCAAGTTTTATTGTTTCAGATATATCCATTAGCTCCACTAACCAATAATACCAACTGTTAGGAGAAGCATCTTTAGAGATGACAGCCTTATGCAGAATACCCAAAGTTACAATAAATTTCCAAACCAAAATGTCGGTAAATATATCCAAAGATAGGTGAATCTATAATAATACTTTGAATTTGAAAAGACACTTCAATCCGTAGAAAAGATAAAACTTGTCATCTAATCACCATTTATACCTTCAAGGAAGCATTAATAGCCTTAACTACTTGAAATACTTTGGAAAAAAAGCAGAAGTTATATACAGATAAACAACGAAATGCTTTAATTATATGGAATCCTGTTCAAATAGAAGTTATATACAGATAAACAATGAAATGCTTTAATTATATGGAATCCTGCTCAAATAGATTAACTAACAGGCATTAGCTTTGATATATAAAACAAGAAACATAAATAGGAGCGATCATAGATGTCACATAAAATGCAGATTTAGAAATTGAATAAAGTCATATAATAAAAAGAAGGAATCTTTATTACAGGAGTTTCAGCCTCTGGTACAGGTGGAGCATACTCGGGATCTCCTGGCTCAGCAAAGTTACTCACAAACTGCGCCATTCCTGAAAAAAAAAAAAAAAAAAATTTAATACAGCACCTCAACAGAATCAATAGTTGCTAATCAATATCAAAAGAATACCCATCATGATGGTATTGTAATTTCGTAGGACCTATAAGTGGTGGGCATTTTCTTTTCTCAATAGCCGGTTTATACTCCAGTGGGGGTCGAGGCTCAAATAACTTCAGAAGATTTGCTGTTAAGCCAGTAGGATGACTTTGCCCAATCTGCGCAAAATAGACAAAAGTCTTGATCACATCCATGCAAGAAAAAAGTTAAAAGAAAACGGAAAAACAGAATTTAGGTTGTGTGCTTGTTTAGAAAGGGGGGTTTCAAATAGCAAAATCATATTTCTTTGCTCAAGTAAAATCAATAAAGAAACACAAATAACTCAATTGCACTATCTTGCAATCAGGAGCAGAACTTGAACTTATATATCCTCTAGGTAGAAAGAAAAGCAATTTAAAAACGCTTACCAAACGGATATTGAATCAAAATTAATCTAAAAACTTTCAATTCCTCATTCCTGTCACCTAATTTCCTCCAATATTTTCATTATTGTTTTATAACCTATATACTAACACATGGGTCTACAGGACCGATTAAAACCTAATAACTTGGTTAAAAAACCAAATAATATCAAATAATATTATATATAGCACAAAATCCTTTAGAACTACTAATGATTACAAGATAAAACATGTAAATCCACATTAATCTATACAAAAGATCAAATGACCTAAAATCATCAGATATTAACATCAAAACAAAGAACCTCAAAATTTTCATGAAACAAAAACGAGGTGTAATAAAACACCAACCAGCTTAAGCTGAAGGACATTGGCGCGGTTCTGAGCCTTGGTACGGGCCTGAACGGCGGCGTTTTGGTTGCGCATGAAGGGATCGTTGTAGTCTCCCATGTTGTAAGAGATCGGGGCTAAACTAGGGTTTTAGAAGCAATCGAGGGTTGATGATGAGATTATTAAGAAGATAACATGAGACAGTTCGATCTCTGTTTATTAGGGTCGAGTTGAGTGAGTTCGGGTGAAAAGTGAAAATGGAGCCTGCGAGCGGCAGCCGAAAGGGAGAGGAAAGTGTCGAGAAGGTATTTATAGACTGACTGACTGACTGTACTTAAAAATGCAGCATGTAGTTTCTCAACTCATAGATTTGAGTTGATACGATGCCGTTTAGCACATTAGTTTGGTGCATGAAAAGTAACGCTACACCTATATTATCATTTACCCAATTTATATTGATAATAATGTGATAATATATCTCAATCACATACATTTTTAATTATTTTTAATTTTTAATATTATAATATAATAAAAATAATATAAATTATAGTATAAATATAGTATTATTTATGCATTAATATCATTAAAATTTAAATCACATTGAAGTATTTTTTTATTATACAAATCTTAAAAAAAAAAAAAAAAGAGAGAAACGGTGTAAATATCAGTAAGTGGGCTGAGCCTTTTTGTTTGATTAAGTAATTTTATTTTATGGAAAATAAGAATAAAAGCTGGTTATATTAAAAAAACCCATCTCATAAGGGGTTTAGAAATCGGTCATTGTCTTAGTTCTAAGGTATATAGAGATTAATTGAGATTGATATAAACTAGTTAGAACACTTTTTATTATAAAAAAAAAAATAATGTAAAGGTTAGTTATGTTCATGATTATGAAAACACCCTTTTTTTTTTTTTTGGGTTGGAGTACCACATAAACATAGTAGTAATCTTCCTCTATCAAATATCTGTCTTTGAAAAAAAAAATTAATTGATTTATCATATTTTTACCCTTATCAATTATCATTGTTATTTTCTTTTAAGTCCTTTTTAGTAGTCCTTATTTATAATTTTTTTTTATTTTCAAAATAATTATAAAAATTAAAAGTAGGACCAGAAAAGCAAAACTTTTTAACATTATTAGTAACTATCAAATGTAGAGCCTTGCAGTTGCAGGCCACTCACAACATTAACATACTTGAAATTTACTTGAACTAAAAAAATGGTAAATATAATACCATTTTTTTTTGATTGAGAGCGTTCGGATCAGCTTACGAGTACCTCAACATGACCATTTTAAGTGTGTAATACCAATAAATATAAACAATATATATGCATCATATAAACTAATGAATAGAATACATTAAAAAAATCCTAACTCAAAAGTTAAACAAAGAAATTAACCACCACATAGAGAAAAGTGTGTTATTAAAAAGATTGAAACGTTTAATTTTGTTGATTATAATGTATATTAATAGAAGGTAGTAGTGTAAAAATACATCTGATAGAAAAAATTAATTCAGTTAATTTAATTAAAGAAGGTCACCATTTACATGTTACAACCCAATCAATGACTTCAATCTGACCTAAATTCAACCCCCCAGATATAACTAAAAAGAATGACAATGAAAAACAAGAAACGCAATATTAAGGTAATAATCGTTGTGATCTCAAATACATGATCACAAAAATGGCCGTAGTTAGTAAATTCAAGCTCATCCATTCTTGTAGTTAGGGTGCTCATGTATTGTGCTTTTGTTGGACAGGAGTACTACCAAGTTCACGGGACTCAGCCCCATACTCACTGCTAAATTCTTGGCTACCCAAAGCCACCTGTCTGAACTTCTTCATGTCAGCAGAATATGAAGATGAACTATATTCAGTGCTTCCCATTGAGGCACCAAAGACGGAGCTCTGTCCAGGCTTTACACCATCATGTAAGTCTTCTAGCGAAGAATCTCCTTCCAGAGCACGAACTATCTGCTTTCCATTATTAGTGTATGATTATGTGTTTAATTATGAGTCTAATTAATAATAAATCATCCATCTCATACCCATTCCCATTCCATACCTGGCTCATTTTTGGGCGCTTTCTACCAGAGTGTCGCACGCTAGCAACAGCACAGGCTACCATGCGTGCCATTTCATGAGGTTCATAGTTATTCTCCAAGCGAGGATCCACCAACCGATCATAATTTCCACTCTCCAGTGCTTCATTTGCAACTGATCTAGCCTGTATGTTATTTGATGTCTTACCTTAGTAAATTTTGCTCAAAATAATTTCATTCTATATTGCAAGATACTTAATTCAGAAGAGAGGACTCACCCAGTCTACTAAACTATCTTCCATCATAGTTATATCAACAGGTTTCCTTCCAGTTATGAGCTCCAGAAGCATGACACCATATGAGAAAACATCAGATTTTTCTGTTAATTTACCACTTGATGCATATTCTGGAGCCAAATACCTGCATTTGCACATTGTCAGCTTCCCAACTTAGTGGTCTCAAAATTCAGATTCACCATATTCTCTAAATTGCATACAAGGGACTGTTTAAAGCAGATTCTACCCTTCTGCTACCCAAATTTCATCCTCGCTTCAGTTGGTCCTGCTATGCTATTATAAACCGACTCTTGTCCTACCTCATTTTAATTATCTTCTATATATATATATATATATAACTGATGCCTGATGACTGATTCAAAGATACATAACTGGTTGCTGATGTTGTTACATTATAACATTGTTATAATTCAAATGTATGGACACAAAATTCAGAGAATAACACATATTTTGTAAATCAAAAGTGAATGCTACACATTCATCTTTCTTGAAAATGCTCCAAACTAAAACCTTAATCAGAAACTTGAAATGGTATTATTTACCCGAAAGTTCCCATGACGCGAGTAGAGACATGGGTGTGGTTGTCAGAAGACAGTTTCGCCAATCCAAAGTCTGCCACCTGTGTGAGAAGTATTGCAGCATGATTAATTAGCTTGGTGTGCTTAATTAACTATCATAGCAGATATTAAGGCATCATTATGGCTCCTTTTAGTCTACATCTCTTTAAAAGAACATACAAATTGTTAAGGAAACAGATACCATGGCCTCAAAGTTGTTGTCAAGGAGAATATTAGCAGCCTTGATGTCCCGATGGATAATCCGCGGGTGGCCTGCAAGCAACATTCCACAAACTAATGAGACTAGAACATGCAGAAAAACATGAAGAGAGACAGAGATAGGCTATGTTGTCTTACAATCTTCGTGAAGGTAAGCAAGTCCTTTTGCAGACCCTAGTGCAATACGAAGCCTAGTAGGCCAATCCATAACTGGTCGATCCTTTCCTGCGACCAAAAATTGTAAGAGGACGAGGCAGTAGCATAATCAACTTTTAGTAACTGCTTATTTTTCTGGGTGACAACACCAGAAACTTAAAGCACAATGTTCTTCAATCAAAGATTATATATCTCCCACTTTATTTATCTTTCACGGCTGTGAAATTTCCATTTAAGGTTTCTTCTTGCAATTCAGAATGTATATGTACCCGAACTTTGGTGGGGTAGAAGACTATCATGTCAAAAATGAAGTGTAAAATTAACTTGATGATGGAGGAAAACAGAGGAAACGAAAAAAAAGAAAATTACCATGAAGATGAAATTCCATAGTCTTGTTGGGAAGAAATTCATAGACCAGAAGGCGTTGCCCTCCAGTAATACAATATCCAACAAGTGATACAAGATGGCGATGATGGACACGGCTAATGATTTCAACTTCAGCTTGGAATTCTCGCTCTCCTTGACCACTACCTATCTTCAGGCTTTTAACTGCAATCTCCTTTCCATTAGGCAACACACCCTTGTGAACATAACCAAATCCACCTTGACCCAACAGATTGGATTGCGCAAATCCCCCTGTTGCAGCTGCTAGCTCTTCATAAGTAAAAGTACTTTGGTTAAATCCAAGAGCAATATTTGGGGATGGAGGAGGCAAGGGGGGACGCATTGGGCCAGAGTATTGGGAGCTCATTTCTCCACTGCTTATCATATGTGGAGGTGCTGGAGAAGAATGCCAGCCACCACCACCTGGTGGTGGGGGCATCTTACCACCATCTCCTCCTTGGGGATGCCAGTTCGGATTTCCTCCCTGCCAGTTTGGATGTGGTGAACTGTTGTAATATGGGTCAACTGCTTGCAAATAATACAAACATAATTAATTTTAATTACCATGAGCTTCCTTTCCATTCATATGTTAAAAAAAAATTATTGCTACACAAGGAAGGACCTTTATATCGGTTGGACTGATGATCATAATATGGCATTGGTTGTTGATGGTGTTGTAGATGGCGCTTTTTCTTCTTCCTCCTATTCTTTATAGCACAAAGGGCGATTAAAGCAACGAGAAGTAACCCCAAACCAAGTGCTCCTGCTACAGTATATATGAGGTAATTGTCAGACGATGAAGATGAGGAAGATGATGATGATCTTGGAGGCGGTGGTGGTGAAACTTTCTTTGCTGGTGGTGGCGGGGAATGATGAGGCGGTGGAGGTGGAGTAAATGTAGTGGGCGGTGTACGTGGAGTATTAGTATTACCAGTAGGAGAAGGAGGTGAATGAGGGGGACTCTGTGGAGGTGGTGGTGACGATGAGGACGATGAACCTGGAGGTGAGTTTCCAGCATCTGGAGGTGAGTTTCCAGAATCTGGTGGTGGTGATGAAGAAGGTGGAGGCGATGAAGGAGGGGGAGAGGAAGGAGGGGGAGAGGAAGGTGGAGGAGACGAAGGTGGAGGAGACGAAGGTGGAGGAGATGATGGCGGGGGAGAAGAAGGAGGAGGAGAGGAAGACGATGAAGAATTACTATTGCCACTGTTATTGTTATTATTATTATTATCATTACTAGTATTATTGGAAGAAGAAGAATTATTGTCTGATGGCGGTGGAGTATCTGGAGCTGGGGCACTGCTGTTGCTCATTGTATCAGCTAAAGAACTGCCGCCCAGGAAACTCCACCTCTCCCAGAACTTCCCGTCTCAGGTTTTGAGGACCCTGAAGACGAATGAAACAAATATTATTGCAGGAATTGAATAAATGAAAATGCACAATGTAATGTGTAGAATGTTTCAAGTCTGTTACCACTATAATGGGATGATCTAATGTTCTTCCTCCAACACCATGAACAACACAAAAAACAATTAAATATTCACATGCAACACTAGTTTCAAGGAATTTCAAGTAAAAACATTTGCTATAAACACTAGTCTTGACAATTAAAAATTCAATATAGATATGCAATAACCATATCTAATGGGTAGAGAAAGATTTACCTGAATGAAGAAGATACAAAGGGTCTCAAAAGGGAAGAGAGAGAAAGGTTTTGCTTGGTGAAATTCCTATTCTAGATAGGGAAACATGTCAATCCAATGTAGCTTGCGTCTCTCTCTCTTTCTTCTGTATTAGCCAATCTTAGTTTAGTTTGAGTTGGTTATTGCTTTTACCATTTCCTGCCTGCAGTTTTTGCTTAAGCTATCACAGCCTTTAATTTCCTTCTAACATGGCCTAATTCTTTCAAATATAGACTTATCTCCACCATTTACGCTCGGCTTTACGTAACAAAGACAACCTCGTATTAACTAATTAGTCAACTACTTTTTACTATACAACTATGATTAACTACAACATTGAGCTCTTTATTTACATTCATTCTATCCAACTGGAAACAACCACCTTCCACGAACGGGACTCCTTTTTTTATGAGGATATTGGATGGATACAGTTTTGTTGATGCTTTTAGTTTCGGTCAAGACAACAAGAAGATAGGCTATTGGGTAACATCATAATATGATTTTATCTTCAATCAAATCCCAACACAGCATATATATATATATAACCAAAAACCCAATACTATTACCATATAACTTGAAGAAAAATCAACTTGCCGTGACTGCAATTGCACTCGGGAAGAAACCATGTACATGATTCCATTACGATACAGGAAGGACCATCAAGATTGAAGCTTCTAGACCTTTCTCAAATTTGAACAGAATATATTCAATATGCAAATATGCAATAATGCAAACTTCAAAAACTAACCACAGCTATCACAATGAACAAGAAACCATTTATAACATCTCACAACTATAGTCACAGCAATTGATCTGAACAGAACCTAAAAATTGAAGAAGATTCCATTTCTCAATGTTTCAAAGATATAGAAACAACATAGCTCAATATCACAAGATTTAGAAACATCATAGTTCAATATCACAAGATTTATAAACATCATGGTTCAACATCACTGGGCTCAAACAAAGTAAAGACGACATCAAAATTAAAGCTTCATCTAGTCCTAAACTTTGAATAGTAGTTCATGATCTAAATTCCACAACTAATCTGGAGTTTCTAGTTGGAATTTCCGAAAATCATCGTCCAAAACTTCCAGAGAGTGGAACTCACAATGAAATCTGCTTACACAGCTAACTGTGCACAGCCACAAGGCTATTTATATAAGGCAGAAAAGTCTCAAAATCTTCAGTCCTCTCCTCACTTAACAATTCCACCTTCTGTTCTCTCACATGATAACCAATAACCCTCCTTGGGAGCAAAATTATCAACATGTCATCATTAACACATGTCAAAACACGGCAATCAGAAACTGTTTCCCCCACAACTTCAGATTTAAGAGGAATTACACACTTCAGGCTCATAGCCATATTGCCATAAACATTTAACATGCATTTTCCATCTTGTATTTGAGGAAGGATGTAACACAATTCCCCATACATCTGCATCAGAGCACCATGTGATTCAATGCTAGAAAGGAGTGGCAAAATCCCATAGAGCTCGTTCTTCGAATCAAAAGCTAGAACTGGACCAGTTAATGTCTTCCAATAGACAACGTTCTTCATGTAGAACCCATTACGACTCAGATTCAAGGCAACGGGTTCAACCGCATATTGTATCAGCAACCCTCCAAGAGTTTGAGCTCTTTGAGTAAATCTCAAAAAACAAAACTGAGAAACCATTTAAAGTAACAGGGACAGCACACACAATCTCATAATTTGCAGAAAAGTTCAATACAGTAGGGTCAAATGCAAGTGCTATTGCCGTTTCAGGAGTATGGCACAAATTTGGCTCAGGAAGCACTTCCCAGTCCTCAGTCACAGGATTGCACATGTAGTAGACAGACTCATCATTACGGCTTTGGCAGCATACCAATCCGTTGCATGTGGCTCTGATACAAACACATTCAGGCAAGAACTCCAGGGAGGGACTGGGAATGCTGTAAGCATCTCGATTGAATGAGATGAAGGAGGTGTCTGAATGAGGAGATTGACAAAGAAGGCCAGAAATATCTTTAAAGTGGGTAGTTTGCATGTGAGCCAGAAAAGGACTACTTATCCACCGGTTCCACTCTTTAGAAACAGCTCTGAACCTGCAAAGCGATTTTGCTGGTAGGAAGGGAAGAGCATGCTGCTTTATGACCTCTTCCAGGGGTGGACAATCCTTTGGCTCAAGGTAGAACCTTCTTTTCATAGGTTGATGATATTCAAAATCAGACTTATATTCGTGATGAAAGACTTCTTCCACTGTCTTGTTATTCTGTATAATCTCCATTACACCTACAACTAAAGATGAATAGATTAGTCAGAGTAAAACACAATTTGATTTACTTGCTAAATAGCCTAGCAATGTGAGACGCTTAAGTACATAGCAAAAAATAAAATAAAAAATTCATCCATCAAACTGGCCATAACGTAGTAAAAATCAAGCATGACACCAACTTAAGAAAAAATTAGCACTAATCAGAACCAGCAGACCTATTAGCATATAAATTGAAAAACAAAAACGTATTCAACTTCACTATACATGAGTACTGGCCACAAGCATATATATTAACAGAAATCAATGGTCAGTTCATGTTATCCGGCAATGAGAAAAACCCATTTACCAAGAACAATTAAAGATTCTAATCCCTCTCAATCGACTAACAGACTTGAAAAGAAAGATGATAGCAAAGAAAAACTCACCAGTGCTGTACGAAGTTAATGAAATCACTTCAAAATGGATCTCCACAGACACTTAATTTCTCAACCCTCACCTGTTTACAGAATAATTTTCTTTTGAGCTGTGAACAGAAGTTTAAAACGAAAATCTTTATATATATACAGTGTCACCTAATGCTCACAAAAGCAACCCATTCCAAAGATTAGTAGGCACACAAGGACCAAACAAATTAACGCAAGTAAATAAATCTTGATCTTCAAGCAAAGATTACTTGCTACGCAAGGCACCAAAAAAAGAAGGTAATTAAATTAATTTAGTGTACTAGCTATACTAAAAAAATTTCAGTTAATTTTTTTTTTTTTTAAAATTCCCTAATCTTTTTTCCCCAGTTAACAAATATATATAACCCGAATTGACCCAAACAAAAGTCAAGCAAACCAATTACCTAAACAAGAAAATTCACAGACTTCATAAAGAAACAGAGGATGCAGCAATTTTACATCAAACTATGAGAATCCAGAACAAAAACTTAAACAAAAACAAACGAACCAAGACATATCAAGAATGCAAAAAAGATTTAACACCCAGAAATGAAGTACCAAGATCGACTCTTTTTTTTTTTTTAAACGGAAACAAAAAAAATAGGTAAAAAAAAAACCCACAAAAAGAAGCATTCAAAGAGTGAGAACACTACCTGTGAAAGCAAGAGATGAAGACTGAAAACGTCGCAAGCGAAGAGAGAAACAGAGAGTATTTATGGTGAGAAAATTTCAGCGTGTTATGCAAGTCGCTCTCTCCTGGTTTTGAAAGTGTTACTTACTAACTACTGACACAACATTACTCACGAGTTATATGAGAGAAGTCAGCACAGGTGGCTTCGTTTAATTGGATAAAATGGCGTCAAGTCATCCATTTAAGGTCAATAGTGCCCGAATTACAAGTTGGGATTTTGTAAAGATCGCGTACAATTTAATTTACCTACCAAGTCCTTGAGGGCTAAGCAAAAGGATTTACTGTAGTACTTTTTATGAATAAAAGATTCCTTTATGCGGACGATATTTTTTAATATTTTTGCTATTATTTTTAGTCTTTTAATGAGTTCATCGGACGACGTTAAAAACAAATTATTTATGTTTAAAATGTTATTTTATTAAGCAATAATAAATTTACCAATTGAGAATGTAATTTTATAAATTTTTTATATAAATTGCTGTTTATTATTTTGAATATTTTATACGTGTAAATCCTAAATTTACACGAGGAAAACTATATTACCTGAATTAATTAATTATTAGATATTCTAACGCCAAGAATCTGCCAAAGATTTTAGACATGCGCGCTGGTGATGTCATCTGCTTTGCAAAGACTCGGGGATTTTAATTTTCTGCCAAAGATTTTAGACATGCGCGCTAGTGATGTCATCTGCTTTGCAAAGACTCTTTTCTGGTGACATCATTACATTATTGGAAATATAATTTCATTTATTTGTTTTTAATAATTTTTTGTCAGTCTATTAATTATTCGTGGTGGAATGATGAATATTCCTCCTACCATGATGGACGAAAATATCCTTAATTGCTACCAAAATAGAGACATTTGCATATAGGCAAAATCAAGAGATAAATGTAAATATAATTGTTAAGGAGGTACCCAAATTAGGAGATTTACGATGGGACTCGAGAAACTAGAAAATTACTCCTTTTCGACTATAATAAATGTCACTGTTACTCTTCCACGATATCTCAATTTGTATCTCTATATTTATCAATAAGTGGCATTAATTACTAAATTACCCTCACAACTCTAATCTCTTCACATACATGGTAAGCCATTATCTAAGACTTTTTTTTTAATCCAGAATGTCCAAACTAGTTTGCGCATATTTTAACTAGTTCCTTGAGAACTGAAGTTAACAGCCCTCAACTAGTCCTTCCTTATTGGTAGTCGTAAAGATTCAAACTTAAAATTTCTTGAATAATACATTCCAAGAGTCCCAAACAAACCGCTAAGCTACCTAAAGTTAGTTATCAAGTCTTAAATAGCATGGAATTTAGTCTTTTTACTTGTTTTTTCCTATTTTGTCAGGTTGTTAATCACTTCTTTAAGAAGTTGTATTCCAATTCTATTTAAACAAAGTCATGAATACAGTAGCAGTGTGGATAAAATTTAATAAAGTTATTAACCCACTTTCCCCTTCTGACGTTACCAATTTATATTCCTAGGTAGCAGAAAAATGCCGTACCACATTCTTAGCTCAACGCATTAACAGAACAGAAGACAACAGGCTGGTTATCCATGTAAGTTCACACCAATATAAAATCCAAAATCATAATAGTGATATTATATTTCCCTGAAAAGCCCATCTAATGATAAAGAGTTTAATCAGTAAATGAAAGGAGCAATGTTGCTACAAACATAAAAGCTCTAAATAAACATAACCAAAACACACAACTATTAAGTTCCAAACCATGACGGCCTCTAAAGTTAATTTTAGGGCTGTGCGGTAGTGCAAGAAGAGGGATTAACTAGATATCAACAAGGCTATTCACGTAAGAAACGATCTTACCACTGATGATAGAAGATTCATTCATAAGGATTTTGGCTTCTCTTGTCTTCATGTCATATGAATAAAGTGTTTTCCCTGACTGAAGCACCAAATTATCATCTTGTGCATACAACACACCATCTGGATTAAAAACAGCCCCGCCAAGAGCAGAATCGTCTAAAGTGATAAAGTGTGTTTCCCATGTCTTGATATTACTATGCATTTGCATTGTATTTGTGTATGTATTAGATAACACTTTAACATACAGCTTCTGATGAGATACCGACAACCCGCAAAGTTTACCATTGATCACGCCCAAGGTCCCACCACCATAGTAGAGTTGTGACCGCTCGATTGTGAGATCAAAAGCAAGAATTTTAGTATTCCTTGCTGTCCAATAAATAATACCATTTGCATGAACACCTGAATTTGGCTGGATCTTGCAACTCCCAAGGAAAATCTCACCAGAAGTTCTCCAGGATCCTTCAGCAGAGGAATATATCTCAAATTCGTATCCATCAAGTTCTGATGGAAAGGCACAAACAAGCTTGTACTCAGCCGTAAATTTCAATACTGATGGTTCAAAAATGAGCACAACAGCAGGTTCAGGGCCATGATAATTTTCTGGTTTAGGAAGCTTTTGCCATTGTTTGGTAGCAGGATTGCAAATGTAGTAAGCATTGTAGTCAGTGAGACCCTGGCAGCAAAGTAATCCATTAGAAGAACTCTTAATGTCAACAGCTTCAGGCAAAAACTTCAAAGAAGGGTCCAGGAACACCATAGGCCATTGGGTTGAGCGAAAGAAAGGATTGATCACCAGGTGAGGACTGAAAAAAGAAGCCTGAGATCTTATGGAAACTGTTTGACTGGTTGTGTGCAAAGAAAGGAGTCGAGATCAGGAACCTCCAGTCTCGACAAACTCCTGTAAACCGAAAAAGTGATTTAGCTGGAAGGAATTGAAGGGCATGCTCCCGTATAATATCCTTGAGATCCAAGTAGATCTTGTTATTGCTGCTTCCGATGATGGAGCTTTGTTTTTTCCCCTGATCCATATTTAACTGCAACTGGACCTCAAAGTTTATCAGAATGACCATTAGGAATATATAAATTAAAGAAAAAAGTGGGAAGCAGCCCGTGAATCTGATTAGTTATGATGAGAATTTGAGAAGTGCCAGATAATTATTTAATCCAGGGTAAAGTTTTGGTTTTAAGTTCTTTATTTACTTCCAAATGTTGCAGTTATGACCTTTCTGGAGAACAATTCATTATTACTATATAGAAACCAAACAAATAACTCTACTTCATTTGATAAAAAAAACACTGAATAATCTTTAGTTGAATATTCAAGAGAAGTCAATCAAGTTTGTAAAATAAGTACTCATGCTAGTACCTTAAACTAACCGATTTACTATCAGATTCCTGTATTGCAAGTCATCTTAAACCTTATTGCTTAAATATAACTAAATACCAAACAACTTTTAATGCAACCAAATTAAAATATTTCCAGCCATATAGCTGTCAAGAGACGCAAAGTTCAATCAATTTCACCAATGGTGTACATGTTTCCCCAAGGTAAAAAGGCACTATATCAATTGGAATATAAGATTCTTTTGAGGTATCAAGCATCTTTATCCTTCTTTCTGTTCCTACTTCGAATCCTTTCTAAACAACTCCAACAGCCAATTTATCCATGTTAACAGAAGAACAAACATTAATAGTTGGGACTTACAGTCACTCACATGATCAGAAGAAGTAACATTAAATTTTCCAGAAACAGACAACACTTGCTTTTTCCAACTAAAGGTAAAATGAATTGAAACACCTAATTTATATTTATTTTAAAGGCTTATATATATATATATAGGTTTTAATCACTTTTTAAACTTGTTTTCTTTTCGGTTTTCTCGGCAACCAAACACAACCAACTGAAAACCTAAAACAAACACATCAAGTTCAGACGATCAAAGGTTGAAAAAAAGATAACCAGAAGACAAGTAAACAACACAATGATTAAGTCAATAATAATGATTAACAAAAGGATTAAAGGTAAATCAAAATAACGAAGTTTAGAGTAATGATCAGGTAAAAAGCCATACCTGATGGTGATAATCGTGAAAAACAAAGGCGGAGGATGATGCGACTCGTTGAAGAAGAGCCAAAAATATATAGTGACAACAAGAGGACCAAGAAATTGTGAGCAGATGGACGTATTTGATTCGTTCCGCTCTCCTTAAGATTTAATTTCAAGTCTTGGTATTTAAGCGATGACTTGAAGCTTGACTTCGACTCCCAAAGAAAACCGTTTTACGAGCTTGTTTGGATACATTGATTATTTGTTCTAGTACAGAATAGCTCTATTCTATATTCACTTTAGAATTTTTAATGGTTTTAAAAAAAAAAAAATTTTTAATAAATATAATATAATAAATTAACCTGTGGGATAATATATAAGATTTTAGATAAAGATAAACAGATTTTTTTAAAATGATTTTAGGATAAACTTTATTTTATTTTATTTTTAGGAAATCGGGGTGTTTAGGTCAGCTTGCTCATTTCAGAGCCTATTGAATACCCTACAATCCCAAAAAATCAGTTAAACTACAATATTATTGTGGTAAATGACCATAAGGTTTGAACCCATAAATATAAGTGAGGGAGCAAACATTTTTTACCATCAGACCAACCCTTTGGGGTTTAAATCTAATGTAGTCGTTATTAGATTGCCTAAAAGGAAAAACCCCCAATTTTAAAAATTGGAAGTTGAATTACTTTACCTAAATATATATAGTCTTATTTCTCAACTGGGACATAATTCTATTCTATTTCAGACGATTTGAAAATTTGTAACATTCAATGAATTTTCAATTACATTATAATTTAGGCATATCCAACTAAAGCTTTATTACTAAATACACTCAGTTTGGAATGAAGAAACACCACATACAGAAGATAGAATTTTAATGGCTGATATCACATGATCTCAACCAAAGCATTGGTCAGTTGGGAGAGGTCCTGGAATGGAGCCTTGCTCAAGAAATTGTAAACCAAAGACTACTAGAATGGCAAGCAATGATAAGTATGACAAACCCTCAACGGCTCCCAACAATCCGAAAGGACCATTAGGGAGACCAGAGCCAGTTTTGGTTTTGGTATACAAGGACCAACCTACAATTCCCACAACCGCTAGGTAGCTGACTCCTTCTAGAGCACCAATTGAACCTCCGGGACCGGGGGGTAGGCCGCACCCAGTGGTTTTGAGAGTGTAAAGAGACCACCCAATCACTGGAGTTGAGACTAATCCACCACCTATTGCTGCTTTTTCTAAAACTCCATTGCCACTTTCACTGCTCTCCTTGGTCATGCTTAATACCTTGAGTGGGGTGTGAAAGTGCAACCTTGATCTTCTCTTGTGTTGTGGTGATGATAGTGATGCGGACGGTGGAGAAAACAGCAACATCTGTGAGACTTCCATGTTGTTCAGGGTGTGAAGTGTAGGCTGTGTAGCCAACTACAAACACTTTTGAGGGAGGGTGAGACTATTTAGCGCCTTATCCATGCTTGTGTGATAAACTGAAGGGTAGGTAGGTCCCAATTTTAATTAAAAAAAATCTCAAAATACATTATAAAAGCATTAGCAAATGTTTATTGGACAAATTACCTTTGGTCAATCGAATAGTTCGATAGAAATTCTTGGATGTATTACTCAAGAAAGTTTAATAGGGATAGTCATTAAAGCTGTAACCTAGCTGGTAGTTTCAAGATCTCACGAGATTAGTTGAGGTGTACGTAAACTATTCGAGACACACCTGATCATTGAAAAAAAATGTTTATTGGACAAGTATTTCACATAACTTTTTCTCCTAAATTTGTTCCAAGTTTTTATATAATTTTTTATTCATTAAAGTGATTAAGAATGTGTTATTTTAAATATAAACCGAGTAGATTTAATTTAAACTTAATCATTCAAAAAAAATTGATCCACCAAGTCAAAAATTGTATTATAATTTGTTCAGAAAAAAAAGGTGATGCAATTGAAATTTATATAAAAGGGTTTTAAATACTCACGAGAATATATAACTCGATTTTTTTTATTATTTCCTTTCATTATATGAGAGGTACAAATGAAATGACTTAATTATTAATTCAATAAGTTGGAATTTGAAAATGATTAGATGGACTAAAATAAATGAATCAATTTCATTAACCCTGCTGTAATAGAAAGATAAATTTCAATATTATAGTCAAATATATAACGCGATAATGTAACAACTTAATATTGAAGATCATACATATGGAGCCTGAATAAAATGAAAAAAATGATGACTTGAAGAGCACGTGCCAGCAGAGTGACTGTTTGTCAAGCGAGAATAAGTGAATAACCGAGTGGCTCCTCAAACTTGGATCCTTCTAATTACCAGTGATTAATGAACTCGCTGCTACAGTTTTAACAGATAAAATGCGGGCTTCGGCTGCTAGCTTGAATGAAGCTGTGGACCTTGAGCTGGGCTGGGCCGGGCCAGAGACTCGAACAATGAGATTCGCTGCACCGATATTTAAATAGCCGTGCACATGCGCCGAGCAAATAAATACTTGTATCTGGAAAGAGGCAATTAATCTACCAAAGAACTCAGGAGCACCACTATACAAAGCATCAGATGATAAATTAAGTGGATCATGGCTACTCAACCGTTAGATGATCACTGAATACCCATCAAGCTAACAGGCCCCATATATCACATGACTTCAGAAACCTTGGAAGGGGAATAATTCGGGGACCAGGTTAAAACTAATGAAACCCCTTCGCTATCTACATAGAATTAAAATGCCACCTGTCCAACAGCCCTGCAACTCATAAATAAAGCAGGCTACCAATCACGGCTTGACAAATTATATAATGATAAAAGGTCTTGAACACGTCAAACGCCCACTTGAAATTGATTGAAAATTGAAAACTATCTACATAGCGATGCGTTTTACAAGCCCCTTTTTAAAACCCCCGCTTGGACAAACAGAAGAAAAAAAACAAAAGATTTTTGAGAATATTTTGTTTCCCTCCATTTAGAACCCCCTTTTGAAACAAAAGCACTGATGGGTTTGGGCGGTGAGAGTGAGTTCTCTCCCTACATAACTGCCATTTGAAAATATCATAGCAACGGCTATGTAAGAGGGGGCAAGCGGGAAAGAACTACTAACAACCTTTTGAACTAAAGGTTCCACCCAAGATAAAAGTTTCTTTCTCTATCTATCTATCTATCTTCTTCCTAAACATTGTCATGGTCCAAGAAGACATAGCCAAAATCACTACCAACCAATCTATCCAACTGTTTTTTTCCAGACATTAACTAAACATCTACGAATGAGATGGAAAACAGCTAATGGTGCTTCTTTGATGATGATTCAACAACATCCTCATCATCCTCACCACTGTCATCTTCATCAACATCATCACCTCTCTTTCTCTTCAGCTGTGACGGAGCTGCTGGCAAATCTTGAACTTCTTCATCATCTTGTACTTCTTCTTCTTCAACTTCCTCTTCATTCCCTGCCTCCATATCACTGCCTCCACCATCATCTTCTTCGGCCTGCTCCACTGGCTGAACTAGGTACCCTGCACCACAGTCTTCCTCCTGCCATTCCAGAGAACTTCCCACAGTTAGAATCAGAGAACAAACAAATCAAATATATATATATATATAAAACCACAACTGAACAAAAATACAGAAAAACAAAAAGCACTTAAAAGGAAAAACTGCAAAACCGATATTACACAAAAGAGATAACACATACTTAAAAAGCAAATCAAAACCATGGTTAAATCCAAAATCATGCAAAGACTATTGGACAATAAACTCAATTAAAAGAGAGACGAAAAATAATCAATCAAGCATGTAAAGCACAAGAGTTGATCAGGTTACTAGTTTAACTAATATTTGGAGTAAAATAATGCTGCAGTCACAAAATAATAACCGCATAACAAGCATATATCTGTGCATAAATCAGTAAGAATATAAAACTAGCATGGACAACCAAAATAAAAATCACATTTATGGTTCAGGTCATTGAAACAGCAACAAGGGCACATCTGACTGGTTAGATACAAAAGTAACTTGATGTATTTAACTGCATCCGACGAGATAATATCACATGTAACGACCAAGTACCCTCACCAATAATCTCAAATACAAAATTCTCACTAAATGCCAAGCTCCATGTTAATGAACAATTAAAGACACTCCCCCTAAAACCTGGACAATATGATTAAGAAATAAGAAGTCAAAAAGTTCCCTAAAAACATGAAAAAACAGAAATGACATCATGTCACATCTTATAATGCAATACTGAATGTTGACTATAAAAAAAAGGAAAAAAAAAAAAATCCTGGGAGCTAAATTTTGAAAATGCAATTACCAAATCATTCGACAACCATTTTCAAAACTTACATAAAAAATCTCATTTGCAAAAAAAATAAGTGTTCACTCTGTTCTTAACAGACACAATGTATGCCATAGCTTCAAAGAAAAAGTCAATGAATCAAATTTTCAATCCTCTGAGGTTGATCATTTTTAAGGCTTTGGACAAAGGAAACACCAAATAAGCAAACAACAATAAGATAATAGAAACATATAATCTTTTTCCTAGTACATCTATAAACTACAAAGAACGCTTTTCAAAATTCACAAGTCATGAATAAATAACTGTTTAATAGAAGTGGGAACATCATGTTTAATTGAATGACCCAAAAGCATTTATTTGCTCTACAGCAACACGCTTTCAGTCACAAAAAGGAAGCTATGACATCAAAAAAATTGCGAAGGTCTAATTTCGCTGCCGAATTTGTGTTAAAAAAGATATAGAAATTAACTGCAACAAAGACATATACAATAATGCAAGAAATTAAACAGCATTAGCACATATGCAACTTAATAGCAGACAAGTAGTCTTCTCATCTGCAAACACAACCAGCAAAAGATCCATTAACCCAACAAATATCCTCAGAGAAATTAAAATTTTAATAAAGAAAACACAAATAAGATTGTATATCATTCTCACCTCCTCTTCATCTTCAATTTCAAACTCCCCATCATCCTCAACAGCTTGCTCCTCCTCCCCAGTCTCCCCATCATCGTCACCATCTTCCTCCCCCTGCTCATGACCATCAATCTCTCCTTCTGTGCTTGTCAACCTCCCTGTACTCTCAGGGTCAGCAAAATACCCATCTATCTCATCATTATCGACCTCCTCTTCTTCATCTTCATCATCGTTATCATTATCGTTATCGTTATCATTATCATCATCATCATCATCGTTATCATTATCATCCTCATCATCATCCTCAACTCCATCTTCCTCATCATCACTTTCCCCAACGGCAGCCACATCTTCTTCCTCAAAAATCTCCTCTCCGGATTCAATTTCGTCATAATCATAACCCTCATCTTCAAAATCTACATATTCCCCATTCACATTTTCATGTCCATTTGTCTGATGGCTCGTCTCATTGGGCTGTCGGGCAGTCTCAGTCTCTTCTTCATCTGCATCACTCTCTTCATCCTCTTCAGCATCTACAATCCCTTCTATATTCTCGCTGTGCCCATTATCCCTCCTAAACAGCCTATCCTCACCATCGACTTCTCCACTCCCAGGATCATCCTCATCATCTTCATCGTCATCATCCTCCTCATCATCGGATTCAGGCCTCTCGTTCTCCTCTGCATCCATCTTATCCAAGTACTTCAAGGACTTGATCATTGCAAAAACCCTAGATCGATAATCTTTCACTCTGGTGACAGGACACTCATACAGATCGAGAGAAATGAGCTTAAGTTGAGCCAAGGGCGCTAGATCTTCAATGAACTGGATCCGGTTGTTGGACAAATCAAGGTCGCGAAGGGAGTCCAAGCCCGCTTGAACCAGAAATTCTAGGCCTCCTGCGATGCGGTTGTCAGAGAGGATAAGTTTCTCAAGGTTTTTGAGTCGTGGAAACTGCTCTAGCGATGAAACTCCTATATTCGCAATCGAAAGAAGCTCAAGGTTGTCAAATCTCTCTAGAAGACTCGGCGGTGGCAACCGCCCTTGTACACACTTCACCGCGCCGTCTAGAGTTAACGTTCGAGCCGCTTTGTGGTCCTTTTGACCGTCTAAAGCTGTTTCCACCGCTCTCTCCCAGATCTCATCCATCAAATACGAAACCCTATATCTCATACAACCAACTATTTCTATAACCTACAATTTGTTTATATACTCAGCTTATTTACCTTTCCTTTTTTATGGAGAAATTGATTAAAAGCATACAGAACAGTGATTACTGATTTTAGGGCCAAGCTAAGAGCACTAGGATATAAGAAAAAATAGTAATTTCATGGTGAAAAGGAAATAAACTTTTGAACGAAACAGTAGCCTTAACAGTATGACTAGATTTCAAAGATCTATGGCGGACTTGATAGGTTTTATCAAATTTAAAATTCTTCAAAACCCTAATCCTAAATTTTCTGGTGTACGGTACCTCTTCTTCGATTGCTCCAAGAGAAACACACAAATGTAATTAAACCTAATTTTGTTTTTCTCTCACTTTCTCTCTCTTGTTTTTATTGGTTAAAAGGGGGCGAGTCGGGATAAGCCTACGGGCGCGCGGTTCGCGGCTAGGGTTTGGAAGTGGCCAGACTAAGTGGTGTATATATTTGCGCGTTTGAATTATTGCTGAGATGTGAGACGTTGGATTCAAGACGACGCGGATCGATGACTTGGAAGAATGGACGGCAGAGATTAGGGATATATGTGTTTGTTTTCGATAAGGATGTGGACAGGCGAGAAAGGATATGAAAGAAGAGGGGACTGGGGGATCTTGAGTTTAAACACGTCACATTTCTGTGTAAATATCGGGGCGGCTAAAGAAATGCCATAGAGATTTCGATAAATTACGGGTGTGCCATGAGCATGCAACGCTCGGATTAGCTAAGCGTTATGTGACCCGTGGATCGTTACAAAGACTATCGTGTAATACAGACGCATGATTACTAAGGTGTTACTGACCGTTTTAGCCTGTAGATCTAAATCTAACGGTTGAAAAAAAACATCTAGGAGCTCTCACAAGTCACAACTTTGGTACCGTTGTAAATCTCTAATATTAGCGATGTATATCAGATGTTTTTTAATTTTCATTTAATAAATGTTATTCGAAAATAACAATTTCTGTACGAAGGATTGGTCTTCCCATAGAGCAATTATTCCATTCTCTCAAACATTTTTTTTCTGTTAGTTTTAACATTACTCACTCCTTCCTCATAAACACCGTTTCTCCGTCACAAAATTTCAAATCCCATCAAATGCTTGTTGAAGTTACAGGTTGTAGGCAAAAAATAATACCAGCAACACAAATCACACAATCTATTCTATAACCCTTTTTTTCACAATCTTTGAGGTGACAGTTTTTTATTAATCAACTAGCCATTGGCCAGTTCGCAAAATAGATCCCACCCACGAGCTAACCAATAATGAACAAACAAATATTAAATGCAAAAACCCACCGAATTCACAAAATAAACTGTACACAGCTCAAGCCTAAAATATAACAAAACTACCTCTCAGCGTATCAGATACACGAGTACCAATTGTACTACACATCTGAAGGATAAAATATAAGAACAGAATATATCAAAAATCAAACAAACAAATATTTTGAGGTGCCCAATCCATCCATGGGCAATTCTGTGACAGTTCAACAGACTGGATATTTATTCTAACATAATGAAATATGTTGCATGATGCATGAAGTGACACAAAAAACTAAAAATAATTAAGAACTAAGAAGTCAGAAGTCAGAACAATCTTATATAATTTTTATGGTTATGGTAATATATACCAGAACGCAGGACTCATTTCTCTAGAATCACTTGGTGTTTGCATATTGTTTGGCATTTTTACGTTCATTTTGAATCCCCAGTTCCCTTAAGCTCAATGTTATCTGGGAGGAACTTCGATGGATGTACTTGAACACTAACAGTAGACCCACAAGAAGATGGGGACCTAAATGGCCACATGATTGAACTCACATTTGAAGCTGAAGTAATCGAAAACTGGCTAGGCCTTACAGAATAAATAGTAGCCTTTGTGTTCTCATCTACCTTCTAGTATAACTCTTGATAATTAGACTGCATATTCGATGTTGTCCCCTCAAGGAACTCTCTGAGTTTTCTCTCCAGCTGTCTGAACATTAGAAGCTGCAAATGGAAGCCAATGCTGCGTGTAGGACAGGCAAATTCAACACAGTGGCATTCGCAACACGAGCACCACCCCTGAGATTTCAAAAACTGCAACTTAGATGCTAAGTTTGGGGTTATTATACAAAAACCACCTTTTATTTAGGAAATTAGTCATATATCACCCTTCCCTCAACTTCCATTATAACAAAATATATATATATATATATATATATATATATATATATATATATATATATATATAAAATAAGAATTTTACCCATAGGATTTAACTTAACCTATATCTCTTACTAAGTTAAAAAATTAAAACTAATTTTTCCCTTTTTCTTTTAAAAAACTAAAACTAATTATTTTTCTTTTTTTCTTCCCTTTTTTTTCCTTTTATTTTCCTTTCCTTTTCTTTTCTTCTTCTCATTCCATCCCCTCCCATCTCTCCCTCCTTTGGATTCATTTTAAACAAAAAAAAAAACAGCCTAAATGTGAAAACTAAACAACCAAAGTGGCAGCACCAATGGTGGAGATTCAGCCCATCATGGCCACCTGCGACCTAACGCCACAGCCCAGCAGTGCCGAGCAGCTAGTCGTAGCAGGTAGCCTGCGGCGCTGCTGCTGCTGTCGCAAAGCTGAAGGTGGCCTGCAGCTACCAACTCACGGCCTGACACTGCATCCCAATGGCCACGCTCGCAGCCTCCAACACTCATCAGCTCAGCCTATCTCTTCCTGCCTCCTGCCTCCTGCCTCCTGCCTCCTACCATCACAACACAACTCAACATTGCCCAGCTCCCCACACCTCTCACCTTCACAGAACAAGCTCAAGAAACATAACCTTAAAGACTAATCAAATTAACCAAATCAACAGACCCAATATTGCCTCGCACCTTCCCACCATCACAGAACAAGGCAAGAATTTAACCTTCAGACTATTTAATTTAGTGGTGTGGGTTTTAGCTTATATTGTTTGTTTGTAAAGATTATGTCTTATGTGTTGATTTTTTATTTCTGGTAAAGGGTTAGATTCACTTCGTTAAATTTATGTTTATCTTTATTTATTTTAAATATATCTGGATTGAATTTTAATATTTGGTAAAGGGCGGACTTCACTTAGGTATTCAAGTAGAATTTTTAATAGAAACTGGATGTAAAGACGTATTACCCCTGTTCATCCACATCTAACTGTCACTCTTTGAAACATCAGGGATAGTTGTTGCAATTAACTCTAAATATTTATATCATAACATGTACATATGTAATAAAAAAATTGAAGAGATTAAGCAATTGTAGTAACAGTTAAAAATGCGATTTTAACGTTAATATAAAATAACAATGTCTGCACAAAGAGTTGGTCTTCCCATATAGGAACAGTGGTTCAAAAATATAAAACTTTAAAAAAAATTCTTCCATTCTCTCTGACTTATCTGTTAGTTTTAACACTAATCACTCCTACCTCATAATCCCCCTTTCTCCATCTTCTTTAGTTGGATTCCTGTAAGGCAACTCCAAATTTCAAATCCAATGGCATTTCAATTTGAAGTTAAAGCTTCTAGTTCAACACAAAAACCTACCAAATTCACAAATTACCGTACACATCTCAAGCCTAAAATATAAGAACAAACTACTTGTCGCCCACCAAATACACAATATCAATTGTATACATCTAAATGGTTAAAACATAATAAGAAAACTAGCTCTAGCTCATCAAATGCACAATATCAATTGTACACATCTAAAGGTTAAAATATAAGAACAGATTTATCAAAAATCAAATAAACAAATATTTTGTTGTTCCCAATCCATCCATGGGCAATTCTGTGACTATTCAACAGAATGGATATCTATTCTAACATGAAAAATATGTTGCATGATGCATGATATGACACAAAAACTGTCAAAATAATTAAGAACTAAGAATTCAGAATTCAGAATAATCTAATATAGTTTTTATGGTTTCAGTGATATTTACCAGAATGCAGGACCCATTTCTCTAGAATCACTTGGTGTCTGCATATTGATTGGCATTTTTACGTTCATTTTGAACACCAGTTCCCTGAAGCTCAGTGTGATCTGGCAGGAACTTCGATGGATACACTTGAACAGTCACAGGAGATCCGGAAGAGGATGGAGGCCTAAATGGCCACATAATTGAACTCACGCTTGAAGCTGGAGTATTCAAAAACTGGCAAGGTCTTACAGAAGTAATAGAAGCCTTTGTGTCCTCATCTACCTTCTGGTCTAACTCTTGATAATTAGACTGCATATCAATGGTGTCCCCTCGAGGAACACTCTGAGTTTTCTCTCCAGCTGTCTTAACATTAGAAGCTGCAAATTGAAGCCAGGGCTGTGTGAAGGACTGTGGCAGGTTCAACATAGAGGCATTTGCAACACGAGCATCAACACTACTTTCAGCTTCTAAGAGCTCATTTGGCTTAGTCTCTGGCTGCTTATCTTTGTCCAAAGAAGTCACTTCACCTGAATCAACTTTAACTGTTGATGTACGGCCAGAAGCAATTGTAGTAGTGGGAAATGCTTTCTCCGGAGGGACAGCTGGAATATAATTAGATGGGAGCAGGTCATCCCAGTTCTCCAATAACTCCTTGTATACTTTTCTTAGTGTAACCTCAGTCAGACCTGTCACTTTACAAATCTCAGCCTGAGTTTTGCGTTTGTCTTCTAACTGGCAGGCCAGATATATAGCAGCTGCAGAGATGCTAATGGGGTTCCTTCGAGTACAAAAGCATTTGTTAATTACAACTTCTCCAATGTGAGTTGCCAGCTCCTGAGAAAGTTACAAGGAGTCAATTATGCCCAAGGTTTGAACAGAAAGTATAACAGCTTAATCTTCCAACATACGATATAATGCCATCAAATAATACTACAGGTAGATGTATCTATCAGAATTTCTTTTAAGTCCAGTTGGTAGCCAATATAATCAGGATAGAAATCAAATTTGGAATTTTGCAGCATTATCTTTCACTGATGTTGGTTCACATATTCCTCTAAATTCCAATCCATTTCGATATATAACACAATTTCTCATGATAAGAATCCCTTACTCCCTTTCAGTTTTAAAATATTTCAACAGTTTTCTTGAGATGCATAACCAATACCGTTTCGCAATTTAGTTACAAACATAAACGCACAAACAAAGGATTTTCCTCTCCCTATTTAGTTGTTAAACTTACTGCTACAAGTTTCATAACTGCCACAAGATTCAGCCAAAACGAGAACAAGGAGAAGAAGTTACCTGAGCAGATTTGTTGAGTTGAAGAAGAGTACAAAATCTGGGCATATGAACTGATATGGAGTTGCTATTAATAGGCTGGCTCAGTTGCAAAGCCTCTCCAAGTATCTTTATGTACTTCCCAATCTCCTTCTGAGGCACATTAGCCGCAATCGAAATCTCCTATTGTTTTAAAGCAGATATCAAACATAGAGACATCATAGACCTTCACCTAAATAAAATTAAAACTAAAGAAATAAAAATAAAAATTACCTGGAGTGTTCTGGGCTCTTGGGCCTCCCTAATGGCCTGAACAAGAGCAGCAGTGGCAAGAGCCTCAACGCTCCGGTTCCTTAAACAAGTTGCTGAACAACAATCTCTAAACAACTGAAATGCGTGATCAGATATATCATAATCCAAATCTAAAATTGACGCCACGTCAATGATCTGCATATATGCTCTTAAATTATCAACCACAACCGTTGATGACGTGGAGGTTGAAGAAGAGGATATAACTTCGAAGGTTCGTTCAAGCTCAGCGAGGTGGCCAAAGAAGGAGTGAGAGGAGCGGAGGAAGAGTGGGCTGGGCTCCAGGGACCAGGTGGAGAAGGCCGTGATGAAGCCCGTCGGCTCGAAAGGGTCGTCGTCGTTGTTCTTGTTTTGAAGAGCGGGGTTGATGGTGGGGAGATCGGAGGTCACGAGGCAGAGTGGGTTGTCTTGTGCCCGGAGATGGTATAGGTGGTGGTTTTGGGACTGTCGCTCTTCGACGACTCTGTCGCAGGAGGTGCACTCCGTGATTGAGCGGCCAGTGGTGGTGGTGGCGCAACGTCCCTGCGCCGCTGAGCAGTAGGGACACTTCATCTAGGCTCCGGTTGTCTCGTTAATTAGCCTCGAACATTTGCGTTGATCAACTTCTTTTGTTTATTATTCTCTACTTTTCAGTGAAGAAATGAGTGAAGCACGAAACGAGTAACCAAACACAGGGTCTCATGAACCCCCAATTCTGTTGATAACGACATTCAAGAACGTTAAACTACGCATAAAAAATTAGGGCAACTATGTAACTAATAAAAATTGAAACATGTAATTAAATGAGTTTAAATCAATCATTCATCAATTAAAACATTATTCGCTCATTCGTTAAACACAATGTATTATGAAATAACGAGATTGATTAAGAATAAAAAAATATCATTTTAAAAATGGAGTTATTTTTGTGATTAACATCATTATTTTTCTTCTTTTAGTTTATGTTGGCAAACCCGTAAGCTTATGATATATACATGTAATGAGGAGAAAATTTAGCTCATCGGCCATCCCAAGTTTAGATTTAAAAAAACGACATTGAAACTGTTTATCATTTTTTTTTTTATTTAAAGAAGCTAACGTGGCATAGTTAGGATCCATTAAACATGTAAATTGGGTTAAAATGAAAAGATTAAAACATATAAGGACAAAATTAATTAATGAAAGTTTTTAAAATTCAAAAATTAAAAAAGAGCCCCAAATATTCAAATCGCTTAATCGAAACCAATTAAGGCAAAAATCGATATCTTCAATCCCTAAACGTGATCTCGTGCAATTTCCTATGATAATATACGCTGCGGCAAATTTTCACACCCAAATTCATAAAGCTATTCCTCTACGATCTCAGTAATTCTCGCGATACACCTACTCCTTCCTAAATTTTCACACCCAAATTCAATCATAAAGCTTCTTCCTTTCTTAAAACTATGGCAAACATTAACAATAAGGAGGAAAACCCAACGCCTCTTCGAATCGTAAAGAAAGTCCAGACGCGCTTGTGAGTTCAATAGGCTGCTCAGGAATGGATCCTCCGATCGGATGAAGGTGTTCCAAAGGCGGAGGCAGCGGCGACACAACAAGAGAGAGAGAGCAAAAGCGGTTCAAGAAGGAAGAGGAGGCCAGGCGAGGTCGAGGCCAAGAAGAGGAGTCCGGCGAGAGTTCAAAGGAGGAGGAGAAGGAGGCCGCGGGGGAGGAGGCCGCCAAAGAAAAGGTATTTGTACTTGCCGAGACCTAAGATCGCTTAAGCGATCCTTTGTGTCGATTAAGTGATTGATGACTTTTACTCTTGGTCGTTTAAGCTATTTTGGATTGCTTAAGAGTAAAAGCGATGAATCGCTTAAGCGATATAAACGATCGCTTAAGCAATCTTAGATCTGGCAGATGTTGATTCTGCCTCGTACAAGATCTCTTAAGCGATCTGTAATTGCTTAAGTGACCAAGAGTAAAAGTGATTAATCGTTTTTACTCTTGGTCGCTTAAGCGATTTAAGATTGCTTAAGCGATCTCTTCCGAGGCAAAACCAAATCTGCCCAGATCTATAATCTCTTAAGCGATCCTTTGTATCGCTTAAGAGATCTTGTATAAGGCAGAATCATCTGCCCATCGCTTAAGCGATTCTTCCGGAGCGTATTTTGTTTATATTTGATTTGGTTTAATTTTTTTGTTGATATTTTGTTTATATCGATTGTGCAGATTTTTCGGAGCGTAAACTATAGAGAGTACATATTGGAGGTTGTAAGCGATATGGTACCGTACTTCCCTGTGAGGGTGACAGTGAGGTCAAGTTGGGATGTTTTAACGAGAATAACGGGGATTTTAGGGGCAGTGAAGAATGGTGAAAGGAGATTCAAAGAAACTTGTTTCAGTCATTTTTGGGATATGGACACAAAATGGAAAAAGACATTCTAGGGGTCGA
Source organism: Pistacia atlantica (assembly GCA_026229545.1). Classification (NCBI taxonomy): domain Eukaryota; kingdom Viridiplantae; phylum Streptophyta; class Magnoliopsida; order Sapindales; family Anacardiaceae; genus Pistacia; species Pistacia atlantica. The sequence goes on along the minus strand of CM047901.1, from coordinate 24,634,560 downwards.
GAGTGCATTATATGTTGATGCACTCAATAAAAAACAACAAAAAGCAAGAAATGTGGTTCATGGTGGATGGAAAGCCAATACGTTTCGGGATGATGGAATATGCGTTGGTGGCTGGCTTAAGATGTGGGGAATTGCCAAGTGAGGTTGAGGAAAAAAGAATAACGGACAGTACGGGAGCCAAAAGGTTGGTTAACAAGGTTTTGGTGGGGAACAAGTCTATTAAGGCACAGGGAATTAGAGGACAGGTTAAAAGATGGTGAGTTTAACGATTCAAAGACGTTCAAACTATGCTTGGTATTGTTCTACATTCGATCATAATGGCTAGTGACTCAACAAAAGCCATTGATATTGATTGGGTGAAGTTTGTAAGCAACTTGAACTTCTTTAATGCTTATCCATGGGGACGGGTATCATTTAAGCGAACCATGGAGTCCCTACAAGCAAAGACATGGCGTTAAAGCACTCCCAATGGGCCGAGAAGAAAAGACCGGCGACTACAATTTGTTTGGCTTCCCATGGGCAATGCAGGTAAATATTAATAGCTTTTTGTTATATTTTTTTTAATATATGTGTTTGAATTATGATATGGACTGTTTTTTTACAATGTCGGCTTGGATGTATGAGGCCATCCTTGTCTTGGCTAAGGTAGGGGGAGGATTAGGGCTTCGATTGTGCAACAGACATTTCCTAGGATGTTGTGGTGGCACGACCAGAAGTGTACCCATTCGGATTATGAGCAAATAGAGATTGAAATTCAATCAGCTCAAGTAAGATTAAAGGATTAAGCTTGAACATGCACTTGCTTTAAAATGTCGATTAAATCTGATTGATTTTGTTTCTTATTATAGAGGGTTGTCCGTCCCTTCCCTTCCTCACCGCTACTGGGGGTGAAGCGCAACAGCACTATGTCACATCTTTCCAAGCACTGGAGGATCAAAGAGATGAAGGGATAGACCGCCTGACGCGGGACCTACAAGGGGTCACACATGTGAGGGCAGTTGCAGGGCCATTGCTTGAGAATGTGGTTGATGCCGAGGAGGATGAAGCCGCAATCGGTGGGAGGGAGGAAGGAGGGAGGGGAGGCGGGGAAGAGGTTCGTATGCCTCAAAGCAAAGGCCAGGTACAACAAGTACCGCTTTGCCGAGGCGTCGGGGTCGGGAGAGTGAGGTGGTTGACCTCATAAAGAGTTTGTTTGATAAGATGGAAGAGCAGTTGAAAAGGGTGGAGGAGAAAGTGGATAAGGTGGCAGAGAAAGTTGTTAGGGTGCAGGAGGAAGTTGGTGGAGTATTAAAGGCGGTTAAAATGCAACTTGGGCTGAAAAGAGAGAGCCAAAAGAGCAGGTTTGTGAAATCGCCTTACACCGTACTAACATGTGGAATTAAGAGGAAAACAAATAAACAAATTGAGGAAGAAGCCAAAATTGAGGGGGTTAAAGAGGTTTCTGGAGGAAGTGGGGCAGTTATAATGGAGGAGGTTGAGGCGGGAGGCGAAGGAAGCGGGGATGTACAAATGGAGGAAGCGGGAGGAAGCGGGCAAGCAAAAATGGAGTCCACTGTCGATTTGTATAGGCCAATAGATGAGGAAAAGAAAAAACCCTTCTATGCCTATTACAATGAATCCGGAAGTGATGCCCTTGTAAAGTGTAAGACCGGGGATTATTCTCGAGATTGGTTTGAAAAGATTTTGATGATGGGCAGCTAGCTTCACGACTCGGTGAGTTATTTTCGCTTAATTTTCCTTATTTTTGCTTATGTTTTCCATGAGGTATTGTATACTTATCATGTTATTTTTATTTGATGCAGCACATCAATGAGGTATTGGCACTGATGAGGCTACGACAAACCAGCAATGGTGATCTCCTGTATCCTGATTGTGCCATCACCGATGTGGCCTTTGGCCAAACACTGGTATCGACATATCGCAATTTATTGAAAAAGGTCATTGGTACATCTGTAGCAAAAGGAGCCAAGCGAAAACGATCGGGCACAGAAGACTTAGATTGCGTCCTTAATGATTTTAAGTTTGATGACAGGATGATGCAGTATGTAATGGGCGATAGGCCCAAATATGGCCACAATTGGGCAAAGGTTAAAAATGTCTACTGCATAATCCTGGTCAAGGAAATGCATTGGATAGCAGTCGTCGCGCTCTTAGAGGAGAGGTTGCTGAAGATCCTTGACTGCAACCCAACAATTTGTCGAGACAAGCAGTTGGAGGCCCAGTTGGAGCCACTGTCCGTGTTGTTCCCACGATTGTTACACGAGAGCGGAATGTTTGAGCACCTCGGTGATGAAGCATTGACGGGAAAGTGGCCACTCAAGCGCGTTCCCGTCCCAACAAATGAGTCAAGGTAAATTTTGTATAAAACTAACTTACATAATAGAATTGTTCTATAATCTGATTCTAATGCTAATGTCATCTTCCTATTGCAGTGCTGATTGTGGGGCATATGCCGTGAAATTTATTCAGTTCGACATGACCAACAGCCCGATGGACGGATTGAATGACGAAACAATGACCATCATTCAGAAGCGTTGGGTTGTTGAGTGCTTCCATGGGGAAATGGATCCGTTTTGAGTGACCACAACCCAATGAAAAGGTTTGGAACTTGTACTTTTAATTTTGTAGTTTATGTGATGTTGATGTTGATACTTGGGTTGTGGTGCTGATGTTGTAGGTGTCATGCTTATACACAGCTTTACCGAAATAGACGGACTCAGTGAACTTTTCAATCTTGCACTCCATAACTTGGGTTCGTGAAGAGAGAAAATTTTACTCCCCGGATATCCCAACTTTCCATTTAACAAATTGGCCCTGAAAAACTTTTTGTTTTTTTGTGTTTTATTTAGAAAAGCGGACGTGGTGCAGGTGTGCCGGATAATTTTGTAGGTTGCTGGCAAACAGTGAGAGGGAACTCCTCAAACTGGCTTGGGCTGTCAAAGTAGGCTGCCGGCAAGGCATCTGCAATCAAGGTTGGTGGCCAGGAGGAGGCATCTGCAGTCAAGGTTGCTGGCAAGCCATGGTACCATGAAATGATCTCAGATAGTGATTATATCGAATTTGAAAACTTCTCAAAGTGGCGGCATCTGCAATCAAGGCTGCTGGCAAGGCATGGTACCAAAGAATGATCTCAGACAGTGATTATACCGAATTCCAAAACTTGCCAAAGTGGCTTAGAATTTATTCATTTTTGGCACTATTATGAATGATTTTAAGTTTAAACTTTCAATTACATTGATATCTCTTATATTTTGATTTGTGATGGATTAGATTGATATAAATGACTTCATTTTGCTGCTTATTCTTTAAGTATTTGGGAGGAAAATGAGTTATAAATGACATATTATTACATAATACAGGAGAAATGTAGGATTTTTCTCTTTTTGTCATGATCGCTTAAGCGATATATGAGCGACCACATATATCTCTTAAGCGACCAAGATTTTTTCTTAAATGATCGCTTAAGCGATTGAAATCGCTTAAGCGACCAAGATTGAAAGCGAAGAATCGCATAAGAGATACCAGAGGATCGTCTAAGCGATCATAGATCTGGGCAGATTTTATTCTGCCTCGGAAGAAATCGCTTGTGTCTTAAATGCTAAAGACCAAGAGTAAAAGTCAACAACGCTTAAACGATCATCTATCTGGGCAGATTTTATTCTACCTCCGAAGAGATCGCTTAAGCGACCAAGAGTAAAAGCGAGGAATCGCTTAAGAGACACAATAGGATCGCTTAAGCGATCATAGATCTGGCCAGATTTTATTCTGCCTCGGAAGAGATGGCTTAAGCGATCTGAAATCGCTTAAGCGACCAAGAGTAAAAGTGAGAAATCGCTTAAGTGATACAAAAGGATCCCTTAAGCGATTATAGATCTGGGCAGATTTTATTCTGCCTCGGAAGAGATCGCTTAAGCGATCTTAAATCGCTTAAGCGACCAAGAGTAAAAGCGAGGAATCGCTTAAGCGATACAAGAGGATCCCTTAAGCGAGCATAGATCTGGGTAGATTTTATTCTGCCTCGGAAGAGATCGCTTAAACGATCTTAAATCGCTTAGGCAACCAAGAGTAAAAGCGAGTAATCGCTTAAGCGATACAAGAGGATCGCTTAAGCGATCATAGATCGGCGATTTTACTCGCCTAAGGAAGATCGCTTAAGCGACCAAGAGTAAAAGCGAGAAATCGCTTAAGCGATACCAGAGGATTGTTTAAGCGATCATCTATCTGGGTAGATTTTACTCTGCCTCAGAAGAGATCACTTAAGCGATCTCAAATCGCTTAAGCGACCAAGAGTAAAAGCGAGAAATCGCTTAAGCGATATCAGAGGATTGCTTAAGCGATCATCTATCTAGGCAGATTTTATTTTTCCTTGGAAGAGATCGCTTCACCGACCAAGCCCCACTAACTAAACACGTAAAATGGATTAAAACATATTTGGGCCGAATAGACATAATAAAAGTTTTTAAAATTTGAAATTTCTCAAAACAAGCCCCACTAACTATTCACCTCGCTTAATCGAAATTCATTAGGGCAAAAATCGATTTCTTGAACCAAAGGGAGACAGGCGATTTTCGATCCAACCCGCAAATTTTCACACCATATTCAATCGTAAACTCAATTTCTTGAACCCTAAACGGAATATAGTCATGATTTCCAGTGATAAGTCACGATTTTCTATCAATTTCTTGAACCCTAAACGGAATCTATGCGATTTATGGCGTTACAGCCCACATTTCCTATCCAAACTACAAATTTTCACACCAAATTCAATCCAAAACCATGGTTGACACTCACAATGATGACGACAACCCAACGCCACTTCGAATCCTAGATTTTGGTGGTGCAAGCAGTTCAATGGCTGCTCTGGTAGATCATCCGATCAGTGAACGTGGTCGACAAGGAGAGGAGACGGTGACGGCACAAGAATAGAGGGAAGAATCATCAAATGGTTTTGAAGAAGAGGAGTCAGGCGATAATTCAGGCCATGAGGAGGATTCCGATGAGAATTCAGGGCAGAAGGAGTCTTGAGGATTCAGACGACGAGGAGGAAGGCCGGCGAGGCGCCGAAGCAAGGGTACGTCTAAGCGTCCGCAAGCGATCATTTGTATTGCTTAAACGATTAACCTCTTTTACTCTGCCCAGATCTAAGATCGCTTAAGCGATTTATTAGGTTGACTCTTAGTCGCTTAAGCGATTTCAGATCGCTTAAGCGATCTTTTCGAGGCAGAATCATAGATGTAAGATCACTTAAGTGATCGTTTGTGTCGCTTAAAAGATTCTTTCAGTTTACTCTTGGTCGCTTAAGCGATTTTGCTCGAGGCAGAGTCAAGATCTCTTAAGCGATCTGAAATCGCTTAACCGACCACAGTCGTAAATTTTTGTTGCTGATATTTTGTTTATTAGTTGTTTTGGTCAATTTTTGTTGCTGACATTTTGTTTATATTGATTATGCAGATTGTGCGGGCCATAAACATCACAGACTACGAGTTGGACCTTATAAGCGATAAGGTGCCCTACTTCCTTGCAAGGGTGACGGTCAGGTCAAGTTGGGAAGTTTTTGACAGAATACATGACATTTTAGATGGAATTAGGAATGGTAATAAAGATTTCAATGGCACTTGTTTCGGTAAGTTTTTAGGACTCGGAAATCATTGGAAAAAAGGCATTTTGGGGGCAGGGAGTGCATTACATGTTGCTGCACTCAATAAGATGCAATAAAAAAAATGTGGTTTGTGGTGGGCGGAAAGCCACTACGTTTTGGGATGATGGAATATGCCCATGACGGGCTTAAGATGTGGGGAAGTGCCAAATAAAAAGGCGAGGCAGTAAAGAATAGTCGGGGAGCCATACAGTTTTGTAATAAGATTTTGCAGGGGGCTAAGTCTATTACAGCACAGAGTTTAGAGAAAAGTCTAGAAAGAGTTGAATATACTAATAAAGAGAAGATAAAAGTGTGCTTTGTTTTGTTTTTACATTCGATCTTATTGGTTGGTGACTCAACAAAGGCTGTTGAGAAAGATTGGTTGTTGTTTGCAAGCAACTTGAAGTTCTTTAATTCTTATCCATGGGGACTGAAATCATATGAGCGAACCATCAGTGGCCTGAAAAAAGTAGACATGAAGTTAAAGCAGTCCCAATGGGATGGGAAGGATAAACCAAGCACATACAATTTGTTTGGCTTCCCATGGGCAATACAGGTAAATATTAATAGCTTTTTATTATATTTTGTGTAACATATGTGTTTGAATTATTATATGGACTGTTTTTTTTTTTACAATGTAGGCTTGGATGTATGAGGTCATCCCTGTTTTCGCTAGGGGGGGGGGGTCAACAGTTTGGATATACAACAGCAATTTCCTAGGATGTTGCGGTGGCATGTCCAGAGGGTACACCCATTCGGATTACGAGCAAATAGACGTTGAGATTCAAGCGGTTGGGGTAAGATTAAAGGACTAAGCTTTTGCATATGCAATTGCTTTAAAATGTCGCTTTAATCTAATTGATTTTGTTTCTTATTGTAGTGACTTGTATGTCCCTTTCTCACCGCTACTGGGGTTGAAGCGGAAGAAGAGGACTATGTCAAATCTTTCAACGCACTGGAGGATGCAAGCGATGAACGGATAGACCGCCTGATGCGGGACCTAGAAGGGGTCACACATGTGATGGCAGTTGCGAGACCACTGCTTCACAACGTGGTTGATGCCGAGGAGGATGAAGCTCCAATAGGCCGGAGGTCCGAGGAGGAGGAGGAGAATATGGAGGAAGAGGTTCGTATGCCTCAGCAAACCGGTACAACAAGTACCGCTTTGCCGAGACATCGGCGTCAAGAGAATGAGGTTGTTGACCTCATAAACGGCTTGTTTGAGAGTTTTACAACAGCCATTTATGCAAGGTTTGACAAGATGGAAGAGTGCATGAAAATGGTGGAGGAGAAAGTGGATAAGCTGGGAGAGAAGGTTGGTACAGGTGGAGGAAGTTGGTGGAGAATTATAGGTGGTTGAAGTGCAAACTGGCTTGAAAAGAGAGAGTCGGAAGAGCAAGTTTGTGAAATCGCCTTACGTGGCAGTGACACAGGGAAAGAAGAAGAAAATTAAGAAACAAATGGAGGAAGAACCAGAAATAGAGGAGGTTGAGGAGGTTGGTGGAGGAAGTGGGGCGGTCATAATGGAGAGGGCGAGGTGGGAGGCGAAGGAAACAAGGATGTAAAAATGGAGGAAGCGAGAGGAAGTGGGCAAGGGAAATTGCAGTCAAATGTTGATTTGTATAGGCCAATAGAGGAAAAAAAAAAAACTCTTTCATGCCTATTACAATGGATTAGGAAGTAATGGCTATATAAATTGTAAGACAGGGGATTATCCCCAAGAATGGTTTAGGAAGTTGTTGACAATGGGCATGTGGCTTGAGGACTCGGTAAGTTATTTTTGCTTAATTTTCCTTATTTTTGCCTATGTTTTCCATACTTATCTTGTTGTTTTTATTTGATGCAGCATATCGATGAGATATTGGCACTGATAAGGCTACGACAGACTATCGTTGGTGATCTGTTTTATCTCGTCTGTGCCATCACTGATGTGGCGTTTGGCCAAAGGCTTGTTTCGGCATATCGCACTTTACTTAAAAATGTCGTTGCTAGTGGTGCAATAAAAGGACCGAAGCGAAAAAGATTGGCCCCAGTACAATTGGACTGCATCCCTGATGATTTTCATTTTGATGATAGAATTATGCAGTATATACAGGGGGATCACCCAAATATGGCCACAGTTGGGCATTTGTTAACAGAGTGTACTGCATCATCCTCGTCAAAGAAATGCACTGGATATCAGTCGTTGCGCATCTAGAGGAGGGGTTGCTAAAGATCCTTGACTGCAACCACACTATTTGTCGAGACAAGCAGTTGCAGGTGGAGTTGGAGCCACTGTCCAGGTTGTTCCCGTGGCTGTTGCATGACAGCGGGATGTTTGGGCACTTGGGTGATGAAGTACTAACCGAAAAGTGGCCAATTAAGTGCTCTACCGAGGCCCAATAAACGAGTCAAGGTAACTTCTGTATAAAACTAACTTATATAATACAATTATTCTATAAGTTTATTCTAATGCTAATGTCTATTCCTATTGTAGTGCTGAATGTGGGGTATATGCCCTAAAATTTATTGAGTTCGACATGACCAACACCCCGATAGATGGGTTGAATGACCAAACAATGAGGACTGTCGAGAGGGCTAGGCTGTCGACTGCTTCCATGGGCAGATGGATCCGTTTTGAGGGTACAGAACCTAATAAAAAGGTATAAAACTTCTCAAACAAAAGTTGGTTGGCAAGAGGAGAGGAGGCATCTGCAATAAAGGCTGCTGGGAAGGCATGGTACAAAACAATGATCTCGAGAGGTTGCTGACAGTGTATAGGAAATTTTTCTAAAGAATTGGATCTGACATTTGGGAGATAATTTTTTTTGTCCATATAAGATATCTTATTAGCAAGTTGAATTTACTATGTATGGTGTGATCATTTGCTTCACCCAAGTTGGATAATGGTTTTTTAGTGTTTTGTTTCATTTTGTGTATCACTACAACGTGTGATATACTGGTGTGATTATTTGATTCATCCCAAGTTGGGGGTAATGGTTAGCTTATCCATATATTTCGATATTTGCCGCATCCCATGCCTATTTTTTATTTTCTGTTTCCATTACATTGATGTCTCACATATTTTGATTTGTGATGAATTTGATTGATACAAATTCTTTTCGGATTTGGGAGGGAAATGAGTGATGTACAAATGTTTCCCAAATGACTAAGACTTTTCCAGATATGATCGCTTAAACGATCTAAAATCCCTTAAGCGACCAAGAGTCTATTACGAAGCATCACTTAAGCGATACGTCATATCGCTTAAGCGATTACCCATCTGTGCAGATGTTCCTCCTGCCTTGACAAAGATCGCTTAAGCGATCCTAAATCGCTTAAACGACAGAGACTCGTATAGGAAGCATCACTTAAGCGACTTAAGCGATCATAGATTTGGGCAAATTCCTTCAGCCGTGGCCAAGATCGCTTAAGCGATCAAGAGTGTTTTACGAAAATCGCATAAGCGATACAAATGGATAGCTTAAGCGACCAGGAGTAAAAGTCATGAATCGCTTAAGCGATCATAGATCTGGGCAGTTATTCATTCTGCCGAGGACAAGATCGCTTAAGCGATCATAGATCTGGCCAGATTCATTCTGTCTTGAACAAGATCGCTTAAGAGATTTAAGATCGCTTAAGCGATCAAGAGTGTTTTACGAAAATCGTTTAAGCGATACAAATGGATAGCTTAAGCGACCAGGAGTAAAAGTAATGAATCGCTTAAGCGATACATGAGATCACTTGAGCGATCATAGATCGGGGAAGATTCATTCGGCCTTGGCCACGATCGCTTAAGCGATTTGAGATCGCTTAAGCAATCAATAGTGTTTTATGAAAATCGCTTAAGCGATACAAGTGGATGGCTTAAGCGATTTTCGATCTGGGCAAGCTATCTGTAGAGCTAGGCACAGCGATTCGTTAGCTCGATTAAGCGAGCAAGAGTAAAAGCAACGAATCGCTTAAGTGTTCCTATGTATTCGGATATTATTTATTGTATTTCAGAGCATTGGTTTAGCGATTAACACTATGCTAAACATATAGGGTTTACGATTCGTCTTTGTGGGCTATGACCGTTATTATATTTATATTAAACATATAGTTCCTTTACGTCAGTATGAAATATATAAAGTGTAGAATGTTTACGTCTATGCTAAACATATAGGGTTTACGATTCGTCTTTGTGGACTATGACCGTTATTATATTTATATTAAACATATAGTTCCTTTACGTCAGTATGAAACATATAAAGTGTAGAATGTTTACGTCTATGCTAAACATATAGGGTTTACGATTCGTCTTTGTAGACTATGACCGTTATTATATTTATATTAAACATATAGTTCATTTACGTCAGTATGAAACATATAAAGTGTAGAATATGTCTATGCTAAACATATAGGGTTTACGATTCATCTTTGTGGACTATGACCGTTATTATATTTATATTAAACATATAGTTCCTTTACGTCAGTATGAAACATATAAAGTGTAGAATATGTCTATGCTAAACATATAAGGTTTATGATTCGTCTTTGTGGACTATGACTGTTATTATATTTATATTAAACATATAGTTCTTTTACGTCAGTATGAAACATATAAAGTGTAGAATGTTTACGTCTATGCTAAACATATATGGTTTACAATTCGTCTTTGTTCAGAATATAAAGGGTGCGTTTGGTTGAATATTCGTATAAATATTATAAATCCTATTCCCATAATATTTCTTTGTTTAATTATTTAGCAAATATTAGTATTTTTTTAATAAATTTTAGACCCATTAACTGAATTAATTTCATTAATACAGCCTAAAAAGGTTTCAAAAGTAACAAAAACACCCCCACCCACCAAACTTCCCATATTCTGGCACCACCAACGGCTACAAACGACCGAAAATGGCTAGTAATTCACAGATGTGACATTTTCTGGCCAGATCCACTGTGGATCTGGCCGGAAAAGGCCACATCGGGCCGTCATCGACTTTCATATGAAATGGCGGACGTTGGCAGTCAACAACGGCCAAATCTTGGGCATCGTTGACCGAAAATGACGGCCATATCTTTGGCCATCGCAAAAGGCCAAATGTCACCTTTTCTGTCCGTCGACGACCAGATATGGTCGTGATATGGCCTTTTCCGGCCACATCTATGGTCGATCTGGCTAGAAAATGCCATATCGACGCCCTATCAGCCTGATCCGACCGCAATGCGTCGTAACGCCCTTTCCCGGTAGGTTTTCGACGATGGTGGCCTGAATCTGGGAAGTTGGGTAGGTGGGGGTGTATTTGTCAAATTTTTAAATCTTTCATTGGTTGACTAAGCGATCGTAATAAAAGGAACTTCGTTTACACAGAGTCGCTTAAGCAATCGTATATATCGCTTAAGCGATGCTTTTCTTTTTCACTTGGTCGATTAAGCGATCGTGGATCGCTTAAGCGATCCTAGATATCGCTTAAGCGATTCTTCTCTTTTTGTCTTGGTCGATTAAGCGATCGTGAATCGCTATCTGCCCAGGTGCACGATCGCTTAAGCAATCCGAGATATCGCTTTACCGATTCTTGTCTTTTTGTCTTGGTAAACGATATCAGAGATCGCTTAAGCAATTTTGTTTGAAAAACCCTTTGTCGCTTAAGCGATATACTTAGTCGCTTAAGCGATCATTGGCAATATATATTTTTCCTGCTTTTCTCCTGAATTTTGACAAACTAAAATTAACAACACGTATTAATTCCATACTTTCTCCTCAATTTGACAACCTGATTCCAAACTAAAATCAACAACAAATATTTAGGCCATGTAACAAGAAATATAAAGAATGATTTATTAAAGGTAACAATAAAATTTATAACATCAATAATTGAAAACAATAACTCGTCAACGGTTGGCGTTGGCAACTCCCTGAATTTCATCCTCTTTCGAACCTAATTTTCTAGATTTGCATGTGATTGCTTTTGGCAACTGCTTCTCTTGTGGCCAGGTTGCTTGCAAATTGAGCACTTGTTCATCTTTCGGGGAACCTCAAAGGCTGATGGAATACGCTTTAACTCTTTTTCTCCCCTTTACTGTCTTCTTGAATGGCGGGTGGATGATAATGTTAGCCACCTTTGGCAGCACTACCCACTACTCTTCTGGAAGCACCGAATATATCATTTCTGAATAAGCTAGCATGTAGTGATCTGTCATATAGAGAGGGGAGCAAAGTTCCATGTAAATTCTTGAACTAAAATCCGGCTTCTGTTGGTGTTTCAGTGTTGCTAGTGCATGAGGACAAGGTAAACGTTGAATGTCAAACACTTTATAGCTGTAAGTTTTTCTAACAAGGTTAACTAGAGCATCCAGACCATAGCCGCGCACAGTGAACTCTTGAGCATTAAGAGGATAAGCAAACAGTGCATTTGATAGTTCCATACGTTCTCGCAATAATTTTTCAGCCGATGGAACAAGGGTTGTAGTAAAATTATCTGACTCCGTATGACACTCATGGAACCACCGCGACAGTGCATCAAAAAGTGCAACTATTGGAAACTCTCTTTCTATTAACAACTTCGAATTTATGGACTCGACTATGTTCGTGGTCATGACATCAAACTTTCTTCCAGGAAAGTAAGCTCTACTCCATCGCTCGAAACCAACGTCATGCTCAAGATACTTAGCAACTCTATCATCCTTGATTCGGATTTGCTGGAACTGCTCCTCGAACGCATCAACCTGATAAGCTTTTGCTGCCATGTAGTATGTCTGAAGGAGGTCAGCACACTTAAACTTTTGTTTTATGTTCTCACCAAGGTGCCTCATACAGAATCTGTGATGTGTTTGACGGTAAATAGTGGCAATCCCCTTCTTTATAGAGTTGTGTCTATCGGATATTATGCACAACTCGTCAGTGTCAGGCACTATCGTACATAACTGTTGAAAAAACCAAGTCCACGACTCGTCATTCTCAAAGTCAACCACACACCATGCAACATGATATGTGTGATTCTCGCTGTCCTGTGCAATGGCCACCAACAATGTACCTCCATACTTTCCCGTCAGAAAGCAACCATCAACAGCCAACACCTTTCTCATGTTTACAAAACCCTTTATAGCAGAACCATAAGCAACAAAAAAATATTTAAATATTATATTCCTGTCCCACTTCAAAGCCGTCTTGCTACCTTGGTTTGTCAATTCAAGCATATAACGGTACGCTTCTAATACTGCGTACCCATGCTCCGGCGTGCCCCTCACAAAATCTTGTGCATGTTGTCTCCCTTTCCAGCATTTCCAGTAACTAACAACACATCCTAACTCTGTGCGCACAAGTCTCTGAATGTCTTTAAGAGATGGACCTTTCCCTTCAACGAACCGACTTTTGACAAATTGTCCAATAACATCAGCGGACGCTTGTCGATGCTCACCTGAAATATGTCCCAAACCACAAGTGTGCTCACGGGTATATGTGCTAAGCATAAATTTTTCTGACTCCGCCAACCTTCCACAATAAATCCACCACTTGCACTTTCGGTCACGACATGCAACCGTCACAGCCAATGAATTTGACTTTTTTGTGATGAACTGAAAATTATCTCTCACGACAACAAGTTTTAGCTTCCTCACCACTTCCTCTTTATTGTCAAATAAATACCCTATGTGCAACTCTGATCCAACCGTAAAAACATGAGCTGATTCACTACTACCTCCAATTGCCCTCTCGAACTGCATAAACGACCATGGTGTTCTCTTCCTCACAATCTACGTCTTCTGTATAATTTGTATTTAAAGGAATCTCTACATCTGTGGGAACATCTACGAGGTCCTCCTCCTCAATATTTTCATTCTGCCCCCCATCACCAACCTCTTCTACAGTCTCTTCCTCACCACCCAATTCATCGTCTACTCTTGATTTTTCAACTAACAAATCAATGGTCTCGTTGTTCAAATTAAAACCAGGCAAATCTCCGCCTACTTCCTCATTATCCCCTTCCTTTGAACCAACTTCGAACGGTTTTTCTACAAGAGAAACCCTTAAAATCGGCCTCGAACCATTATCGACCACATCAATCATATATAACTTCACACTTTCGTCTGACTTTAATATAACAGGAGGTACCTTATAATGTTTAGAAACTCTGCTTAAAACATACTTCACAATTATATCACTACGCGAGCAACTCAAATTATCTCTTCTAATTATTTCATCAATCAATTCATCAAAACTAACCTCTGTGCTCACATCAATTGGTATAGCTTCTTTGCTCTTCGCAATCCACTCCCAGCTATGTGCTCCCTCCACCCACTCACTAAAATATTCAACACCCAAAATAACTTGTCCCATGTGTAATAATAGCCAACTACTTGTAATGCAAGAAAAAAAAAATTCTTAAATGCTGTACTAAGGGTTCAAATATTTTAAAAAGAATCTGCACAGTCGCTTATATGGTCTGCTGTATCGCTTAAGCGATCATGGTTATTTATACTGGATCGCTTAAGCGATCTTATTCCATTTATTGATCGCTTAAGCGATCTGCTCCTATACACCAGACTTTTACCAGATCGCTTAAGCGATCTATCTGCTGCATTACGAGACCTACCAGATTGCTTAAGCGATCCATCATACCCAGAACACATTTTCAGTCATCTCCACCTACAATCGATTCCATCATACCCAGAACACATACCCAAAACAAATTTTCAACAAATTTCATCATTTCAACTTGCATTACATCAAACACAACCCAACAACCTAAACAACTAAATCAAAATCAAAATCATAACCCAAACCCAATCCATTATTAAATCTTTGTAGATCTAAATATAAAATGTAAAAAGGAAATACACATACTTAGATGAAATGTCAGGAGGAGGAGGAGGGAGATCTTTGGCGGAGAAGATGTTAATGGTGGAGGAAGAAGAAAATGTTAATGGCGGAGGAACAAGAAGATACAGAGGAATGAGGAAGAAGAAGATGTAGAGGAAGGAGGAAGAAGAAGAAGATGCAGAGGAAGAAGAAGATGTAGACGAAGCTAAGAAGAAGATGCAAAGGTAGAGATGCGTTAATGGCGGGAAGGTGTTTGGGTTTGTTTGCAACAATTTCGGGTTTGTGGGAATATAGTATAATTTTGAAAAGATTACATAATACTTCATTAATCCTAATTAAGCACTAATTACCTTTAATCAATAATATGGCTATTTAGTTAACACTTTAAAACTTGATAGCTTTTAATTAAATCCAAACTTGAGATGACCTTTTAATAAAGCGCCCATGTAATGAGAGATAACATTATTGTAAAGAGAAAACGAATAATTCTTTTTAACTTTTTCTAACTGATTTCGAAGTCTAAAATCACTTTCAAGACATCATTGGACTCCCTATAACCTTATCTACAAAACTCATACCTTCACTTGCCGACCTCATTCTCTGTTTTCAACACCTCCAACAATTTCTAATGATGTTAGTTTAAAAGTAAAAATCTGAAATAAATACAACCAAATGTATCAATTTGGAATTTCGTTAAACCTTAAATGAGAATACGTCATTTACTATATTGTAAATGGTGACATATCCTAGGCCAAAATTTAAAACATCCCAGGTTCAGGCTTCAAACGACAAAGTCTACAATTTCACACCAAGTAAAACTTACAAAATATGGTTGCAACCTTTATGCTACTTGCCTATCAATTTGTCAACATAAAATTTCTTAAATACATGATTGTGCCATCAACATACGGTTGAAAGCAGAGTTTCAAAGAATTCTCTCACTTGAATTTTTATAACAAAATCTCAATAAAATAAAAAATCTCACTTTTAAAATTTATCCGTGCTCAAAATATTGTTTTACTCTACCACCCACTACACAAGATCGTGACAGCAAAATTTGGGGGAACCTAATTAAATACATAAATTGTCACTGTTTATAAGTTATAAATGAAAAAACGTGGAAAGAGAGTGATTTTTTTTTTTTTTTGGTTCAAACACTGTTCTCTGTAAACTCTGTGCAGCCCTGGAGGAAAGTGATGATCACTATTCTTGGATCTTCAGCACTCTTCACATCATTGAACCTTTCCGGTTGAGGTTACAGTTTCCCTTTCTCTCCCAATTTGCCTCAGACTAGTACTTAATTGTCTAGCCGCCTGAGAAAAACACAAGAACAGAACAGCTATGTTAGTCTTCGTATCACTGGAAATAACTAATCAAGCACAAGAAATGCGAATAAGAATACCATGTTAAGATTTAGATCCTAAAATTATGTTATTTGAGAAATCAAATCAAGCCAATTCAATAAATAAGTACAAAGAGACAAGTTTGTTTAATTCTCTAGTAATATATAACAAACCTTCCATCTAAGGATATAAATTCTAATATCACTCTGGGATAACCCGTGCAAATATCAATGGCAGCAGGTTTCAGATAATTTTATCAAAACAAGCATTCAAACCCCTGTTAATGCTCCCTCAGTGAACTACAATACTAAATGAACAGGTTAAGAACATGGAGCATCCCTATGGTTCAACAGTTTGTTAAGCTAAGGCATGCACGAACAGGATCCAGTAAAAAATCTCAAAGGCCAAATCATTACTTTCATCAAATATGACAAAATGCTTAAGGCTAAACAGTAAAGATCATCAAACACCGTATGGCTAGAAGCACATGAACAAGCTATAAGTTATAGCATCAACCCGATTATAAACATAGCAGGCATGTCTATAGCTTCAAACAGGTATTCCAATTAAGATAAAATCCACCAATAAAGTGGTCCAAAAAGGCAAACCTACATATTCCCTTTTATGTTAATTATAGTCTCTAATCAAGAAATAAAACATATCAGAGTTTTTTATTGGCTTTCACAAATGAGTTTTAATATCTACAGCCTACAGGTTCTATTACAGTAAAATAACACTTTGTTTGTTCTTTTTATTTTTCTTTTATACAGCACAATAAAATTGAAACAAAGCCAAATAGAATAACTCTGCGGCAGGATAACCAAACCTAAATACCCGCTAACTTATTGCAATCCTAAAAAGTCCCTTAAAAAATTAGGCAAGAAAACTGGATAACCATGAAAAATGTTTTCTTGAAACCCCAGACTTCAAACCAAACCGAATTCTGTATAACTCTTAAATTATAAATCCCAAATCTCTTCAATCCCCTCTAACTTGATCCTTAAAAGATAAAATTAAATAAAAAAAGGGATACCCTCCAACTTGAGGGCAATTAAATCAATGTTTCTGGCATGAAGAATCAGCTAAATACTTGGACAACAACCAAGTATTAACCAAACCTTTGCAGCAATAGCAAAACAATGAAGAAGGTGATCCATGGTTTCTCCATCCCTTTCACCAATATAACGATTAAAAATTCTTCCAACTGATCTTTAGGCATGTCTAACCTCTTTACCCAAACCTCAATCTAATGTCTTTCAGTCAGATCCAAACAAAATTAGATCAATCAATTATTTGCCCTCTCCCACTTCCCCAGCTCTATCTAGCCACAATGTACAACCTTATAATGTTATCATCTCTATGTAAATGTTTTCTATCCACCAGGATTAAAAAAAAAAAGACAAGAGTCACTAAGGCAATCCAGATGCTCTAAGGATAGAAATTACAATTCAAAATTTTCACTCACGCAAGAAATACTTGAGTAAGTCACACTTGATGGCCAGTAATTTTGTAGATCAGTCAAACATAGCCCAAAGGGGCTTAACCCACTTAAACCCTCAAACACTTCAGGCAGCTGGATGCTTAGACGAACTGTTTCTAGTTTGAATTTGCAGCTAAGAGCCTAAGACCATACCTATATAATTGCTTTCCAAGCTAAAATGTCTTGAACAAGTTTTCAACGCAGAAAAGCATCTTCTCATCAGGGAGATAATAAAACGGATCGGATCCAGCATTAATAAAAATACTTGACTTATGGTAGTTTTATCATGAGAGTAGCTTAATTGAAAATTACTAAACTAACGAATTCTTAAAATATGATGTATCGCTGAGAACAAAAGCAGTGCTGCACATATCAAATCAAAACCGAAAGCAAATGCTGACCGTTGAGTGGAATGGAGCCGGATCAATATCAATAGAACGAATAGACATCTTAGCGATCTCGTTAATGGCAGCCTCTCTAACCTCCGCCACGTCACTGCTCAACTCCTCGTACGCAGCCACGAACGCCTCTTGCCAAAATCTCGGTAATCTGATCCGACGGTTATTGGTGTACACATCCCACATGTGCTTCACCACTTTCTCTCTCTCTTCCATCTCCTAAAATCACCACAAACAAAACCGCATTAACATAAATTCATACACGTTGTGTATCTACTAACTTAGCAATAATTAAAGAGAGCGACTGACGAGGACGTCGAGATCGTCGTGGATAGGGCTGTCAAGATCATCGATAAAACGGTTGAGATTGCCCGCTGACCAACGGAGAGTAACGGTGCCGGTGAACATTGACCATAAAGCCAGCAATAAAATGGCCGCTAGTGCCCAAACCTTGTAACGACCTTTGCCCAAAATACTCAAATCTGAGCTTTCTTTCTTTACATTTATAGTTGTTGCAGGAAGGTTGTCATCATCCTTCATTTCGAAGAACCAAATTGCAGAGATTTTTTACTTTTAGGATTCGATTACTAAAGGTAAATTTCTGCGTTTCGAACAGATTTGGAAATCAAATGAATTTTATGAGAGAGATTTGGGAAGGAGACGGCGAGTTAATTAATATGTTTTGTCATTTGTGGCCCACCGTAGTGAATGTCTAAGGGCTGTTGCCTTTATCCGATTTCGGATTTTCGGTTTGTGTAACATGGCGGTATCATCTCGTCCTTTGATTTAATGTGAGATCAGCGTTTTGTGTAGGCTTTATTAAAAGGCAACCGACAAAGGACGACAGCGTTTTAGAGTGGATTGGATTGGATTGGGCCTTGGGGCGGCTTTCCTGAGATCTTCAGATTGGACAAACTCACTTATTAGATTTACTTTAGTCTTTAACTCTTTATATATTGTTACACAATTTCTCATGTCAATTTTCTAAACTAAATCAAATTTTGGTCTCATTCCGAAAGTGCTTTCTATATTCAATTGAAAACATGTAGCAACATACTTTTGTTGAAGTGGTTAATTTTCAGGGGTTATATTTACCATAGATAATTAACCATGGTTAATGATGGGTTTAAAGTAAATTAGAAAGGTTGATAATTGTCACTGATAATGGCTAATGTGCCAAGCCTTAAACACAAATAACAAATATATTAAAGAGTAAACGGCATGTGCCAAGCCTTAAACACAAATAACAAATATATTAAAGAGTAAACGACTTCCCCCCTCGACCAGCAAGAAGAAACGAAGAAAACAATTATCTAGCCCCGCATTTCGATACTGATTGAGGTTGCGTTGCTGTGTCAGAAGAAGGATAGCTATACTGATTCGGTATATTCTAAAAATACCCTTGGTACTATATTGACGATCTCACAAAGATTTAAATTCAGTGAATTTCCATTTACTGATCTTATCTTTTACGGAATCGATCCCCCTTTGATTGTGCTAAAAGCGGGCATTCGATTCTTTGAATATGTCACTTGCCGATACGGGCAATCAGGTAAGCTCCTTGCTAGGATGCTAAAGAGGAACTTATATACGCATCTATACTATACATTAAAATTGAAATAAGCGAAGCAAGCTAAGCCAACTGCAATTCATCACTCAAGCGCGGAGAAGGGTAAAGCACTGGCACTGAATGCGCTTACTCTAGGAAAGCAATTAAATAGGCTTACGCCTCACCTAGTTCTATTCACTGACAACTACCACTAGATTACAGCAAGGTTTGCCTCAATGCCCTTTCCAACCCAAAAAATTTCAAAATACCAATTTTCTACCCAAAGTTTATATTCCATTAATATCCAAAATACATTTCACTTTTTTAATCAGCGTTTAACAGTTACTAGAAGTCAAGATAAAGAGTGGATACTTGTGGATCAAATATTGGTAATCGATTGGAATATTCAACACGATAATCAACAGGAAATCGACTAAAAATAGGAAACCTTAGTTTTGTTGTGCCCGATAATCAACGAGAAATCAAGTACAAGAGTGAGTGGAGTTTTGTATAGAAGAGACTGAAGGTTAAAATGGTCGTAATCAGAGAGAATTTTTGCCATTGGAATCGGCTTTGGGTTATAACGGAATATTAACTTTATGTGGGAAAGTGATATTTTAAAAGGTGAATAAGTGTAATTAAGGGCAAACCTTGGGTGGGAAAAAGTCGTTTACTCATATATTAAATATTATGCATTTGAGCTAGTATTTACTATTTACATATATTCTTCTTGGTTTGGAAATATATTAATTATTTTTATTTGATGTCCTCTGGAGGATGAAAGTAATCCGCCGTCAAACCCCAAATGTTAAAATCTGCTTCTTCAATCTTCCATTTCTCTTCCATCTCCCTCTTGTGATTTGCAGAATGCTCTCCATATCTAAAAATTCTGACTCGTGTCCTGCCGCCATGTGCAATGTTAACACCATCGACGTATCTGTAATCATCCATTACTGATTCCGTGCTAGTTTCCCAGAAAACATCGTCGTCAGCTTTTGTTCTCATTCTTAGCAGCCTTGAATCCTCAAATTGAACCAATAGTCCTGATCTTTGGCTGAAGTAACCCCAGATTGTATGGTGAATGATCTCGTAATTAGGACCGCTTTGTGCCTCTCGAATGGCTGGACTTGTCTCTAGCTTCAATATGAAACAGTCGTCCTGGTTTATAACCTTTTCCCCAATGCATGAAGCGTCTAAAAATAGATTAGCCGTGGACCTTGGATCCAAACCCTGACAAAAACAAAAATATGTATGGACGCAATTGCTTTTTACAAATAAACAGGTGAGGTCAACTCAATAAATCTATAGATATTATACCTGTAAAAAGCGGCGCAAAGGTCTAGGAGGGCCCTTTGAAATGGGTGCTTGGCTGTTAGAGGAATGTCTCCATGAAAGCTTGCCGTTGCTTCCACAGATGACCTTGCAGCCAGAGACGACGAATTCTAAATACCATAAGTCTGGATCTTTCTGCCATAGCACGAATCCACCAGCTTCGTGGGTGGTTTTCACATTTGTGCTTGGATCTTGATCGCCCCGCCGAAACTCTGATGCAGTAATTTTCACTTGTCCTGTTACGCACATGCTGTGCACTGCATTTAAAGCTGCTTGTCCTCCTGTGGCCGCTATGTATTGTTGTACAATGTATTTTGCCGTTGATGCTTGCTGAAAGTTGATTAATACTTGGTGTTGTTAGCTAAAGATTACAGGATTTCAGGATTTCTAGGTTATCAGCAAAGCAAAGTACAGGACAATAAACTAGTTGTAAACTCAAAAGCAATCGTGAATATCTTTTGTAATTTCTAAAAACTCTTTTATAGATACGATGTCGTTCTTGAAGATTGAAAGCTAATTCTTGTTTTGTTTATAGGAAGAAAGAGAGAGAAAGCTTACGATGGAACAATCTTTAACAGGCTTATGAACAGAGTGGCCTAATTGGACCTGGAGAGGGATAAGAGGAGAACCAACAAGGTAAAGGAGGAAACGTAGCTCGTTAAATCGACTCGCAATGACTGGTTGCGACCATTTTTCAGAAGTTTGAGCTTTCATCCAGGATAACATGTTTTGCCATCGTAAATGAACATTGTTACCCATGCTATGGAACATTTCTTCTGGTATTGGGACCTCGAGCACCGTCTCAAGGCCATCTTCTTTCTCCATATTTGGACAAAGTTTCCTCATGTAAACTAATTAAGTAAAATTGCAGAAATTATTGTCAGAGGAATTAAAGAAAGAAAGAAAGACTGTATCTAGGTTTGGTTAATTGCTAAATCAGAATGGGAGACTGCCTTAGGGCTCTCCTTGCTTGTAGTTTTCGTGTGGGCACGATTTATAAGCTAGATTCATTTTACTTTTTTAGGTTTCTAATTTAAGAAACGTCTAACCCAATGTTGTTATCGCAAATTTTTTCTTCTCATCAGCTTAGTTACAATTTGCTGTTTATGCCCATTTCCTCTTAAAATTAGTATCAAAGACATAAGCAGAAATATAAACATAGGACAATCCAAATTGTATCTAACATATTAAACCCCTGTGATTAGCTCCATAAACATAAACCCCCCCAGCTGTTTTAATGTTTTTAACTTCGGGTGGCATAATCGACAAGGTCAAATTTTGGGCCAAAATGAATTTTTTTTTAATCACTGGTGTGTTCGGATAACTTGTGCACACCTTAACTAATCCCTCGAACCTGGAACTATCAGCTAGGTAAGAATCTCAATTGGGTTTCTATTAGTGTCGGTAGAGACTTGAACTCAAAAACTCAAAAAACCTCATTTTACTTTTTTATTATTAGGGCATCCAGTGATGATTAACTAAAATGAAATCTCGATTGGTTTGATGCATCTACATAAAATAAGAAAATTATTTTACAAATTTTTATCAAAAATAATATGAAGTGCAATACAAGACCTAAAGGAATATATAACATCAAATCAAGAATAGTGTATTTGAGAATATTTGGAAGAAAAGAATTCAAGGTAAGCACAAATTTAAATTAAACAGTTCAAGTCATGATTTCAGTACAAGTGACCAACCAAACCATGTAACTTGTTTAATTTAAAACAACCAAAAACCGAATCTAACTAGTTTCTTAGGAAAAAAAAATAATAATCATACGAGAAGAAGTGGACATATATATATATCCCCAAAATTAATAAAATTAATGAATAGATATAAAGTATAAACATAAAAAGTTTGAGGGTCACGAGGGATAAATTTTAATAAATTAATAAAATTATTTCCAACCACTATATGATGAAAGAGCGAAAACAGATCTAAAATGATTTCTCAAGTTTGAATCTATTTGATGATAAAAGAGTAAGATGATCTCTCAAGTTCGAGTCCTCATAACCTCTAATAAGGATGGTTTATGAAACTCTATCCAGTCAGTAATTTTAGAGTCTCAAGAGATTAATTAAGATACTAATAAACTGACTCGTGAATCACCTATCATAGCTTCTTTCAATTCCACCACACAAAACCGAAAATCCATGAAAACCAAACAAATTAATAAATCAACAAACCACTTTTACGGCGTATGGACGCTTTCAGTGGGATGGAATGGATGAATGGCGTACCGATTTTGGCCTGTATCAAAGTTGGACCTAAATTTATGTATCTGCATTTCTAACTTTCTTCTAAGGTTCAGACGATCTAATATTAATATATATAAAAATAAATTGATCAACTATGCAAACATTAGTCTAAATCATCAGTTCACTCCATCTAATTGCGTAAAATACTCTTAAAAATATCATATAAAATAAGGATAAAATGATATAGCATCATATCACTTGAGATATAAAAGTTGAAGCAAAACTTTGAGATTATAACAGCAGAAATTAATTAGAGATGGAATTACAAACGATACACGTTTACCAACCGTAGAAAATTACATATATTTACATATATATAGTTTAGCTCCCTTCTGATTAAATTACTATATCTACATCTAGAAATTGTAGGCACCCTAATTTCATTTCTACTGCTGCTAGTGCTAGCCCATTGCACTCTAACCATTGTTTACTGTCTGCGTCTCAATATCAGCAGAATTTTTTCGCTTAGATCCTTTGGAGAAGAGCGCCTCTATCTCTTCTAAAGGCTTACCCTTTGTCTCAGGCAAGAGAAAATAGAAGAAAAACCAAGCAACCACTGAAATGCCACAAAACATAAAGAAGGCTCCACCAATGGTGATTGCTTCATAGATTGAAATAAAAGTCATAGATATTAAGGCGTTCATGAGCCTGTTCACAGCAACACCAATGGCCATTCCTTGTGCTCTTAACTTCAAGGGAAATATCTCACTGCTATACACCCATGTCACTGGCGCAAGCCCAACATTGAAGAAAGCTACATATGCATATGTAGAAACAATACTGAGAGTCAGTGCCCATAAGAGTTCTGTTTTTGAGTTTTCTACGATGGTCAAACTGAACCCCAATACTGCTAGAGCTGCAACTATTCCGGATGTGCTTATTAGAAGAAGGCGCCTCCTTCCAACTCTGTCAATTAAAGAAGTGGCTATTAATATGAATATAGTCTTTATGATTCCCACTCCTACCGTCGCCAGCAAGAGTTTATCCTTGGACTTGATGCCGGCTTTCTTGAATATTCTTGGACCGTATAAAATAACCGCTTCAACTCCAACAGCGTGCTCAAAGAAATGGATTCCGATGGCTGCAATTAAGATCCTGCGAACAGCAGGTGTAGGTCTCAACAGAAGCTCCTTCCATACCCCTTCGCCGCGACTATTGTGAGCAGGCTTCACGAACTCCTCCTTGGTATTCTCATCAAATCCAGCAGCAACCCTTATGTCCCGAAAGCGCCTTTCAGCTTCTTCTTCCGAATTGCAAACTAGCAACAGTGTTCTTTTGGCTTCTCCTAAACGGCCTTGCATTCCTAGCCATCTTGGAGACTCGGGCATTTTTAGTATGGCAAAGGCCAAGACAAATGAAGGAATGGCTGCAACTCCAAGCATCAACCTCCAGCCAAGCTTCAAAGTTAATTTCCCAAAGAAATAATTAGATACATAACCTGATAATATACCAAGACTAATGCAGAGCTCTGGTAGAGAGGATAAAAGGCCTCGCGCTTTTGCAGATGAAATCTCGGCAGAATAAACTGGAGCTATCATGAGGGCAAAGCCTACACCGATTCCTGAGATGCACCTTCCAGCCAATAGGACTGGATAGTTAGGGCCATAGCCCATTAAAACTGCACCGACCAGGAAAATGATGGCGGACACGACTATGGTGTAACGCCGTCCAATAAAATCCGATGTTCTTCCAGCAAAAAGGGAACCAAGTAACGCACAGACGTTAAGAATTCCGGCAAGAATTTCTATTTCTACGTCGTCGATTTTCAGGTCTTCCTTTATGAAAATCATAGCCCCACTCATAACGCCAGTGTCTGAAAATGAAAAGGTAGAATAAATTTTTTTCATCAAGATATATAAGAAGCTAATAATTTTATATATTTACATCGCTTACAAAATCAAAACTCTGTTTCAGTGCATTCACTATATCCAAGTAAAGGAAAATAAGATAAGATGAAGTTTGCGACATGGTTAAACTAGAATTTGCAATTTACATAACCAGGGATTTAGACATGGAGATATTGAACATGAAAGCAAAGAAAAGATAGAAGTTAATTACCATATCCGAATATGATGCATATGAGAGATGCAACTACGGAACTGGCAGCGGCATACTTGTTAAACTTGTGGGAATCGCCATTACCATCAGTTGAAACCATAGTCATGTTTCTGCTTGTGCCTGGAAGTGTCAAGGGGGGACGTTTATTATATAGAATTCAAGGTGAGCAATATTATGAGAAAGTAAACAGGAACAGTTCTGGTGGTACCCACTAGTTTCAGGTTCAAAATATAGATAATTTGTTTGGCGATTACCTACTAGTACAGGTTGTAAAGCTAACCAGTGGCTTAATTAGGAAGAGGATATACAATTAATATTTCGGTAATATTAATATTCGGCACTCATTATCCATATGGTTTGACATTTTTAGATGAGACTGAACCAATCTGATCTCTATTTACGAAAAAATCGTCATTGTGATATCGCATTGACTCTGTATAATCCTGCACTGTCCATAAATTTTTTTTTAATTCGGGCTAAAATTATGATTCACCACATATCTTCCTTCATCAGGATTGTAATTTGAAAATAATCATGGAAACTCGATCCTATTTCCTACTCAAGAATCCCAATTCCAGGAATCTAATTTCTTCCTGGTAAAAAAGAGCTAAAAACTAAAATATGTAGATGGATTTGAATCTTCTATTTATCTAACCACGTTGCACTTATATCTTATAAGAGTAATCCATTCTTGTAAAACAGAAAGTTTAAGACTTACTTTATAAACAAAGAACACGTTATCAGTTACGAGAAAAGATTATATATATAAAGATTATTGAACCGACACACTAATTACTGCACTGTTTCATAATGATAGAATTGCTTTTAACTTAGTTTTTTGTTATTCATTTAGAGTAAACTACTTTTTCCCACCCAAAGTTTGCCTTAATGATAAATTCCATCCAAAAAGTTTCAAAACACCACTTTTCCACCTAACGTTTATATTCTATTAATACCTAAAATATACTTCATTTTCTCAACGGGCATACGACAAGTTACTAGGAACCAAGATAAGAGGTTTTGATAGAGTGGAGGCTGGTGGATGAATGGTGGTGACTAATGAATATTCGTCATTAGAATCAGCCAAAAATCATCGAAGAACATGAAACCCTTAAATTTGTGGTGGCGAACAATCAGTGAAAATTAAGTATCAAAGTGAGAGGGGTTTTATATAGAGGAGACCAAAGGTTTAAATGATGGTGACAGAGAGAATTTTTCCACCGAAATTGGCTTTGAGTAGTGACGGAATATTAACTTTGGGTTGGAAAATGGTATTTTAAAACTTTTTGAATGGAAAAGTATCATTAAGGCTACTCTATTAATTTATTGTTAATTTATCTAAGAAACAAAGGATATTTATAACCCGCTTGATCCTGATTATTGATAGAACATCTTATCTTCTACTTGATTCTTGTTTATTTAAGATTAAAAATTTCTTTGCAACAAAATTTAATAGGTGACCAACGGAATTGTACTTAGCCTAAGAATGTGGAACGATTTATTTTATTTGATTTTATCGTGATTATATTAAAGTAGCAATATAATTAAGGTACAATAAATTAATGCCCAAGTTCGGCGTATTTGTCCAATTTCTCAAGCAGCGGTTTTGGCGGCCTGGAAGATGCATGAGCTACAGTAATTGCATTAAAACCACCAAAAACATACTAGACTAATAACCCTCCCTTTCACAATTTTGACATGTTATCTCGTAATTAGTTGGTTTACAACGGGTTTCATATAGATCACACTAATTAATTAAGAAAGTTGTTTACTTGAAGGGGTCTATTTATTATAAATAAATATTACATATATTTCTCCAAAGAGGAGGATCTAACATGATTATCCCAAGTTTGAGTACCCTTGAGGGTAAAAGAGTAAGAGAAATATCTAATATGGTCTCCCGAGTTCAAGTCTCCACGATCATTAATAGGGGTGATCACTGGAGTTCTTATCCGACCGATAGTTCTAGGATCCCGAGAGATTAGTTGAGGTACACATAAATTGACCCAGAACCCTTGTCATAAAATAATAATAATAATAATAATTACGTATACCATCTATTTAATATTTAGGGTCCATTTGTTTTATTATTTTGAATAAGATTTTTGATATTTTTAGAGTTGGATGAGAATAACCAGTAGGATTTAAAAATTAACAAAAACACCCCTCTAGGTTTGCTAATTTACTAAACACCCCAATATATAAAAATTTTATAAAATAACAAAAACACCCCCACCCACAGTTGCTAGATTCTAGCCACCTTGCCGAATACGGCGTTACGCATGACGCAGGATTTGACTATTCGTGTGCCGATATGGCCTTTTTCCAAATCCACCACGGATCTAGCCTTTTCCATCTTTGGTCTGGCCGAAAAATGATAGATCGGCACACTACCGGCCAGATCCAGTTGGTAATGTGTCATTATACCAAATTCCTACCACCTTCCGTGGTGGTGGCGAATCTGACAAATGTAGGTGGGAGGGGGTGGGGGTGTTTTGTTAATTTTTAAACTTTTTTTTAAGGGTGTTTAGTTAAATTAATAAACTTAAAGGAATTTAAAAATAATTGAAGAAAATATAATCGCATTTTGAAGATAATGAAATAAACAATTATTTTGAAGATAGGATTGATAATAGGATATGAAATATAGAAACAAACGGACCATACATTTAACAAATAGTTTAGTTTGTTTAAATAAACACATGTCATATATATATATTAATTTCTCTCAATCATCATGATTTTTAGGAAAAAAATGTATGTTTAAAATCTTCTTTCTTGTGATCAGGTGTTATGTGAGGAAGGAAGACGTAGACAATTAGGAATGAGCAATCAGGGCTTCGCTTTCTAGTTTCCAATATTGTTGTGATAAGGTGTTATGTGAGGAAGGAAGAAGAGGTAGACAATTAGTGGTGAGCAATGCAGGGCTTCGCTTTCTAGTCTCTAGAGTTTCCAACATTGTTGATGCAGCAACGCCTCGAAATTGGATTGGTAAAGATATAGTGATGTCAAAAACAAGGGCATGTTCAAACTAAGTGGGTGGATAGTGTACGAGTATATGTGGTGGGGTGAGGCTGCTGAAAAGTTGAACCTTCTTAAATTCCACGAAATGAGGCCCAGAAGAAAATACCAATGGTGGCGTTTGGTTCATTATTTTGGATAAAATTTTAGAAATAATATTGGATAGTTGAATAGGGAGGATTACGAGGTAAAATTTATAAATTTATAAAAAAACCCCTAGTTTGCTAATTTAATTGAACACCCCAATATATAAAATAACAAAAACACCCTCATTACTTGGAGTGTCAGATTCCAACCACCATCACTAGAATACGCGGAAAGGCGGAAATCTGTACGAATGTGGTGTGTGACGCATAAAGGTACATCTTTGGCCTTCAGCGATGGCCAAATCGATGAATAACTAACTAGTTCCGATCGGTTATTCACGTTGTGACAGATTCTGGCTACCACCGATGGTGGTTTACGGAATCTGGCAAGTATGGAGTGGGTGAGGGTGTTTTTACTAATTTTTAAACTTTTTTATGAAGGTATTTAGTGAAATTAATAAACTTAAGGGGTCTAAAAATAATTAAAAAATACACTAATATTTCTAGAATAATGTGTCAAACAATATTTGGGGAATAGGATTAAAAATATGGATAGAAATATTGAACCAACGCACCCCTAAGATTCTGCCAGCAGAAGTCATTCGCCGTCAATTGTGTCGGCTACAACCCAAATTGCAGTGGCAAATATTTTGCCACCCAAAAGCTAATGCAAGTCTGATATTGACATTTTCTTATAGTGGAGAAGGGAGATTAGTATTATATACATCACACATGCATTGTACCTATTAGAAATTGCGATCTGATAATGGTATATATAAAACAATTTGTCTCTTTCATGGACCTTCCTTCATTTTATTTTTATTTTTTTATGGATTTTTATATTTGAAAGTTTATGACTTAACCAAGTTCATTCAACTTATGCGAACAAAATTAATCATGTTCATTTGTGCTTGTGGGTTTGGCCATTCATCATCAACACATTGCTAAACATCCACAGCACAAATGGTTTTTTCATGGTTCAGTAAACTGCCTACATCCATGGGACCATGTCCAGACGAAAGAAATTCACTATAACAAATATAAGAAGCTGGTGTAATAGCAAGCACGAGGAGGCAACTAAGGTTACCAAAGAGTGCAAGAGAGGCAAGAGAAGCAACCAAAGTTGTTGAGTATGCCGAGAAATTACCAGCAAGGAAGAAGAGAAAGAGATTAATTTTTGTATATATATTTTCATGTATATACATACAATTGTAAATGTAATATGTAAGGAAACCAAATAAAGGAAATAAATGTAGATCAATACATACAAGGCAATTACCTAAACTACAGATTTGGAGATTACTACAAATCTTCTAAATGTGGTATGTACAGTCATTCACATGTCAACAACAAACATTCAAGGTTCCTTACAAAGTTGTAGTTAAGCAAACAAATGTAAAACATTCCCTGTTTTCACAAAGCTCATCCTTTGGATGATCCACCGTCTTGTCATAGCTTGCTTGAATCCAAAACATCCCCTTGGATAGCTCGAGCTCCACTCAAACTTCAACGCCGAAGACACCCTTTAGCTCCACAGCTTGAAATCCCATCAAACTTTTCATCAATGGAACCACATTCCAACAACACTCAAAGCAACAAAGGTTAACATGATACTTTTAAGCTTACCAAAGCGCAAGGAATTTGACCTTAAAACGAAATGAACCTCTAAGGATTTTCAAAGAACAATAAGAGGAATATTTAGGTTCAAAGGTAAATGCAAAAATGAAGGAGATTAAATAGAATTTTTGCACAAGAAACCCTTAGATAGCCACCCAACAACCTCTACACACATCTAGCTAAAAGATGAAAGTTTCTATCAACTTTGTTATGACCACTTTTGAAAAGCAAAACGAATTTTCAAGACCACATTGAGATATTTGACATCTTATATGAACCATTTATCCATATCTTAAACCTTAAAAAAATATCATAACAACAAACGAAAACATAACATTTTTATAAAAAAGCTGACTGAACAACTGTTGGTACATCAACTCAAATGTGGACCACATATTATGAGATAAAAACAATTTAAAGGAATGTGCACACATCAATTCATAATGTCATGACATGTATGAATTAAAGAAACGATTGTGCTTAAACAAGAAAGTGTTCAAACATCATAAATATATGTGCTCACACAAACTAAGTTAGACAAAAATACTTATAATATTGATTCAAAATGCAAAATGAGAGAGATAAATAAAATTTAATTGTAGTGAAAAGTGTAAAACTTTTTACTTAAGAACATCATCTTATGACTGAATTTGTCACTCACAAAACCTACAACGATACTTTGCCTTTTCCTTTTCTTGATCAGAGAAGCATAATTTTGAAGACAAATCAATCCGGCCCCGTTACATTCCTGAATTTATATTATATTTATCTCAAATCTAATACCTGCCTCTCCATATTCTTTGCCTTCATTGTCGTATGGTCACTCTCAACATTACTCTTTATCTATTATATTTTCGCTGCGGATCATTCAATTCACACCGATTAAGAGGACAAAATATCCTTATCAATAAATAATTATAAAGTAATTAATAAAAGATTAATATAAACGAAAAGATCAACACGGATATGTACATTTTTAATTATTTGTTCAATATTAAATTGAATGTGTACAGGCCAAAAAATTTATTTGGGCAAACAAGGACCGTTCCGTGCTTCCGAAGGACAGGTTAGATTTAATTAAAGAGGGCAATAAAGATAAGAATCTGTCCATCACCCTGATGGAACTAACTTTGTCACTTGCTGGTTGCTAGGATTTGCAAATTTTGGGTAGGCACCTTAACTTAGGCAGGCCAACTTCTTTAAAAGTCCACAAGCACATCTTACCAACCTTCCCTTTGCATTAACAATGATATGAACGGTTTAAAATACAGTTCACATTATCGTGATAATAATATTTTAAACTGCCAGGAATTTATGGTGAGCTGCTTAATATTCGCAGATGAGATACTACTCCGTCTAATTAATACTTTCCTGACCATTCGATAGGACTACAGTGTATATTTTTACAAGAATATTTTTCTTTCGAATTCACCTCCAGTGCCCACAAAAACAGCTAACCGCTACAATTTAGAGCCTGTAATCAACATATTCAATTTTGAGGTAAGCTGATCTACAGACTAAGACTTGAGTTAGAAAAAGCCCATTGTAGAACAAGTTAATTTGTGAGTGTGGACAATTCCACATGCATGTTTATACCCCGGCCCATGGGTTTTAGCTTAAAGTTGGAAATTTCAAAAACAATTGAGAGTTGGGATTGGGATTGGGATTGGGATTGGGGCAACGGATATGGTTGACTGGGTGTCTGGCTGAGGTGAGATGCCCAACACAAGAAAGGAGGTTAGGCCAAATGACCATGTCGCAAAAAAGACAACGAAAAAGGGAAGACAGTTGCATGCAAAAGATGATTTTGTTTCCTTGGATCCCCACCTATCTTTGTTAAGCGCTTCTTTGTATCGACTTTTTCTTGAGTAGTCTACTCTCTCTGTTCGGTCTGCTTCATCAACACACACACACACACACACACACACACACATATATTTATACAAAAGCTTCGCTCTTTTGCATGCTTTTATTTAGATACAATAATCAATATTAAGCTAAAAGTGGAGAAAACAACACTTGCTTTTCATTTTCCTTTTGACAATTTAGCCATCCTTTCTCTTATAAGCGAAAGAAACCATGGAATCAGTTAGTCAGGTGCCCAGCCAGAGGTTAAAATTTAAACATCAT
Source organism: Pistacia atlantica (assembly GCA_026229545.1). Taxonomy (NCBI): domain Eukaryota; kingdom Viridiplantae; phylum Streptophyta; class Magnoliopsida; order Sapindales; family Anacardiaceae; genus Pistacia; species Pistacia atlantica. The sequence goes on along the minus strand of CM047901.1, from coordinate 24,602,865 downwards.
TGAGGTCCCTTCCCAATCTTTTTGCTTTAATTACCTTTTTACTTATTTTGTTAAAGCAATAAATTTTTACCCATGTGTCGATGTACATATAGTTAATGCATGGGAGCGCCAGCGTTTCCGCAAACCTGCTAACCTTTTCTCATATCATATCAGAGCTTCAAGTTCCATTGCTTCAGATCTCCTCTCCACGCCCCTTTTTAAAAATCAATATACCAAGAGCAGTGTCCCCATACTTTAATCATTTTCCAATAATTATCCAGAATTAAATAGACAAGGTTAGATTGAAATAATGAACTCGAATTTCTTTAGTAAAAGGTCTTCCCTTTGCAATGTGTATTGATGTTGTTTAAATTATTCAGCATGACAGACATTGTCAGATGAACAAATAAAGGTCGGAAAAAGAATATGAAACTGGGAATTGTATCAATATGTATTACTAAGGAAACGAACCGGCCGAAATTTGTAATCCGGATTTTCAGATATGAACTTGCTCATGATTTTATTAGCTGGGACTCCGAAGTCTGAGAGACTGAAAGGATGCGTTTGGTGCAAAATATTATTATATGAATTATTTTTAATTAATAAACTTTGTCTTTCTGCGTTCAAAATTTGATTTGGATTAAAGAGACAAAAAGCTCCACGTGTATGATCAGTTTGAGTATTTGTATTTTGTAATATATTACAGAATCCGACAGTGCAGGTTGTACATCTCTGGATTATAATCACGATTAGTCTCCAATATTTCTCAGAAATTCTCAGCTCTCTTGGAAGACGGCCTAAGCATAATATAATATAGGAAACTTCCCTCCAAATTCAAGAAACAATTCAAGACAAATTTGCCAGTGAGACCAGCTCCGAGGACAAATCTAGCTATACTTCTTGCTAGAATTGTTTTGTTAATGGTAAAGGGAAACTTAAAATTAAGATTTAATGTTTATATTTTTTGAATTACGAGTTAAATAAGAAGTTTAATCCAACTTAGTCGATAAGAAACAATTATTGAATGATCTGATAGTAAAAGAGTAAAAAGATGTTTCATGAAACTCTTCAAAGTACTAATATAAGTGGTTATTGGAATTCTTATTCTTCTGACAATTCCAAATAAACAGACTTGAATACACGGAGATTTAAAAAAAAAAAAACTTAATTAATCAAAAGTATTATATACTGGATTGCTTTTCTTTGTAGGGGTGTTTTTAAAATTTTATTTTGTAAAACAGTATCAAATGAAATAATATTTTTATGTAGTTTACCTAGGTCAAATGCTACAAGCCTATGACTGGCCTTTGGGTCAAAAAGATGTAAGTTCAAGATCAAGCATACATGGTATAGGTTATTATCAGTTATCAGTCACAAATAATAAGGTAGTGTTGAATATAAATAAAAATTGTGTATTTTTAAAAGAGTTCTATCATAGTCTTTATTTGTTAAAAACTTTTCAAATATTTGAAAATGATTTTTAATTTTGTAATATCAAATAAAGTTATATAAAAAGGTCTTTCTAAAAAGTAATTATAAATAGTTTTAAATAGTTAAATTACATCTTTTTAGATTAATTTACAATTAAAGTAATGATCATATTACTGATATTTTGTTATAACTTTATACTAACGTAGATTTATATTATATTATATACACAAGACTATATAGAATGTACTGCTTTATTCAAGAAAATGTTGCAATTAAATGGATTCAACATAGACTCGTTCTATCTTTATGGTATCGAATGGTAATAATAGACGGTATTCTGTATGTAGAAACTTTCAATAACATTAACAAAGGCTTGCATTTATCGTATGACAATTTATAACATGCATTCACGATCTATCTATCTCTTGTTCTGTATAAAGTATAATCACGGGTGGATGTGGATTACTGGCTCGCTTTCTTTCTCTGAAAATATCAAAATTTGGTCGGAAAAACAAAAAAAGAATCTGGTACTTGAACTGTAGCAAGTGATAAAGGAAGTTTATAGTTCATTTATTTGGTCTACCATCCAAGGTGGTTTTAAAAATAATTCATTTATTTCGTCACACCTCACACGGCCTATATAAACCCTACTTTTTCTCACACAAACACAGTTTATTAGTCTTGAAGGTGAGCTTTTCCGACAAGACAAAACAATGGCTAAGGGTTTCAAGCTCCGGATATCCCGATTCATCCCATCCTTCCGTTCTTGCCGTTCTAAAGACCCATCCACTCTCCCGTCAAATCCAGTCCCTTCAGTCCTCCAGTTCTCTTTGGTCACCCCTAACCCCAATCACTCTCCATTATCCAAAACCAACCCCCAAAACACGTCACTCCTCTTTCAAACGCCACGTTTCCTCCGCCTATCACATGTATAGCATGCGGCTGCACCTCAAGATCCAGCTCAAAGAACCTCTGTTTAACCGACTACTCTGAATCTCCACTGACACCAGAGTTTCACTGGGAAAAAGAAGACAACTTTCACGTGGTGGCCAAAATCTTTGACGAAACCCCTCGCCAGAAAATCTACAACTCCTCAGCCTCAGCCTCCGGTCACACGTCATGTGATGACGAGGTTTTGTTGCCTCCTCCCCCACCACCAAACACGGAGAAGAAAAAACGACGTGGTAGAAAGAAGAAAAGGACACCGCCAAAGACCCGCATCAGCACATCTTCGGCTGATACCGAGTTATTTAGCAGTGAAAGTTATGATGACGTCGACTATGTAGACAATGAAGAAACTGAAACATTAGTTTCCTCTTCTAGAAGCTTATCCACTGATTATTCTTCTTCAGAGTTCTATCCCAAACTTGAAACCATACGAGAAATACCATTCAACAGGTCTGTAAGCACCCGTAAGAAGAAGAGGGTCAAGAAGGTAAAACGGTCGGTTTTGAAGACAAGCCAAGTGATAAATAAAAAGGGTAATTTTTCTTCTCCGGAAATTGAATCTCCAGCGAGGTTGTCCATGTTCCTACAGAGGCTGATACCATGTACTGTTGATGGGAAAGTGAGAGAGAGCTTTGCTGTTGTGAAGAAATCTGAGGATCCGTACGAGGATTTCAAAGGATCCATGTTGGAGATGATTTTGGAGAAGCAAATGTTTGAAGAGCAAGAGTTGGAGCAACTCTTGCATTGCTTTTTGTCCTTGAATTCCAGGCAGCATCATAGGGTTATTGTGGAGGCTTTCACTGAGATATGGGAAGCTATGTTTTACCGCAGATCAGGTAGTTTCAGAGTTTCTAGGGGTCTTTGAAGTAAACCAGTAGTTAATAAAAAAGAATCACTTTGGTTTATGTTAACTTTATTAATTAACCTTCTCTTTAATGTATCAATGTAGTTTAATTGCAGGGTTTATGTACCCTTGAATTCACCACTCATCATCCAGTAAAAGTAGTTAATTTCACCGCTTTACTCCTACGTGCCGACAGGTTTTTCTATGATCAGAGGATGAATATAAACACAAATGTTGAGTTTGAACTATCAATGAATTGCAAGTTGTACTGTTTGAAGAGCCCTGGGTCTCCAGTTCATGCAACAGTATACTTCCCGTACAACAGCTTGCCGATTGTCGACTAGTATTGGGAAATCATAATAAAAAAAACTTGACTGATCTGATGATTTCTGTACATCCAATCAAAGTTGTAAGCTCAACCTAACTAAGAAATTGAATTGATAAAAGACAAGATGCCTTTCTTCTCAATTTATTTTCTTTGACCATATTAATTGCTTGACTATTTTTCTTTCTCTTTTGGTCATGTACTTTGTGACTTTATCGTCTTGGGGTTGTATTTAATCAGAAATTAATCAAATTCATTTGACCGAATAGCAATCATGATGAACATAATCATTTCTGTTGATCATGGTTATATTTGACTTGATAAAATAATAATGTAAAGAATTTGGTAAATAGTATTCTACAACACTCCAACTCTAGCTACATTATTTGTGCTCTCTCCCGCATGCACATTCTCCATAATTGTGCTTGTTTCTAGGATTTCCATTGGCTATTGCAATCGTCTGGGATTTCCTTGTATGGTTATCATTGGCGGACTTGCAGGCTTTTATGTTGATTAAGAATACAAGTATTATTTTGTGTTCTTGTAAAGAAACATGAACATCTAATGGTAGGCTCATTGTGGCGCAAAATGGACCCATTCAAACTTGCCTGGATTTGTCGATGGGCCACAGCTAATGAAGGAACAAATATTATATACTTTTCCAGGGCACCGTCACTTGACAGGCGCTGATCGGTTCATCATTAAGACTGACCCACGATCACAAGGCATGAGATGAGACTAAGATTTACCGATCCTCCCCGTTCTGTCCGGTGATTATTCCTGTGCACGTGGAATTTATCCATTCTGGGTCCACATGTTCGCACTTTGTTGGGAGCCTATAACCCTTTCATTCTGCTATTTAAATCAGTGTGAACAGATTAAGTGACTTTTAATTTGAATTTGATCTCCAGAATTTCTACTTTAAGCCATCTAATTATTCAGAGTGTCACTGGCCGTTACTATACAATAGCTAGGCTCCTTGCTTTGAAATTTGTAAGCACTGGGAAAATCGGCTGAAGGGATTGTAAATTCAAAATGTGAATGTTTTATTCCGAAATGGGTGCCTGGAAAAGCAAGTAAAACAGTGTTTTTTTTGCTTTATTTTGCATCAGGTAACAGCTACAGACTTCGGGTACGTACTAATACTTATCACGTTGTTCAGCTACTACCCTCATATATCTACGATTCCCACCACCAAAGCAGTCACAAGCTTGGGCTTTTCCTACTGTGGAATATCTAGCTATCAGTATCTAATAAGTGTCCTTGATTAAATTGGTCAGGTCAGGAGCATGTGATAAAGCACAGCAGTAAAAGAGAGAGAGCTTATGGATAGGGTTACCAAATGTTTTAAGTTTCGTGAATAACACGGCAAAGTCCAAAATAAATTTACCCTATTGCCAAGAGGAATTATGAAAGCAGTAACTAGTAATACTTCATTGGGCGATGCTGAGACACGGTATCAGAGATTCTTTACCCGCCTTATGAAACTGACTAAATGAGGACAGAGAGCACCCCTTCCCATGAAAACGACAGCTTTTTTTGGTAAAAGAGATTAGATCTTTCGCATCCTTTATACCTGGATCCCTTGTATTCTATAGCCTATGCTCGCTAATATTGTCTTATCTCTTCATCAGGATTTTATTTGTCAGTCATAGATATTGAAGTTACTCAGACCCACCACCATATTCCATGTAATTTATGGATTTTTATTCAGATGAGGCCTAGGGATTGGGTTGGGATTTTGGGCTTAGACCCATGAGAAATAACAACTTATCCGCTGGCTTCAACGCTAATCCTTGTTTTTATTGGCCTTGCATTTTCCTTTTCCCTCAGATATGCCTGTAAAATGTAAATATATTGTCTACATAAATATGTTTATCACTTCTCACAAGAATTTCTTCATCTGGTAGGATTTTATTATTGGACCAAAAGAAGAAATATTTTTTTGCATATTGCAGATAAGTGTTTGGCGATTCAGATATTTCTTCTTCTGTCACAAACAGTCCTGATAATGGCATGGGAATCTTACCTAGCTTGTGTAATTTATTTCACCTGGTTTGATGATATGTGGTCACATAAATCATATATGCATGTGAACTTGCAGAACTCAAGCACAATTTCAGAAAAAAAATGGCAACAAGAGAGAAATACGCCACTTTCTTGCTAGCTTCATTATATTTTCAGGATTCCTTTTTCTATTAATGTGATTTTGGAGATACAGAAATAGCATACAACTGTAGCTTTTAGCGGGTCCGCTAATGTTTTCAATTAGATTGCTTCCTTGATTGAATTGAATGTTTCTAATTAAAGTAGATTGTGTTCTAACTTTTTTATATTCTGAGATCTGCCTCATCCCTCAACTCCATTCTGAACAGCACTTGGCAAATTCGGTTTTTGGTAGAAGTAGATGATTAAATACACAGGACGTTGGATATACTACATTAACCATAAAGTGATTTGCAATGAAATGTGGAGTGTGAGATTTCCAAATAAAAAGAGTGGTCGAATAATTAATTAAGACTTTTGGGTGTATTACTTAAAAGATCATGAGTTCAATTCACTTTAGCTTCGACTCAGCACGCTCAAGCTTTCTGCTTTATAAAAGGGGGTGATCCTCTCATTCAACAAGACATTATTAGGTGAGGAGTCAGACCCACCTCAAATTCTATCATGGTATTAGAGTCAGGTTCAGTTGAGTTGAGTGCTTGACTAGCAGGTCAGTAGTTAGAGCTAGCAACTACATTTATCAACAAACATGACCTATCATATGGGCTTGACCGTCAGGGGAAGTGTTGGAGTATCACATTGACTAAACACGCTCAAGCCTTCTAGTTTATAAGAGGGGTGATCCTCCTATTCAATAAGATTTTATTAGGATAAGGAGTCAGACTCATCTCAAATTCCACCAAATTAGTTGAAGTGCGTGCAAGCTACCTAGACACTCTCGATCAACAAAAAAAAAAAAAAAAAATGGCCAAGTAATTAGTGGCAAGAGCCACATGCGTGTACATAATATAACAATTCACAAAAATTATTCATGATCACTATGAACTTGTTAAAGGAATCAAGAATTTTGTAGCTTCCAGAAGTTTGAGCGTCTGTAACCTTTCTTTAAGTTCTAAAAGAGCAGGGACTCTTTTACCCAATAGCATTTTACAGTATGATCAACTAAGCCAATCAATTAAATTGAAGCCAACCATAGAAGAGCTGCAATTTTAAACCTATTGCATTATCTTTGTTGGATGATACTGTACTGAAGCTCTTTAAATTATTCAGCGGGAATAGAAACTAAATCAACTATATATTGTCTTAATTGCAATATTTTTTATGATTCCAGGCTTTTCCTTTCAGTGGAAAAAGAAAAAATTTAGATCACTAATCAGGGATTACAAGATTTGTATCCTCTTTGCTGCATTTTTTAAAGAAATAGTTTCAACTTGTGAGCTTATACTGCGATTTGGCACTCTACTCAACCTGAGTTAAATGATGGTCTACTCTGCAAAGTATGGAATATTGAACCCAGTTCTGATATCAGTACTCTGCTTAACCTGAGGCATGTCCACTTTGTTGAATTTGTAATGAAGGAAAGTTGGAACTTGAAACAATTTCTGCAATCTGTTACTTGAGTTAATTAATCTGAGGTTATAATAATCGACTCTGGTGAATTTGGAATCTTGTACCTTGGTTCTGAGATTTGGTACCTCACTTTATCTGAAACCTATTTCAGGACCTGTTATGGCAATCTTTTAATCTCTTTCTAATTTTCTTAGTCGTAATTATCAAGATTCTAATGGCTAGCATTCAGTTGCATACCGGTAAATTTTGAATAATGATTTGATTTTTTTATTTCTTAATTATTTCAATTCTTGCAGTAGTTAGTGAAATCATGTATATTCTAGACAAAATGTTAAAATTAAGGAATAATTTCATATAATTAGGAGGTTGATATGATATGGTCAATCATATAATTAGGAGTTTGATATGGTCAATATTCTTAATTGATATCATTACCTTTGTTTCTCTATTAAGAAAAAAATATTAATTTCTTTTTTAATTATAGGATATTTCTTGTAATATTTTGTAATATATATATCAATCTCCTCTTCTTTACCTTTGGAATTGAAGTTTGGCCCTGTGTTTACAATTGTTGTTTTATATTCATATCATTCCGTTGCGAAATTCTTTTGTAGGGCCTTTATCTCTATGATTGATTCAGGAAGAAAGTGATTATGATTCTCTAAAGAAGAATGAATCTACTATTATATCGGTTGGGTTCTATACGTAGGAGGCTCCTTCTTTAATCACTTCGAAATGGCTTCATGGTATCCAATTATGTTGAGTAGTCTTTGAATGCTCAAAATAAGATTAGTGGGAGGAAACATTGGGGTTTTATTTCGAACACTAAGGCTGCGCCAAAAGATTGTTCATTTGGAGGAATATGAAGCATGGGAGGATGAAAACTATTTAGTCAATCTTGGCTCCTTGAATGCAATTAAAAAGAACATTAGATCCCTCTTTCTTCGGTTGGCTACGACAAAGGAAATATGGGAAGTTGTAAAACAGACATATTCAATCAACCATGATGCATTAAAAGTCTATCAACTACACTGCAAGGTAATTTATGTCCGCCATAATGGAGGTTATGTTATTTTTATTTTGGCAAACAATAGAAAATATGGCAAGAACCTAATGATATTGATGAATGTATTATGGAATGTGTCAATGATATTGTGAAAGATACCACAAAGGTTAATTCCCTAACGTGTGTATATGTTTTTAGCGGGTCTTGACCCTCAATTAAATGGGGTTTGAGGTCACATACTTGCTACCAAACCACTTCCAAATATATAAGTTGTTTATGCTATGGTTTGTGCTATGTTGGGAGGAAATATTGGAGAAGGGGCTGTAATGGCCTCTCGTAAAACACTTACCTTAAAGAAGGATTGGAAGTGTACTTATTGAAATGGTAGCAGTCATACGATGGATACATGCTTTCAACTCCATAGATATCTTGATTGGCATCCAAAGAGCAAGAAGGCGTTTCATATGTCTTCCAATGCTAAGGAGGAGTGAGAAAATCAATAAAGGATGGAATTGAATATCTTTTTGTTTATGTATATGATATAGATCATATTCATATTTTGCTCATTGTAATGGAAGTCTTTTTGATGGATTTGATATTCATATTTTGCTGATTGTTTATGTATTTGATGTAATTAGTAGTAAACTTTGGTTATATGATTGTAATGGAAATTTTTTTTAATTCTGATTTTTTTTTTAATTTTTTTATCACCATGATGTCCAACCAATTGAACCCAACTCTCTGGCCGAGCTAGTAGACGGGTTGGGTTCCTAAACATTGATATGAATTTTGGCCCCAAAGTTGTTTGTAGAAATAGCACTAAGCGATATGATGCAATAAATATGTGCAAATGTGAACGAAAAATATATGTTCTATGTCATGACAAAATTATACTTTCAATATGATGTAATGCAAATGAACTTTAATATTTACATCCGTATCATACGTGTACTCCCAACTGCTTACAGCTTGATAAAGCACTTACTCGGTAATGTATATACCCTTCACAATATGATTTGGTGCACCGAGAGCTCAAATGCTAAACCTAAGACTCATGCCAGTTTATGTAAGTAATTAGAAGATCAATTGGGAATGCACATCTTAATATTTTTTAAGCTGGATTAAGTACTGTACATTGTTTTTTGTATTCTCTTAAAGGAATGAATTAAAGGCCCCATGAGTGGGCTTATATGTGGGCGCACTTGTTAAGTACACTTTGTACATAAAAAGCCCAAAAGGTGACGCTGTGTCATATTGGAGTGGATTGTTTTATGTGTCATAATACTATACATACAATATTTTTATAAAATATGATATGATAAAAGATGATTAGCCGATTTTAAATTAAAAATAAACTTTCACCAAATTATCTTTTGCCACATCATATTGTATGAAAAAATGTTGTATGTATAGTATTACTCTTTTGTGTGACTAAGGGTGAAAACCGAGTGTCGCGAGCTTGGCTCGGCTTTGGCTCAAATTCGATTCAGCGTTAGTCAAGTCGAGTTCAAGTTCAAATAGCTCAAATAATTCCACGAGTCAAGTTCGATCACTGTACAAAAAGCTCAATTAAGCTAAAAACACTCGACTAAAACTCGATTAATCGAGCTTGAATTCGACTTTTAGGTACGAGTTCGAGTTCGAACTCAATTCATTAGGCTTGACCATGCTCGAACTTGATTCATCAAGCTCGATTAGACTCAAACTCAAACTCGGTATTATCAAGTTCGAATAACTAAATACTCAACTCGATTTCACCCATAGTCAGACCCAGCCATCTTCGTAGGTTTCTAGGAAGTTGGAAATTCTTCTTTCAATTGAAAAATGATAAGCTTTTGGTTGTTTGAACACAAGCTAGCTGGCTAAGTGTTACTTAAAGTTCTAGGTATATTTTATATGTTTAGTGCATTTGCTCCTAAATGAGGAAGTTGATTTCAATACTTAAGTGATAGATAACTACAAAAAGAAATTGGAGTATGAAAAACAAGATCTGCATCAAGATTAATTTATAGTGATTAAAATTTGTCATCTTCAGTCCTTGAAATGGACACTCCTTCCAAGTAACGATTAAGTGGCCCTTCTGATCGACTAAAAAACATGCTGTAGCAGATCTCATTGTTTTACCTTTGGGGTACACAAGACAAGGCATTTTTTTAACTACATGATTTCAACATTCTGTATAAATTATTGTTTTCTTTGGTCACATTAGCAGTATGCACTCAAGCTCATTTCTAATGGAGATGCATGGGAGAGAGATATTCGCTTCACACATACACATAATTGAAAGACCAGATGGATAAATAAATATACCTTTCCCTACATTTTGCTACCCCTTAAACCCAAGTAAATAATATGATTTTATATATTTTCATTTTATAGTAAAATATCTCTATAGTGATACTTCATATAGGAATAAACTCTACATAGTAATGAAAAATTATATTCTCAATTTGGGAATAGTTATAAATAAGAATAAACTCCACATTGTAATAAGTTATAATTTTTTTAATTCCCATCTTAAGGAAAGTTGCCTCTATATAGTAATAATTATTTGTATATTGTAAAAAAAAAATATGATATGTGATAAGAGCTTGAAAGTATATATTTTGTTAATGATTTAATTGAATTATTTGTGGAAAAATGTGTTTAAATTGTGGAAATTTGAATTAATTATTTCATAAATACCTTTTACGGGATTACGGGTGTATTTTGAGTATTTTTAGGTTCAAACCAATATGTGAAGGAAAAAGAATGATGTCGATGGAATTCATGATGAGTAGGAACAAACGGTGCAAGAATCGGAGTTGAAATGACAAAGTTGTGACGCATCGAAAATACAACGTAAAATCTGGAAATTCTTCAAGATGAAGCATGGTTCGCTTTTTGGATCATAACTTGAGCTGTAGAAATTAAAATTTGACGATTCTTGTGGCGTTGGAAAGCTTATTCAGAGAGCTACAAAGTTTTTGTTAATGACTTTATCAAATTCTGAAGATCAAGGACTCATTGGATAGAAATAACGATCACCACAACGACTATTCTTATCACCGCAGCGATGGGTCACGAGCCTGTTTAAGTTATTACATTTTCCTAGTCCGAATCTGAATGGGTGAAGGCTTTTAATTCTTTCCTAAGTAACCTCCAAACCCTAGTACTATAAATAAGGGTCTTTAAGTAGTTTTAAGGGAGAGGGGAGGGGAGGAGAGAAGGATGGCTACTAGTTTGGAGATCGGGATTCTTGAAGCTCTCGTTCACCGATTAGAGAAGTGTTTATATTTTTCTTTCTTGAACTCATGTCATTGAATAGAATGATGGTTTTTATTATTATAATTATGAACTAAATCTCTTTTCTAGGGCTAAAGATGTAGCCCAATTTATGAATATGTGTTGACGTTTTCTTTATTAATTTCTTATTAAGCATTGATTCTAAGTTTTATTATTGTGTGTAATGTTTTCAATTCTCAAGGGCCCGAGTGTTGAATGATATCATGGGTTGAGTTGAGATCGAGAGATAAACTCGATTTGTCTAAGGTAATAAAACCATAGATTGAGCGAACACTAGAGATAAGTTATCACGATCTGTGAGGCTCTAGTAAATTTCCATGGAACTTAATGATCTCTTAGCTTCTAAATCCAAACTTAGAGATATTTTGGGTTGTTGTTTAAGGGTTAATTCACTAATTGTTCAAGAGAAAATTAGGGGAATAATATGGAGTTTGGCCTTTAGAATAAGCTTAATTAAGTTAGTAATGATCGTCAATACATAGGATTAAATTGGTGTGAAATATGTGCCCTAGGGTTTAGCCTTATTGATCTTTATACCATTGCTTTTATAAAATTCTGATTTGTTTAGTTTTTAATTTGTTTTCTTTTACATTAAATTCATTCATAAAATTATATTTTATCAAATAGCAATAAAATAAACTAGTTTGGTACTTAGGTAGGTAGTTCTTTTGGGATTCGACACTCGTTTATTTGAGTTTTACTACTTGCACGATTTCGTACACTTGCGAAAAGCCTATCAATATGTTACATTAAAGGTTTAAGATGAAATAAAATATTTATCTGAAGTTATTTGGGACAATAATTTATGCTTTAAAGTTGTTATTACATCTTTTAACTTGTGGGTACATTACTAGCTAGCATAAATATTTTCTTGTTAAAACCAAAACATTTCTAGTTTCTCAAACATGTTTAAAGTTTCTTGACATGCAATTTTTTATATTTTCGTACTATCATCCTCATAATTATTTCCTTTCTCTTCTTGTTTAATTGTAGAAATGATTTTTTCTTTTGTTAAAGTATACATGACTTGTTACTCATTTGGATGATTAAGTAAGACATTAATATTTATTCGATTAACGTAGTGAAGTTGTCGAATTTGATCACTCAATTCTACAATGACTCCTTGATTCTCCTCCTCCACTTTATTTGTAACTTGCAATTCATCGACATCGGGGGTCTTAATTTTGTAATGCTTAAAATAATTGGCAATTGTCTGTGGCTTCACATCAGTTGCCATGCAACAATTGCATTTACAATTTCATCAAGGACAATTATCTTTGTTGGTTTCAAAACACGATCTTCTATCCGTTTCAAAAGTAGGCAATTAAAACGTTGAATTGAAACCCCAATATTATTAAAACATGAATTAAAATCATAATATTGTACTACTAAAACATGAATTATGAAATAAGAATTTTTTTTTACTACACCCCTATTAAGTTATAACCTTCTTATAGTAATAAAATTAGTTAGTTTCATCTTACATTCTTAAAAGATAAATATATTTATAATTAAATTAACTGTGTTTTTAATGAGTCATAGTTGAATTAGTCAAATAAGGATAATATTTGATTGTGATAGATGTGATTGTTGGAGTGATTATCTCCTATTTTTTAGGCATTATCTCCTATTATTTTATATTATGTTAATTGTAATCTCTTAAGCAATAAAGAAGGTATGCGTTTTTATAGTCAAAAAGGTGTTGCCTTGAGGTCGTGGTTTCCTCCATTAAACCAACAATTAATTTAACTTTCCAGTTAACTCTACTCTACAATATAGGTCCTTCTAAAAAGAAAAGCCAATTTATACCAAAGTGGTATCAGAGCTCAGGCATGGATAAGAGAGTGGAGCAATTGGAGAAGGAAGTGCAGTCTCTGTCAGGGGGACAACAAACCATCATCAATCAACTAAAGGAGTTTTTCTCCCAACTAAATACCCGAATTGATCAAATTTCAAGGCAAGAAGGAGAGAGTTTTGGAGCAAAGACCCGTCTCAGTGGGGCTCATGGTAGTAGCAGTGGGGATGGCTCTCACTCCACGTACACACCAAAGTTAGTCAAATTGATTTTTCCTCGTTTTAACGGCCAAGAAGACCCTACCATCTGGATATGCCAAGTTGAACAATTTTTTCAGTTTCATGACACTCCATCAACTAATGAAGTGTCGCTTATCCTTTCATTTAGAAGGAGACGCCCAATTATGGTATCAACTCTTGAAGCAGGAAGCATCGTTTATTACTTAGGAAGAATTCAAATATGGGCTTTACTCTCGTTATGGTCCAAACCAATATTTTGATTTCTTTGGCGAACTCACCAAATTGCAGCAGCAAGGATCCGTTGAGGAATATCAGACTAAGTTCGAAAAATTGCTTTCCAAAACTGGACATTTGGCACATGAAAGGCAGGTCAGTTGTTTTATCAGTGGATTAAAGGACAATATCAAAACTGAAGTTCAAGCGGGAAGGCCTTCAACATTATCCTCAGCCATTAGGTTAGCCAAGCTTTACGAAGCTAGGAATAAAGCTCATTATCTCGTCTTATCCAAAGTTTCGTCCACAAATTATGAAGCTCAAAGTAGTCCAGAGAACAATGCCAATCAATAGACTAACAATGGAAGAAATAGATGAAAGAAGGAAAAAGGGATTATGCTTCAAATGTAATGAAAAATTTGGTCTCGGACATCGTTGCAAAAATTTGTTTATGATTCAAGCTAGAGATGGAAATTACTGGTGGAAGTCCTGAAATACTATGGCCACCTTAGTTGAATTAAACCCTTGAGGACAAGGGTGTTTTCAAGGGAAAGGAAATGTTACATTCTTAAAAGATAAATATATTTATAATTAAATTATCTATGTTTTTAATGAGTGAATTAGTCAAATAAGGATAATATTTGATTGTGGTAGATGTGATTGTTGGAGTGATTATCTCCTATTTTCTAGGCATTAGCTCATATTATTTTATATTATGTTAATTGTAATCTCTTATATAAGAGAGATGAAGCAATAAAGAAGGTGTGCGTTTTTATAGTAAAAAAGGTGTTGCCTTGAGGTCTTGGTTTCCTCCGTTAAACCAATAATTAATTTATTTTTTCAGCTAACTCTACTTTATAATATAGGTCCTTCTAAAAAGAAAAGCCAATTTATATCATCTCACCATTATGATTATAGAGAGGTTTTACTGTATTATATTTAATTAGTTATATTTTAGTTTTTCTTTAGCTTATTTTAAAGAAATAAATATTTGGTTTATTTGATACTTCTTAGGGAGCGTTTGGTTGGGGGTTAAGTGTGATTACTGGGGTTATGTCATCTTATATTACTTGATTACCATGTTTGGTTGTCAAGTAATATAAGATACCGGTAATCTTTAAATACCAATAGCGGTTACTATTGGTAATATAAGAGGTAATCTGATTACCTCAATTTTCTTAGGTATTCTGAGATTACCAGGGTTATCTTTTTTTGTTACAATTTTATCCCTTATTAATAAAAATTTTAGACAATAATACCCTTACATTAAAATAAATTTACATAAATATTCTATTTCAATTTTACCCTTGTTAATTAAAATTTTGGACAATAATACCCTTATATTTAAAATAATTTCAGAGACCACCACTCACCCACCACCACCATTGCCACCACTACCACCACCAGGCGGCCACCACGGACCCTGCACGAAAAATCGTCGAGTCCTTGCCCGCGAGTCCTTGAAAAGGAACGAAATTCGAGGGAGGCTCGGAGGTCTTGATATGGCCGTTTTGCCATTTGGCCATTTCGATGGTAACGCCTATCAGAGCATCGGCCATTTCCGGCCAGATCGATGGAACTAGCCGTTAATGGCCAGGGATCTGGTCGGAAATGGCCAGAATATGGCAGTTTTCGGCCATATCGAAGCCTCTTCGTCACGGTGAGGTACTCACGGGTGCTTTCGGAGATTTACGGCGGTGGTTTGGGTGGCGGCAGGAGGCGGAGGTGATTTCGTCATAAATTAAAGTTTTATATAAGCGGGGGTGTTTTAGCTAAATCTGAAATATTGGGGGTTAAAAAATTATTCAAAAATTAATAATAAAAATAATCTTATATTAATATTTAAAAGGAGGACAATTTAGTAATTTAAATAACATACCCACCAATTTATTCCCTATAACCAAACATATTCATATAACATACCCACCAACTAACCAAATACATTTTTTTAAAGATTCTCAGTAATCTTCTAAAGTAATCTATCTTCCCAGTAATCTAACATTCCTAGTAATCTAACATTCCTGAATCAAACGCCCTCTTATAGTTACGGTTAATGTACTATAAATTTTCTCGTATCTCCACTACTTTGAGGAACAGTATAATGAGATTGCTGAGGTCTGAGGACACTTATCTCTTGTTCTCTGTTACTTCATTAGATTTAACAGAGTTGGCATTTAGTTTACATATTATTTAGGAACCCCATTATTAAATATTTCAGTTATCGCATTACTACATGACTCAAACTACGGCAAGAATTACCAGGATTTGAACGTGTTATTGCTTTTCCGGTTGTTGAAACAGAGCATCAGCTAATGAAAAGATCCTGGAGTTCTTCATCTTTTGACTTTCCCAGTTGTTAAATCAATTAGCTGGCTTTTCAAGAGCTTCCCTTCTAAATTTAATGCGATGCTTGGAAGTTTTACCTTTTGACATCAATAAAAGATACCTTCCAGTAATCACATGCTTCTCAAAGAGATATTTACAGTATCATTTTTCTTTTGTAGTACAGACAGAAAATATGGCAGTAGTAGTAATCTTAAGGGGTTAAAAAAATTCTGTAATATAAATACATGCATATATTAAAGAAGCCCTTGCATTAAAATTTCACATCAACTCTTCTGTCTAGTTTTGCTCTATCAACATAAAGATAAATGCGATGATTGATGATGGGGCCTGCGATCAAATTATTTCGCTGAACGGAAAACGTAAGTGATTTGAGTTGTACCTAATTCCTAATACATTAATACTTTAACTACTAAAACGATATAGAGTAATACCAAATCAAAATAATTAAGTAAATACATACAAGTAAATAGAATAAACACACATAATTTATCTTGATTCAACCAATTAACATATTATGTTTAATATAATTAATATTATTAAAATATTATCTCACCTTTTCGTTATCCATGAATGTAATTTTTTTTATGATTTGTTATCACTAAGAAAACTAAGTTTATATATTAAGGTTTAAAGAATAAAACCTAATATTACAAAATCCATTTTCCTAACCCTAAACCTAATTAGGAATTAATTACTTAAAGAAATCTTTCAACGGTTCTTCATAGAATAGGCCTAAACCACTTACAAGCCCAAGGGTATTGCTCCTTTGACCGAGCAACGAAACCCCGAATGCGTGTACATGGTCCCTTATTGTTGAAATGTTTGACAATTCCAACAATTACTTCTTATATATTTCGTGTCTAAACATGGGAAACCATCTAAGCAGGTCTATTTTATTTATTTCCAATTTTATGAGTTAACCAACAATGAAGAAGTGGGGAATGAGTATCAATATCAAAACTCAAAAGGAACAGACGATTACAACTTCACCACAAAAAGGCATAAAGAATTTCATCAAAGCCCGGGCGTGGGCCTTACAATTATTTGCCGAAGTTGTTGACTGGACCATAGAGCTTGGATGGTAATGACAATCTTTCTCAGTGATCTTGCAGATTTCAATAGTTCTGGGGAGACGGGACCAGCCTTGTTTAAGCGGTGACTTTAAAGGACTAGTTAGTACTTGGTACTTCAAGCTACAACTGTTTCGATTAGTGGTTCCACAGTTCGAGAAATTTAACCATGTGCTGATGTAACTTCTCTTCCATGTGGGTTAGATTGTCTTCATACAAGATATTTTATGTTTCTTTAGTGTAAAATTGAACTTAGGTAATATACATACAAATTCACATTAGATTCATCTGCTTTGGAATGAATATTGTTCTTTGATCATATAGTCCCTGTTGTTAAACTATTATGGATCAGTATTTTGTTATCCTATTTGAATTAAAAAATAGGATATGTGTTTGTTTACTTATTAGACCAATCTAATCTGAAAATTAATCTAACTTAAGGGGGTGTTTGTCAGAGCTTATGAAAATTAGCTTATAAATAACAAGTGTTTATAAGCTAATTTTAGCTTATAAACATTTAAAATTTTAAGCAATTACGTGTTTGGTTAAAATATTTATAAGTGACTGATAAGTAGTTGACGTGTTTAGTAAAATGTGGCTTATAAGTATATTTTATTATAAAATGACTAAAAAAGGTACTACATTAAACAAGGGTATACTAAGGAATTTTAAAATTAAACAAGGATAATGTGGTAATATACTTGGTCAAACTAACTTATAAGCAGAGTGCTTATAAGCCGGGGGGGGAAAAAAAATCTGCCTCCCCCGAACTTATTTTTTTTGCTTATAAGCTCAACTTATAAGCATCAAAAAAGTTATAAACAAACAAGTCAGCTTAATTTTAAACCTTATAAGCTAGTTTGATCAGCTTATAAGCTTAGACAAACACCCCCTAAATAAGATTTTTTTTGGTCTAAAAATGAAAAGAGGGTAGGACTTGTTTTCAGATTATCCAACTTTATTCAATTGAAAATATTTTTTCAACTCTATTTAACTAAAAACATTTTTCTTTTTTTTCTCTCATTTTTCTCTTCTTCCAATCTGAAAATTAATCCACCCAAGACCACCACCGTCAGCAGCCACCGCCATCGACATGGTCGGAACGACGCACAACCGATTAGATCGGACCGTTTTCACCTAGATTTACGGCCAAAGATTTGGCCCAGATTACGACCAGATCTATCTAGTCATTGATGACGGTTAGATTTTGGTTGTTAATGAAAACCAGAGATTTGGCTGTCAACAACCAGATCTCTAGCCGTTAACAATGGTTAGATTCTGACTGGAAATGTAATACCCAAGCTGTCAAAGGTATGTTCCTAACTCAAAATAGTCCTTTAAATGTTTATTTTATGTTAAAAAGCATAAAATCTAACTAAGGACAAAATAGTCAATTCATTTGGAACGGTATGAATCAATTATCCATAAAGAGGCTTAGGGGCAAAATGGTTATTTTACCTATGGATAAGCATTGAAAAAGTCAAGGATGAGTAGGCTTCATTGCATTTAATGGCATTAATTAAGTAATAATTATGTCTAGTGTGAAATGACCAAAATGCTCTTATATGAAGAATTAAGGACTTATGAGTTATACAATTAAAATAATTGGGCCAATTGCATAATTTTGGAAAATAAATGAAATATTTTCCTATAAATGAGATGAAATTCGTTCAAGCCAAAGGAGAGAGCCTTTCTTCAACATTTCTTCCATTTTCTCTCAAATCTTCCATGAAACAAGCTTTCTTTCTCTAGGTTTTCAAGGAGTTTTGCATAATTTTTCAAGGAGAACAAGATAGGAGCCTTGGATCTTCAATTTGAAGGGTTTAAGGTAAGGATTAAAAACTTTAGTTTTGATGTGATTTGAAGATTTGAGGTAGATGTTGAGGTATAATGTTATATATGTAGGATTAATGTGTAAAAGAAGTCAAAGGCAAAGGATTTGTTGGAGGAAGTCTTTAAAAAGGTAAGGAAGAACCTCCCATGACTTTAGGGTTTATGCTAGGGTTTGTAGATTTTTATGAAACCTTAAATTAAGGCTTTAAGGCATAGAATTAGTTGATGGCAAGTGCAGTTAAACTCATTTATTCTACTTATTGCCTTGAATTCATTATACATGAAGTTATTGCTCTTTATGTTTTATGAGTTGTTATGTTTGATTGAAGAAAATGAAGTGTGGATACTGACTGTGGCAAAAATTGTAGTATTGGAGGCCACATGGTGTTGAATGGTTGCTATTAGAAGTGTTGATGTGTTGTTTGCATTAGCTTACAATGTTATAACAATAATGGATGATTATAGAAATGAGATTTTACACTTCCTTTAAGATGTTAAAGACTATTAAGGGGAAGTTTATTTGATCCACAAGTTAACCTATTGGTTAATGTCAATAGGAATTGATGTGGCATAGTTAGTATGAAAATTCGGATTTAATGGGCTTAGGGGTTTTGTTAACCCTACTTATGTATTTCGACCATAACTTGAGTTATAAAAATTGAAATGAGATGATTCTTAAAGCATTAGAAAGCTAAGACACAGACCTATAACTTTAATGTTTATGCCAAGAGCCAATTCGTTTGAGAAAATGATGGAAAATGGCCTGAAGCATAAACTGGTTATTAAAGTTTAAGATTTAACATAATCAATTCTTATGATTATGAATTGATTATTAATGTATTATTGTAATTATGCCATGTACTAATGTTTACCTATTAGTTAAATGATCTTTGAAAGATATACATGGTCATGATGTCAATGCTTGATTAATGTTATGAAATGGCATGAAGATGCAATGTAATACATGTGTTAAGATGATGTATGTGAGCAAGAGGTAATGTAAATGGGTTGGTAATCCATAGATGAATTAAAAGTATTAAGCTCACCAAAATATGTATTTACATGTCATAAGATGTTAGAGATACAAATAGACATGACAGAGATGCATATAGACACGATGGAAAACGCGTAAGCATATCCTCGTATACCGGTTGAGGAAAGATGAATATATGCTTTCGATGCTAAATAACGCGTAAGCACGCCTCCCGATGATATGAGCTCTAGATGAAATTTGAGGCTAGATGATATGAAGTACTTAAGATGCTAAGAAATGTCCGATTGGCTACACGTTAAATGTTTCATATGCATTTAGTTGCATTACATGAGTTATGATGTTATTTACATTATGAGATGATTTATACTCATGTTAGACGATTTTAGATGTTATGTCATGATATGTGATGTGTGTGTACTATGTTTACATACTTATTTGTATGTGTACACATTGATGTTTATATAGCCATGGGATAAAATGATGAAAAGCATATGAATTAGTAATAGAAGGGGAAGTATCTCTAGATGTAAAAGATAAGTGATGTGTTAACATATATGTTTAAATAAAGATCAAATAGTACATTTAGAATGAAACGGATCATTCCTTACTGAGCGATTAGAACTCACCATTTCATTGTTGATTGCTTTGCAGGTAGACTAGAAGCGAGGGATGCTAGAGACAGCGGGACTACACGTGAGGGGAGATGATTATTATCATCTCGATGTTTTTATCTTGATGTAAATATGTAAATGATAAATATTTGTGAAATACATTTGAAAGCTTCCACCCTATAAATATGTTTTGATTGTGTAATTTCTTAAAGTTTGTAAATTATAAGTTTAGATCCTGCGTGATATTTTATATGCATGTTTTGGATATTATTATTATTATCCTTATACAGATTTTTTCTAAATACAACTCGTTCTCTAGACATGTATCCTCGGGATTCTCATTAAGGGATATTCAGAGGATACCTGACTGGAGGGGGGTTTTACAGGAAACGACCATATCGGCACGCGATCGGCTAATTTGCTATAATTTTCTAAAATATTTCAAAGGAAGATATTTATCTTTAATTGTCATTCACCGAGGCTTTGGCATCTAGGACGAGTATGAACTTTCATTCCCATGACATAAACTATATGATACACACAAATCCGATACCTGTGACTGATTCTAGCGAATTTAGAGAAATCTACAACAGATCCAATTTATTTTATTTAAGCTATAAAAGCATAGTTTTCCATAGCCGAACAAGAAAAAAGTGCTTAGCTATAACTGATACGCTGTAGTGAAAATAATAGTTAACCATCAAGACAGTATTTCTCTGTCGTGGAGTTCCAATGCTGTGCTATATCCTCAGCTACTTTCTGTGCATCCATGGAAGCTCCCAGCAGACCTTGCGCGGTGAAACCCACACTGTACACTCCCTTTTGGCCTTTCCAATTGTTGGGTAATGAGCTTTTACGATGACCATTCTTTTGATGGAAGAAATTTGCCGCCTTGTATTGCAAAAAGAAACTATTTAGGATGACTAAACAAACAAGATTAACGTTAATATTTTTATAATAATAAAATGTACTTTTTTGAAGTCAAACAGTAAAGGTCTATTGTAGATCTTTATTGGTTTTTGGGTCTAACTAGACCTGGGCAAGGGCCGGTCCCAACCGGAATCGAGTCTGGCCCCGATTGGGACCGGTTCCAACAGGACTGGTTCCATTTGGGAGACTATTTATTCATAGGTTTGGGATCGGTCTCAAGCCCATGAAAAATTTTAGGGTTCGAACCAGTCTTAAGGATTGTTTTTGGGCTTATAGGACCTGTCCCATAGACCGAAAAATTTTTTTTACTCTCCAATTATTTTTTATATTTAAGGGGTTAAATAAAATTATGTAGGGGGATTTATGTAATTTTTAGCGGCTTGGAAAAAAAATTTACACCCTTGAGATTAGTAAATTTTGTAAAAATTAATTTAACTCTCAATATTTATCAATTTCAAAATTATAGAGGGTTTTTGGATATTTTTTAAAGGACTTTTTAAAAAAAATTTCAAAGGGTTTGGACTCGGGCTGAGACTGGTCCTAGGCCTAAGCCTTGGAGGAGGGGCCAATCTAGGGACTAATCCCTCCGCCATGAGTCTGGTCTGGGTTTGGGACTAGGCCTCGTAAAACAGGTCCTTGTGAGGACTGGTTTTTTGGGACCCGTCTCAAATGCCCAGGTCTGGGTCTAACTCTTCACCCAAAATGTCTTATTAAGTGGGAAGATTACAAACTCTTATAAACTTCATTAGGTAGAACGTCTCTAGCCGATATAAGATTTCCAACCATCTTAAACATAAGAAGCCCATACCTGAAGCCATGATGTAGTATTGTTTTTATAACCAGTTGCTAGAATTACCGCATCGAAATCCTCCAACGTTCCATCAGCAAACTCAACACCACTGGTTGTGAATTTTCGAATAGCATTCACCACCTATGTCCCAGAAAAGCAAAAAAGGAAAAGAAAATTAGACATGAAAAATATAGCCTACCTTTTTAAGCATGCAGGCTCTATCTGAAAATAAAGCTCTTAATGAATGGCTTATGCTTTTACACTAGTTCTTATGTTTAAAAAAGGCAAAAACTAATCATTGTTTTAACTTTTAATATCTTCTAGTTGACTTTTATTGATTGCAAGCTTAATTTATCCAAACCTTGACTGTAGAAAATATGGTCCTCTTCGTTATATTCTTATGCTTTTATAGCAGCTTTCAAAAGATCTATTTATGATAATATAGTTTAGTATCTGTCTAATATACAAGTAAAAGTTATGTTGACCTTGATTTCACCAGACTTAATTTTCTCAAAAGCTCCGTCGTCGAGAACTGGGGTTTTTCCAACAGAAATCTTTAGCTTCAGGGGTCCAATTTCAGGCCTTCTGATCCCACTTTGATTTGTATCTCCAATGATAAGTCTTGAACAGAGAAGAAGGAACCAGTCAACTGTTTCTACAGGAAACCACTTCAACAGCCACATTGAAAGAGCAAAGGTTGAATTACCCAGGACCTGTTTAGGTAATATATGGAACTACCAGCGGCAAAAATTGAAAAATATATTCATAAATCACAAGAAAACATTTTAAAGAAACTGAAACATGAATTTACTAGTATTTTAGTATAAATATGGACAATCATAATGAAGCATGTTAGAAAACTGTCACACATGAAGTGCATTATTTTTGCACCGTTCATGCCATGCCATGCTAATAACTGATTAGAAATGAAGTAGCCGGGGAAATTAAGAGAGCATGAATTTACCTTATCCCTTATGACTATAGAAACTTTAGCACCATTATTGCATAGATCCAAACTAGTCTCCATGCCTGAATTACCACAACCCACTACCAAAGCTTTCCTTCCTCTGAATGGAGCTCCATCCTTGTATGCACTGGTGTGAAGTAATGTTCCCCTAAACTCTGATACTCCAGGAATTCGTGGCATCACAGGCTCTGCATTTTCTCCAGTTGCTACAATGAGCCACCGGCACCTGTACTCGTGCTCGTTAGTCTTCACCCGCCAGCACTCCTTGCTTTCTTCGTACTTAGCCCACTGAACCTCCTGTCCCAACATGGGATTGATCGAGAAGTGACTAGCGTAATCCTCCAAGTAACTTATGAACTGCTGTTTTGTTGGGTATGTTGGGTATTCACTAGGAAATTTCACATAAGGAAGTTGGCAAAAATTTCTTAGGGAGGTGAAGCTGCAGAGCGTCATATGTTTTTAGTCTCCATAGAGACCCTATGCAGCTCTCTTTTTCGAGAATCAAAGAGGGTATTCCTCTTTGTTTAAGGCATGCTGAAACAGCTAGCCCCGAGGGTCCAGCACCAATAATAACTGGTCCTCGGGTCCAAAAAATTTTGGATTTGGAGTTCATTGTTTCCTCATCCATTGAGTTTAACTTTGCGAAAAGTTGTTAGGTTCAGTTTTAATTTAACTCGTGAGATGGATTTACCTGCGTTACTTTGTTGCTACAAACTCAATTCAGGAAATCGTAATCAGAGTGGAAATAAACACAGTATAGAACCAAGAAATTTGATCTTTTTAGGACATTTAATAATGAAAAATAAAAGATGTTCGAAGATACAGACGAAAATTTTGCTAGACTCTTATTATAACTACAATCAGGAAAGGACATCCATGATAGATAATATAGACAATAGACAATTAGAAATAGTTGACAATAAATTTAAATGAATCCTTTACAGTACTCGTGCATGTGAGGAAAGAAAATCTTTTTATGAAGAATTTTGTTGAAGCTATTGGAGATTTGTGTAGAGAACGAGATTAGTTTCCAATGCATTAGGTAAAAAGGTATATATCCAAGTAGTTAGATAAGCATAAGAAGAAAAAAATGAAAGACATAAGAAACATGCTGGCAAAAACTGGGATTACCACTTGCCTACTTCTTACCAGTTTCTAAAAAGATAATAAAGTCATTCTTTTTTTTATATTTTTCCTTTAAATAGTTCTAACTATTATAGTCAATTCTTTCATTTTGATAGTTTCTTTGATTACATGGATGAGATTATACCTATTTGCACAAATATCGATGATTCCCGTTTGTTAATACAAAGAGTCTAATAAGCATATCTTGAATCGGTACCGAAATGGGATCTCTAATAGCAGGAGACAAGAGATTCATATGAGAAGACATAAGTGAATGGGCCTCTGCTTGAGCCTCTAAAGATAAAGGTACATGAACAGCCTTTTGATCCCCCATCAATGTCTGCATTGAATCCCTTACAAATTAATGGATGTAAACAATTAGCACGTCCTTCTAATATCTTGCACATGGATATCGAAGTTGAAAGAAACTTATATTTGTTTGCTATATTGAGTGCAAGAAAGAAGACGGTTTGACAGAGAACATGACGAAAGCATATGAATCTTTTAAGGAAAGAAATGAAGATAAGAGGCAACAAAAAGTGAGAAAAAAAATTAGTTGGATTCACGAAACCCATGTTCTCAGTCAAATTATAGATATCATGTGTCCTTTCAGTTCTTTTTTTTTTTTTTTTTTTGGTGACCGGGGTATCCGGACAGTTTGTGCGTACTTCAACTAATCTCCAAGATCCTGAAGTTAACAGTTAGATAAACCTTTTATTGGTCATCCTTTATTAACAACTGAGATGAATCGCTTTCAAAATCTCTTGAGTAATACCTTTAAGAATCTCTATTCAACCACTTAATCATCCAAAGGTGGTTATAGTTCTTCAATTTATTATTGATTCAATAGTGCTTGAGTTTCTATCTAGGCTCGAATGAATCTGATACAAGTTATGAGTTTATGATTATTGCTGCAAATGACTAATATCTTCAGTTTGATTCTGCTCATTTTGTGGACGTACTGCTTTCAAATGCACTAAATTTCATACCATATTTTCATTACAAATTTTTTTTCTATCACACAAAATTCACATTTTTCTCCTATTCTATGAACCAAGGACAAATTAGAGGAATCTTTAGTTGCCATCTTCTCACCATCCTCTCCTGGGACGCCTCCTTTGAATTCTGATATCTTTATCATATGCAATACATAAAAATACATGATTAATGTTAATGATACATTATACATACAGATATCTGAGCACACAAATGTCGACACGTGTGTAAGTATATCATTTTGGATTCTTGTGATGAGTGGCGGGGATGAAAACAAAAAGTATGAAAAGGGATTTGCATTCATTAGCTTTTTGTTTATAACTTGAAGAAATGTGAGAAGGAAGACAATCAGACATAGCCTAATAAGCAGGGAGGGACCTATGTGGGTTGAGTACAAGGCTCCAAAACTATATGCTGCCATTTTTTTAATTTAAAAAGTAACCACCAAATATTGTTTAATTAAGCGCCTAATCTCCAAGAGATGTGTACTGAACGTAAATCTAACAAATACTGAACAAAATGTTGTCAAGTATCTTACTAAGCTGAATGTGAAACCTAAAGATTGTGGATAGGATTGCGAAGTTTATCAGTCATTATCATATAAAGGTTAAACGATAAATCACTGAGGGTGATTAGTTACTCTCCTTCTGTTCCCAACTTCTTGCCCCTCTTGTTTTAAGCCGCTCTTTGATCTCTACAATTAAATGCAATCCTACCTCTTTTGTTCTAAGCCTCTCCTTTATCCCCGGCAATAATTGTGATGTGATGGAATCTCTACTTCCTTGATATATATTGACATGTGGATTAAGTTTAGTTGGCCTGCTCAAGTTGATGCATGCTATTAATTTAATGTGATTCTGGATCATCTTAATCTTAATCTTAATATCATCTCTTTTTCTAACTGGGTTTGTTTTCACCTCCGAAAATAAGGATTTATTAAAGGATAATGCTAGTTTTTTTATCATGAGAGCAGATGATGGGTGCTAAATTTTTTTCACGGATTTGATACACTAACGCTATCAGACAAATCTTAATGAAGTAGGATAAAGTCGTAGCTTATGAAGTTTCTGTGAAAGAAGACTCGGCCAAACCTACCCGACGATAGAACTATATAAAACCTAAAACTAAACTTACTCCACAAGGCAATATCTTTTTGGTAGGTGAGGGTGGTAATACAACGTGGTTCCAACCCAATTGAATATGCATGAAAGCGAGGAAGATTCAGTTTTAGCTTAAACACCGAACAAATTAAGTACAGGATAAGAGAAGAAAAGCATGCCATATGGTATGGCCTCACTACAAAGGCTCCCTCCATTATTGTTCAATCATTTGATCCTAAATCATTGCAAAAGTACAAAAGAGAAGAAAATAGTCTAATCTGATTAACTGATTATCCACATCGATCTACATTCCTCGCTCTAAGTCGACCAAATTAACTACAGATCAAGTGGAACCATCCAGGAACCTTTGAGATAAAGGTACCGAACTTTCTTTCAATAGCACATGATTGGACCTATGGTAGTTATTCCTATAGAATTCACATGACGAAATTCCGAGAAATACGAGGTAAAAATTGGAGCCCAAACGTATTATATTTGAGTGAAGAATGTTGATGCCTGAAAACCGCACGCGGATTTTTTTAAGGAAATATTAATTTAGAGTGCTACAAGATATAAGTAAACTCTTTTAAAAGAATTGCATTAAGCATATATATATTCTCTTTTTGAAATATATTATGTAAAAGTATTTTGATAAATATTTCTACAAACTATGAATTAATCTGTTGTTTTAAGTAAGAAAATATAATTTGATCAATCAATATGATTGGGTATGAAGGTTTCTGTAATTCTCAAAGTCTCATTGATTGTTGAAGGTTTCCAAGATTCCCAAATTGACTAGGATAATTTATTATTTAAGTTTTAAGTTTAATTTCCTTTCCTTTTAATAATAATTTCTAATATTTATCTAAAGTGTAATAAATGGATATTTAATGAGGATTTTATATCAATGTCATTTATGATTTATGTTTGTGCAGTTTATAATCTTCTTGAAATTTGGGATTGTGAGAACTCAAACCAATGCCCTACAAGATTGTTGGACCAAAATTTGAGCCATGCATTCATGAAAGACCTCACTCAATTGTAGAAACTCGGATCTGTGTTTAGCTCATCCAACAAGATGTTTAACTTATCTGGTGCCAAAATCATGAACATGTGAGCAAACAAAACATCACTTCAAAGTTGGACTGTGACGAGGATACAAGAAATAGTTCTTCTTCCTAGTAATGGCTCTGTGCCTTGTCAAGTCAGGAACAAGGGGAAGAGGACTAACGGATTCTGTGACTGGGGCTTTCTTTTTGTTGAAAAAAAAAAAAACCCATTTTATCATTTCTCTTTATAGTTTTACCATATTATAGCAAATCCACCTTCAACATTCGGAACATGCATCCATTTAGACCAAACAAAACTGCCTAAATAACTAGCAACCTATTCTCCAGATCATAAAACTATGTTCTTTTCACTTATATTATATCAGATAATAACACTAAACTGGGGTTATCAGATTAAACACATAATCGGGATTTATTTCGTCTGGAACTGCTTTAGATACCAAGTCCTAAACACATAGGCTTGCTAATGTCTTGCAAATTGCGGATTAACACTATTGCCACAGACATAACCAAAATGAGGAAAGAATGAATTAAAAAAAGGCAGGTAAAGAAAACTAACATAAACACCGATGACCAAACCTGACTACCAAGGCAAATGTACGAGAGCCAAAGTGATAACTTCGATGATTTAGTAAAAAAATTACAAATACCTCTTTTATACAATCGGCTAGAGAAGGATGAGAGAATCACAATTAAAAATATAGGGGCAAAGAAAGTGTCGATGGCATTTCTCTTTTAGAATTATAACTGCATAATCAATAACAAATTCAATGGCAGATAGGCAATAAAAGTTACATTTAACACTTTCAAAATTATCTTAACTTCTCAAACCAGATGCTTAGATGTGTTGGGCTAATGAAGCTCAAATAGCTTCAATCAAGCCCCTATGTTAGCTTCCACAGCTGATCTACAAATTTAACTAGCATGCTTAATTAAAACTCACCATTCAATTATATTGAATTTACCCAACTCAAATCTCTCTATAACAACAATCCAATGGATCGTTATTCGGTAGCCTCTTGATCCTCAGGGACAGTAACAGCAGAAACCAACCCAAGCTCCTCTTCGAACTTCTGCCACCCTCTCAATACATCAGGGAGGGAACTTCTTCTTAACCGTTCGACTAATACCTTTGGCCTCCTTCATCTTCTTTTTCTTCACCAACCCTTCCACTAAAAGCCTCGTTGTATTGAAATCTGGAATCTTGTGCATTCTCACACTCTCCTTAAACACCTTATACCCCTTCTCATAATCCTCACTTTTACACAAGTAATATATCAAAGTCCTAAAAGTTGAAGCATTTGGTTTACATCCATTTCCCTCTAGTCCCTTATAAACCTTCTTAGCTTCCTCCATCATCCCATTTTTACAATAACAAGTCATCAAATAATTATAACAAATTGTGTCCGGTTTCAATCCTACATTACTCATCTCAGCATCGATCAGCTCCTTCAACTTCTCTGGATCACCACCATGTACATTCATAATTCTCACGTTATAAGCTGCCACATCCAATTCACAGCCCTTGGTCAACATCTCGCTCCACAATCTTTCGGCTTCTTCACTTTTGCCTTGCTTATACAAGGAACTCAATACCGTTGTATAAGTAACACCAGTAACTTCTATATCTTTATTTTCCAATTCTTGCAATAATTCTAACGCTTTATCAGGAAAACCAGCTTGACAATAAGATTTTACCAAAATCCCATAAGAAATCTTATCAGGCGAAAAATTATATTTTCTCGGAATATCATCAAACAAAACAGGCAATTTATCAAACAGTTTGGACTGATTACAGGCAAATAACAATGCATTAAAGGAAATTACCGATCTGGGTGTACCCAATTGTTCCATCTGCTCAAACGTTCTCATAGCGTGGTCAAACATGCCAGCTTGACCATAGGAGCGAATTAGAGTGGATAAGAAGGGTTCTTGCGTGATTTTAGGGTCCTGTTTGTGGGATTCTAGTAGGTTTTCAATGTCATCGAAACGCCGAGATTTGGCGAGACGGCGGACAGTTAAATCTTGGGCGTAGCGAGAGGAGACAGGAGAGGAGTAGTGTTTGGAAACGGAGGAGTAGATTTCCAAGGCTTTGTCAGGGTCGTATTCAGAACGGAGTCTGGACTTGGCTTGAGAGATTGACATTGATGACTTGGATGACATAAAACGGCGAAGATGGCAGAAGTTGGAGGACATCTTTAGGGTTTTTGAGGTTTTAGGTGCAAGACGACGTTGGATACAGGGTTTAAAAAGCCAACCCAGTGTTGGAATTTGGAAAGTCTCACCCTCCGGAGAACTGTGTAGATTTGGTTAGAGTGGCCCCCTAAAGTTAAAAAAAAAATCAATCTCCCCCTGAATCCCTAACGCCATCCAAGCTTAGTCAAATTCACCAGGGTAAAGTCGTCTTTTCACTTTCTGTCCTTTCTCTTTTATCTCCCCCTCCTTTTTCCGTTTTTCTGTTTCTCCCCCCATTCTTTCCTTTTTTAAGTTTTTTACTTTCTCCCTCTTTCTTTCCTCTTTTAATTTCCTTCTCACCGTGACCATCCATAGAGCTTTATGAAGATTTGGTTAATTTTTTTTGTTGTTTGATGATGATTAAACTTGCTTAATGGTTGTTATATGTTAACTTGTGCTTGATTGATCGAATTGTGGTTGTTTAGACTCTGGTGGTTGGGTTTGTGTGTTCATGGCAAAAAATGGATCAAACTTGTAAACATGATAAAGCCCCTTGACCAAGGTGAGTTATGTTTGTTTTTGTTTAATTTAGAACGGCTGAAACGCGGACCCAAAGAGTTTATAATTATTAACACCAAAGGAGGAAGAAAGGGTAAGAAAAACCTCATAATTTTTCTGTAGGGTTTTTATCGAAATGGTTTAGAGTTCATAAATTCCATCATCCTTCTCCATTTGGGTTCCCGTATTTAATCTTCTCTGTATCACCATTTTATTTTATTTTATTTTTTTCTCATTTACATAGTAGTTTTTCAATTATAAGCTAATGTCTCAACTCTCAAGAAATCGCAGAAATAAACATCTGATGATCGCAATGCTTAGTATAAAATTTTGTGAAAATAAAAAAAAAAAGATCTGTTCAAATCTAGCAAAAATGTTATTGGATATCAATAGAGCACATTCACTATTCTAACTAATAATAGCCGGAACAATATTCATACTGACCCCTGAGCAAACAATCAAAATAGTATAACTAACAACATTACACCAAAAACTCTCGAAGAACATTCTTGTAAACCATCTAATACCACGGGCCTAGTCGACTGAATGTCAGAGCAGTTCTTTTCAGAAGAATACTATCCATCATAATCCCCCTGAGCAAACCTGTTTTCCGGGTAAAACACAGCGACCACTTGATTCCCACCAAATTTTCTTCCATTCATCCCTGTCCGGGCCTTTGAAGCACCATCAACATCTGCATACTCTAAGAACACCTGGAATGAACAAGAAAATTGTACTCAGCAGCATGGATCCCAACAATCATTAGAGCAAGTTTTGGTAAAAAGAACAAAGAATGTCAACACCATAAAATCATACCCACCCAGGAGCACTATAACATTTGGGCAATGAGGCCACTCACCACCCAAGAGAATTTTGGCTCACTAACATGTTTAATGTATGTGCAAGGCAATGTCAGTGTGGTTAGACACTTGATGAATATTTGACACCTCACAATACTATAAATGTTTTAACAGTAAATACAGGCACAGAAGCCGAAAATAAACATCATACCTTTCCAACTCCTGGTAATAGTTCACCATTGGGGCTTGGGCGTGGAATGACAACATTCACCAATGCACCTGCATATCAAGTGTGAAAATTTTGGAATAGACAAAAAACTTTAAAAAATTGTTAGAAAAACATATCAAGGTGAATATAAAATAAACAAATTGAAGGTTATGGAGTCTTCTATCTGTGTATATTAGGCCTGATTCTTTATAGCAGAATGTGGGACTACAAAAGGCTGTAAAACAGACATATACACAAAACAAAGAAAATAAAGAAAATTAATAAATAAGCAACAACATTCACAAGGTAAAAAAGGGCCAAGTAGGAAAACAAAATTCGAGATATTTACCAAATTTCCCTCCTTCTGTTCTCATGTCTTCTAAAATATCTTCATACTCCTCATCATCCTTGAGCTCATCTGCAGTAACTACTTGAGTTAAGCACACCACCTTGGTGGGAACTGCACCAGGTTGTAACATAAGCCTCTGCACAAGAAAAGAAACAATAAATTAACCTACAAATCATACAGATTACTTACCAAACTAGGAATTAGAATAATAAGGTATATAAATATTAACTAATAGGAGGATATGGAAACAATAAATTAACTACAATACTAATTACTTAGCAAACTAGGAATATAAAATAATAAGGTATATAGAAATTAATTAACAGTATAGCTGGGATAGAATGATATCGTGAAGATTTGTTTCCCACCCAGAAGAAAAAAAAATTAAAAAAAAAAAAAATGCAGAGAAGATGAGAATGAAATCTAAATTGTCACCTGCAACGCAATCTGCTGCTGAGCGTGTAATAGTACACTCTCTTGCTCAGGTTTAGGTTGGTTAGCACCCTGGTTCGCACGCCTAACAGTGAGAGTCTTATCACCCATTTTTATCCCATTCAGGGCAGCACATGCAATGTCCGTAACCGAAAGATCTTGATAAACACAAAACGCATAGCCTTTGGAGTTTCCAGTTTCTCTATCTTTAACCAGATCAAAACCACGCAGGGGCCCAAAAGACTCCAACAACTCCCTGATCTGCGCTTCTGTGAAGTAATAGGGAAGCCCACCCACAAAAATGCGGTCTGGGCCCTCAAGCCCACCAGCAGAACCTGGAGTTAGACCAACAGCAGCCAAATTAAGATTAGGATTGGGCTGGCTGGGACCAAGTGTTGCAGCGAGAGATGGGTTATAATCACTGGGCCTCCTCACCTTGACAGGGGCTCCCTGCAAATTTAACATGTCAGTACCTGGTAACAGCCTAATTCAGAATAGTAAATTGCACAAATCAAATAGAATTTAATTGAGATCCAAGAGGACTTGAGGAAAAACAAAACAGAAATGAAAAGAAAAGAACCTCAAAAATAATCCCATCTAAAGCCATTGCATTACTGGCTTCCTCAACAGATCTCATCTCAACAAAAGCGAACTTTTTTTCATGGTTTATGTAAACATTAACAACAGCATCCCCTGGGCAGAACCAACATGCATAAGTCAATCAACTATCTAAAACAGGAGATACTTGTACATAAATATATGTCAAACATCAACACACCTGGACCAGCTGTGTTTCCTCCAATTGCAGCCATAACTTGGCTAAAGAAAGTAGCAACAGACTGCAGCAGAATATGAACGGTCAGAAATAAAATGGACATAAAAGATGGCAATATGCATTTCAGTTATATGTCAAACCTGTTCGTTCGCTGTAGGGGGAAGTCCTCCAACATATACTCGCCTAGCATGCCTAGTAGCCTGAAAGAAGAAAATAAATCATATATGTTTAAAAAATAAAATTTTAGGAAAGTAACTATAGAATGTGCAAAAATCAAGCAAACCTGCTGAGTCATTGCCTGAACTGGCATAACAGGAAGAGCACCAAACTGCTGCATGAAAAGAAAATGGCCAAAAAGTTAATATATACAGAACGAAAAAGCATGATCAAAAAAATATACCTTCCATAGGAGTGAGTGAACAAATACCTGACCAGTAGCCAATGGGAAAATGTTTGGAAACATGCCAGGAATGGCTGGACTTGTCCCAGGAATTTGACCTGAGAAGGTAATTAAACTCCATATCAGAGCGCAGACATGAATCATCTTACTCTATTGCAGTTAAAAGACCAAAATGACTTCTACAGCACATTTTCCTAGGCAACCGATTTCATTAAGCAATGCCTAACCTCTCACAATATATTTACCAAATGGATGAAAGAAATACATCATATACAAGTTTTGGAGGAAATATTTGCAAGACTACCAAAAATGGGCAAGGTTGAAGACGAACAAAACCCATCAAACCGGTGCATTGATTCCTTCTTGTACATTAAAGCTACAGAAGTCGGCTCACGCCCATTGTCAGCACAGTGGGACAAGTAGCCCAACATTGCCTTCTTACAACAAAGACAAGACATAGAAACATACAAAACAAACACCAAACACAACAAAAAAAACCAAAAACTCTCTCAGTTCCAGAATTATTTCACTAATTAAAAAATAAAAATAATAATTGAGCCCATCCAGAGACCACAACTTCAATAGGCTATATGATGAACAAAGTTAAAGAACAAAATTAAGCTTACCAAAATCACACCATGTTATTTTGTACGAACTTTCCACACTAGATCAACCAAAACAAAAAAAATAACAGTTAAAAGAGTAACAATATTAAGTATATAGGATGATGCATATACCTGCAGCAGCAACAGCAGCACCAGCAGCTACCATTGCAGAAGCAGGAGGTGCCATGTCAAATCCACTTATCCTTTTGCTGTAAGTGAATGTGGTTAGTATACCAACAAAAAAACAATGTAAAATTGATGGGAAAAGGAAGAAAGAAAGAAGACCACATGGAAATATTATTATCACCACAACCTAGCAAGACTGCCAAAAAGAAAGCTACACCACACCCCGTCTAACAACAAAAACATAAGAGACTGAAAATGAAAAGAATACATCAGAATATACTATTAAGATAATAGTTGAAAACTTCAATTAAACAAAGCCTTTTCTAAGTAAAAGGTTATACACTCCCAACAGAATTCATGCAATCTCATCAGAACTTTTAAAACAAACAAGACTAACAAAAGTTAATAACAATTGTCACTCAATTATAAACTTCCCAATCAAAGAGTATTAAATCATGACAAAAGTATGGAAACAAATTGCACAACTAAAGTTCCTAAAAAGAGATTTGACATATTATGAGAACAAGCAACCACACACAAAAATAGCAAAAATTTAGCAAGAACTATTAAAAAAAAAAAAACTTCGAGAAGCTAAATAAACTTCAGAAACTAATATATCGAATATCATCACAAATAGGGACGAATGACATGAATATGCAAGCAAACAAAATCTTCTTTATAACATACCTCTTTGAACGTGAGCGAGAACGTGACCTTGATCTGTGCTCAGATCTACCCTGAGATCGAGAACGGCGTATGTGCCTGCTTTCTCTGTCATAATCTCTCCGCCTACAAATAAAAAATATCAACTAAAGAAATGGAACTAGTTTGTATGTAAAACAAAGGATAGAATATAAAAATGGGGCTGAACTCACAAAATTACTCTGCTTTTTTTACCTGTCATAATCTCGGCTTCGGAGATAATCATCATCATCATCTCTATCCCTCCTCCTTTCACTGCGTTCTCTACTACGGTCCCCGTGGCGATCTCTGTGGTGACGATCACGATCCTTTTCTTTGTCCTTTTCCCTATCTCTGTCTCTGTCCCTATCTTTGCTTCTCTCCTGATCCCTGTCCCTGTCACGATGCCGATCCCTATCCCGGTCACGGTCCCTCTCCTTATCACGACTTTTTTCTCTTTCCTTTTCTCTGCTTCTTGAAGATTCTCTTTCATAATCTCGAGATCCACGCTGCAAATGAATAAATTGCATTAAAAACTAATTAGTGAAAGATGACTCGATAATTATGAAGTCTATAAGTATATAAATGAAACTATGTCCTAAGATAGTTTGATGTAAGTAATTTCTATAGGTACATAAATGAAACTGTCTTAAGGTAGCATGCTGTAAACATCTCAGATGATTAAACAGAGAGAACATGAAGCATCGACTGAAATGATAAAAATAACCCCAGATAAATAGTAATTCATTTCAGAAATTTTACAGATGCGAATCCATAAACAGAGAAATTCAGAGTTAAACAGATGATTAAGCAAACAGAAACCCGGACAATGTTAAAATTTCCAGCGACTCATGTGACATAAGAAGCCACATAGATTAACGCCTCTGGGACCTTTTACATGGCTCGGTTGCAACTAACTAATGTGATATTGAGTCTCTGTAAAAAAATTTCATACAAGAAAACACATCTAACGTTCTTATAAATTGATCTGAAATTAAATACAGAAAGCAAACGCAAAGACTTAAGTGAGAGAGTATGAATACCTGAGTTGTAATAAACCCTACGACAATACGAAGATGCAATCTCTAATAAAAGCATTTTCATCTCATCAAAGAATTCAGAACATCATCAAAAACCCTCAAAATATAGAACTAACAAAAAACCCTAATTCCACACTTCAAAAAGACAGTTATCTAACAATTCGAAAGAAATCAACATTGAAACAATTAACAAAATAAAAATAATAGATTTATATGTATTTGAGTAAAACAATATGAATACCTGAGATTTGGAGTCGCTGTAATCATCAATAGCACGAGGCTGCGGGGAGGAATCAAAAGCGTAATCATTGTTGTTGTTGTTGTCGACGTCTTCACCGTTGAGTTCGTAATCAGCCATCTTTCAGGTTGATTACTTATCTTGCTATATCAAATGAGATTTGTCTTACTTTGCTTTAGCTTCAAAATTAAAGCGCCGAGAATTCTAGGGTTTGGGAGAAAAGGGTTTGCCTGCCTCTCTTTAAAGTTTAAACAACGCCTGCTCTGTGGAAATTTGATATAATGTATTATTGCGAGTGGTGACGGGGATAGGAAAATTGTGATGTGACATTAAACTAAAGTGAAGGGTATTATAGTAAAATCGAATTGTCAAAGTCATGTCATAGATAGAGTTATATGTTAGATTTATTAAACTTCTTAATTGATTGTAATTAAAAAATCTCTTAATCGATAAGACAGAATAGTAATTGTTGTCCGAATTTATTTGGTTGAAATGGATAAATCATACATTTACTTCTGTTAAAGTATATTAATAGTCCAAGTGAAATTAGGATTTATTCATATAAAATTGTATTAGTATGAACAATACTATTCTAAATTTGTATACACAAAATCAGTTTAGACAAGAACCATAAGAGCCCATGAACTCGGGAAGAGTGAGTGGAGTATAGAACCATTTAGACAAACGCTAGGAACCAATTTTATTAGGGCCAGTCAGTTGAGCTCACTCATGGAGGATGGGATTTTCTATCAGATTACGTGATGAAGGTATAATTGTCTCAACTTTATCTTATTTTTAAAGGGGAGGGTTGTGAAAATTAATGGCTGCGTTTGTTTCAGTTTTGGGAATACTACTTTTAGATTTCCCAAAAAGTTAAACAGTAAAATACCCAAAAACTCATTTTTAGAATATTACTTTCCCAATATTATTTAACTTTTTTTAAACCCTCTTAAATTTAATAATTTAATTAAATATCCCTTTTTTTTAAATTTTTTTAAAATAAAAACACCCCAATAATCACATTTACAGTTAGGAGGCCACCACCACCGGGAGGAAAATGGCTGGAATCGCGTGGTAGGATGGCGCTCTGCGCTGAATCAGCAGGTAGTGCGCGTCTACTAGCCGATCAGGCGGATACACGGCGAGATCACGGTGGATACGGCAGAAATGCGAGTCTTTAGCGTATGATCGGTCGGCACGGCGGCAATAAGCGTCGTGTCGTTGACCATCAGCGGCGGCCGTCGTTCGGCCGTCGTTGAGCTAATCTGGCGAGTCGGCGATTGTGACGTATCTGGCCGGAAAAGGCCATATCTGCGCATGGCCGGCAAGATCCGGCCGGTCATGCGCCCATAGTGACGGCCACCTTCGGTGGTGGTGGCCGACTGGGGGTGTTTGAGGGTGGGTTAGGGGTATTTTTGTTAACTTTTAATGTTTTATTATAGGGGGTATTTTGTAAAAAAATAAATATATAGGGTATTTTATTAATTTATAAATCCTACATCGTAATACCCACCCAATTCAACTTTTTTTTAACTTTTTTCAAAAAACTTTTCCTAAAACCCCCAAATTTTGAACCAAACGGAGCCAAATATATTTGGATTTGAAGATTGATAGGGGTTGTTTGCGTGCCTATGGTTTATTGAGTGTTCCCAAAATTTGTGTGATAGAAAGGGAAATTAAAGCAAAAAGAAAGTATACATGAGTGTAACGTGATACATCTAATGTTGGAGAAAAGTAATGTTATATAATTAATGAGAAGAGATTATCAAAACATTGGCTTCGTTTGGTTCAAAATTTGGGGGTTTTGGGAAAAGTTTTTTGAAAAAAGTTAAAAAAAAGTTAAATTGGGCGGGTATTATGATATAGAATTTATAAATTAATAAAATACCCTTTATGTTTATTTTTTTACAAAATACCCCCTATAATAAAACATTAAAAGTTAACAAAAATACCCCTCCACCTCCATCACACCTCGGTGCGACCACCAGAGGTGGCCGATCGCCTTATGGGCGCATGGTGGTTGGATCTTGCCGGTCATGCGTCGCTATGGCCTTTTCCGGCTAGATCCACGGTGGATCTGGCAGGAAAATGCCAGATCTACGATCGATCGCGTATTTGCTTTCAACGACGGCCAACAAACGGTCGTCGTTGATGGTCAACGACGACCGTTTGTTGGCCGTCGTGACCGAGTGTTACGGCCAAAGATCTGGCCGTCAACGGCCAGATCTTTGGCCTTAGATCTGACCTTTTCCGGCCAGATCCACGGTGGATCTGGCCGAAAAAGGCTAGATCGGCGCACTACCAGCCAAATTCAGCCGATAGTGCGTCATCCTACTAGATTCCGGCCATTTTCCGGTAGTAGGTGGCGAATCTGTAAATGTGGATTGTTGGGGTGTTTTTGTTTTTAATTTTAAAAAAAATTTTAAAAAAAATTTAGGGGTATTTAATTAAATTAACAAATTTAGAGGGTTTAAAAAAAATTAAATAATATTGAAAATAGTATTCCCAAAAATGAGAGATTTTGGGTATTTTACTATTTAACTTTTTTAAAAATACCAAGAATAGTATTCCCAATCTTGAACCAAACGGAACCTTTTATCTTTATTTTGACTTCGAATTATACAATTTTCATCGCACATTTGACTCAGTCAAATATTAAAATATTGATTTTAATTTAATTACATGTGATATGTTCGATTAAAGGAAATTCGTAAAACATATTGCTGATTAATTATTGAAAGTCGGCAGGCTTGATAAATTCTCCTTTATAGACTTTTTTGAACGGTACCGTTTGAATGCGCGGTCAAGCAGCAACACATGATGAATTGCTGACTTCCACCAGGAAAGAAAGCGATGAAAACTCTAACAAAGGGCACGAGTTGAATCCTGCTATTAAATGTGTCACGTAAAACAGAAAAAAAACTATGATCTATAAAAACATAATGTGCTATTTGTCATTCACATTTACACTGTACTTGATGCACCATATCATTCTTGTTACAACGAACACAGGGGAATGTGTCTCCATCATATTCATATTATTATTTGGGTTAGGCAAAACAATGTTCATAATTGGGAGCATTTATGGCAACATGGGTACCCAATTGGCTATTTCCAATGTACCCAACCAAACAAATCATTTCTGCTTTTTCAAGACCCATACACCACCTTTGGATTCACAAATATCACTCATCACCTGCGCAAGAGCATAGCTTCGATTAAGATAAAGTATACAAGGCCTTTACTTGAAAATAAGAAAATAAACAATCTGATGCTACCTACTTCTGTCTCACTACAATTCATGACCTTATTCTTATGACATTAAAACAATCCAATGATTTCCATAACAAGAAATTTCTTAAACCATTGG
Organism: Pistacia atlantica; assembly: GCA_026229545.1. Classification (NCBI taxonomy): domain Eukaryota; kingdom Viridiplantae; phylum Streptophyta; class Magnoliopsida; order Sapindales; family Anacardiaceae; genus Pistacia; species Pistacia atlantica. The sequence continues at coordinate 24,563,635 of CM047901.1, read as the reverse complement.
AGCACAAAATAAGAAATGGTCAATCTGACAGTATGCCCTTGGGCCTTGGTTACTGACCTTCTTATATTCCTTTTCTGTGATATTCTCTCTCTTCAGAGCAAGTCTTGCAGCTTCAACAACATCAGCCTTCCTAAGCTTCGCATCAGCTCCTCTAACAAGTAGAAGGTCAATCACAACTTTCCTGTATTGTAGAACAGAATTATCTTAACATGAGAATAAGTATGAAATGTTAAATGAAAGGTACTCAAGATGTTTGAATGATGGCTTTTGTTGAGGAAACTATTAACAAGAAAAGCTTTTAAGTTTCCACAATTATATTAACTCAACATGACATCAAAACCAAGCGATCTACGGGTTGACTTCCCCCAATCTGTTAAATGCGTGTTTCAAATCCAAGTTTGTGTTTCAGTGAGAATCCATACAATAAGTTCATTCGTTAAATTCATCATACATATGAAAGAGTATATTAGAATATATGCATTTCCCTTTTAGTTTAAATTTGGGATTAAAGGCTCTTCAATATATAGCCCTATCTAACAAACATGTCACACATTCAAATCCTAAAAATAATTCCATTCGATTATTTAAATTATAAGTAATACTTAATGTTGTAAGGATCCACATGATAAGTGTGTTTATCAAATTCAAAACTATCATTAGGTTCTTTCCTATTAACCCAAAATTAGAAATTAATGATTACTCAATATGAAACCAAAGCCAAGAAGACTTATGTTCAAATCAATAAATCTATTACGTCTATTATCGTGTGTGCCTAGATCACATTTGTGACTTCTATGTTTAGGGTCCATGTTGTCAAGTCCAATAATTTTATTTGGGCATACATGTAAGGCGGCATGTTAAAATTTAACACATTCTAATAGCTTAAGCTTTTGGGTTCAATAGTTCCCCAACAACTATGAAGCACATACATGTTGATAGATGGTTCATCTATAGATCCTAAGGCAAATAACAACGCTTTAGATCCACCTGTTTTAGGCAATCAAAATTCTTAATTAACAAAAAAAATAATTTACCTCAATTGATCATATTCTGGGTGCTCCGAGGATGACTTTGAAACATAATAACCATGAATGTTTGTCGCAACCTGACTTACGACTTCCTCAAAATCTGCAGTGTCAACACCATCTGCTGCAAGTACAGCAATTTTAGCATCAACTGCTTGCTTTGGAATATGAGATCGAGCAACAGCCCAATTCCGCAAACATTCTTGAATGAACTGCTTGCTGCCAAGAAATTGCCACATTATTCTAATATTAAAAAATATTCTGAAAATTAAAGAATTTGTTACTTGTAATAAACACAATACTTGAGTACATAAAAAACCTTTGATTGTACAGTTTATAATACCATAGCTTGGGATGAACTGTCTTGGGATTAAAAAAGGAAATCTCTACTGACTAACCTTTTATATGTGTATCACTTGGGTAGCATTTCTATGTTATGGTTAATTAGAATGACTTGACCAGAAAGAATAATCGCCAATACATATCCGTCAATGATAATCCGACTGAAAATAAAGATATCAGCTTAATCATAGACTCATGCATTGATTAACAATAAAATATTATAACAGCCTTGGTTTCTCTGACTCCACAACTAGAGATGTATCAACCTTTGAAACTATTATAAAGGTTTGACCCAAAACAATTAAGTCTTGTTAAATTATGATCAATTTTGAAACTATCTAACCTCAATTAAACCCTCTTTTGCAACATTTATTTTGATACATGTTTAAAACTCTTAGATTAAACTGTCATTTCTAAGATGTATTAATTGTTCAAGTTGTATTTAATCTCAACCATTTAAATTGTGCTGAGCCAATGGCTCAAAATTATATCTTAATTTGTGTCAAAAAAGAGTTCCAGACACCATACGGTCCATACCTGCAAACCTTGTGAATCTGAATAATTTTCTGCAAGGCCTTCGGTAACACTTGTCGACTTTCCTTTGACATGGGCTTCCTACTTTGTACTCCAGTTGCACCTTCATCAGAATTCATTGCTTTTAGAGGCTTACCAGCTGTCCCAGATTTTTGTGTACCAACACCTTTACAAGGTCCAACTTTTCTAGATCTATTTATAACATCAGTTACTTGTTCCTCTGCAGCTGCCCAAATTTGTTCTTGCTTCTTAACAATATTTGGGTATTCTTTTATAAATGACACATCTCTATGCTCTTTAAACTTCCAATCTTTAAAGGAAGGTCTCTCAACAGCAAATACATTCACAATTCGTTTTATATGATCTTTAAGCTTTGCTTCGACCAATAATTGCTCAGACTTGACTGCCAAATTCTTGCTAAATAAAAGAAGAACATAATCTCTAGCTAAACATGTAGCTTTGTCATCAAATAGCAACAAACTTCTAGGAACCCAGAGACCTTGCACTAATTGAGCATGCTTCTGAAGGACTCCTAAAAGATCTTCAACAGAGTCATCAGGAGCAAAGTGCTTAAGTGCACTAAACCGATGAGCTGGTGGACCCTATTAAATTAAGAAAAATGTTCAAGTTACAAAAAAAGAAGAAAATGAAAAGAAATCAAACTGTCAGAGGAATACCTAAACAAATACATTTCTCTAAAGGTATTTTGTTAAGCACAAACCCAGAAACCAGTAAAAAAAAAAAAAAGAATTATATACTCAAAGATAGAATTTGGACTGAAACCAGTTGAATTGATGTATGAGCAATTACAATCCAAGTCCAGTACAGTCCAAAGGATAGAAAAATGAAGGGATGCAGCAGTTCGAGCAGCTGCGACCTTCCCAAATAAAATTTCCACATAATTGTCTACCGATCCCCTCCAACCTCCTGTATTTATTCTCCAATATTTACATAACCGTCTAACAAACTTCTTCTAGAGAAATCACTCATTAGCAGGCACGTGTCCACTGCCTTCTCCTTCACACCGAAGAGAATGCTTTCCCTTCTTGCGGGTATAAACTTTCTTGAACGAAATTGCATCATATTTAAATAAAAAAAAGAAAAAGAAAGATCTGAATTGAGAAAGAGGACAGGCGGTTCATAATCCAAAAAAAGAAAAAGTATCAACAGTACATTAGATATAATTTAGGAGAACAAAAGCATTTTTAATAATACATACATCATACAACCCTAAGTTCAGTTGAGCACTAGAAGATGTGAAGGCCCATGTACATCCTATGACATCTAGCTTTCAAGTCACAACTTAGGAGCGTGATACTGTACTGTACCTAGGACCAAAATAAATTAAAAGAAAGATAAAGATATACATTGAACTATGAGCAGTGCATAATAGAATCCTAGTCATGAGAAAAATAAACATATCCCCTTAGGCCTTCAGCAACCCGCCGCACAAAATAAAATTAAAAAAAAAAAAATTCTTCCCAAAGAAGGCAACTATTTATAACAAGACCAGGTATAGGATAGCCTTTTGTGCAAAAATCACAAAATATTATGAAAGTTCCCATTGATCAATTCTTGTAGTCCCAGAGGTTCATTGGCTAATTTATAAACTTGACCAACACCATAACTCCTAAACCAACATTATAAATTCTAAACTAATGAATCAGTCAATATTTATATCTAAGTTTCACCACCATCAGAGCCCCGCCAAGTGCCTCATAAAATAAAAATCCTAAACTGCCAAAATGGAATCCAACAATATTTATATCTAATGTAATCCCTTCCCCGATATTCTAGAGCAGTAGAGAAGCCAGGTATTTATGGTACTGAGGCAAACTTTCATAATAAGAAGATCAACCTTTTAGTTTTCATGGGAATAACTAAGGCATTATGCTAACTGAATTTCTATGTCCTCAGGATTTAGACCTAAAAACTAGATAAGGACAATATTCTTCTTGGCTAACTTTACTGTGACCTCCAGGAAACATGACTTAACCGTGAAACTCAAAACACTGTCAACTCCTTTTACTACAAGCTTACAGTCAACTGCCCAGACATACTTCCACCTATTCACACAACATCCATGATAACCACAATATAACAAGATTGATAAAAGATCAGAAGCCTCAATAAAAAACAAGATGAGACACAGGTGATATGCATATTGATTCTATTGACTTGGTTTACAGAAATATACACACAAAAGCAAGCAATAAACAGACACATATATAAAAAATAAACACCCCTCAAAGGATAAATCTATATATCAATAAATAGCTTGATCTGGCAGCAACTTCATGGATAGCCAGAAATGTCATTGTCTGAACTTGCAACAAACCTCACAAAGCAATTTCCGAACACGTTCTTCAAGGGGCATAGAAAACAAAATCCTGAAACAATATCCATTTGCACTTTTGAATTTATATTAAAATTACCATGCAAGAATATTAAACAAAAACCTACATATACACATACATAGTTGTTAACAAAGGGTACAGATACAAATTAAACCAAATAATTACAATTACTACGGACAGATACAGCCAAGATGAATGCAAACAAATTTGTATCACTATTGATCAGGCTGTTCAACGTACAGAATATAAACCCTTGTCATGGAATTGAACATCAAACTCTAAGACCGCAAAGGAAGATGTTTGCAAACAGAATATCAGAAAAAGGAATATAATTCCATTTGACAAAATCGTAGTCTTTCCATGTGTAGGCTAATAAAATTTACAAGAGGCGCCATCCAAAGAAGAATAACATTAGGAAAGCACAAAACATTTATATTCTACCAATATTTCCCGAACAACTTTGATTACCTTGCAATTGTTGCTTTCCTCCCAAGTTTTCTATCAGTGCACCAGTAACTGATATTTTTTTCACTTGTCACTCTCTTACAGCATCACGGAATCACATATCCATACACACAATGCATAAACGTACATGCTTCCCGCACACAAATGTCCATACCAACCAACACAAAATAAAGAATACATACAAGTCTAGTGCACAACAGCTAAATGACCAATAAACACACACAAAAATACATGGTGTTGTGCATAATAGCTATATCACCTTCATGGACACGGAAGAGTCATTAAAAGAATCAAAAGATTAGAAAAAAGACCATACCTGCTTGAACGGCTTTTGGATTTAATTTTACTGTCACATGCTCTAGGGCATAAAGAGCTTACATATTCACACCTGTAGATTTTCATAAAGTGACGGACCCGTTGTTATTAGATGGTACAAACATAAGGAAAAGAGGGGGCAAAAAGGGTAATCAACTTGGGGACAAGTGGCCTGACAGGTGGCTTGGATAGTTCCTTTAGGATTTGAGTGTCACGAATAAAGGACTAAGGGTGTGTGTGTGAAGGATCATTCGGAATATTTGGGTAAAAAGGGTCTGGGAGGAGCTGGCCCTCGAAGTCTAGTCTGTTCTTTTTGTTCACTTTGTTTCTCTTGTTTCTCTTTTTGCTCTGGTTACCTTTTAGTGGATTCAGATATAGTTAATGAATATTGCTTTTTCTTCGGTTATTTGTTGTTTGGTTTATTACTTGTTATTGATTGTGATTTGGAATATTGTGTTCTGGAGTTGTTGCTGTTATTTTGGCTTGTGTTCTGTGTTGTGAGGAGGTCAGAGGTATTCAACAACTGGTATCGGAGCCGTCACTCATTGGGGCATGGTTAACACCAGAATGGAGAGTAGAGTAGATAATGTTGAAAGAGATATAACCAGACTGACAGAGAATGTTACCTCCATGAGAGAGATACTGGTCGAAATGCAGAATTGGATGCGACAGAAGGATGAAGAAAAAGATGTTCGCCGTAGACAAGTGGTCCTAGAAGAAGGTGACCACTTTGGATTAGGAAACCAACGTGACAGAGGAGCCCACTTGGGAATGAACAACTACCACCACCACCAACACCACTTGACTACGATGGCTACCATCACAAAGAGGGAGGGAACAAGAGAGACCTGGGGTAGACGAAGGTTGGAGCTCCCGATTTTTTAGGGTCTGCTTGGGAAGTTTCATGATAGAGGTTATGAGGATAAACCACCGTAATGATTTTGAGAGGTTTTTAGTAACAGTTTTTAAAACACCCAACCTATGCATGGGAGTTTATTTTCTAGCGGTTCTAACAGTTTTTTAAAATAATAAATTTACATATATGCCTATTAAAGTATCCCAACTTCGACCAGTACTTGGGAGTTTTGTTTTTATATTTACAAAGTAAAGGTTCTTTATTTGTTTTCTACTTATTAGTATTTTATAACTTCAAATGTAATAAAGTCTCCTTATCCTTCTTCGCCATTCTTGGAATCATCTGGAATGATTGAAAAATTGTGGCTCCACTTCTTCAAGAAAGCATCTAGAAAGGAGATTTTAATCATTTTTTTTTTATGATTGCTTAAAATTATTTTATATTTAATATGGTTGAGACGCGCATAATATAGTTAAAATTTTCTTTTGGATATAATTGGGATAGTTTTGTAGTGGATAGGCTATTTGTGGAATAAAATTTTAAAACCAATCAAAACACCTAAATTTGAGAGGTTTTATAAACCCCTCAAAAATATAGAAACACTGGTTATGGGGGGTTTTTAAGCCAGTCAAAATCATTGCATAAAAAATCTGGCAAGTAATGGTTTTAGAACATCTCAAAACCAGTCTAATTAAAAACCTCTCAAAACTAGTGAAAAAAAAACCTCCCAAGCAGACCCTTACGGTTGAGAGGTATTTCTCCATTAATCAAATTGCGGAGAAGAACAAGGTTTCTTCCACAACGCTGTGTATAAAGGGTGAAGCCCTTCACTAGTTCCAATGGATAGAGTCCAAAACTTTGGCGGTGACTTGGTCGGCTTTTAAAGTGGCACTCTCACAGAGATTCAATGGCACTCAAGAAATCAGCCCCTTGGAGTTGATAATGTCGACGAAGCAAATCAACTCAGTGTTGGACTACCACCGGCGATTTGAAGAAGTTGCAGCGTTGACAGGAGGTGAGAGGGAAGAAGTCCTAATAGTCGCATTTCTGAATGGGTTGAAACCTAAGGTTAATGCTAAGATCAAGCTCCAGCAACCCAATATACTTAGCCAGCCCAACTCATTGGTCCAAGTGACTCTCTTGGCCCAAAGGGTGGAAGAAAGAAACCAGGTGCTCAATGAGGCCCAAGTAGGTTTGGGCCAACAAGGAAAAGTGGGGGGAAATGTTTTTGGGCCACACCCATTCACTAATTCACTTAAGCCCAATAAGAACAGCAAAGCCCAACCCAACAACAACCAATCTAATATAACCCAACCCAACTCACTACTTAGCCAAAAAAATCCCCAATTCCGACCCTCATTTAGACGAAGCTTCACCAAGAATGCCTCTAGCTCAGGGTCAACTCCGGCATCCAGCTTTCGATCTAACAATTTATGACATGACTTTCCATTCAAAAAGTTAACCAAAGCGAAATCCAGAGAAAGAAAGAGCGGGGATTGTGCTATGTCATTGTGATGCAAAATAGGTTCCAAGCCATAGGTGTGGTGATAAACAATTTCAGGTTATGTTGATAGAAAAACATGAAAAGGAAGACGGTAAAGATGAGCATAAAGAGGAAGCAATTGTTGAAGAAAATCCAACACCACACGAAGCAGAGCTCTCGATCAGTTCGGTCGTCGAGATTAATGGTCCAAATACGTTGAAGCTAAAAGGGGATATCAATGGTAAAGAGGTGATCATCCTAATTGACAATGGAGCCTCACATAATTTCATCCATCGGCAAGTGGTTGAGGAGTTGAGAGTTCCAGTGGTAATTACTAAGGCTTTTGGGGTGAGAGTGGGTGATGGATACCATGTCAGATGCAATGGGGAATGTAAGGGAGTTCAATTGAAATTGCAAAATGTCATGGTGGTCCAAAACCTTTTTCCATTTGAAATGAGTGGGGTAGATGTCATCCTAAGAGTTGCTTGGTTGGAAACACTTGGGGAAACGATGACTAATTGGAAGACTTTGGTGATGAGGTTCAACTTGGCTGGTAAGTCAGTTACTCTTAAGGGCGTTTGGTTCAGGGAATGTTGGATTACTGGAAAGTTAGATTACCTTGAAGATTACTAGGAATCTTTAGGAAAATATGTTTAGTTAATTGGCGGGTATGTTATATTAATATGTTTGGTTGGGAGAAATAAATTGATGAGTATGTTATTTAAATTACTGAATTATCCTCTAATTAAATATTATTATTATATTATTTTTTAATATTGATTATTATTTAGATTATTATAACCCCCTACATTTAAAAACTTAGCAAAAACAGCCCCCTAATAAAAGTTTGAAAAATCAACAAAGCACCCTCACCAACCCAGCCATTGCCGACCGTAGGCAACCACAGCAGGCCGCCGACAACCTAACGACACACCGGAAGGTAGGAAATGCCTCCGTGCGCCGTATGGCCATTTCCACCTAGATCGTGGAAATGGCCGGGACGATGACGGCCGTTGTTGACGCGATGCCATTTTCGGCAGATATCGGCCGAAAATGGCCGATCGCATATCGGCGAAAATGGCCATATCGGCATACGGCGGCCATTTTTGACCTTACGTGCCTTTGTTTGGCGGCAGGCGGTGGTGGTTGCCTTGACGGCAGAGCTGGGGTGGGGGTGGGGGTGGTAGCTTGGGTGGGCTGCAATTTGTTTTGAATTCAAGGGTAATTTTATCCAAAATGTTAATTAATTGGGGTGAAATAATAAAAATCATATTCATGTAAATAAATTTAAAAATAAGGGCATTATTGTCCTAAAATTTTATTACTAAGAGATAGAATTGTAACAAAAAAAGATAACTTTGGTAATCTTAGAATACCTGAGAAAATGGAAGGTAATCAATTACCTCCAATATTACCAATAATAACCACTATTGGTATTTGAAGATTACCGGTATCTTATATTACTTGACAACCAAACATGGTAATCAAATAATATAATATGACTCAACTTCAATAATCTCACATAACCCCCAACCAAACACCCCCTAAAGGAGATCTGTCCTTAAGCAAAACCATGGTGTCACTTAAGGGGCTGCTCAAAACGCTGCAATCAGAAGGTCCAGAGTACTTGATTCAATTTAACAGTCTACAATCACAATTAGGACAAAGAATTGGAAGACATAAGGGTCCAGGAACTACTACAACGCCATGAAACTTTGTTTGAAACCCCAATAGGACTTCCACCGACGAGAATTCATGACCATGCCATCAAATTGGAACCTGATAGTAAACCATCAAACATCCGACCATACCGATGCCCTTATTATAAAAATAAAAAAAAAAAAACGAGATTGAGCGCATTGTTAAGGAGATGTTAGTGTCGGGCATCATCAAGCCCAGTAAAAGTCTATTCTCGAACCCAGTGTTGCTGGTTCGAAAGAAAGATGGAGGATGGCGATTCTGTGTCGACTATAGGGCCTTGAATAAGATAACGACCCTGGACAAGTTTCCCATTCCAACTGTTGAGGAGCTGTTTGATGAGTTGGGGGTAGAGCCACGGTCTTCCCCAAGCTTAACCCTAAGTAGGGATACCACCAAATTAGAGTGAAGGAGGATGATACTCATAAGACCGCTTATAGGACTCATGAAGCGCACTAAGAGTTCCTTGTTATGTCGTTTGGACTTTCAAACGCCCCATCGACCTTTCAAGCTCTCATGAACAACATATTCAAACCCCACCTCCAGTAGTTAATTTTGGTCTTTTTCGACGACATCCTAATCTACAGTACTGACTTAGAGATCCATTGGATCATTTGGAGATCATGTTTTAGATCTTGGAGCAACACCAATTGGTTGTTAACAAGAAGTGTAAATTTATGCAGTCACAACTTGAGTACTTAGGGCACTTAATTTCAGCTTAAGAGATTGTTGTTAACCCTGCCAAGATCGAATGTATCCAGGCGTGGCCAATTCTGAGGGATATCAAGGCACTACGAGGGTTCCTAGGGTTGACCGGTTACTAGTGAAAATTTGTGAAGGGATGGGGAGCAAGAGCAAGGCCACTGATAGACCTCCTCTATAAAAACGCATTTCACTGGACCGAAGCATCCCAAGCAGCTTTTGATGAACTCAAACAACTCATGACTTCACTTCCTATCCTTGCTATGCCGGAACTTTTTGAAGACCTTTGTTATTGAAACCGATGCATCTAATCAAGGGTTGGGGGCTGTATTAACATAGGAGGGAAGGCCGTTAGCGTTTATTAGCCTAGGGTTGTCTCCAAGGTCTCGATTGAAATTGTTTTATGAGAGGGAACACATGGCAATAGTTTTGGCTATCCAAAAATGGAACACTACCTATTGGATCGTCATTTCATCATCCGAACTAATCAACGAAGCCTTTATTATCTCAATTATCGGAGGTTGCACGAGGAAGAGCATAGATGGATTATCAAACTTTGGGGTTTAGACTTTGAGATCCAATATAAACCAGCCGTGACGCCTTGTCTAGAAGAGAAGAACTTGTTGAGTGTAATGCAATATCCACATTTTACTTTGGAAGCCAAACTGAGTGGGAAGAAGCTGTTCAAGCAGACGTCAAACTTCGAAAGATAAGTCAAGACTTGATAGTTGATCTCAGAAGTCACTCACATTTCAGATTGGTAGGGCACCAAGTGTTCTAAGATGATCAAATAGTTCTACCTAGATCAAGCCCCCAGTAATAAAACTTCTTCTCCAAGAGTTTCACTCCTCACCTATGGGAGGTCACTCGGGGTTTTTTCGCACTTATAAGCGGCTATTACAGGTAGTTTATCGGGAAGGAATGAAAAGGGATGTTCACATATTTGTACGGGACTGCCCTACATGCCAACAAAACAAGCATGACTGCCTTCAACCAGCCAGGTTACTACAACCATTACTAGGTCCCTCTCAAGTATGGGAGGACGTATCCATGGATTTTATAATGGGCCTCCCAAAGGCTCAACGAGCCGACACTATTTTAGTGGTGATAGATCACCTCATCAAATATAGTCACTTCATTACACTACAACACCCGTACTCAGCTAAAGGGGTAGTTGCCCTCTGTCTCACTAATGTGGTTAAGCTACATGGATTTCCCCGCACCATTGTATTTGATCGGGACAGTCTATTTATGAGCGTGTTCTGGGGGGAATTGTTCAAACTGTTGAATACCAAGCTCCACATGAGCACGACTTATCATCCTCAGTCAGACAGCCAATCCGAGGTCGCCAACCGATGACTTGAAATCGTCTTAAAATGTTTTGTGAGTGACCAACCCAAACAATGGCCTCGATGGCTTGCCTGGGCAGAGTACTAGTCCAATACTACATATGGCAAATCATACGGGATGACTCTATTTAGGGCATTATATGGGAGAGACCCCCCTACCTTTCTTAAGTACACCGAACACAACTCGATTGTGGAAGCAATGGATGAGCCCCTAACAGAAAGAAACCTGATTTTGGAGGAATTAAAGAGCAATCTTGACAGGGCTTGGAATGTGATGAAAATGAATGCTGATGGTAAGAGACGAGAGGTTCAACTTGATGTAGGGGATTCAGTTTATTTGAAGCTCCAACCGTATAGGCTAAAGTCCCTAGCACGGAGACCTAATGAGAAGCTCAGCCCTCGGTTTTACGACCCCTATGAAATCATTGAGAAGATTAGGTAGGTGGCTTACAAATTGAAACTTCCACCCACAACCCAAATTCACAATGTTTTTCACGGGTCTCAACTGAAAAAGGTCTCTTCCCATCCCATTCCTTCACGACCTCTCCCAAAGATTCTAGACAGAGATATGGTACTTAGAGCTGAACTTGAACAGGCACTTCTGAAACGCTGGTTATTAAATGGGAGCTATGAGGTGCTGATCAAATGGAAGAACCTACTAGCTTGCGATAACACTTGGGAGGAATACGAATCCTTATGCCACCAATTTCCTGCTTTCCACCTTGAGGACAAGGTGACACTCCTTGGGGAGGGTATTGATGGACCCGTTGTTACTAAATGGTACAAATGTAAGGAAAAGAAGGGGCAAAAAGGGTAATCAACTTGGGGACAGGTGGCCTAGGATAGTTCGTTAGGATTTGAGTGTCAGGAATAAAGGGCTAAGGGCGTGTGTGTGAGGGATCATTCGGAATATTTGGGTAAAAAGGGTCTTGGAGGAGCTGGCCCTCGAAGTCCAGTTTGTTCTTTTTGTTTCGCTTTGTTTCTCTTTTCTAGTTACCTTTTACCGATTCAGATATAGTTAATGAATATTTCCATTTCTTCGGTTATTTGTTGTTTGGTTTATTACTTGTTATTGATTGTGGTTTGGAATATTGTGTGTTCTGGAGTTGTTGCTGTTATTTTGGCTTGTGTTCTGCGTTGTGAGTGAAAAGGGAGGTTGAGGTCAGAGGTATTCATCATAAAGATATCAAAATTATACAATCAATTCATATAACAATCCAAAACGAAATAATCTGAAACAACTTGCAGAAATAGTAGCCAAAACGGGCATAAACTACATACGGGTTCACTGTGAAGTGTAAAGGAGAATTTTCTTGAGCCAACATTCTCTGCAGGAATCTAGCTGGGAAATCGCTCTTTGACCCATGGTACTTCAGTGGAACCCAACCCTAGATGAAAAGGATAAACAATATAAATGAACAAAATAAGCTTTAATTAACTTTACAGTCTGCAAATTAACAGTCCAATTGTTCTTGTAAAAAAAAGAGAGAGAGAGAGAAGTTTGAAAAATGCTTGTGAGAGGGAGCACTGCACAGTTAACAGACATACCTCTTCCTCATTTGTTCTTTTTTGCTCAACAGAACCCTCCATCTGCTTGTTCTGAACCACAGAAACTAATAAGACCAACCTCAAGCATCGTAAATATAGACAAGAAAAGATAACAGACCAACCAGCAATTGGAGCAGACAAAAAAGGACATATAAAATAGCTAAATAAGCCTTGATCCAAACAAAATAGTTTTCCACGTGAATCCTTTAGTGCCATTCAGTTCCATCAAGAAACATAACATAGTCCAGGATATTTTGGTGGACCTAGCATGAGGCAATGGCTTTTCAGAATGCATCACAACAAATTATGGTATGACACTTGTTACTAATCCCTTTTTCATATTGGCAATGTGGACTATATACAATGATGTAAACTGCTGAAAGAAAATTGAATAAGCAGTCTTCTGGTTTATTGTCTGGGCATGTTTAAGATGCTCTCGTGATGAAAACAGTGAGATCTCCATACTGAAAATTCTTTTTAAGAGTGCATACCTGCAGCATATATGACAGAGGAAAGATTACCTGTTTCTTTGACAGGACCAACAGATTTATTTTCATTCAAAGCTTCTAATTTAACAGCAACTTCTGCATTGCTTGGGACATTTTTCTTCCTTTTTAAGCCACCAGACTTAAATTGATCTATTGATGGTCGAAGCTGCACAACTGCATTAATAGGATTCACGTGTAACTGCAAAATGAAAACAGACATAGGTCTCTTACAATACTTAAGGTTAAGTATAACTTATACAGATATATAATTAAAACAAAGGGCAACAATAGACCAACATTAACTCATTAAGCAGCAGATAAACTGATGCTGCAGGACAAAATATCTTAATCTTAAATGTAGAAAAGGTCCTTAAGCGTTACATGCAACAAACCAAAAAATTTTGATTGCATGTAATCCAAAATAGTTATGTTTTGTGCAGAACACTAAAACTAAAAGATGGGCAGGGAAAAAAGAAAGGATGTTAGCACGCACAAGCACAAATGACATTCTATAGACACAGCCTTGGCAATCATTGAGATCGAGCAAAAGAACAAATCAAAGAACAAATCATACAATCAAAAGCATAAACTACTACTCCCACAGTATTTATGCTTGTAAAATCCATAATTCTTGAACCAAACTAGCTAGAGGCCAAAGATATGGTCTGCTAGAGCTAATTGCAAAGCCTCAACTAGTTGCTATCATTGGATTTTACCATTTCAACAGAAAACCAACTGGAGTCCAATCAAGAAGGGAAAAATACATTGCACACTCAAGTATGTTCTATAAGGAGGGAGGCCAAATCCTTTGATGACTTTCAACATTACACACCAGAAGCAAGTTAGAACAGCTATCTACATAAGTTGAATGGCATTATTGCATATCCAGTAACACTAGTGACATAAGGTATTTAGTTCAAAAGCAGACACAACTCTTTACAGTTCATGTTTATGTGCCACCATTGAATTTTTTAGTTCTGAACAGATACAAATCTGTTAATAACAAGCAAGAGTATGATAGTTAAGTCATAGGTCATAAAAGGAGCATTTCAGTCATTATGCTGAAAGATTTGTAGAGACAATACACTGCCAATAAATTGAACTATATAAAGACCTAAGACCTTGTGAAGCACCTCAAGTCTACCAAGCTTACAGTTATTGAAAATTTTACTTTACATACATTAACCTTCATCACTTAACTCTTTCTTCCACTATAAAATATACATTCCAAACAAGTTGGCCTCATTCACAAGTCAAAGTGAACATTACATCAAACATTAACATTTCTATCAAGACCTTAAATGCTCTCTAAACAAGCCAATCAGCGTCTTTGCAAACCTAATAAAAATAGCATTTCATCTCATCTACCAATTGGCTCAAAAGCCATCCACCAAAGTGCTTCAAATCTCTTCTCAGAAAATACTAAAATTCCTTAAGATGTTGCAATTGGAGATACACAATTTTGTTAGAAACATAACTCCCTTGATTTGAGGAAAAAAGGTTGGTCAATCTAACCTAAACTAAGAACACATTAATGACAAAGTTAGCACCATTGCTTCCACAAAAAGCGCTTCTAACCTTAAAGCATAATGAATATAGTAGTTAAATACCTTATCTCCCACCAGAACACCAACAGCATAGCCACCTACCACAGATGGTTTCCATGAAGAAGACAAAGTCTAAGAAAAACCATGAAATAAGACATTATGCCCCATAATCAAACAACCTATACATAAATTGAACTTTAGTTTCCAAATGCAACTTCAGAGGCAATCAAACCTGCTTCGTTATGTTAACCCTCATAGCTCTGTCACTGTCCCAATTATTCGAATCAACATCCATTGACAAGTCCATTTCTATCTCTGCAGTCGAAGGTTTAACCCTAACCTATGAAAAAGAACGAAACGCATATCTCTATTTCCGTTCTATAAATAAATAAATGTAATGAAGCATAATACAACACACCTCTTCGCACCTCTCATCCAACTCATACGGGCGCCAACATGCTCTCAATGGATATTGCATTACTAATAACTGAACGTTTTAGTAATAGCTATTAGCAACTAAAAACAAATAATAAATATACTGAAATCAAATAAAAGATGTAACAAACATGAGACCTGAGTATCGGCATCGATTGAAGCATTGAAAAATACATCAATTTCGCGAACAATCATATCTTCTTCTTCTTCTAATTCATTACTGTCTGAATCCACCGGCTCCTCCGTTTTCGGTTCCATTCTGACATCTGGTAGCGGTTTCGTCTCCATTTTGACAGCACCATTCAAGGCCGAAGATTCAATCTTCGGTGAAAGATGCGCAGTTAATGTCGATGAAGTTAAATTTTCTTCGGATTTCCGTTTCTTCAAGATTGAGACATCCGGTGGTTGTGGTGCAGGTTTTGGTGGCGGTGATTCAGGTTTTGGTGGCGGTGATTCAGGTT
This sequence comes from Pistacia atlantica, assembly GCA_026229545.1. Classification (NCBI taxonomy): domain Eukaryota; kingdom Viridiplantae; phylum Streptophyta; class Magnoliopsida; order Sapindales; family Anacardiaceae; genus Pistacia; species Pistacia atlantica. The sequence continues at coordinate 24,548,030 of CM047901.1, read as the reverse complement.
TTGGAACCGTTTTATTGAGGCTGGATTTCGGCAAGAATTTCTTGACTCGAGGAACTTGAGTCGGCTTGTCATCCAGTTCATCAAAGTCGTCAAGGTCCATGCTCAAGATTAAGTTCGTCTCTTGCGGTTGATGGCTGAATAAGAGTAGCTCCAGTTAGTGAGTTTATTGAGACTCTGAGACTGAGAGGCAGCGAACGCGGGGACTTGCTTTACTTTTTGAAAAATATAAATAAATGACACCTCCAAGCAAGGAAAAACAATAGTCTCTCCAGTTTCAGAATCTATCACCCCACACTCACAACCGTTAAATCTGACGGTTAATGCAATCAAAATCAAAAGAGGGTAGAATTAATTATTTTTAGAGAGGTGCTATTAACATCTTCTCTTTTTAATTTAACTAGCCCCTATATACAAATTTGAAGAGGGTAAACTAGTAAACTCAATCACTTATAATTTGTTTTATTGCATAATTAAATTGTCTTGAACGCAATAATAATAGAAAAATCCTCTAAAACTTTTTTGTTTTGGCAAAGAATAGTAACTTATAAATATAAATTCGTCATCACTGATTTTTTTGAAATTAAATGCATATTTTAAATTGAAATTACCAGAAAGGTTATTGACAAGTAAAAATAGTTCATAGAAATTGTAACTTTCTTTCATGAGTCGATCTCTAACTCTCTTAGTGACGAAATCCTGTATAACTTGTAAAAATTAATTTTCATATAAATTTAATTTAACAATGGACTTTAAAGTGTTTTCTTGGAGTTCAAATAACACCATGAATTTGAGCAAACCAAATAGATGGATTTAGGCAAAGGTCATTGCAGGCAGGGGGGCTACTTAGGTGTAAGAACATATAGAGTGGCGGGCTAATCGGCTAGGCCACTGGCTAATTTTATTTTCGGCTAAAGAGTTCCTTCTTATCCGAACTCATTAGTTTATCGTCATCTATCTGTATGATGGGTCTCAACTCAGGAGGAAGATCTGGTACTAGACATAAAACCGTGCATTCAGGTTCTATTTTTGTTCAAAGAAAATGCTTAACTAATTCCATGCATCTAACTAAAAAAATCTCTTCTTCTTCTAATTTTTTGAGGATCGAACTAATAACGTATATAGTACTTGAATTCTTGACATAGATGCTATAGAATTGGTTATTATACTTCAGAGACTACTAGTGTAATAGGAGCATTTGTTGGATCACCTTTAGATGATCAAATCTTTTACGTGGCATAGCTCAACAGATCTTAGTTACTCATGCTCTGTCGCTCATATTTTTTTAATATTATTGTTAGGTAGAGTTTGGTGGTTATTACGAGGTAGGATTTGAAAATTAAAAATAATTGAATAATTTAGGATATGATTTTGAGAATAAAAAAAATATACATTTTGATTTGGAATACAAATAAATAGGAAAACAAACGCACCCATAACTTTTGTGGCCTCAGTGTGGGATGTGATTTTAGAAGAGGTAAACACCCCAACGTCATGGTATTTACATTAAGCAAAATTCAGGACACTTTGATTTTTCAGTAACAAATTAGTCCCTGAAACAAACATCCATCACTTAGTTTCGTTACGTAATGCAAAACTTTTTGTGTAAAGTCTAAAATACCGCTAATAAAAAAATTTGAGAAACATATAAAACTAAATTATTTTTACCCTTATTAAATAAAAAAATTAACCTATAAACTTTCATTATACAGTACTTTTTAACTTTCAAAATTACCAGACCTAGCTTAGTCAAACATAATTTCTTTCATCTTTCATAGAACACGTGTAGGTCCCTTTGTTTTGTTATTCTTATCCTATATTCTCAATCATATTCTCAAAACACTTGTTTGTTTTATTATTTGAGAAATACTATTCTATTTTTTTAATTACTTTTAAACCCCTTAAATTTATTAATTTAATAAACACCTTAGAAAAAAAGTTTGAAAATTAACAAAAACACCTCCACCCACCCATAGTTGCGATTCCAAGTAACCAACTACCGTGGTTGGTTCCGGAATCTGTACGTAAGCGTCGAGTGCGATAGGTCGACTGCATCACTGTCCGTCGCCGCAAAGAAATATCTTTGGCCGTCAATCTGGCCTTTTGCGTCGTAGCTAGATCTGCGCTAGATCGGCCTTTTCGGTCGGTCAAGTGGTGGATCGCATGAAAAGTGGCCATATCGCGCAGCTTTGCCAAATCCAATCGATCTGCGTCGTAACGCCACTTTTCGGCCAAATTACACGATAGACCTGACCGCAGTGACCTGACAGCTGTGTGGGTGGGGGTTTTTTTGTCATTTTACAAATTTTTTGTATATTGGGGTGTTTAGTTAAATTAGCAAACCTAGAGGGTTTTGTTGTTAATTTTTAAATTTTACCTTATAATACTCACCTTTATTCAACTACCCAATATTATTCCCAAAATCATATCCAAAATAGCAAAACAAACGGAACCCGTAATTATCTTCTCCAATTCTTCCAAAAAAGATTGGCTTGTCTTCTTCTTTGATTCTTCCCAAAAGAAAAAATAAAAAATCCTACTTCTCAACCTTTACTCTACCAAGTACCAACATAACATAAAAATCAATAAACCCAAAAAAAAAATTCATGAAACCAAGACTTCGAAATTCTCTCTGTTTCCATGGCAACTTTCACTTTTTTTTTTTTTTTATTCATTGTTACCCTTTTTTCCTTCCTAGTTTGTTGACATGTATAATGATACGCATCATATTTAGAAGATTGGAAATATTTGATATGGCCTAAGTATGGATAGTGTTGCTAGATTTATTTCATTCCGTTTATATGTTGATTTGTATTTATTTCTGTATATTTGACTTCCTTACATATCACTGTTACAATTATATAAATTGTACAAACTTTTACATAAAATATATCAAAATACAAAAAAGTATTCCTCTCTTCTTTTCTTTTTGGGCATACTATGCAACCGAGTGTTGCTTCTCTTGCCTCTCCAAAACTTCTAGGCATTCTTCGGCAGTTCAACTGCTTATTGCCACTCCAATCCTAACTTCTTACATGGTATCAAAGCCAAGTTCCTTAGCCAGATCCTCTTTTTCTTGTGAACTTGATGTTATCGCTGAACCTTTACGAGGATCGCTGGAAACACTTCAATAGTACCAAAGAATCCAAGAACAGGACAGGTTAATTCATTTTTTAATCGATTGAATGACAATTTTTGTCCTTTTGAACACAAATGCTCGCCACCACTTCACCACCATCACTCCGACGTGCCTATCAATTGGCCATCCAAGATGAGAGTCAAAGGTTGGCCTCCATGGAATCACAAAAAATGGGTGATTCCATGGCTTTCATCGCAAACAGGGAAGAAAAGAGGGAGGCGCGACTAGGTTTTGCTAATGACAAAGAAAATGAAAAAAAATTATTTCAGGGATGAACGGCCCAGATCTGCCCAAGCAATCCAATGGCCAACAGTCGGTCAACGGTCAACTAGGTCAACCTTTGGGGAATTCATCCAATGGTAATTTTTTAAGCAATTTTCAAAATAAATTATAAATCCAACGGATCTGGTTCATTTTGATCAAGTAACAAAAATGTATTGTGATTATTGTAAGAGAAGAAATCACAATAAGGAATCATGCTGGAAATTACATGGTCGTCCTAAAAAAGGCAATCCAACCGCCAATAATGTGACTGCCACCACCACATCCGGATCCAAGCCCAACCACCATTGATCAAACCTGAACAAATTACTTAACTCATCCAGATGTTGAACCAAATGCCAACAAAAAACGCTTCGCCAATTGTTGAGGTACTTCTTTCTATTTCAGTAGTTCAACTTCCCGTGATTTATGGATTTATTGATTCAGGGGCTAGTGATCATATAATTTGTGACCCGAAATATTTTCAAACACACACAAAAACCATATCACATCTATCTGTTAGGTTGCCCAATGGTAGCATTGCTCTTGCCACTCATACAGGGGTTGTAAAATTAACTAAGGGCATAACTCTTAAAAATGTCATGTTCGTCCCTGCTTTCAACTTTAACCTTATATCTGTCTCAAGATTTTGTGCAGATAATAATTGCATACTACAATTTCATCCTAATCTGTGTACCTTTCAGGACCCTTCGACTGGGAAACAAATGGGCTTGGGTAAGGCCCATCATGGTCTCTATTACGGGAGCCTCTTTCAACTATTTTTAGCAATAAAGTCTCCTCTTGTAATGCCAATATTAATAAAAATTATCTAATTTTGCATCAAAGATTGGGCCATAGTGCATCTAATCCTTACTTAAATTGTCAAACAACCAAGAATAAGATTTTCCCATTAGCACATCTTCCACAAAACAACCTTTTGCCCTTATCCATCTTGATATTTGGGGACCATACTCTGTTCCCAATCATGATGGATCCAGATTTTTCTTAACCATCGTGGATGATTTCTCTCACAGGACTTGGGTCTTTCTTATTGTTACAAACAGAGAACTGATTGTAATATTTTTCATATTGTATTGACAAATTATACATCAATATATAGGAAAATAAAGAACTAATCTAGGAAATAAATAATCTAACTTCCTATTTTACAGATTTGTTCATAATATATATTGATTACAATCCTAATATCATATTATAGATTTATACACTTAATCATGCAATATATGTAAGATTTTGCATGATTATCTACAATACTCCCCCTCAAGATGGAGCATAAATGTTAATCATGCCCAGCTTGTTACAAATATAATCAATCCGAACCCCATTCAAAGTTTTGGTGAAAACATCTCCTAGTTGCTCTCCAGTCTTCACATATCATGTAGAAATTAAACTTTGTTGTATTTTCTCACGAATGAAATGACGGTCAATTTCAATGTACTTAGTTCGTTCATGAAATACGTGATTAAAAGCAATATGAAGAAGGGCTTGGTTATCACACCACAATTTTCCTGGCAAAGAGGCCATAAGACCAACTTCAGTCAAAAACTGATATATCCATATTACTTCACACACAGACTGGGCCATAGCCCTATATTCTTATTCTGCACTAGATTGGGACACTACAATTTGCTTCTTACTTTTCCATGAGACCAAATTTCCACCAATAAAAACACAATAGCCTATAGTGGATCTCCTATCTATCTTGGAACCCGCTCAATCTGCATCAAAGAAGTACTCAATATTATTATGTCCATGATTTCCGTACAAAATACCACGTCCTGGAGCTCCTTTCAGATAACACAGATATGTTCTAACATTGCCCTAATGGTAAATAGTAGGAGAAGACATGAATTGACTTACTACACCGCAGTCACGCAATATCGGGGACGAGTGACTGTTAGATAGTTCAACTTTCCAACCGGTCTTCTATACCTCTCAGGATCTTCAAATACTTCACCATCTTTGGTAAGTTGCGAATTAGGAAACATTGGTGTACTACATGGCTTAGCACTCAATTTTCCTGTCTAAGTTAATAAGTCAAGTATATATTTCCTTTGAGAGAGGAAGATGCCTTTCTTGCTCCTTGTTACCTCAACCCCTAAGAAATACTTCAACATGCCTAAATCTTTTGTATGAAACTGAGTGTGAAGAAATGACTTAAGTAATGAAATCCTTGTAGTGTCACTCCCAGTGATGATAATGTTATCAACATATACAACAAGAAAAATAATGACAACTGCCGATTGTTTGTAAAAGACTAAGTGATCAAACTTGCTCTTTGTCATTCCGAACTTTGCAACTACCTCACTGAACTTTCCAAACCAAGCACGTGGACACTGTTTCAAACCATACAATGATTTGCAAAAATGAAAAACTTTCCCATACTCCCCCGAGCAACAAATCCAGGTGGTTGCTCCATATAGACTTCTTCCTAAAGGTCACCATGTAAAAAGGCAATTTTTTATGTCCAACTGATGTAATGGCCAAGAATGAGTAGCCCATAGAGATAAATAAGCGAACATAAGTCAATTTAGCCACAGGGGAAAAAGTGTCAAAATAATCCACTCTATAAGTTTGAGCATAGCCTTTAGCTGCAAGACGAGCTTTAAGCCTAGCCATTAACCCATCAGGATTTACTTTACTAGCAAACACCCATTTGCATCCAATAGACTTCTTTCCAGTAGGTAAGTCAACCAAGTTCTAAGTACCATTAACATCTAAAGCATTCATCTCTTCTATCATAGCATCACACCAACCAGGATGAGATAAGGCTTCATGAACAGTTGCAGGAAAGGAGACAGAGTCTAGTGATGCCACAAAAGAACAAGAAGAAAATGATAGGTGATCAAAAGAAACAAATGAAGAGATAGGATAAGTACACTGACATTTACCTTTTCGAAGATGTTAGACCGATTGTCACAGTCTAAAAATTAAACCTAAATACCGTAGTAGCGGTAAGCAGGATCGAATCCACAGGGAGCAAGACTAACAACCTAATGTATTTTAAGTAGCGGAAATGAAATTGGCAATGGATTAATGAAACTAAATAGACTAAATGCAAATAATGAAATAGTGCAATTAAAACTAATAAAAACTTTATAATAAAAATGTTGCCGTTACGGTTTTGGTTCGACACGAGACCGACTCACACAATTCTTCTCCACCCTCTACGATCTCCTAAACCTACAAGGCAAGGTAAATCAATGAAATGGCCTCCCGACACTCTAGGTATAATCTATCCTGTCTCACCCGATCACTCAAGTTCGATTGGTTAAAGACTATCATTAAACGCCGAAAAACGCTACAAGGCAATACCACTAGTTGGTACGCGATTAACAAATACAATTTGTCAACACGTAAAATCCAATCAATCAACTTCACAATAAACGCAACAATAGTAGAAATTAAATTAAATCCCAACACAACTCAATTACAATCGATGCGAAGTAATGAAAAGCAATATTCATCATTTAATTATTTCAAACCAACGTTTATCATTCAGCAAGTTCTATGAAAACATTAAATCATAATGGACAACAATATTCATCACAAATTATGCTCAAATCATATTAAAGTATCGAAATCAAATATGAAACGAAAACAAATATAATCTGAAGCACAATACTACCAAATGTCCTATAATCGGGCTCATCCAACTAGTCAAGAGCTGATGAGGAGAGTCGTGGAGTCAATCCCGATCTCGCCTATGCCGTAATGCACAACCGGGAGCTTAGCCAGCTCATGGTGGTGATGACGGAGGCCGGCAAGCGGTGGAAACGAACTGACCATGGCGGAGAGGAGGTAATCGACAGCGATATGGTGCTAAAAAGGGGCGAAAAGCGACCAAGCGGACAGCCCGGAATCGAGCAGCCGCGGTTCTGGAAAGCGTTAATTTTCCGGCGGGTCTGGAAAACGGTGGCGAAATAAAGGGATCCGGAAGGATGCCGATGGAAAGCTCGGTGATGGGGAGTTCGGGATCAGGTCCTAGGGAGGTGAGAAGTCACCTGGAAATGAGCAGGATCTGGCCTGGAAGATGAAGAGTCGTGGCGGCTAAATCACGGATTCCGACGGTTTTCGCGGCGGCTGAAGCTAGGGAAGTGTAGATCCAGCTGTGGGGAAGGTGGATCGACCCTTGGGGAGCTGAATCGTCGCCGAAAAATGGCCAAAACTGGCCGGGAAGACGAAACAACGCGATGGAGGGAAGATGAAACGTCGCGGCAGCTTCCGTGATTCGCGGTGGTGGTCCGAGACGATGGGATGACGGTGATCTGTGGTCGAGGAAGCCGAAGAGTCGCCGGAAATGGAAGACGAAGGGTCGTCGGAAAACGTTATGGATGGCAGCCTCCCTGTTCACGCGATCTGAAATTTTGTATTATAGAACAAACTATAAAATTTTAGTTTAGTCCCTGCATAATTGAAAAGTGACAAAATCAGCCCCTTAAAACATGACATTTTACCCCCTAAATAGCATAAATGAGACAAAATCACCCTTAATCCATAAATCACAACCTAATATCAACTCATATACTTTCCAAAATCATTCCAAACACATTAAATTTATAAGAAAAATATTAGAAAGCGATTTCCGTGAATAAATTCATAAATTCTTTAATTGTCTCAATATACTTCAATTTAATCACAAATGGGGTATTTTTATCACCAAAATAGAGTCACCTTTATGACTCTAACAGAAGAGCAATAGGAAGATCAATATCACTTAAGGTTGGATCCAACGACGAAAAGTCTTGGGTAGGACATGAAGTCTGAGAGTCTTCTTGAAGAGGAAACAAGTATTGAGATCACTGGAGACTTGGTCTAACGATGAAGGGACTAGTACAGGAGGTTCCTGTTGATGAGAATAGACAATACGAATTGGAGGTAGTGGAGGGACATGTGGTGGTGCCAAAGGAGGAACAGTAGGTGGGTAAGCCTCAAGTATGGGAGTAGCCGATAGGGATGTGGCAATATAGATTAGTAAGTCATCATCCTCCCCGTGACATGTACAGGTAGACAAAGTAGGAAAAAAATGGGTGTTTTCTAAGAAAGTAATATCAGGTGACACCAGATATCTATTAAGACTAGGACAATAACATCGATATCCCTCTGAAGGCGAGAGTAAACCAGAAAAAACACATTTAAGAGATTTGGGATCTAACTTGGTTACATGGGGTTGAACATCACGAACAAAACAAGTACTAACAAATATCTTTGGGGAAATAAGAAACAAAGGCTTAGACGGGAAGAGAACACTGTAAGGAGTGGAACCATTCAAAATAGAGAAAGGCATATGGTTAATTAGAAAACTGTTAGTGTATATTAGTGTATGCCCTAGAAACCATTCGTGTTGTCGGTTTCAGAGCATTTTGTCTTGTATCTATATATATATCATAAATAATAGAAGAAAGAGTTCTTCAATTCATATATGTAAATTGCTTCCTTTATTCAATCATGCATTTAAAATAAAGTACATATATGAATTGTCCAGATGATTCATTTAATAGGTAAATGAATTATCGAAAAAGGTTCCCTACGGAAGCAATATAAATTTGGGCAACTATATTGCACGGTAGGCATACCGGATGCTTAGAAAGATATCATGAGTTGATATAAGTACGGATGACGATGATAGTCATGTCACAGGGGCATTGGTATGGATTAACGGTTGGTGAACTTGTTTTTGAATGTGGACCGAATAACGACAAATCACTTGGAAAAGCATGTAGTCAATGATTTATCGTTTGGTTATATCGATACGATGTAGTCCTTTGACACGAGACATTGTAGTCGGATCCGATATGGATGCGTATGGTTCATACGGTGTATAAGTACGAGACTAATCATGTTTCGTACAATAAAGCCTATTTGGTCATGCGTTGTTCATATGCGGAAACGACGATGGTCAAGAGGGGATCCATTGACTCGGAAATATAGGATCGGGAGTACTGACTCCATCCGGATTCGAGTTCCTAGACGAACATCGATAAATGTCGGAAAATTGAATCTCCGGCGAGTCTATTATTAGTCATACAAAAGCAAGTTTGTGATGACGAGTTCGAACATATTGATCGGCGATTCGGTAGAAGATCGAGTTTAGGATTTTGGCGTTCCATGAATCCATACTCGATTAGGATATCTCAATGGAGGGACTTTACGCATGGTACGTATGATCTGAAATGGGTTCGATGAAGTATTTCTTCATCGTGGTTTAGACTATGGCACATTGCTAGATGTTTACCATAGTCGTTGGGCCTCCGGACGAGTTTCGGATTCATCGAGCAGGCTCACGGCTAATCCATGGTGGACCTACATGGTCACACCAATAGCCTTGAGAAGTTAGAGAATGATGAGAGAGAGAAATGATTATCCGAAGAGGGCTAGCACCTTCCGAGGGTAATAACGGGATTTCTATAGTAATAGTTACATAGAAAACAATTTGTGACATTTTAAGGGTTAAAACGGTCAAGCAATAATTAATTATATTTAATTATTATATCTTAAAGTGTTAAGATTAATGAGATGAACAAAAATAACCTTTTAATAGTTAAAGGGTAAAAAGGGTAAATTTATGGGTTGTTAATGTAAACTAGTTTAGTTTACATGGGCCCTTGAATAATATTGATTATTCAAAGGGTAGCATATTAAATTCGTGGGGTCCCTTTATAAAATAAGATTTTATTGGGCTTGGAAGTGAAAAATAAATAATTGCAAAATAGCCCAAGTATATATAAGTGCAAAAGGTTGCATTTTTGTTCATTATTTCACTTGTTCACTCAAACACAAACTAAAAGCTCTCTCTCCCTAGCCAAGGCCACTCTCTAATCCTCTCAAGGTGGTGTTAAAGTGTGGAGGTTTCATCATTTTGAAGCTAATCTTCATCAATCCAAAGCAAAGGAGTAGGTATAATCTCATATCCAAGCTTTGCATGTAAACCGTTTTTTTTAATCCATGCTTTCATGCTTTCATTCTCCATCTCCACCACTCTTCATGCATGCTGAATCTTTCAAAAACAGGCCATGGAAACTGCATCGGCCCAAAACTGTTTAGGAACTTGCATTTGAAATAATAGGGCTCGAGCGGTTTCAAGAAGGTGCTTATTTTTCCTCTCAACTACTCCATTTTGGGACGGTGTGTCAACACAAGAGGATTGATGAAGAATTTTATGCTGGCTCATATAAGACTGAAAAGAACTCGAAAAATATTCTTTGGCATTATCGCTTCTTAATGTCTGGACAGAAGTATTAAATTGGGTTTTAACTTCAGCACAAAAGGCCAAAAATGAGAAAACAACTCAAAACGATTTTTCATTAAATAAAGCCAAGTTACACGAGAGTTGTCATCAACAAAGGTAACAAAATATCTAAATCCAGGTTTAGACATAATAGAACACGGACCCCAAACATCTGAATGAACTAATTCAAAAGGGATACTAGCCCGTTTATTGACTCTTGGACTTGAAGAAAGACGATGGCGTTTGGCAAATTGACATGACTCACAATCTAACGAAGATAATTTATTAAACCGAGGACATAGTTTCTTTAACAGTGGTAAAGAAGGATGTCCTAACCGATAATGCGCCTCAAAAGGGGTCGAAATACTAGAACATGCAATGGTTCGGGGCACCTGTGTGTTAAGGATGTAAAACCCTCCTAGTTTCATGTCCTTTACCAATAATCTCCCTCGTCGTAAGATCCTAAAACAGGCAATGATCAAGGGAAAAATGAGATGCAACATTTAAGAGCACTAGTGAGTTTACTCACAAAAATTAAATTAAAAGTGAACTATGGTAGACTCAATACAAAGGATAGGGAAATTAACGAAGTAGGGTTAACAGACCCAGACCCAAGAACACAAGAAGTTGACCCATCAGCTAAAGTAATATTAGACAAGAAATTATGTGGCTGATATGATGAAAAGAGATTAGGATTACCTGTCATATGATCTGTGGCACCAGAATCAATGACCCATTTGGAGAATGAGGAAATAAGACATGTATTTGGTTTACCTAACTCGAGAGCAGTGATGGAAGTAGATGAAGACTTCAATGATTCTTGATACTGAGAAAACTTGGCAAACTCATCAGCTGAAATCATAACCTTCTTCTCAGAAGTATCAGTAGCGGTAACATGAGCTGACTAACGTTTCTAGGCCTTATTTTGCAACTTTCTACACGTGCGCTTTGTATGACCGGGTTCATGACAATAGTGGCACACAATCCCTCCTGACTCCTGACTCCGATTCTCACGATAATTCGAACCCCGTCCTCTATTATTGCTCTTGTTATATGAACGCCCGGTGTTATGATTCTGACTTACAAGAGCACTACTCGATTGAATAGATGGAGTGCTTTCTGTACGAAGAACCCTAGTAAATATGTCTTGGAGGGAGGTGATCCCAGAACTAGCAAGAACCTGAGATTTAGCATATTCAAACTTAGAAGGGAGTCTAGCTAAGGAAACTCATAATCGCCATTTTCTCTCGTTGAGCTTGTTGAATTTTCACATCAGCACTCACCGGTAGAAGAATGTTAAGTTCTTCATATATCCTTTTAAAATCCATAAAATAGGTCGTAAGAGACCTATCTTGTTTCTCAGCTCGATAAAAAGCTTTGCATACATAAAAAATACGAGAAACATTCCCTTTTCCCATAATACAAAAAATCTAGATAGTCCATCAATTCCTTCACATATTCACAATGATTAATTAAACCAAGTACCTCACAGTTGATGGAGTTCCGTATCTGCAAGAACAATCGAGCATCCTCTCTCAACCATGTTTGCTTTGAATCGTCTTCAGACGAATCTTTGGTGAGATGATCATCTTTATCCAATGCTTCACAGATAAAGATGAATTGTCTTACTCCAATCAAAATAGTTATCAGACCCATTAAGCTTATGTTCCGTAATTTTGTTATAGGAACCATATCAATTATAGACTTATCAGTCATGGTAAGAAGACGAAAAATAGCCTACAAAAAAACTCTTCAAAGAACGAACTCTATACCAACAGAAACCAACAAAACTGATACCAATAGAAACCAACAAAACTGTTCTGACCTGGCTGAGATACTGAGGAACTAATCACACAAAATTGTCGGAAATAACAAGATGAAGCCGGGAAGGGTGATTGGAGCACTTTCCTCCATCACACGCGCTGGCGCGTGGATACTGATGCAAATGAAAAAGGTGGTGCGTGAGACTCACGTGCTACTCCTCCGTGACCAAAATTCCGAGAATGGTCGATCGGCAGAAGAGGCTTCTTCCTAGGCAAGCGGTGAGAAAAAAATTGCCACTTTCGAGGGTGACTCACAAATAATGCTCACTTAAGTTTAAATAAGCTCTTTAGATGGTTAAATATGTAATTTAACAAGAATATTTAAGATTGATGTTATGCAAGATTGAAGTTAAAATTATATTGAAAATTGCAGGAAAATATGCAAGAAAATGACAATTGAAAGGGTGTTATTAAATTAGCTCTGGTTTTGCCTGTGGCTACTATTGAAAATGTGTTCTCTGCAATGAATCTTATTAAGAATACTTTGTGTAATCGAATGGGAGATGAGTGGATGAACAATTGCTTAGTAGTTTACATTGAAAATGAAGTTTTTGCTATAATTCAAAATGAAGATATCATTGAACATTTTCATAACATAATGAAGCGGAAAATCGTGTTAAATTGAACATCTTCAGGTATACTATTCTAACTTGTTTTCATTTTTAAATAATAAGTATTCATATTATTTAGATCTTTAGGTATATATTCTAACTTGATTTTTCGGTCAATACGCAGAGGATGTGTCGATCTTTAATCTAGACGGTTGAGTTAGAATGTTAACGTCTGGATCTGGATTTGGAAGTGATTGTAATCCATCTCTTTGTAAACCTTTGTGTATTTTACTTTTGTTAGAGTTGTGATTGAGCTCTAAATTTGTGTAGAATATTTTTGGTGGATTTGTGGTTATTATAAACTCTTTTGATTATATTGGATTTAAGTGGATCGTTAGATTCCCGTGGTTTTTTTAATCTCTTCATATTGAAGAGGTTTTTCCACATAAAAATTTTCTTGTGTTTCCTTGTGAATCGGATGTTATTTTCTTATATTTTCACTAGTTGATTGGTAAACAATGACGACGCAACGGGCTCCCCCCAAAGCAAAAATCTTGGGTCTGCCACTGCCTCGTGCCAGGAAATGTATTTTTATGGGTTATCCTTTACTCCAAAAAGGGTATCGTCTTTATGATCCCCAACTTAACAAATTTTTTGTTAGCAGAGATGTTGTTTTCCATGAGGAAACTTTTCCCTTCTCCAAAAGTGACACATCATCTCCTACACCACGACTGTATTGTTGGAGTTTCTTCTTGACACTCCAATCACCATGGTTCCAATTCCCATTGCTCAACAGCCTTCTAACCCTTTGGTTCTTCCTGATCAACATGACAACCCTATCGACTCAGATGAGCCTCGGGAATCTCTCCATATCACTAAATTGTCCAATCAAGATCCCTCTAATTCTCCACCTGCAGAGTCAATTCCCCACATTCCATCACCAGATGTTATTCCCTTACGGCATCCTCCAGAGTTTCCAAACCCCCTGTATGGCAAGCCAACTACGTTTGTTCTCATGTGAAAGGTATTCCTTATCCCATATCCAAGTATGTGAGTTTTGACAGATTATCCTCTGGGTAAAAATCCTACATGAGCAATATTTTCACTGATCGAAACTGGACTCCTTTTTGAAGTCATACAACATGATTGTTGGCAACAGGCCATGGAGGCAGAATTAAATGCTCTTGTCAGCAATCATACATGGGATCTTGTTTCTCGACCTCACAGGAAACCTATTGGCTGCAAATGAGTCTACAAAATCAAACACCAACTTGATGGCTCCATTGAATGATACAAAGCTCGGCTAATTGCAAAAGGTTTCACCCAACGGGAAGGCTTCGACTATCAGGAGACCTTTTCTCTACTGGCCAAACATGTCATTGTTTATGCATTCTTGTATGTTGCTTCCCACAATGATTGGCCACTCCACCAGATGGATGTTCATAACACCTTCCTTTATGGGAACCTTGATGAGGAGATTTATATGGATATTCCTCATGGCCTTCGCAATCAGGGGGAGAATCTTGTATATAGATTGCAGAAATCTTTATATGGCCTAAAATAAGCATCATGGCAGTGGAATGCAAAATTTACAGAAGCTCTCACAGTTATTGGATTCAACCCAATCCAAACATGACTATGCCCTATTTTCCAAACACAAGGGTAAGTCTTTTATCAGTTTCATCGTTTATGTTGATGACATTCTTATTACAAGAAACTATGAGAAGGCAATCACAGAATTAAATGGAACATCTACACAGAACATTCCACATTAAAGATCTAGGAGCACCAAAGTTTTTCCTGGGTATTGAGATTGCTTGCTTCCTCAGAAGGAATATCCCTCAACCAACAGAAGTATGTGCAGGAACTCATTTCAGATTCAGGCATAGCAGCATGCAAACCAAGAGTCGTTCTTATAGAACAGAATGCTAAACTCACCACAAAAGAACATAATGAGAAAAATCAAAAGAATTCTGAGTTAGATCCCTTATTAGAAGATAGTTCCAGTTATCAATGACTCGTTGGAAGGCTTATATGTCTCACAATGACACGGTCAGAAACATTAGCTATACAGTCCAAATTCTCAGCCAGTTTATGCATTCTCCAAAACAATCCCACATGGATGTAGCAATTAAGGTACTCAAGTATTTAAAAGGTTGTTCCAAGGTTGGGACTTCTCTTACCTAGAAAAGGAGATATGAATATCATCGCATACTGTGACTCAGATTGGAGTTCATGCCCAATGACAAGAAGATCTCTCACTAGTTTCTGTATCAAACTTGGAGAGTCTCTCATATCAAGAAAACAAAGAAACAAACCATTATTTCACTCTCATCAGCAAAAGCCGAGTACAAAGCCATGGCCAAAACTACATGTGAGATCACATAGGATCCTTGGTTTACTAAAGGATTTAAATCTACAAGTGGAAACACCAGTCAAACTATATTGTGACAATAAAGCAACAAACGATATCGTAGCCAACCCAATCTTCCATGAAAGAACGAAACATATAGAGATTGATTGCCATTTTGTTAGAGATAAAATACAGGAAGGAATGATTCAAACGGAACACATCTAGACTACAGAGCAACAGCAGACATATTCACAAAACCGTTATATCAAAGACAAAATTCACATTTACTAGGCAAGCTCGGAGTTTATGACATTTATAAACCACAAGCTTGAGAGGGAGTGTTGACATGTGAATAATGATACGCGCCATATTTAAAAGATTGGAAATATTTGAAACGGCCTAAGTATGGATAGTGTTGTTGGATTTATTTCATTTCGTTTATATGTTTATTTGTATTTATTTTTGTATATTTGACTTCCTTACATATCATTGTTACAATTGTATAAATTGTATAAACTTTTACATAAAAGATATC
Source organism: Pistacia atlantica (assembly GCA_026229545.1). Lineage (NCBI taxonomy): Eukaryota > Viridiplantae > Streptophyta > Magnoliopsida > Sapindales > Anacardiaceae > Pistacia > Pistacia atlantica. Next base: position 24,532,122 of record CM047901.1, on the reverse strand, counting down.
AAAATACAAAAAATACTCCTCTCTTCTTTTCTTTTCAAGCATACTATGCAACCGATTGTTGCTTCTCTTGCCTCTCCAGAATCCTTCTAGGCATTCTTCGGCAATTCAACTACTTCTATTGCCACTCCAATCCTAACTTCTTACATAGTCATCACATTCTCCCATATGTGCTCAATCAGGTGCATTTAGCAATTGTATAGTTTGGGGCCTGCAATTGTGAAGGAGTTTCCATGAGTTTTAGACTTTGAGTGGGTAGGTATTTTGTGGATGCGTCATTTAGGGGTGCCATAAGTTTTAGGTGGATAAATTTGGTGGTTATGTTGTAGGGGAGGGGTTGTCATGTGCATGGGTGATTAGATTAGTTATGGAGAGGGGCTGCCATGGGTAGTTTGATGTGAGATGTATTGTAGAAATTTGAGAAGAACATGGATGTAAAAAGAGTAGAAGTTGAGAGAATATTTATTTTTCCACACTTTCTATTTCGTTGATGTAATTGAATATATATAGATTACGGGAATTGAACGTGTAAACTTCAAAATTTAAACCGACTCCTACAATAAAGGGACGAACTAAATACAAAATCAAATAAAGTACAATAAAAAATAAGTTGCAACAACAGAACAAAGATGGTACCAATCTTGTCTTTGAGGAGGAGAAACCAAGCTCGTGGAAGTGGCTTCATGAGAGCACCAGCGAGTTGATCAGTAGAGAAAACATGTGTAACCCGAAGAGATCCATTCTAAACTTGATCACGAATGAAATGAAAATCAATTGCAACATGTTTCATTTGTGAATAAAATACGAGATTGGAGCAGAGTTTAGTAGTCCTAACTCCCAACATTATCACAATAAATCACGAGACTGATAGAGAACTTACACCAAGACCTTGTAACAAAGAACACACCCAATTGAGCTCAGTTGTAGTGGCAACATCCAAGCGATATTCAGCTTCGATGGAAGAATTAGCTACATTTCACTGCTTATTTGAACTCTAAGAAATGGGATTTTGACCGAGTTATACAATATAAGCACTAGTAGAGGAGAAATCATCCTTGTTTCTAGCCTAATCAACATTTTAGAAGGCATGCAAGGATATTGGGGAGTCTCGGAAGAGCTGAAGACCATCATTTACAATACCACAAAGATAGCGAAGCAGCCTTTTAACAAGAGCCCAATGCTCAATTGTAGGCCTCTGCATATATTGAGATAACTTATTAACTGCAAAGGCAATGTCTAATCAATAAGCAAAAGACATTGGAGACTCCCTAGTACTGCCCGAAACTCAATAGGATCTGAAAGAGTAGTTTCAGAATGCAACATAATAGATGGACTTGTTGGGGAGGAGTTTGCACCGATTTAGCATCAACCATATGTGTTTGAGCAAGAAGATCCATAAGGCGGCGCCAATGAGAAAGTAAAACACCATGGTTATTGGGAACAAGCTTTACCCCAAGAAAATAGGAGAGCAAGCCAAGATCTTTAAGGGAGAAGCGATCAGCTAAGAGAGTGACAAAGCAATCCACCAAAGAAGTATTATCCCAGATAATAATTAAGTCATCAATGTAAACAATTTGGAAGGAATATGAGTTAATTGGTGGAACCCAATTTAGCTTAACTTGTAGAGAGGACCAACTTGTGGAGTAGTTCAAAGTATAAGTTGGCCCAATTCATGGGATGACCCTGATCGTAAAGTAGTTCAACTCGGAAAATAGTTTAGCTTGTAGGGAGGGTTGACTCGTGATATGGTCTAACTCGTAGTCGTAGAAAGGGTTAGCTTGTAGAATGGATCTTTTTATAAAATGGGTAATTCCATTAGATGATCAATCTTTAATAAGGATTTAAGCATGGGCCCAAGTAAAATTGAGCTACGACACTGGGTCCTATATAACATGAATTTTGTTATTGAGTCTGATAAGATCTAATATAATTTTTAGCCTATATACATAGTCAAAATGAATCTTAATTTGATCCAAGTAAAAAGATGAAATAGAATATGATATAAATTAAATTAAAATATCATGTATAAAAAAAATTATATAAGATTTAAAGATTGTTTAAGGGAGAGAAAAGCTTAATAAGGATTAAGGAAACATTGTCACATTGAAAAATGAGGAATGTCTCGACTCATTCAATCGTAAATTCTGCCTTTTTTCTTGGAATAACCAATTGTATTTTGTAAATTATTTAAACAAGAAATGATGTTTCATGTCCGTGAATGAACAGTCTCACGTTTTACGAAGCAAAAATTTCAGAAAACAAAGAACAAAAAATGTAAACGTAAACGAACGAGACCTAAGAGTTTTGGTGTTTTCTTGTGTAGAGCGACGGCGAGAAATGGTGGGTGAGTGCGATACTGCGATTGTAATGTTTTCTGTTGCCAGCGAACAACGGGAAACGAAATGGGTTTTATTTTCTCGTTCTTTTCACTTACCTCATGGTAATATCTCCTTTAAGATCTCTCATTACGGACACGTGTCATCATCCTATTAGACCTTTCAAAGGAGTTTTATTATATATATTTTTATTTTATTTTTACCACGTAAATGCCTAAAGGTGCGTTTGGTTATTATTTTGGATAGGATTTTGGGGATAGTATTAGATAATTGAATATGAGAGTATTACGAGGTAAAATTTAAAAATTTATAAAAAAACCCTCTTAAGTTTGCTAATTTAATAAATACTCCAATATATAAAAATATGTAAAATAACAAAAAGACCCCCACCACCTGCAGTACCAGATTTCGGCCATCACCGTTGGAATCTGGTCGAAAAATTGCATAACCACACATACCGATCGGATTTGGCCGGTATGGCGTCGCTATGGCCTTTTCCGGTCAGATCCACCACGGATCTAGTCGGAAAAGGTCAAATCTATGGTCATATGTGGCCGTCGACAGCTAGAAAATGGTGGTTGTCGGAATCTGGCAAGTATGGGTCACGAGAGTGTTTTTATTAATTTTTAAACTTTTTTTTAGGGGTATTTAATAAAATTAAGTAACCTTATGGGGTCTAAAAGTAATTAAAAAAATAGGATAATATTTCTGGAATAATATGCCAAATTATTTGGAGAATAGGATTGAGAATATGGGCAGAAATAATAAGTCAAACGCACCCTAAAATACCACTCTCCCAACCCTTTCAAGCTAACGTCTGTCTGTTTTAGGTATGATTTTGTCAGTGAAAGATCATTCTGTCCTTGATAGTAATCCAAAACCCTAGGGACTAAAATGAATTTCATTCGATTCTGCAATGAACAAGTACTAAACTTTTTGCGGCCGTCGCATCAAATACATTCCTAATCTGCTAAAATAGTTGCTCATGGCATTAATCTGTAGTTTTTTTCTTAAAAAATTCACAAGCATATAATTGAATTAATTATTTGTTTATGAGTTTAACAATTTAATATTTATACTCAACTTTTGTATTTCAAATAATTAATCAATAATCAATAACAATTGATATTTAATTGAAATTATTTCTTTGTGTTTCATGTGACAATTAACTATCACCGGATAGTCCAGTGGTCGATTAAGACTCTTGGATGTATTACTCAAGAGATCCTAAGTTCGATCTACTTTGATTGTTAATAGAGATGGCCATTAAGGGGATTAATCTCGCTGTAAACTTCAGAAACTTGAAAGATTAGTTAAGATGTGCATAAATAGACTCGGACACTCTCAATCATAAAAATAAAAATAAAAAATTAGGGTCGGTATCACATCATATAAGGCAGAAACTTGATTTTGACACTACCTTAACCCAGTCCAAATTGATTAATATTATGACTGTAGCTCAGTTGTCTTTAGTAGAGATGAACAACCTAAATAAGAAAGGGGCATGGTTGTTTCCTTCATACTATTCACTTTATTATTGTCAGTCCAATAAAAATCACTGAAACAGCGTAATAATGGAGATAAAAGAGGAGTGAGATTTATTATACTGGACAAGAAGTCAAGAATGATAACCTGGAACTACATTTTAGAATAAATTTTGAATTGGAAAACATGTTCAATTCTGATACAAAATTTGGTTGAGATGGAAATGGACAAGATTTATAACTCTGCAATTTTCAATGCAGAACTGAACTAAAGGAAACATCATTTTCTGAAAGGAAGGGCCCCAAACGCAGAAACAAAGAATCAATTCAATATGAAATAGACAACTCCTACTAAGTACACGATTGAGACAAGACATATGGGACCCTTAAAAGAGAACGGCTACCCAATACGCTCACTGATGAACTTGCTTGCACGTTAAAATCCTACTAAGTTTGATTTGATTGGAATTGAATTTCCTGACGAGTTTTTGTAGTTTAGCTGAAGAGGTAGGTTTCAGTACAAACTTTATCATAAAAAAAAATATTTCCATCTTAGCAAGAACCAAATTTGACTGGGTGGTGAAGCTGAAGCGCCCTTTTCAAAATTTCTGATGGAAATACATCAGAATCGAAATTGGGAAATGATTAGTCAGAGCTTCTAAACTAGTGGGTTGTGGATGAAAAGTAAAAAAGATGGTATCATCAATGATTCCACGGAGTGGTGTTAGTTGTTAAAATTGAAGGAATTCAATCACTTTCGGTGAGGAATATTTCTCAAACTTCTCCTACATGTCTATCATTTAAGTAAGTGGATCCTTTCAGAACAGCTATTTATTGCATGGATTCATCTCCGTATACAAGTGAAATCCTGCATCACTTTTTCTCTTTAAATTGGGAAAGATTTGGCACGCTATTATTATTATTTTTATTTTTTGTCATTAATTCGAAAGAATGGAAAAGAAGATACAGGACAGGAAGTTAAAAGGAACAGAGTAGATGAAGAGAAATAGAGATTAATGGAGCTAGAGAAGAAGATAAGCATATAATTAATTTTCATTCATCAACAATTCAATCAAAATTAACCCTGTTATGCCTAAAAAATCAAGGCGATGTAGGCTTACATCAGCGAGGATCAATCAGAGTTTATGAAGGTATTGTGTCACCTAAACGCTGCCATGTCATCCAAGGACAGAAGGAGTAAGGTTGTCATCAACTTGGACAGGTAAATGTTTGGCTAGTGAGTGGCTGGGAGTCACCCACCTATCCAAGCCCTGCATGATTTAAGGATATCTTCCATGCAACCAACCAATGGGAAGTAGAAAGCAGACGACACTTGCCCTTGCCCACCGAGACTTGTAATTATTACTCAGAAACCTCTTACTATAAATAAAGAACTCTTCTCTCATTTTTCGAGATTCTAATTCTGATAACATAAGCACCCACTCTCCCTCTCTGTATTTCTATTTTTCTGATTGCTACTTGCGACCTGATTGTAATCTTTCATTTATAAAAAAGACAATGGACGTAGGATTCGCTTTGAGCATTCGAACCACTTTAAAAACCGTCTCCCTTTTATTCATTTCTTTTTCCATTCACGTGTAATTTCAAGTCCGCTTAGCACCTTGCACGTGCGAATAGTTGGTGTCAAAATCCAGCATCAACAGTTTAGCGCTAGAAGGAGGGCCTGATTTAGTATCCGCTCTTCATCAGGAATCTCTGATCCATCGATTCTGTTCGCTAGCAAATGGCTCGTGGTTTCAAAACCAAGCGAGCTAGCCCCACCCGCAACGAGGAGGTCCCCTTGGTACAGGATGACACTTCTCCCGAAGTGCCCCTAATTCAGCATAGTACAACAGGCGGACATTCCTTCGAGCTCACAGCTCGACCCAGCTGTGATGGATTACCTGGAGAGGTTCAATAATACTCTACAAACGGTTAACCCAAGAATGTTAGATCGTTTGGATTAGATCGTTTGGATCAGGTCGTACCACCCGAGACCGACAAGGCGGTGTGACCGCCGAAAAAAGCCTATAGGTTGCACTAAAGCACGGAAACGGGCAAAGGCCAATGCCACATGCACTATAGCACGTAAAGGCAAGGGAAAGCAAGTGACAGACAATGGGCCGAAGGGCTCGGACCTACAAATACCAGTCATGAAGCAAGTAGAATACATGTGGCTTTGTGACTTGGCAATATGTCGCGTCATGAATCATCCCACGCCACATCGCATGGGCACCCCCACAAGAGTGCAAGGCAGGGAAACCCCCAGCAACCGTGGGTCGGTTCTAACCACTGCGGAGGTCGGAATAACTCCCCGAACCATTCATTACCTTCACATGGCTCCAGTCACCATGTGTCAAGATATGTCGAGCTTTCGGCCGAGGTGAGGAAGAGTACTATCTGTGGTCTTTCCTCAACCATAATCGTGAGGGTCAAACCCACGTTGAGAAAAGTGATCCTCAGGTAGCTCCGCTGCCTCAGATTAAGGAGTTACTGCGAGCTCTATATCAGCTTAGAGCTCAGCAAAATGAGAGTGGGCAGATCGTTGAGGTGTCTCCCTTTTCTCCAGCAATGTTAGCTACTCCTCTCCCATCAAGGTTTAGAATGCCCGATATGCGAGCATTCGATGATAATTCTGATCCGCAGGATCACCTCTATTAGTTTAACGAACTCATGGAGCTTCACCAAATTTCCAACTTGGACAAATGTCTCTGTTTGGCAGTGACCCTAACTGCCCACGCCAAGCGTTGGTTTAGATCATTTCCGCTAGGATTTATTAACTCATGGTAGTAGATGAGCTCATTATTCTTGGGACACTTCCAGGCAAATAGGAAGTTCTCAATGTCATTGAGCTATCTAAGCAACATACGGCAAGAGAATAATGAATCCCTCCAGTCCTACATTGATAGGTTCCATAAAGAGCTACACAAGGTGGCTAACATACTTGAAGAATCTGTTCGAACTCTCATTATTACAGGAGTTCGCCCGCAAACGACCTGTGGAAAAAAGCTACAATCCGAAGATGACATTTCCCTCACCCACTTCTACGACCTTACGGAGAAGTACCTCCGAATTAGGGGTGTTCAAAAGAACCGGTTGGAACCAGGAACCAACGGGTACCTAGGTTTGGTTCCGGTTCTACCCAGAACCAATCGTCAATGGCTAGGTTCTGGTTCCAAATTTTTGGAACCGTTACTATGCGGTTTCAGTCCAGGTTCCTAATTCCTATAGTTAGGAACCAAAACTAGGAACCAGGAACCGAGACTAATATAAAATAAAATTAAATATTATGGGGGTTAATAAAAACTTTTGTAGAAAAAATAATGTGAATACATTTATATTTATATTTCATAACATTTAAAGTAAGTTGGTTTGACTTTTGAGAATCTACCTTTACAAAGTAATGGAGTTTGTAATTTTGAATTTATAATTTGTAATTTTATTTTTTTAACAACTGCTAGGTGGGGGGGTATTTGTAAGTTTTTAAGGGTTTTTTTGTTATTTTAAAAACTTTTGGGGGGTCATTGTAATTTTACAGGATGGTACCCAAAACCGGAATCGGAACCTTTGTTATAGGTTCGGTTCTGGTTCTGGGTACCTAGGAACCGGAACCGTCGGTTTCGATTCTGGTTCCAAATTTCAAGGAATCGTTGGTTTCGGTTTCGGCTTCCTTCAAAAAGTGCAAGGTACCCAAACCAAACACCCCTACTCCGAATAGAGAATTTTGTGGCCGCTCTCAATCACCACAACCCCGGTCCTTCACCAGTGCTTCTGACCGGGGGGAGGATAGTAGAAGAGCTGATCGCAGATGGGCTAATGACGATCAGCAGAAGGGAAAGAAGCAGCGGTTTGAGCCCAAAAAATCCTATGCTCAAGTTCCTTGTTGCGATTGTGACAAGAATCAATATACTATTCTGAATGCGTCAGTATTGGCTATACTGGATAAGTCAGCTCGGAGAGCCGACGCCCATGAACAATCCCCCTCCAGCAAGAAATATTGTCATTATCATTGGGATAATAGGTACCACACTATGAGTGTCGGGCTCTCAAGCAAGTAATTGAAGACCTCATCAAGCAGAGGCACTTCAAGGACTATGTTGATAGTCCGACTCTCGTTCGATAGAAGGATCAAGAGGAACAGTGGAGGAAACGTCATGGTCATAAGGGTCTATACTTTGTGGGGATCATATTTGTAGGACCGCACCTTGCATGGAATTCTCAAGGTGCCTAGGAAATGTATGCTCGGAAAGCTCGCCATGACCCCGTGAGTGTGATGAGCACGGCATTGCGACCTGCTAAGGTTTGCAGTGAAAGACGCAGTGCGATTGCATTATCCTCATGAGGATGCACTTGTTATCGCACCTGAAATAGGTTGGTGCGAAGTCCACAAGATGTTGGTGGACAATGGCAGCGTAGTGAACATCCTATTTTAGAGAGCTTTTGAGGAGATGCAATTGGACGAGGCAGATATGAAGCCTGCCTCTATCCCTTTCTATGGTTTTACTAGGGATCATCTGATTTCCAAGGGAATGATCGCACTTCCCGTCACTTTGGATGAAGACCAACGAAGTGACCAAGATGACGGAATTCATAGGGGTAGATTGTTTGTGTAATAGACTGTCTAGCTAGTAATTCTTTGAGAAATATACAAAAAAATCCACTAAATAACTTTTGTAAACATATATACATAGAGGTATATAATGTAAAATCCGAAAATTCTAATTTTAATTCATATAAATATATACACAAAATAATTGATATACTTTAATAAGTACAAGATAATCTTGGACAGTGCCGCCAAACTCCTCTGTTTCTTGACGTCCCACCCGACCGTAAATCATCTAGTACCTGCAAAATAGTAAAATAACGGAGTGAGCACTAATTGCTCAGTAAGTAAACCATATTGCACGACTGTTCTTCCTCCGTTACTCATGTTTTGATTTTCCTTTTCTCTCTTTAATCTTTGCTAATATTCTTCATTCTTTTCTGATATTCTGCATTCTTTTCCGATATTCTGATTTGTTACTTACCAACGTGCAAAGTCAATGAATAAAATTGTACATCGTCGAGCACATAAGAAATGTTGAATCATGTAAGTAGCATAATACATATGCAGAATAATAAACTTTCTTGAGAAAAGAACTTTCTTTTCTTTTCTGTTTTCTATCTCTTATGTTGTATCTCTTTTTTCTTTCTTCTTTCTGGTTTGCCGATCGAACTAGGTTGATGCATGGATTTGGAACCCTGGCCATGTGAGTGGATACAGTTTTCATCTACATGCACTGCTACGACTGTATAAATACTGTATCTCTCTGCTGTTGCTACTCACTCATGGCGGCTTGCATGTAGGTATGCTCTGCTGGATACAGTCCTCATCCACATACACTACTGACAAACTATACAAATATTATATCTCTCTGTATGACTGCTCCCTCTGGCGGCATGCATGTGGGCATCTCTGTTACTCACAGGTTTCTCATCGTAAAAACCTTATAACATGGCATGCTATAGAAAGAGAATAGAAAGAGATACTATACACATTTCAACATGAATTTCCAAGCTATGGAAATTCTACACTTACATTCTTTAGTAAATGAGAAAATATACATACTTGCATGTTAGCTTAAAAGAAAATTACTAGCCATTTTCTTTTCTTTCTTTCTCATTCCTTGCTAACATATTCTTTTATATTCTCATTTACTAAATCAAGGCTATACATATATATCATGTGCACAATATATGCATGATCAAGCCCTTTCTTTAATATGCTTTCCAAATTCACATATACAGACTTGCAAATTCATTATGGAATAATGGTATATCATGACTTATTCTACCATTCTCTACTATCACAATTACCATATCAAAGTAACACTTTAACTTGCAATTCTTCTCTAACACTTCCATGTGCATTTCAAAAAGTAGTAAAAGTTCAAGTAACTAGAACCAAGCACTAAGGGACATTTCTCTCATGGAACAACATGAACAAGTGATATATTAGATTTTGGCATAACAATATGCACTCTTGAATGTTAACATTTACACTTGGTTAAGCCCAAACATAATCTTCCTACTTCAATTCTTGCCTTTCTCTAACCCTTTCTTCATTAGGGTTTAGCCAACTCATGCATGCATTTTCTCTTTGGATTTTCATCAAACATTTCATATGCACATATAACTACTAAGTTGGCTACACTTTCCACAGCTCTCTGAATCCACCAAAATTTGAGCAAAAACCCACTTACTTTAATATCAAACCTGGCCGAATTCATCACTTCTCTACACTCCAAAAATTTCAACACAAATTCTTCCACAACTTCACCAAATCATCACATAACCATACTCTACTTCTCATGGCTGGAATTTATGCATCATTAAACATAAAAAACAAGCCAATAATTCTCTCATACCATCACATACAAACATGCAAAAATTCATTCAACACAAGTCTTGCTCAAATCAAGGTTAAAATTAGGTTTACTTACCTTGAATGTGTGAGATCACTTCCTTTTGCTAAAAACTATCTTCCTCTTGGGACCTAGATCATATAAAAACCATAAGAATTTAAAACTTTAAACTTTAATCACACTCCTTTTGCTAGAATCTTACCTTAGGATACTTTAGGATTGACAATCTCCAAAAATCCAAGCCAAATCCTATTATTTCCCTTTGAAATTTAGTGAAGAAAATTGAGAGAAAATGGGGTAAAGGTGGCATGAACGAGGGCTGAAGGTATGTTAGGGTTTCGTCAAATGAAGCCTTATATCAAATAATATAAGCATGTATTCCCATTTTGCCTTTGCACTTTCTATGAAATTCCACCTATGTCCTTTAATCAATTACTAAAATACCCTCATTTTTATTATCTTCTTCACATTATTTTGCTTCCTTTCACTTCCCACTTTTTCATCTAATTATGAGTGAAAATACCATTTTACCCCTAATGAAGTTTTAATGGAATTAGGGCATAAATAAAATTACATACCTTGATATGGGTGTTACAATCCATCATTGCTATGAAAGAACGAGTTTTTAACAAGAATGAAAAGAAGAAATGATGCAAACCAAGGAGCTGGACAAGCTGATCATACACATGGGAATGGAGCTGAATTTGCACAAGACCCTTTGTCACTTCCTAGTGGCCCAATTACAAGACTTAGAGCCAAACGTTTCAAGGAAGCACTAAATGGGCTAATCCAAGAGAATTGAGCTGATTCTAAAAAGACCAAGATGGGCTCAAATAATAATCAAGGCTTAGTCCATGTCATCAAAGCAATTGAAGAGGCTAATTAGCATGCAAAAACGTGACCAGCATGGTCTAACCATTAAAGGGCGTGAATTTGTTGAGTTTCAAGAATATTAAATAGGGGAATGTTGATGGTCTTGGCTGGTTATGTTAAATACATTGAATTTAGTCATTTAGTTATTTTTTGGTTGCCTCTAGAAGTCCAAAAGGCCTAAAAACATGGAGACTTGTTTATGTTGATGTTTGTGTTGCTTTTAAAGCTATAGTTATGACTTTTCCTATTCTTGGAGGGTTGTTCCAAGTATATAGATTGACATTACGAATTTTAATAGATAGATTTGGTTTTCAGAAAATTATTATCATTGTGAGGTCTTGTATTCCTCTCCGTTCTTGAAAGAACTCTTGAACTTGTCAAAGTTAATCTTGTGGCGTTCAAACAACCAAACTTATCACCTTGATTCTTGAGAGATTCTTAGGTTTCTTGGTGTGGCGTTTCAATCCTTCGTAGTCTTGGTTTTCATCTAGTTAGGTGATGGGTCAAGGCTCAACAAATCTTGTCTACATGATCTTGGGGTTCCAAACCATCATTGTTATCGGGTTTCATCACAATTGTTGGTGGAGTTCATATCAAGAAAGGGAAGAGTTTTCCTTACCTCTTGGTTGCTGGGGACGAACATTCTCGTAACGGTGAGTGTGCATCAACTGGAAGATGGATGAACTGGTTTCTTGAGTGCAAAAACTTTGTTTTTCTCTCTGAAGATTTGAATTCTATGAAAATCATGAAGCCAACTTAGGGCTTTATAGGGAAGGAGGCGACGTTTGATTTCCTTTGCAAGTGACGTTTGGGCGGGAGATGTTCCTAGCCGTTGGATGCGACCATGTGTCGCCAATCCTTATGAAGAGTAACCTTCACGCTTCATGGAGATCAATCAACGTTTCCCTCCGTTGAAGACACCAAACGTCGACGTAGTTATCTCCACCAAATTTAAATGTGCCCTCATCCGCATTTAATGCTTAAAAAGAGAATGTTGTTTCAGCATGGCTTACATTTAATGCTTATGGCTAACACTTATTGCGCAAAGACACATTTGTCAGATAAATCATGCTTTATTGACGAAGCCAGCTGTCAAGCGCAACGGATAACATCTAAAGAGGTCGTTCAAATGAAACACTATTCTCCTGTATTGAGCTCGAAGCGAAATGACTTCTAATTTTCAACGAAAATATTCTAAGTGTTTTCAAAATGCAAGCGATGGGTAAAGTTCAAAGCATGTTGGTATAGCACTAAGCAGGATCCGACCCCAGGTTGTTGAACCTCTAAGGGACGATCACCTCAGGTCGCTTGTGCAATTCACAAAGGCCCACATCGCAACCTCCACTCAGTTCACGTCGAGTTAGATTGTGAACTTCGTGTTATTTCAGCCGTTCTCCGCTTGCAATTCGAGCAAGCAATCCTCAAGACAAGTCAAATCATAGCATAATCATGAAGTTCTCAAAGTTCAAGCCTTAAACCTTAAGAACGGCGGGCTTCTGTTATGCCTAAAAAATCAGGGTTGACGAAGGCTTATGTCAACGAGGACCAATCAGAATTCAAGAAGGCATTGTGCCACCCAAGCACTGCCACGTCGTCCAAGGACAGAAGGAGTAAGGTTGTCATCAAATTGGCAGGTAAAGTTATGGCTAGTGAGTGGCTAGGAGTTACCCACCTACCCAAGCCCTGCGCGATTTAAGGAATATCTTCCGTGCAACCAGCCAATGGGAAGTAAGGTAGGAATTGTATGGCACATGCTCACTGGCAGACTCATAATCATTACTCAGAAACCTCTTACTATAAATAGAGAGCTCCCCTCTCATTTTTCAGGGATTCTGATTTTGATAACATAAACACTCACTCTCCCTCTCTGTATTTCTATTTCTCTGACATCTACTTGCGACCTGATTGTAATCTTTCATTTATAAAAAATACAGTGGACGTAGAATTCGCTTTGAGCATCCGAACTACTTTAAAAATCATTTCCTTTTTATTCATTTCTTTTTCCATTCACGTTTAATTTCCAATTCCGCTTAGCACCTTGCACGTGCAAATAGTTGGTGTCAAAATCCAGCATCAACAAACCCGAAGGGTTGGCCTAATGGTAAAGGAGATTTACTTCCTTCATTAACTTCTTGGATTGGAACCTCGAGGCCACCTACCACATCATGACTTAACTTGTCATTTGGACTTGTAAGGTGTTTAATAGACCATGGGATCAATTGAGATATGTTTAAATTGGCCTGGACACCTTGGTTAAAAAAAAAAAAATCAATCAAAACACAAACTCTAAGAAGGAATCTTTTATTTAGAAATTTCTTCTTAAAAATAAATTTCCTAGTGTTTGAAAAATGAACACAAGGATTAATAACATTAATGACTACTACATTAAGTAAGTCCTCACAATACTTTGAAATAGCTCTATCACCTTAATGGAAGATGCTTTCAAGGTGCCCCCTAAAAGGGCACAAGTGAATGTAACTGGGAATAAAAGTTACCCCAAGGCAAGTTTAGTTGGTGATAATCTCTCATTAATGTCATCTTTTATTACTTGATTACCATATTTGGTTGTCAAGTAATACAAGATTCCAGTAATCTTCCAAAACCAATAATATTTACTGTTGATAATATAGGAGGTAATCTGATTACCTCTATTTTCTTAGGTATTTTAAGATTACTTGGTAATCTTAATTTTTTTATAATTTTACCCTTTATAAATAAAATTATAGGACAATAATACCCTTGTTATCGAAACAATTTACAATAAATTTATGGACAATTTTAACCTTATATTTAAGGATTTTTAAGACAAAACTACCCTTGTACTTCAACCAAATTACCCCAAATCATAGCACCCTACCACCACCCAAGATCAGCTAGCCATGGCCAGCCACCACCATCGGTCGCCGTTGGAAGTCACCGGAACAGCACACGGCCAGCCAGATTTGGCTGGTCGTGCTTGTTTCACGGCCAGATCTATGGCCATTTCACGACCACATTCTTTAAGTGGAAATACCTATGGGATCATAGATCCATGGCTGGAAATGGCTTTGTTGGCCAAATACGGCTGGTCGTCATCATTCCGTCGACTGCTAGCGGTGACTAGCGGTGGTGGCTAGTTGTCAGCAGTGGCTTAGGGTGGGTGGGAGTGATTTTATTACAAAGTAAAGTTTTATATGACTGGGGTATTTTAGCAAAATTTCAAATATAAGGGGGTTAAAAGTGATTAAAACATATTATTAAATTAGTATTTGAAAATGAGGGCAATTTAGTAATATATATAATATACCCATCAATTTATACTCTCAACCAAACATATCAATATAACATATTTATTAATTTATTCCAACCTAACCAAACACATTTTTCTAAACATTCTCAGTAATCTTAAAGGTAATATATTTTTTCCATTAATATAAAATTCATAGTAATACAACATTCCTTGAACTAAACGCACTTAAGTCAATATTACACTTACAACACAATCTCACGAACTTTCTTTCACAATTCCGACATGACAATTCGTAATTTGTCAGCTTGCAATGGGTCTTGCCTGCCCAATAATAGGTCCCATCTGTCCAATTGTGAGTTGTCACATCGGAGTTGTGAGAAAAAAATTTTGTAAGATTTAAGTTGTGAGCTAATCTTTATTATACCCCTTAAATCGGTTATAATTTTAATTGGCATTGCATTTTAACATGTGCCCTGAATTAAAGCAAAGAACATGTTAAAAAAAAAAAAAATCATGGAATGATGCCTCAAAACCTAAACGATGTGTTAATTGTTGAAAAAGTGATAGTGGATAGGGATGGGCATGGGCTGGGCCGAGGCCGGGGACCCCTATCTCTCGGCCCCGGTCCGAAAGCCTAAGGGGATTCCCTGATCCCGGCTCGTAACCCGTTTGGGGATACCATCCAAAAAGAAATTAAATCTATAATGATTTATTGATTTATTATAATCAACCAAAGCACCAAATGATATGTTACACATATATAACATATATATTATATATTAACATATGATTATAGATAATAGCATATTATGTATAATGTATAACATATATATGTTATATACATTATACTTATATACCATATATAATGTACAATATATAATGTATAATGTATAATGTTAAATATATACCATATATAATGTATAATGTCGAATGTATAACTTTTGTTTCATAGCATTAACATATTATGTACTTTTGTTTCATAGCATTAACATATTATGTATAATATATATATATATTACAAATATTTATAATAATTTATTATATTTAATCTAGTTTTATTTATTTCCTATTTGTATATGGTTTCATAAAATACTTACACAATTATAGTTTATTATTGTATAATATATGATTGATTTTCAAATATTAAAATTAATATAAGTATATATGATTGATTTTTAATTATTAAAATTAATATAGGTATATATAATACGAGCTGGGTTGGGGATTTCGAGGTGAGGACAAAACGGGGCTGGGTCAAGACGGGGCAAAACCTATCCTGGCCTCGACCTATCTTTGAATTTTAGAGCTAATTTTGGACCTGATCCTAACTCAAATCCCGAATGATTCGGAAAAACTCCACACCATTTAAGTCGGGACAGGGTAAATAACACGGGATCGGGTTTTATGCCCACCCCTAATAGCGGAAGCGGCATAAATGGAATAGTTATCGATTCTCTCGCATGATAAATACAGCCAAATAGATCATGAATTTACTGTATAGATTCTCACAATCTCACTATCCCTTAATCGTTGCCATAATTATCATTGGAAAAATGTTAGCCTTACTTACTCTTCTTACTCACTTCTCTAACACTTTTGTTAAAATGATATACGATATCCGTATTTTATTTATGATATCTATACTATGCTGTATATTTATAAAGGTGGGTAAAATAAGTGAGGATGAGAGCATAAGGCTAGCATTACTCTTATCAATGATGCTGCTGTAGGTATAGTCAT
Organism: Pistacia atlantica; assembly: GCA_026229545.1. Taxonomy (NCBI): domain Eukaryota; kingdom Viridiplantae; phylum Streptophyta; class Magnoliopsida; order Sapindales; family Anacardiaceae; genus Pistacia; species Pistacia atlantica. The sequence continues at coordinate 24,516,056 of CM047901.1, read as the reverse complement.
GTCACATTCATTGAATCCTGATCAGTTTTCTATCACAACAAAGGAAATGATGCTAGGGTGGCAAGTGTTAACTACCAATTAATGATTTTGGGTCTTGATAGGTTAACGTAAGTCATAACCTAACATTTTGTGTCTTTTTTTATTCAACCAAACAGTGTTTCTTGAAAATTCCCCCATCTGGCTAGAAATAAAATTTAGCGTGCAATTAATAACAGTCATAAATTTAGTAAAAGCTTGCAAGTATACGTTTGATGTAGCTGTGTGTATCATCATTACATCTTGGACTTTTATTGGAAACACTGCAACTTTTGTCTCTGTCAATGTCGCGACAAAAGAAAGATGGAGGGAAAAGGAATCACCTTTTCCGAGCGAGAGAGATTGTTCACTGCTTTCTCTTCTTTCTTTACCTTCAAAAGTGTATAAATGAACAGTTCATGACTTGTAGTTATCATCTCGCACGCTCCCAAGGCAAACTACATTGTGAAAGCAACCAGAGAGATAAAGAAAATTAAGTGGAAAGATAAAAAAAAGTTTAACACTTTCCAAACATATTGCAGAACCCAAATATAAAATTTAAAAAAAAAAAAAACCCAAAAGAACAAGATCAGGTTTTGTTTGATAATATTGATAGTATAATAGTAAGATACTAAAATCGTATCTTACTATTATATCCAATATAATAAAATAAATATATATTTTAATATTGACTTATTTTATTTAAAATTTAATTATAATTTATTCAACTTAAAATATTTAATAATTATTTTTTTAATAAATATTTATAAAATTAACAAAAATATTCCCCACTCAACTAATTATTGACAACCGACCACTACCATCGAATGGTGGTTAAAAGTCACCAGCATAGTGTATGACCGATTAGATCTGATCAGTCGTACACCGATCTAGCTAAAAACGGCTAGATCTACGACCAAACATCTAGCCGTTGACAACGAGCATATGTTGGATGTACTTCTGGCCACCGTCCGACGGTGGTAGTTGATTACTGACAGTTAGTTAGATGAATGAGGGTGTTTTTTGTTAATTTATAAATTTTTATTATATGAAATATTTAGCTTAAATTGATAAAGATGTAAAATGTTAAAAAATAATCTAAATATTTTTAAAAAATATATTAAATTTATTATTAGATCTCATCGGATTTGATTAAATTCCATCCTATCTTATTCGGAATAAAAAACTATTCTAAATAATTAAACAAACTGTGAATACAAAAGACTCTAATGTAATTTGCTCGTAATTATCCTAGTATAATTGACATTTGACATAGTTACTGTGTTGCTGCAAAATTCTGCTGATATGTGTTTAGTCAAATATTCTACTCAGATCAAAACAGGTCTTCTATTTAAAAAGTCAAGATTCGTGCCATTTGATTTTAGAGAGTTAATATGTGATTATTATTCTAATAATTATTTATCAAAGTACAATAGGCAACGTGAATTTGATTGCTCGTTTTCTGTCATGTCATTAATTGTGTCAGGCGAGTATACCTTCATTTCATAACATATATACATCATCAAATTTTTAAGATGATTTTTTAAATCAAATTTGAAACAAAAATTTATGGTCATCAGCATGTCACATTATATTTTATTTTGATCGTTTACTTTAAATCATAACATATATACATCATCAAATTTTTAAGATGATTTTTTAAATCAAATTTGAAACAAAAATTTATGGTCATCAGCATGTCACATTATATTTTATTTTGATGGTTTACTTTAAACTTCTACCCACATGTATTATTTCGAAGAAAAATAATAGTCTATCAAAAAACGTATACTGAAATTGTGTATCGAATAACGTAATAAAATCTTGATAATTGATTTATTATAAATTTATAATAAATAAACGATCAAGATTTTATCACGTTATTCGGTGCACAAATTCAGTGCACACTCGTCGATAATTGTAACATTACTCTTATGAAACATCATATGAAATAAACTATTTTTGAGTAATTGAGTAATTTGATATTTTGATAAGAACTTTTATATGTATTGCGTAAGAAGTATGAGTTTAAGTCATTTTTTGGTTGCTGATAAATGTAGTCACTAAAGCTCTTAATCGACCCCTTATTTTAAGATTTTGAAGAATTAGTTGGGTTACACGTAAACTAGTAAATATATCCTTGATCATTAAAAAAAAAATCAGATGGACTAGATTGTGGTGATTATTTGGGATTGGGTTAGGAAGAAGAGTTAGAATTGCAGTCGATAGCTTAAAGTTACGACAAAAAGGAAAATTTATTTTTAAGGATGGACTTCAACATTTGATGACATTTCCTTTTTGAGAAGAATGATGGTGAAATACCAAATGCAAGCATATTAGCATAAGATAATATATCCCTTTTCTAAAGGGATTGGTTAGGACTTAGGATAAGATAATGACCCATTTAATTAATACATTACTTATTTACATTTATGCCCCTTCGGAATAAGTTTAGATTGTTGGACTTTACCTTGATCTAATTTTGTAGATAATTCTGAAGCTATTATTTATGCTTGTGAAATTAAATGAAAGACAAATTAATTAAGATACTTTAAATAGGCTTAAAAAGTTGGTAATGTAATCTTTCCATTTTAGTCATGACAAGTTTAAGGTCGGTTTGTATTTGGTATTCTCTATTTCTCTAAAAGAGGCCACAACTACTATGAACTAATTAAAAACCTTAAATGTAAACATTTTAATTCTTACTTGTACAAATAATATAAATAATTATACTTACTAATCAATATTCTCTTCATCTCTTGTTTAAATTAAAATTAATAAAAATAAAAAGAGTTAACGACTTTTTCCCACCCAAATAATGGTTTAATGACACTTTTTCACCCAAAGACTTTTAAAATACCACTTTATTCATCTAAATTTATAATTTTGGCAATGAATAAAAAATAAATTCAGTCCAGACTATTGAGGTTTTGAAGAGGGGACGTCGATGAATCTTTTGATGATTGAAATTGATTGGAATTTGACTTGGGAGCAGTGGTTGCCCAAACCATAATAACTCGATTGTCGACAATTAGCGCGATGACGGGAGTAGGGTTTGAGGGATTTTGGTGAGTAATGATTGGGAAAGGAGAATGATAGTGGTCTAAGGTCGCAACGATGTTAGAAATAAAAAATAGAATATAAATTTAGGTAATAAAAGTGATATTTTAAAAGTTTATGGAGGTAAAAGTATCATTAAAAGGATATTATTTGGGTGGGAAACAGTTGTTTACTCAAATAAAAATATGAATGTCAAGTGAGCAATATAAAAATACAAAGTCAATTAGGATACAAAATTCAATAAATAAAAAATTGAGGGCCTGAAAAAAAATTGGATTAAAGCAAGACCCCAAGAGATGAGGTTTGAATGGTGAAGTGGAAATAAAAAGAAAAAAAATGGAAGGGCCCATAAAAGGGGTAAAATAATGAAAATATGGAAGTAAAATAAAGAAAGGCAATCCCAGTCAACGCAAGTCATGATGGTTGGGCGGAAAAATTCATGCCGGCTTTTTGGTTGTATTCCCAGTTCATGCATTTCTTTAATCTTTAATTCTTATCGTCATTCTCATTTGCTTAAACTAAGCTTAGCTTACTTTCCCTTTCTCTAATATTACTCACGTACGCCACTCTATACGTGCACCCCAATCGCTCTTTTTATCTTTTAATTAGAAAATACTCATTTGTTGGGTGGCTTATGATAAAAAAGTTAAAAAACGTTTTATGAACTTTCGGGTTTGGATCTCTATAAATATTAATAAGGTTAATTATTAAAAATTTAACTATTAATTAATTTTAAAATCTTAAAAGAATAATTAAAATATATATATATACGTACTTAGATACCCGAATAAAAAAAATATATATATATATATACTCAACTTGCTTTCTCATGGTATAATAAAAACATTATCATGTCAGTGACATATGGACAGAATCCATCTTTGTATTATCACATTGAAGGCTAAAGTATGGGTTAAATTATAATTTATTATTGAAGATCTACTTGTAAAAGGGATAATCATGAAGATTTTAGTCAAATTAATGTATTATTATTATCACAAATTTATTACTTTTACTTTTTGCTTTGAAAACTTTGTTCACAATTATGTGTCATCGTGATGATGAGCAGGTATGATTTTATCACCATCCTGTTCCTGTCATGTTTTTATTTAAGAGATTTTAGTTTACACAACTAGCCTTCTACACTAGTTGTACTACATCTACATTTTAGGTTACATGACAAACGAGCATCGAGGACTCCACACGGAGGTAGGTTTTATTGGAAATTGATATTGGTATACTGTTTATAATACGAGTAAACGACTTTTATCAGCTTAAAATTTTTAAAATATTACTTATTATTTTTTTTTTTAATCCCAAGTTAATATTATATTACCATTAAAAGCCGATTCTAACAATAATTTTTTTTCTTTTTTTATGGCCATCATTTGAACCTTCGGTTTTCTCTTTTTAAAACCACTCACACTCCGATACTTGATTTCTAATTGATTGTTGACCACTACAAAATCAGGGTTTTCTGTTCTTAACTAATTTCTGATTGTTAAAATTTAATTGATCACCACCATTCGATCTAACGATCTCTAATCTACGAAACTCCTCTTACCTTGGCTCTTGATAATTCCCTGAACGCCGATTGAGAAGTGAAATGTATTTGGAGTATTAACAGAATATAAACTTTGGGTGAAAAATTGGTATTTTAAAACCTTTTATGTGGGAAAGTGTCATTAACGCAAACCTTGGGTGGGAAAAAGTGGATTTACTCTATTTAGTACTACTTTTATTTCCTGATATTGAAACATTTGCACTTATTTGTATATGTTATTCATAAGTAAGTACAAGTAGTTACGGTGTTTCTAAGAATTACCCAAGTGAAGTGCTTGTATTTAGCGGGTGTTTGTCTAAGTTTATAAGCTGGTTAAACTTGCTTATAAGCTCTAAAATTAAGCTGACCTGTTTATTTATAATTTTTTTGAGTTTATAAGTTGAGCTTATAAGCCCAAAAAAAATAAAAAAAAATTGGGGAGAGGTACTTTTTTTTTTTTTTTTTGCTTATAAGTTAGTTTGATAAAGTATATTATCATATTATCCTTGTTTAATTTTAAAATTTCATAGTATACCCTTGTTTAATGTAGTACCCCTTTTAGTTATTTTATAATAAAATATACTTATAAGTCACATTTTACCAAACACGTGAACTACTTATAAGTCACTTATAAGTACTTTAACCAAACACGTAATTACTTAAAATTTCAAATGTTTATAAGCTAAAATTAGCTTATAAGTACTTGTTACTTTTAAGTTGAATTTAAATAACCTCAAACAAACACCCCTTGTTTCAAAATAAAACTAAAATATATTATTAAATATTTCCTAAATGCATTCCTTATCCGTTTGTTTGTAATAAGATGTCGAAGACTGTGAGAAACAAACGACAAAATAATTATCAAAGGCTCGAATTCATTTAAAATTGCTTCAAAAGACAGCAATCTATATGTTATTCAAGGCTATAATCATAAAATTAGGGAGATTTTCAGGTCTACACAAAATCACTTGAACCAAGAATCGACCTCCCAATCTAACATATAAACTACTTCTCCTTTTTAATAGTTGGATAAAATTTCATGGTCATGTTATGTAATATTATTAAATCTTAGGCATATTTTAATATGGGTTTAATTTAATGTCATCCCACAAAAAACAAAAAAAATAAAATAAAAAAAAATGGAAAGACCATATATTATACATGTATGAGAAGTATCTCTTTTGATTTAACCAATTTATGGTTGTTATAAAATGCACATAACAAATTAGATTAAAGTAGAAGAAGAAATAATCTGGTGAGTTTGAGTTTCTTCTATTGTTAATAAGAAAAGTAATTGAAGTTCTTATCTTTAGGATTTTGATATATTAATTAAATTACGCATAAACTCATCTGAAAACTGACATTTAAAAAAAAGACAATTAAAAAAAAACAAGGTGACGACTATAAAGTTTAGGATAGATGAAGATTATTAAAGTCGTTGGACTTTTCAAAGAGGTAGAAGCAACACAAAAGGAATAAAAAGACTTCGCTAAACGACAGATTATTCAACAGTAGTTAGAGCTTTCTCACATGTGGTACTAAAATCACAACTGCACGGTTAGGCCCATCGACTTTGACAATAACCCCCACTTTTTACTTTACTTACTTTTAACCATTCTGATTAGCACAAATAAAACTTAACACCATTTTTAATTAATTTTTAAAGTTTCTATAAAAAGAGATAGGGGAACCAAATACAGTAGTCGGCAAACTCTCTCTCTCTCTCTTACCATCTCTCTGTACCACTTTTAACTGTTGATGTCTGATCAAATCTTTCAAACGCTGTTCATATTTTCATTAACCGTAGGCGCGCTAGATTTTCTGCGATCTGAAATGTAGAGTCAGTGATTGGTCATTTCGCTTGAAACGTTTGATTCGATCTTGAGCGTTGGTCTGGTTTGTTTAAAGGGTGGCTAAGATGTTTTCTTTTTAGATTTTTTTTAGAGTAAATTAGAAGCTGAACGAAGAAAGACGGTTCTGAGTCTTGGGTTTAATCATTTGATTTCTTGGGGTAACGTGAGTTTTGGTCAGAGAAAGCTAGACCGATTCAGAGCTGCTGGTAGGTATGTTTAAATAAAGAATTAAAAAAGCTGATTGACTGGTAGCTAAGAGAGCTGAAACAAAAACATTACCCTAGGTAGAAAATAGTCTATATAAATATATAAAAAACAAAGCTTTTGTCTTCAAAACTTTTCTTCAGAATTCTACGATAAATGCTCTAGATTTTCTCTTTTTTGTCCCGTAGTTTGATGTTAAAGAAAACCCTAAGAAAAATTTTCAATATTCACAACTATGGTCGACTTGGAAAATTCCTCTACAGCTTCAGGGGAAGCCAGTGTTTCTTCTTCTGGTAACCAAAACCAGAAGCAGACTTCCAATTCCAAATCCAACTCCATCCCCAACTCCAAGAAGAAGCGAAACCTCCCTGGAATGCCAGGTAACATTTAACATATTTCTCTGATAATTAATACTTGTTATTTTTCTTCACTTGACGGGTTATTAATGTTTTTATTTTTCAGATCCAGATGCAGAGGTTATCGCTCTGTCTCCGAAAACCCTTATGGCCACGAACCGATTCGTGTGTGAAATTTGTAGCAAAGGGTTTCAGAGAGACCAGAATCTGCAGCTTCATCGACGAGGCCATAACCTTCCTTGGAAATTAAGGCAGAGATCCACTAAAGAAGTGAAGAAGAGGGTTTATGTGTGTCCTGAACTGACATGTGTCCATCACGATCCAGCTAGAGCTTTGGGTGATCTTACAGGAATCAAGAAACACTTTTGTAGGAAGCACGGTGAGAAGAAGTGGAAATGTGATAAGTGTTCTAAGAAATACGCCGTGCAGTCTGATTGGAAAGCTCACGCCAAAGTTTGTGGCACAAGAGAGTACAAATGCGATTGTGGGACTTTGTTTTCAAGGTTTTCTAATGACTTCATTTTCAATTTTCGCCCAAGTCTTCTTTTTTCTTAGGGTTTTTCTTTATCTTTTGGGAGATATGGGCTTGTGAAATTTGTTTGGTTTTCGATTGTTTGAAGGAGGGATAGCTTTATCACCCACAGGGCGTTCTGCGATGTTTTGGCAGAGGAGACCAGAGCTCAGACTCACCCGCAAAATCAAAGTAAGGCGGGAGCGAGTTTAAAATCAGAAGCGGAACCTAAAGTCAAACAGGCTGTTGATTCTCCTATATCAACAGCGGTGGCACCAGAACCAGCAACTCCGGCCTCAGCTCCGGCTCATTCTACTTGTGTTACAACCTCTTTAGTTTTGCCGACTAAGAGTTCAGGTAAACATATGGCCCAAGAAATTGGAGAATTTTGAATTCTTTTTGTTGGGGATACGTTGGACTGGGATTTGATTTTTTGGTTAACAATAAGTCACAAAAAATCTCTGTTTTTTCTCTCTCCTTGTAGATCTTGGAGTGTAGTAGCTTTTGTCTGTTACTGATCTTTGTTGTTATCTGGATGTATGTATGTTACACAGTACAGTCGGTGGCCTAAGATTTGAAGTTAGAAAGTAAGACAAAAGTACGGTTCTTAGAGATGTGCCTTTCAAACTGTAAGATTTAATTGATTTCAATTTTGAGAAAGAATGGCTAGTGATTCAAAAGCTAGAAAAAAAGAGCTGTAGGTTTAGAGAAAGGGAACCCATTATTGATACTGTCTTTTCTTCTAAAGTTCATAAAGAAAAGCCTTAACTTTCCTTTGCTGTGCGTTTAAAGAAGTGGGCTTGGAGAAAGGAAACTGTGTTTACACTCATTTTATTTCACTTTCAATTTTGATTGTGTTTACAGAGTTAGCAGAAAATCCCGCACGAAGTGTTGAGGAGACACCAGGAACAGGGGGTTTAAATGGAAGCTGCAGCAGCAGCAGCAGCTCAAGCAGTGTTGGAACTACCAGTAGCAATGTGTTTGCAAGCTTATTTGCTTCTTCAACTGTATCGGGAAGCTTACAACCTCCTCAAACTCATGCATTCAGCGACTTACTTAGAGTCACGGCACGTCCAGAACTCCCATCTGACCTGACTCTATCAGCAAATGACCCAATTTCACTGTGCCTCTCAACCACTCATGGTTCTTCAGTGTTTGGAAATGCGGGACAAGAGCGGAGGCAATTAACACTGGCATCACAGCCTGCTCTGTCGGCCACTGCCCTGCTTCAAAAAGCTGCACAAATGGGCGCAACAACTAGTAATACTTCATTGCTTCGTGGTTTAGGAATTGTTTCATCATCTACTCAGCACGACAATATACAATGGAGTCAGGGGCTAGGAGATTCTGAGAATGCATCTATTGCAGCAGGGCTTGGACTTGGGCTGCCTAGTGATGGAGGTTCTGGATTGAAGGAGTTAATGATGGGAACACCTTCCGGCTTTGGTCCTAAGCAGCCTACTCTTGATTTCCTTGGTTTGGGGATGGCGGCTGGTGGATCATCCCCCAATAGTGCTATATCATCTCTGGTTCCATCAATTAGTGGTGGTGTGGATGTGGCACCGGCCTCATCCTCATCTTATGGAGGAGGAGAATATTCTAGCAGAGAAATGGGAAGTGGTGGCTCATGAATATAATGCTGGATTAAAATAAAAAGTAATGCAATATCTCAATTGTGATGGAGAAGTTGTGTAAATTGTGTAGGGGTACTATTGGGGGGGTTGCAGAGAAGAAAACAATGGTAAGCAACAAGCCATTAATGGCAGTTGGGTCTTTTTTTGTTGTTCTGCTGCTTCTTATGGCATGGAAAATAAGCAGGATGGTGTTGGCCTGTTGGGTGTGTTTAGACTTTTGTAGCAAAGCTTAAACACTGCAGACCCCCCCTAAGTTATTGTATACTTGTGCTGTGATACTACAAGATAAGTAAGATTTTGATCAAGCAATAGGTCTTGTCTTGTGCTAGGCCATTTGGTTTTGATTGAATTCGTTGTAGTAGGTTTTATAAGTCTGAAAAATCACAGAAATTAACCAGACGGCGGCCGTTGTCTGTGTAGCATTAGGCATTAATGAATATGTAGTTGTGAAGATTAAGGTTGACCACAACCTTGTATCTGTTATTATATTCGTCATCTTTTTCAACTGAATGGAATATGTATTATAATTACCTTCCTCTTCTTCTTTTTGAAATATATTTTCATGATTAGACCTCCTGATACTTCATTTGTCCAGTAGTAGATATTATTAGTTTCATACTTGCCCAAACGCCAAATCCTGCGTTCTATATTATATACAGTAACTTCGAAAGATGAAGGCTGAGAATAAATAATAGAATAATATAATGAAACAAAATTAGTCAACAGATTCCTTTTAGTGTAAGAATGTGAATGAATTAATTTTCCAACATGAGGTCAACAATTTTACACTTTCTTGCTCAGCTATAACTCTAATAAAACATTCGTTTAAACTAAACCATCTCTTTAATGAAGATCCTGACATTGTAAAAACTCTTTCCTAACATAGTGGTTTTAAGTTGGTATTTCAAATCATGGGGTACTAATTAAGGAGATTAATTCAATCGATATATTTTTATTTTTTGAAATTGACAATACCCTTTATAATTAATCAACCACATCTCTAACATTTCATAAATTCATGTAGTTTTTGGTAATCCTTTTTTTTAAATCATAATGCAGGAAGTTTAATGAAAAAAAATATATAAATTAATTTCATAAAAGACAAATATAATTAATTGATATCATCCCTATCAAGTATTAATTAATGATTTTTGTCTTATTTTATTTTCACAGGATATTATTAATGAATTAAATATCATATCATTTAGTTGGACAAATTACTGAATTAGAATACAAGCTTATAAAACTTATTATTAATTGAAAAAGATAACCTTATTGCTATGAATTATGTAAATTATTGAATAGTGGGTGAATGGTGAAACACCAAAAGTTTTCCTTTTCAATTGCTTAGAGAATAGCAGACATACGCAATCTAGTTCTAAAAGATTTTGGTAAATCTCACTTTCACATTTCATGAGTTACAGCGCAAAGCTCAATAACATCATTTTCATGGAAATTTTATCATTTCCTATTGTTTATAAATGTTAAATTTGGGAGTTTTTAACTATCTCTGTGTGGACGAGTGATTTAAAAGAGACTCTTGGGTGTATTACTCAAGAGGTCTTAAGTTCGAGTCTTTCTTCGGTTGTAAATAGTAATTAGAGCTCTTACCTAACCAATAGTTTAGGGTCCCTCTTCGGTTACTAATAGAGGTAATCACTCAAATTCTTATCTGATCAGTAATTTTAGGATCTTGAAAAATTAATTGAGGTGTGTGTACATTAACTCGATTATAAAAAAAAAAAAAAAACTTTGCCAGTTTCCTCAAGGTTTTATCTCTAATATTCTACCCTATCAATAATAAGTAAATTTTGAACTTTTATTTATAATATAAACTATTTATTCCTTTTATGGAATCCATATAGTAGTGGGGAGGTTGCGTTTGTCTCCCCTCATCCTTGTTTGCTTTTCATGTGAGAAAATGAGATTTCTTTCCCTGTTTATCATTTATTTTAGTTTTGATTTGAGATAAGAAAGAAGTCATTGCAGTTTGATTGATTGGGGTCATTATTATTGGTTGCAGAGATGGAGTGGACCACCTAGAGACAAAGAAAGAAAGAAGGAACCTATAAATAAGTAATTTTTTTCTTTAATTACTGTATATATTACGTGGCGACCGTTCGTAGCGTAAAAACAGTGAAGCAGGAGGATGTTTAAGAAGAAACGGATAATAAAAGGGGCTTTGAAATTGATAGAGGCTTATCGGTATGAAAGAACGTCGCCATCAGAGCGTGTCTTTTGGTGATTGTCGTTTTGCAGTTTCCAATGCCTACAAGCAAATATTTTGCTGCCACCTTACGTCGTGGCTTGTCTTTTTCTTCCAGGCCACGTTTCTTTGTCTGCCTGTTTAACGTATAATTTTAATATTTTAATTCTTTATTACTGTTGTAGTGAGTTTTGATGTCCCTCAAGGTCAAGGGTTTTTTTTCCCACAAAAATATAAAGGTCAGCTGTTATGTCAAATCTGAAAGACTGCTAACACAAACCATTTCATATCATGAGTATTTTTTGGAATAAATAATATTTGAAATATGAAAAACCTTTCTTTTTAAAGTGTAATTGCTTGATGGAATAGTGGGCATAGATGCAGAACAGCTAAGCCAATCAATCTTGGCAATAAATTCTTTCTCGAGTAAACAACTTTTTCCCAACACCAGGTTTGCCTTAATAACCTGCCACCCAAAAGCTTTCAAAATACTATTTTTCAACCTAAAATTTATAGTTATTTACTTTTCGATTTCGATTAGCTAATAGAAGGAAAATTTGATCCAAACTATTAGGATTTTTAAAGAGGAGATGTCAATAAATCTTTTAGTGATAGCAGATTAGATTTTGATATTTGGGATTGGTCAAAATCTTACTTAGAAGGGACAACTACATGTTATACAAATCGCTTGATTAGGTAGAAGTAAGGTTTAAAGAGTTTTGGTGAGTGGTAATCAGGGAAGAGAATAGTGTTAATATGGGGTCACAAAAATACTAAAATCGATTGACAATTGGTCGAATATAAACTTTGGGTTAAAAGTTAATATTTTAAAACTTTTTGGGTGGGGAAAATGTCATTTACCTCATTGTTTCCTCTATAAATTATGAGACTGCCAGCTGCACCGCATATTTGATTTAATTGGCACTTGGCAGGCCAGTAATGAACTTCATGATTCTCCTCCGACCTTAACAAAAATTTAAAGTTATCTGTTATAATATATTTCTCTTTCTATTGCAATGATATAAGGGAGCGAAATAAGGGGTATTTGTATAAGCTTATAAGCTAGTTAAATTAGTTTATAAGCGTTAAAATTAAGTTGATCTATTTGTTTATAATTTTTTTGAATTTATTAGTTGAGTTTATAAGTCAAAAAAAAAAGTTAGAGGGAGATACTTTTTTTTTTTGCTTATAAGTACTCTACTTATAAGATAGTTTGACCAAATATATTATCACATTATCCTTTATTTAATTTTAAAATTTTATAGTATATCCATTATTTAATGTAGTACATTTTTTAGTCATTTTATAATAAAATATACTTATAAACCATATTTTACAAAATACATCAACTACTTATTAGTCACTTAGTACTTTAACCAAACATGTAATTGCTTAAAAATTTTAAATATTTATAAGTTACTTATTAGTATTTTAACCAAACATATAATTGTTTAAAAATTTTAAATGCTTATCCAAATACGTAATTGTTTAAAAATTTCAAATGCTTATATTAGCTTATAAACACTTGCTAGTAGAAACCACCCTTAAGATGTCAGATGTGTGTTCCATCAGTGTTTCTATAATGGGTCCCAACTCCTCGTCCACTTGGTATCTGGTAACGTAAATTTGGTTACAAATCTCTGTAATTTCTTCACATCTCATCCTATGTACAAATTTTTCCAAGTCGAAAACATTGTCCTAAAGCAAGTGTCGGCTTTTGTAAATAGACACTATATTAGGTTGAGTTGGTCAGATCTCCAACTATTAAACTACAAAATGATGATTCCCAAAACCCTCAATTCTCCAAACTTTTTAGTGCATAAAAATGACAGAAAACCAAACATAAAATCTTTTGTGCTTGGATACATACATTAATCTTGTCCGCTACACTGTATTAGGAGCGTTCATTTGCAGATTCTCTCAACTAATAATATGGAATTTAGTGAGATGGGTTCTGGTATAAATTGCTCAATTTTTTTCCTACTACGTGCATGAACATGTTGAAATATCTGATCATGAGTAGAAAGTGCAAGTTCTTCGTGTTCTTTCTCTTATTCATCATTAATGGAGCTCTTCTTGATGCTTGGCCCAATGCCAGTAATAAAAGATATTATGATTTTAAGGTGGTTTTGCGCATAAGAGATAAAAGATTCCCTTTTTTATTTATTCTAATCATTCCTAGGAGTGATAAATTCAATGTCAAAGTCTTATCTATTTCCGAAGTCTAAATAATGATTGAAATTTCAGGTTCAAACAACTTCTATAACAAAACTGTGCAAAACATCAACTATTGTCACAGTGAATGGAATGTACCCAGGTCCAACCATCTATGCTCGGGAAGATGACAGGGTGATTGTAAAAGTCACAAATCTTACACCCTACAATCTGTCAATCCATTGGTAATTAATTAGCAAAAATCGTTGAATTAATCCTTCAATTTTAAACTCCTCTTTCATGTTATTAAGTTGGGATTAATTCTCAATACAGGCATGGAGTTCGACAAAGACTAACTTGTTGGTTCGATGGTCCTGCCTACATAACTCAGTGTCCAATTCAAGCAGGTCAAAGTTTCACGTACAAGTTCACGTTGCTCAACCAACGTGGAACACTATTTTGGCATGCCCACATATCCTGGCTCAGAGCAACCGTTCATGGCCCCCTTATCATCTACCCAAAGCAAGGGGGCAGCTATCCTTTTCAAACCCCCTTCCAGGAGCACGTAATTGTTCTTGGTATTCCCAACTTGTACTTCCAGGAGCTTTATTATTTCAAGTTTGTTAAGCTTGTAAGTTTGTATCTAAGATTGTACATATTGGTGTCTTTATTGTGAACAGGAGAGTACTGGCTTCAGGACATCCAAGACTTGGAGAAGCATGTGAAAGATTCAGGGGGAGGTCCACCAGGTTCAGATGCATACATTTTTAATGGTCATCCTGGTCCACTTCATAACTGTTCTAAAAGTGGTAGACTTCTAATCACTTACAACTAATTAATGTTTCCAGCACCTTCTAGTTCGAGATGATATTGAATGGAAATCCTTTAATTTAATCTTGTGCAGATGTGTACAGTGTCGATGTTACTAAAAGGAAGACATATCTTTTAAGAATAATCAATACGGCTCTGAACATGGAACACTTTTTTGGTGTGGCTAACCATAGCATGATTGTTGTTGAAGCAGATGGAGAGTACACAAGCCCTTCAATACCTCGTTTCTAATGCTAACTCCAGGCCAAACTTACAATGTTTTAATTACTGCAGATCAGCCCAATGGAAAATACTACATGGCTATGGCCCCTTATATGCCAGCCAAAAGGGTCCCATTCTTGAACAAAACGTCCTATGCAACTCTCAATTATATTGAATCTTCGAAGTTAGATTCGTTATCCCCAATAGAATCAAATATGTCAGTCCAAAAATCTTCTCCCGAAAGGTCATTGGTACCTTACAAGGCCCATCTTGCCTTGTGTGAATGCCTCTGACTCTGTCCAAGCATTCACAGGCCAGATTAGAAGTTTACACCCAAATGAACATTGGTCACCAATTGATGTTCCTTTGAAAATTGACAAAAGCTTGTTCTTTGCAATTGGGCTGAATGTGTTTAGTTGCAGCTCCTTGGATCCTGACAAATGTCAAGGGCCCAATGGGGGAGTTTTTGCGGCTTCTGTTAATAACATAACATTTAAAAGACCAATGGTTTCTCTGTTGAATGCATACTATAATAATTTAGAAGGGTATTACACTGCTGATTTCCCTGATAAACCTGAAAAAATGTATGATTTTGTGAATGAGGCTCCAAAATAATATTGGTGTGGATACACAGCCTGTTATTGGTACTCAAGTGAGTGTGCTGGAGTATGGATGGACTGTCCAAGTCATATTTCAAGACACTGGCACCATAGGAACAGAAAACCATCCAATACATTTACATGGCTTTAGCTTCTATCTTTTGGGCTCAGGGATTGGGAATTTTAACTCCACCACTGCAGCTCTTAATTTGTATGATCCTCCTTACAGAAACACAGTTGGTGTGCCAGCGGCTGGATGGGCCGTCATCCGGTTCAGAGCTGACAATCCTGGTAATTAACTAACTTTATGTGCTAAGAACTTCACTGTTTCATTGCTTAATCTGATCATAACTGTTGATACTAAGCTACTGATATATATATATATATATATTAGAATGCTTATACCTTATATAAGTTATATAAATGCTTGCTAAATATGCATTGCAATTGTATTTTAAGATGCCTCAAATTGTGCTTTAATTGCTTAACAGGAGTATGGTTCATGCACTGCCATCTAGAGGTGCATACAACTTGGGGACTTTCTATGGCTTTTCTAGTGAAAGATGGCAAAGGTAAAATGCAAACTTTGCCACCGCCACCTCCTGATCATCCATTTTGTTAGATGAATTCCAGTGGCAAATCTCTGCTTGCCCTTTTCTACAATTT
Source organism: Pistacia atlantica (assembly GCA_026229545.1). Lineage (NCBI taxonomy): Eukaryota > Viridiplantae > Streptophyta > Magnoliopsida > Sapindales > Anacardiaceae > Pistacia > Pistacia atlantica. The sequence goes on along the minus strand of CM047901.1, from coordinate 24,500,223 downwards.
CTACTCTTTTACATGTATGTAATATTATAGTTCTTGATTGCTGTGTATTTGGTCATTTGTAAGTTCTAGCGCTGTGAATAGAAGATGCATTATTATTTGTAACAAAGATCTCAGAAGTGTGGAACTCTGGTGATTTGAGGTTGTGTTTCTTGCTTTTCATCTTACTCTAGTAAAAAATATGAAACGTTAGGTTGTAAGCAAATTTCTCGATACTTTTTGCTCAATCCATCATGTTGATATTATATTAGTTCTTATGGGGAGAATGACAATTTCCCACCCAAACTAAGGCGTTTCACACCCACTATTAAAATTCAGACTTTAGTTTTAACAGCAAAATGTTGTTCTCGTGGCTTTGCACAACATATATTATAGGTTTAATATTTCTTACACTCATAAATTACAAATACATAACAATTATCTTCGTTAACTTTGGGAATTAGCTATTTAAACCCCTTATCTTTGATTTCATTTTCTTTTAGCCATTCAATGGACCGGATTCAGAATCGGTTCTTGGCCAGACTGGCCGATCTGATCCAAGTTTTAAAACCATGGATTAATTATTGAAGTGGATCTTCCGAGTCCAAGTTTCGGAGCACCTAAATTTCTATCCAACCCAATTTTAGCCCTTTTACTAAAATACGTGTAAGAATAAAATCTTAATGCACAATGATTAGCTCCATTTAAAATAACAATAAGAATCGTATGCTTGACCATTCAATTTTATTTATTTTCTAGATAATATTCTTCAATTGACAAAGCTTTTACAACCCAAAAACCTAAGTTTGTTCTATGCATAAATAAATAGTTGGTCAAAATAGGTTAATTGGCATTACCCATATTAAGCAAGATACACACACAAAAAAAGATTTTGGCTTACTGAAAACTAATAAATACTATGCATATTGTTGATATCCAAAAAATACACTAACTTGAGTAATTCGATTGACTGTAATGAAATCAAAATGGATGTACGCGTTATTAATAAAAAAGAATGTGAGTCAAGCAAAATAAAGTGAAAATGATAGAATAAGCTTTCAAGTGGTTCGACGAGTTATTCCTTAAACCTACGTCCACTGTTTTCTATTTTTTTTCTTTGATTGAGTACATAATACAATCTCTCTTCTCCCAAATAATTTTCAACCCCCTTACACTGTTTTTTTGGGTATTTATACAAGAATTTCTATAAAGGTAAGTGAGATAAATTTGGGATTGTGATCATATTTGATGTATATCCCGTGTGCAACAAAATCGAGCAAATGTATATAGGCATTATCTCTTCCGAGATATTAGGAGATAGAGCTTGTCTTTTGACTTGTCGAACAAAAGTAGATCATAGAGCTTTATTTTGATCGAACTTTATCTTTTTGCGAACTTTAGATCACAACGAGCTTTGTATTGTACGAGCTATCGACGTCTCCGAGTTTACAACAAATATACACTTTGCTATCAATAATAATCTTTAATTAAAATGAATAAAAAAATCAAATATTTAGGTACTTAAGTATAATAATACATAGGAGGATATGAAACTTTATATCTGCAATTTCGAATTCAGATATATAATGAAATATAACATTTTTTAGTTTCTATAAATCTGTGTAGCACTTCTTAGAAAATGTACTCTAAAAAATCCCCTGGTGAACACATGATAACCATTTCTCATGGTGTATAATATTTCTCCTTTGATTGGTTGAGACTAATTAAAAATGAAATTAATTTATTATGGATAATTGACGTGCATGCTTGTATTTTAAAGTATAACAATTTAATATTTAGGGCCTATTTGGTTTATTATTATGATACTTTTTAAAATAATATTTAAAAAAATAAAATTAGATTATGTTTACAAAAAATGCATGCTTGTATTTTAAAGTAAAACAATAATTTAATATTTAGGGTCTGTTTAATTTATTATTTTAATACTTTTTAAAATAATATTTAAAAAAATAAAATTAGATTATGTTTATTAAAAAATATAATTATTAATATTTTATGATATAAATAAAATAGAATAAAATTTTATGAATATTGAAATAAATATATTTTTTTATTTTAATTTTATTAAAAAAATTATAATAATATTTGAAAGTGCATAAAAAGCACTTCCAAATAACAATAAGAAGCGGTGTTTAACCCAGCTTAGAAGGGGCACTTTAGTCCGAGAATCTGCGAGTCCATACTCCATACTGTGCTGGAGCATCGGCTCACCCATCCCATTTTATCACATGTTGTACTTGTGGTTCGGGTTGTTGATTCTTGTAATAAGTGAAACTTACGCGAGCTTTGTTTTTGAAAGCTCCGTTGATAATCAATTCCAATTTAATTAACTTATATTTGGAGCTTCAATCCATCGTTTTCCCCTCCACATCGAAATCACAAACTTTACTGGTTTTTCTTTATCAATCAATTACAGTCTAAAACCCGCTCAAAGTAAAGAGGTACCATTTTTAATATTTTTATTACTCTATGCTTTTTTTTAAATAATTAAATCTGCTAATTAATTGGTTTCTTTATATTTTCGTTTCTGTGTTTGGATAATTTTTTTTGGGATTTATATATTTCCGATAGCAAGCTGTTAAAAGTTTACAACTTGAAATTGACAGGTGTTTTGGTTGTTGATGCGTCGAAAGTGACGAAATTTAGTCTGTTAAATGCTATTGAAGGTTGGATATTCTTTGAGAGAGTAATTGAATCAAAGGTATTTTGTGTTAGGGCCTAAAATGCCAGCTGCTGCTCTAACGAAACTGAACCCTACTGTTTGTTCTGGCTTTACGAGAGTTTGTAATTCGACAAGGTTTTTCGGACAAGGAAAACTCTTCTTGGGGAAATCTAGGTCATCTGAGTTTTTGCCATATTCAATTCGGTTGTTATCTGAGACCTCGGGGTTTAATTTAAGTGGGCCTTGTGAGAGGAGTTCTATGGCTGCTTCTGGTACTAAAGCTGTTTTTGGAGATGTTTACATTGATGATTTAGTTTCATGTTGTAGTAATGGCTTAGACTTCACAAAACCTAGTAGTGTTTATTTCAATGACAGAAGTCAGAGCCGATGTCGAAAAGCTAGTGTGAGTTTGAGAAAACAGGAATTACCAAGGAATGGGCTTCTTTGTGGGTATTTTGTTTTTGATTCTGTGAGAAAGACTTGGAACTCTAATATTCTTGTTGGCCCATGGTTGAAAAATATTCATACCTCCTCTCCTGTGTGCTTTTCTGCTGGGGCTGCTCATGATGTGTCATTTGATGGAGGTTCTCATGATGAACAGCTTGGGAGTTCCTCTATTGCATCTGACGAGTATGTGCTCTCATCTCTTGTTTATTTTGGTTATATTTTATTTGTTGCTTTGTCATTAGTTTTACCTTAGAATACCCATTGCATTTTTTTGTGCTCACTGGACAGCGATTGATAACGAGGTGCCTTAGTGCTCTTATTGAACTTCTCTTTTTGCAAAATTTGCTAAAACTTCCCTTAGGTTTTAGTTATTGCAGAAATAGGCTCGGCAGCACTAGAACAAGTAGGTTCTGTCTCATGATAACAGACTTTACTTCTGTAATTGCCTTATGACTTTCCATACTCCCTGTCTTATGCTATCTTCTGCTTGGCATTTGCTTTAGAACTATTCTAGGAGAGAGACACTTGAAGCTACTTTCAGGATCATGTTACTTGCCGCATCCTGCTAAAGAAGAAACAGGTGGAGAGGATGCTCACTTTATTTGTGTAGATGAGCAAGCCATTGGTGTAGCAGATGGTGTAGGGGGATGGGCAGATGTTGGTGTTGATTCAGGAGAATTCGCCCGTGAACTTATGTCGCATTCAGTGACGGCGGTTCAAGATGAGCCCAAGGGTGAAATTGATGCTGCAAGGGTGTTGGAGAAGGCCCACTCAAGCACGAAAGCCAAGGGTTCATCAACAGCCTGCATCATTGCCCTTACAAGCAAGGTAATTTTTTAAATTAATTTCTCTAGCAATTCATGGCCATCCCTTTTCTTATTAGTACCAACTTTTGATTATAGCCCTTGATAATAATTGTTTGAGAAACATATGGTTTAGGTAATAGAATATAAAATCTTACTTCTGTTTTTGTTAGTGATGATTGTTTTTGGCCGCTATCTTTGAGAAAAAGTACTATAATTATTTTGTTCATTTTCAGTGTTTGGTTCTTAATCGTTGTGATTTCTGTCTGAAAAACTTGAGAATGATATGAAACATCATCTGATTACAACAATTTTGGTGAATGGAAGTGTTGTGGCTAATGTACTATGCTTTGTGTCAACAAAATTTGTGTTATTTTGGTGTCAATCTCCAACATTATGACAACTTTTAGAGTTTTTGCGGGCATTTCTTTTGTAGATTGAGGAAAAATTGTTTTATCCATTTAAGTGATTAGGAGCCTTAATTTCTAATCCTGTTTGGAAGTGGAGATTTTCCTTTTCCTGTAACAGCAATCCTTAGAGCATCAAACATCTACTGAACCAGATAAGGTCAGTAAAATGTACCTGAACTAAATAAGGTCAGTCAAATTTACTTTAGAATTGAGTTTTAGTTTGAATATGCTTAAAGATTCTGACTAAGTTTGGTTGTACGCTTAACATTTGGTTCTATATCTACATGTTGGTTGCTTAGAAGCAATGTCCTCTTATAGTTTATCCCTTGTCTCTGCATCAAGGCCTAAAAATTTCTCAGGATAATTCCCATGTTGGATACTTTGCGTTCCATAGTATAAAGAAAGCAAATTTTATCACGTTCTACCATATGGTTTATTTTATTTATTTTTTTGTCTTCTTTTAACAGGGAATACATGCAATTAATCTGGGAGATAGTGGATTCATTGTGGTTAGAGATGGATGTACTATCTTCCAGTCTCCAGTGCAGCAGCATGGCTTCAATTTTACATATCAACTAGAGAGTGGCAATACTGGTGACCTACCCAGCTCTGGTCAGGTCAGTTTACTCATTCATACTTCACACTAGCTACAATGTGAATTTGTGCAATAGTTTTTCTTACTTTTGCTCTTTTCATTTGGACTGTACCTGTGCATGTGAAAGAATTTTTTGGCTTATTTCTGGTCCTGTTTACTTCATACATTAGCCAATCTCAAATAATTGGTAGTTTGTGTACTGTTACATTGCAATTTGCTTATTATTGATGGAATTTAAGAATTGAAGTTAGGGCTATTATCATAAATGAACTAAAGAGAGGCATAAGTTATGAAACCTTCAAAAATGACACTTAGTTGCTGTAAGATTTAACCAAAAAAAAAAAGTGATTTAGCTTAATGAAAAGACTTAAATACCTCTAACTGATGATTGACTTTTGTGCATGTGAGAAATTTGGCATAAATACTCCAAAATCCTAACCTGAAATGCCCAAAACGTGTTATCTTAAAAAACCCAAATGAATGGTCAAATATCAAATATGGTTGTCTCCTTAAACAAACATAACCAGTTGGAAGAGAAAACTTCCATAGCCATTAACACACCTGTTTTGTAGACACAATTTTATGGAGCCATGAAAGTAAATTCCAAACACACCGTTTTACAATCCATGCCACGACATTCATGAAAAGTTCATTACTGCAAGTTTCAATTCCCTTTAAATTCAACATTTGTAAAAATCATTATTGCCAGTTTTAGTTCCACCTTTAAATTTAAGGTTTGTAACGTGACCATTGAAACAAGAATTTAAGTCTGCTTTGTTCTTTTAGTTTTCAGTTTAGATTTACCTAGTATCAACCTTCACTATCCAACACCACCCATTCCGCCAACTCCTCATCCCAATCCACAAATTTCAGCATCACAAACACTATGAATATGATGAATTAATACACAAACAAAATCTAAATGCACAAAGAATCATTGCACTTGATTTGGGTAACACTCCTGATAAAAAACAAGTATAATAAAATAAAGAACTATCAAATTATCCACAACAAAAAAATTCCAATAAGAACTTTGAAATTGGCATCATCACATGATTGACATAGCATGATTTCCCAAAATTCATTTGATGGAGTAGCAACGAATAAGATAGATAGTATATAAATGAAGGAGATTTAAAAATAGAGAGAATAAAGAAGGATAAATCAAAGGGAGAACAAACAAGAAAGGATTAGAAAAGAACTAGAACAAGATAGAAGATATAGAATTAGTTTCATCATTTTCCTCGCTTTCTTGTTGTTCTCCCTAGTCTATCCTCTAGTTCCTATCTAATTTCTCTCTCTATCTATCTTATTCTTCTCCACCTCTATCAGGATGGGGAGATTTCTCAAGTATCCATCTATCTTATTCTTCTCCACTTCTATCAAAATGGAGAGAAGAATAAGAACAAGATAAATTATTTGATAGAGTAGAAAAGAACTAGAACAAGATAGATTATTTGATGGAGCAGAATAAGATGGGGAAAATAGCAAGAAAAGAACAAGATAGATTATTTGATAGAGCAGAATAAGATGGGAAGAATAGTAAGAAAGAACAAGGTAGATTATTTGATATAGCAGAATAAGATTGGAAGAATAGCAAGAGAGAACGAGAGATAGATTATTTGATAGAGTAGTAGAAAAGAACTAGAACAAGATAATTATATGATAGAGCATAATAGATAGGAAGAATAGCAAGAATCTAGAGAAATCAAGAAGAACTAAGAGAGGAAGAAACAATCCATATGTAGAAAACCAATATCTTTATTTAATCAATAATCAGGCCTTAAAACAATAATGAGAGAAGCCTTCATTTGTAGGCTTAAAAAACTAAATTCTAATCAAAATATAATTTTAATAATCCTAATAATAATTAAACAATGAAATATGAAATATTCTAATCCTAATTAAACAATGAAATAAAAGACTCAAACAAAATAGAGTTCCAAAATACTAATCCTTAATACAAACCTATTTGCCTACATCACTTTTTATTTGCAAAGTTTCTTAAATACCCTGCATATAATTAAGTCTTAACAGTTTTGACCGTCAAATGTAGGTATCAGAAGGTTTTGGAACATCTGTCTCTTTTTAATTTACTTTTGAAAATATGGTAACCCAAATGCTGATAGCCCCTAAAAACAATTAGACTTTTTTTCCTGCAGGTATCTCTTTTAACAGTTCCTGCCATTGATTATAGAAGAGAATTTTTTTTCCCTAACCCTCTTGTTGCTGCATATATTGGTTTATGACCAATGGTTTTACCTTATGCATCACTTCGCAATGTCCAAGATTTTCTCCACCTCAACTTTCAGTAGTTGATCTCCTCCTTTTAAAAGTCTTTTTATTGAGGATCTGAATTTTTTTGATTAGTTTAGAAAGAAGTGGTTGGAATTCACTTTTAATTCTTTATTCTTATCACTACATTAGTATTTCTTCATGTTTGATTAGTTTTTATTTACTTGGTTCTATATTTTAGTATTTTTTATATAGAATATAAAATTTTTAGATTTTATATTGTGAATAGCTTTGAACAATTTGGTTAGGTAAATGATATCATTACTTTTATTGATTGATGGAATTTGAGGCTTTTTATCGATGGATATACATTCTGCCAACAATTTAACTTCAAACCTCATACCTGACTTAAAAACTTATAAGTGTTTAAAGAGTTATTTTTTAGTTCAAGCAGATATATTCTTGATAAAACACCCCTTTGTTTCAACTTTTGTCATTCTTTGACAAATTTGTTATTGATCCTTTCTTCATGCCAAAATGAACAATATAAAAACAACATTTTTTATTTTTTTCATCATACCCATCTCCTGAAATTCAGAAAAAATCAGGATCCGAATCACATATCCTGCTCAGGGTTATAAAACCTAGCAAGATTCTCTATCTACCTAGACTAAGCCTATTTCAAAGTGATATCATTGTGACAAAGAAGCTATGAATAAGAGGATGTATAGGAATTTATAGGCGTAAAGCCATGTACACCTGATTTCTTTTGATTATCTTGAGGATTTGAAACACGATACCAACATCCTTTGTTTAGTTACCAAATTGATCTAATATAAAGAAATTCAAATGTGAAGTGATAAAAATAAAAGACTTAAAAAGTGCATTCCGGCTATCTCATTCTATTCCAATTAAAATATTTTGGGCATCCTCAATAAACCGACCTATAAAAAGGGAGCAACTAATGAAGTTGGGGGAAGAGAGAGACCAGAAAATTGTTAATTAAGGTATAAGGTAAAACCATTGGTTTGAACCAATATTTGCAGCAACAGCTCATGTCTGAAAATCAGAGCAGACAGGAAAGTAAATGAATTCGGAACTACTGAATCCTGTGTTTGTTCTGAGCTTCAAGAATTTTATACTCTGTGACAAGTAGATCATTTTATTTCTTTAGCTAAATTTTGTTTATGTAGTATACATTTGATGTCTTATCATACTGTATCTATCTTATGAATGCTCTCCAGTTTGAGTTTATAATGAATGAATAAGCAGTTTGAATATATGAAGATTACAAGTTATCTCACAAACATAACCAGAACCATCTCTTTGGGATTAACCTGTTCAGGTTTATACAATTCCTGTTGTCCCGGGTGATGTCATCGTTGCTGGAACGGATGGATTGTTTGACAACTTGTATAATAATGAGGTCACTGCTGTTGTTGTTCACACAGTACGTGCTGGCTTAGGACCCCAAGTGACAGCTCAGAAGATAGCAGCTTTGGCACGTCCAACGAGCACAGGATAGGAACAGGCAGACACCATTTTCAACTGCTGCTCAAGATGCTGGATTCCGCTATTATGGTGGCAAGCTTGATGACATAACTGTTGTTGTGTCTTACATAAGTAGCTCCGATAATGTCTGAGTCTGTTCAACAAAGTCATCGTGTCTATTATCGACCTTGTAGATGTTCTTATATTCTTTTTCGCTGACCAGTAGTGCTTGGGAGGCCAGTAATCCTGTTCTATTTATGCCGAAATCTTGTTGAGCAAACTGTATTTCACAGTGCTTCATTACATTCATTTGATTATCCGAAGTTTTGATCTTCATTGGTATCACAGAACCTCAACTCCCTTCCCTCCGAATCCTTGTTTCTGCATCTGATCAAAATGTCGAGTGAAAGCTGGTCGAATTTTTGATTCAGAGTACTAAATGGCAGTTAGCTTAGGCTTGTTATGCGGCAGTTTTGAGATTGTATAGAAACTTATTAGCATTTGTTCACTTCTATCCGTTTCAGGTTCAATCATTACACATCATATAAATCGTTTCAGCAATAGTTACTTGAAAGTTTTCAGTAGATCAACTGAAAGTAAGAGTCCACCAACCATTATAGACATGAATTATAATCACAAAACTTACTGCATTAAGCCATTAACAATAAGAAAACATGGGATCACTCAGTTCATTACATCAACAACTTTAAAACCAAAAAGAAGAACACGGCATTAAAGAGTTTTATTCACGCACCGATATCCAAACCGATGGGGGCTCCACTTTGGCGTTTAGGGAACATGTATAAATCCTTCTAAGAACACATGTTTTAGAACTCTTCTCTGCCCAAGGCCACCTACATTGTCTTCTTGTTCTCTTCTCCAGTGTTCTTCTTCTTGTCCCTCTCCTCTTTGTCTTTTTTCTTCTTGTCTCCTGGCCTCTTCTTCCTCTCTCTTTGCTGCTTCTTCTCGTCTTCTCCTTTCTTCTTCATCTTCTTGTCTTTCTTTCTCTTTCTCTCTTCTTCTTTCTTCTTCCTCCTCCTCTCTTTTCCTTTCTTCTTCTTGTCTTTGTTTCTCTTCCTCTTCCCTTCTTCTCTCTTCTTCTTCCCTCTCCCTTCTTTCCCTTTCTTCTTCTCTCTTTTTAGCTTCTTCCTCTTCCCTCTTTTTCTCCTCCTCTCTCTTTCTCGCTTCTTCTTCTTCTTCTCTCCTTTTGGCTTCCTCTTCTCTCTTTTTGGCTTCTTCTTCTTCTCTTCTTTTGGCTTCTTCCTCTTCTCTCTTTTTTTCTTCTTCCTCTCTTCTTTTTTTCTTTTTTTCTTTTTCCTCCCTCTTTTTCTTTTTCTTCTTCCTCTCTCTTCTTAGCTTCCTTTTCCTCCTTTTCCTTTTTAATTTCTTCTTCCATTATGCTCTCCTCTTCCTCAGCACATGATGTGCAATCTAATATGATTGAATCTGCCTGCTGCGCCAGAAGCTGATTAATTGTTGTGTTTGAGACATTGAAGGATACAGCCAGAACTCGGTTGTCTATTGTTTGAAGGACTGAGCTCTTTCCTGCTAGAAATTGAGGGTAATTTCTCCTTCTTGTTGTGCTGAACCCCATGAAAACAAATGAGTCATTGTTAAAAGACATCTGAGCCATGGGATGGAACCTAGGTACAGCAAAAACATCTCCTTCCTCCACCCTAAACCTCATGTTTTTGCAGCTTGACTTTTTTGCAGTGGTTGGGCAAACCACCCGAACCATCCCTTGTCCATGTAGCACTACTGCTACCTCTGTAGCCATTGGATTCCAATGCGGTCCCATCATTGAACCCTTAAAAAACACATTCAGAATAATTGGAATTAGTAAATTAAATGTCGTGAAAGTTCAATTTTATATATGCTAGAAGAGTTAAGTCTATAACAAATTGATCAAACCAACCTTTGTCAAGTTCACCATGAAAATTCCAATGTTTGAGTCCTTTAACAAATTCAAGTCTTTCCTATCCACTGTCAGGCTCCACCCGTTACAATTCCTGAAATCTGGATCAGCATCAAGGATGTTAAATGTTTTAGTTTTCTTCTTCTTGCCGTTCATGGCATGCATGTTGACACCCCTGCCACCTACAAAGGCCTTCAGGAATCGAGTTTCAAATTCCCAAATGGTTGATTTCTTCTGCCCTGGCAAAGCATGAATCATAGGTGGTGGTCTTGTTGTATTTCTTAGTGCTTCTATCAGATCCTCAGGCACCTATTACTCATGACACCAAATTGCATTAACTGTGTCAGTACAGCAACTGTAATGTGGGGAATTTAATTATGATTGTGATCGGGAATGGATTATGATTTTACCTTGAAAGCTGACTGCAGGACTTTATCATCAAATCCTAGGACCAGATCACTGATACTACTGTATGCGCCAATTGCGGAATCCTGCATTTGTATCAACGTATTAATTAAACAAAAAAAAAGTATAATCGAAGATAACGAAACGATAGTGATTATAATAAGCAAGTTTTACAAATGATTCTTCATCATTATTGGAAAAGATTGCATAGATCCTGAGCTTCTCTCGTTCCGGCTCCAAATCGCTCTCTATAAAGAAAACAGACCCTGGTTGCAGCCTATACACATCTCCTCTCTTGATATTCAACCTTCTTGTGTCCTTTTCATCAGCCCAACTCAGTCTCCCACTCCCTACACTCAACAAACGAAATTTTGACCACAGTCACTTACTGCTTCAATATTTAGTTAAAGAATTTCAATTACTGTGGAATTAATTAATTATTAATCAATGAAATGAACCTACCTGTGTGGACATAGAACACCATGTCTGCATGGAGAAGAACAGGAAGAAAGAGAGAATTTGGCTCCAATGCGATGAAGTGCATATAATAAAGGCCTCTTGTTCCATCACTGATTCTAACTGCAGAAATCTCACCATATTCTGTCTCAACAAGAGGCTTTCTCTCCCCTCTCTTCACCATAGACCCCAACTCTGAAGCATACTCATGATGATCATTTAAGGCTTCTACATTCAATAAAGATACAGAAAGAACAAGAAAGAAGCAGAATAGTGAGAGAGATCGAAGCAATAAAACCGAAGATCTGTTCAACATCTTTGCGATTTGCCTCGAAATGATTGTTAAGCTAGTGTCTATAAAGATGAAGAAGAAGAGTTTTACGTGTCTTGCATGTAGACACGTGCATGTTCATGCAACGCGTGGCAAGTGATTGGCTATGCTCTTCCCGCTAAAAAACATATTTGTTAAGATTCTTTCTCTTCAATCGAGAGTGTAGATGTTGATTTGGTTTTTATTGTATATACTTATCTTAATATGTTGCGGGCTGGTCCAGTCGCTCTAATCAGACATACGGACCGGTTACGGGCCCAAACTGTCCTTCTTAAGTGGACTTAGTAGAGGGCTCTATTAAAATAGGTTACTTCGGGTGTAGTTTAAAGCTAGGCCTATAGCGTCATATACATCACTCTTTCTTTTTTTTTGGTTAATCGGGGTGTCAGGATTAGTTTACGCACACTTTAACTAATCCATCAAGGTCTTAAAATTAATGACCCGATAAACACCTCAGTAGTCACCCCCATTAGCACCTGTAGAGATTCGAACTTATGAGCTCATAAAATCTCTTTTTACGCTTAACAATCGGCCACCCAATCATATACATACTCGTATCAAGAGATGCCCTTACATTTTAACACATAAGTAACATATTTTTAATTTAATTAAAGTAAAACTATAATATAATTGTGTTATATCTATAATTAAAAGTAAAAAATTGATGATTCAAAAGAAAAATAATTAGAGAAGATTGGAATTATAGAAAAGAAATTGACTTTGTTTGTAAAGTTAAGGTTGGACCATATAAAGGTCCATGAGAAATGTTGATTAACTGGACCACCTGATTTATTCACGTCATAATCTCAAGTGGTACAGCCAGCAATACCAATTAATAATATACCTTTTATTATACACCACATAACATCTCATGTATCTCAACTTGACAATTCCAACTCATATTGGTGGTCTTGTCCATTCAATACCCCAAAGAAAACACTATGCAACTGCCACTCTTTAATCACCTTTCAAACTAATCACATAAAATCACGAGCAATGCTACAGCCAAGATTACGCATCGAATAACGTGATAAAATCATAATAAATTAGTATGCGTTTGGTTTAATATTTTTATCCCTATTCTGGATCCTATTTTTCAAATAGCGTTTGGTACAATATTCTCAAAATATTACCCTATTTTTTTTAATTACATTTTAACCCCATAAGGTTATTAATTTCACTAAATACCCCTGAAAAAAAGTTTAAAAATTAACAAAAACACCCCCTCCCCCATTAACCCTCCCAACTTGTCGATTCTTCGGCAACCACCGCTGATAGCGGAACCATATGCATAACGGCCAAACTTCCACCATAAATGGCCTGGAACACCTGCCGTGGCCTTTTCCGGCCGGATCCACCACCTGGACTCGGCCGAAAGGTCAGACCGCCGCCGACGGCGAAAGAAATGGCCATCGTTGACGGTCAACGACGGCCAAATCTTGGCCGTCGTTGACCGAAAACGACGGCCACATCTTTGGCCGTCGGCGGCCAAAGATGGCCGCCGTCGTTGGCCTTTTCCGACAAGCAGACGGCCATAACAAATCAGATCGGCCTTTTCCGGCCGGATCCACCATGGATCTAGCCGGAAAAGGCCATAACGCGTGTTACGGCACAGTCAGGCAATGCGTCTGCGTAATTTTAGGCCAGATTGCGCGGTGGTGGCGGAATCGCGATCGAGTGGTGGGGGTGTTTTTGTCATTTTACATGTTAGGGTCTTTAGTTAAATTAGTAAACCTAAGGGCTTTTTTATAAATTTTTAAAATTTACCTCGTAATACTCCCATATCCAATAACCCAATACTACCCCTAAAATCCTATCCAAAATACTAAACCAAACGCACCCTTAACTATCAAGATTTTGTCACGTCATTCGATGCACAGATTCGATGTGTAATCTTCGTGGCTTTATTATTTTCGTAAAATCACATCCATAACTATTGTGGCTGCAAATACACCTATCCAAGTCCGGAGTGGGTTATTCTATGATGTATCATGCATGTCCCTAAAAATGATTTTGAATGAGAAAGGTTAAGGGTTTTTTTTAAAAAAAATTAATGATTGAGTTGTCCAGGTCAGTAGCTTACGCACACTTTAATTAATCTCATAAGATCCTAAATTATTGATTAAATATGAGCTCTAGTAATCATATTTATTAATAACCATAGGGACTTAGAACTGGGATTGTTAATGTTTAAAGTGTTATGAAGAGTAAATAGGACGTTGTTTTGTTTAGGAAATGTGGGTATAATGTAAATAAAGAATCCAACGGTATAATAGCAAAGCAAATCAAACATATCCAAAGGATCGCCATTTTGGAAAAGGATGTAAAACAACAGAAGATAGAAGATCCGCCTACCACTACCAATATAAGAAGAACAATCAAAGATCAGCTCCACTGCTTTGTATATATATATAACTTTGAAATTATTTTGTTTGGCTTTTTTCTTTTTTGATGAGTGGCTGTGGCTGTGTGTATGGAGACTTAACTTTACACTTAAATGATTTTAAATTAGAATCTCCACAACAACATTACCACCACCACCACCATCAACTTTTGTAAGCCACAAGCAAACTCCTCCCCTTTTCCACCGCGTGCACTTGTAGCCTTAATTCCTAAGTATTTGACTTATTTTATTCTTCTTCTCTTAAAAAATACTTTTCCTTTCAACGTTAATCATGTCTTTTGCTAAAAATATATTTTTTATTTTTACTGCTAAAGATGTTAGCTTAATTAGTATAAATCGGATCTTTCTAGTGGATTTTTTCCTTTTCTTTTTGCATTGAACTTGTACATTATACTGTCGTTCTCAAATATCATGCTCAAAGTGGAAGAATATTATGTTTATTTGATTTTGTCGATAATTAAATAGAAATTTACGTAAAAGAGCAAAATAAGATCTAACATGATCTCTTATATTCGAGTCTATTTGATAGTAAAAGAGCAAGTGAAGAATCTAACATAATCTTCAAAGAGAATGATCTAACATGGTCTTTAAAGTTTGAGTCTCTTTGAAGATAGAAGAACAAGAGGAAGGATTTAACATGATCTCCCGAGTTCGAGTCCCTACAATTGCTGATAGAGGTAGTTATTGGAGCTCGTATCTAGTCAGTAGTTCCAAGGTCTCGGGAGATTAATTGAGATGCGCGTAAACTGGTCTGGACACCCCGATCATAAAAAAAAATTACATAAAAATTCTTGTTTAAAAACTAATATTAGTGCCTCTTCTGTAAAGCCTTTTAACTTCTTTTTGTACCTTATTATTATTAATTACCCTCCATTGACCATGGCATCAAAGAGGCTTTTGCATTGGCCTTTACACGTACTAGAACTAATGATGATATACTCAAAATAAAATTTTCATTGATTCCTTCTTATATTAAAGGATTGCCAACATTTAGATTTAGTGGCATTGGATCCCTTAAAAAAATGGGTTCACACCATATAACTATAAGATATTACTTTTAAAAAAATATAAAGTATGCCACTAATTTATGCAAAAGTAGAGTATATTGAACATATTAAGCAATGACATAACATTATTTATGTAAGCTTGATTACGACACGAGTTTTACAACACATTAATATAATTAAAATAAAGAGTAAAGTATATGTTTCTAGATATCGGATTTAATATCTCATAATTATTAATTAATTAAAATTTCTTGGCTGAGAGTGAAAAGGGTTTAAAACATCTTTTTGTATGTGGGCAAGCTTTTATCTTAAAGGTGTAGATAGTTTGTTTCTTTCTAGTAAATAAATGGACGGACGGATTTTGATTTTATCATCCATCAATCAATCAGTCAATCAATAATGCAAAATACGACCCTTCACCATTTCAAGATCAAAGGGAACTTATTCTCTTCTTCCTTTCTCTCTCTCTTGTCGTGGCCATGGGCAAAGGCTATCCTACGTGGGCGTGTTTTTAACGCGCTGACTATACATGCATATCCGACAAAAGCCGTCCCAAGTGGGTCCCTAACAAAAGACATATCCATCCAATCATATCACACTTCGGACAACTATGTGAATTTTTGGTGGGTGCCACTTTCAGCACACGTCAACAACAATTCTAAATAACCTTTCTTTTTTAAAAGAAATTTTTTAACTTTTTTTTTTCCGTGTGAAAAAGAGGTAGCCAGAGAAGATCGATTAAGATTTTTAGTGAATTATTTAAAAGATTCTGATTTTGATTTATTTGAGTTGTTAATAATGGATAATTATTTAAAAGATTTATCTGATTGTCAATTTTAAGATCTAAAAAAATTAGTTGAGATATATATAAGTTAGTTCGAACACTTTCGATTATTAAAAAAATAAAAAAAATAGGGAGAGATTTGTAATTGAAACATTTAGGTATCCCGTAACTTTTAGGGATGATCCAACGATGGATACTCGATCAACTCTTTTTCTCTTTAACAATGCATCTCATCTAAAAAAATCTTTTCTGTAAGTGTAAATTCAAGAGAATATATCAGTAAAGATGTGAAATGGACCTGTTACTGTTAGGGTTGGGGTTTCTTTTTTGCATTATTTAGTAAAAGGAATAATATATTTTCATATCTTTCTATTTTAGTTTTTCGTAAGTTTAACATTATTTCTATTATACCCTATTTCTATTTGGTTAATTAATTAAGAAGTTTAATAAAGTAGGTTCTAAGACTGGTCCATACTGTGAAGGTGATGTGACTACAGGGAAAGAGGAGGTGGTGTCTCTTTCTTTTAGCTTTCTATTAGAACTTTAGCGGGGCCTGGTTATAATGGAGTTGGACCAATGGAACTTCAATGGAACTTTAACGCTCGCGCTTTGACTTGTTTGTCGTTTACTGCTTGAAAACTACATTTGTGGCTTCTATTAGGTTGGAACTCTATTATTTTTTAATTTAATTTGAATTATTTTTTCATTTCTATTTCTGACTTATTTTTTTAGGGTTCTGAATCGTCCCCTGTTTCTTTCAATAGGGTTTGGGATAAATAGGGTCTCTTTAAAAGAAGACAAACCAGACCAGGGTGAATGGCGATCAAATTTGTTCGTATCTCTATCCTTCCTCCTGTATACTCTTGCATCATGTGTGCAATGGAATCATACAAAGTGTATTAAAATATATTTCAAGTGATTTGACAAAATCTACTAAAGTTATATGAAAGCATAAATACTAATTAAAAAGAGTAAACGACATATTCCCACCCAAGATTTGACGAAACTCTAACTTGGTATCCCATATTATATTTATTCCAGATTTTCACCCTTAAAGTGATGGAAAAATATTTGATATAACACAATAAAGGGGTAAATTCATCATTTTACATGGGTGGCGTACGTTAGCAGATCGTTGCCTCTAACAATCCTCCAATGCACGTTAGTAGATGGTGTCCCCGACGTTTTTTGCCTTTTTTTGGCAATTCTTCCACCCAAAATCACCATTGTCACTACCATTTGAACCCTTATCCTCCCGTTGTACAAAACCATACCCTTCACAAGCCCTCATCACTCGTTGATCGCTGGCCATGGCAGCTACGACATGAGATTGGTTTTTGTTGGTTTTCAACCGTTTTGAACGGTGACAACCCCAACCACCACCATCATTTGACTTCTTGCATCCTCCCCTACAAAACCCCTTAACCTTCCCAGCCAGGGTAGCTCACCGTTTGCCGTCCACCACTTCACCAAAAAATGATTGATGAACACAAACTATCATCGGCAAATGGTGACGAAATGGTTGCTGGGGACATAAGAGTTTTATAGATTTGGAGACGGTGGTTGCAGTGGTGGTGTGCAATTGGATTTTCGCCATTAGAATCGACTGGAATTTGATGAAGAGCACCAAAACCCTAAGCCTAACGGCGTCGGCAACTGGAGGGACCAATGAGTCGGGAACCATAGGGGTTTTGGACAACGGACTACAGGGAAGGTGATGGAGGTGACCATGGGGTTTGACAAGATTGAAACATTGTTATACATTTGCAGAATGAGTGTGTGTAATAACCGAGGGTGTTTTTGACATAATTTGAAAAATAAAATGGTAAGGTTATAATTCTACTAATTTAGGGTTAAGGGTATTATGGTAATTACACCCTCTAAACCCCCCTAAAAATTCTGGAATAAATATAATCTAGGTACTAACTTAGGATTTTGTGAAATCTTGGGTGGGAATATGTCCTTTACTCAATTAAAAATTTGAATCCTAATTGGATTTGGAACTATTTCCATTTCACCTCGCATCGTCTCTCAAATCTTCAAGAAGAAAAATCTACTTCATAATTATTAATCTTTGTTTTAAATAAAAATATAAAATTGAATATTGTTTGTTTGATGACGCAAGAAAAGGAGGCCCTACAAGGTAGCTAGCTGAGCAAACAAAAAATGAGACTGCGAATCCCAGAAAGCAAAATCAAAGCAGTGACGTGAATTAGAAGCCTCAAATGAGATAAAAGAGTAGTCTGACCCGTGTCCAACCATGTCTCTCATGTATGCCTTAATCCCATCTCCATACTACACCCCATGCACACACGCAAAGATAAAAAGCCCGCAATCATAACCATGAAAAGCCCCCCTCCCCACCATCTTAATTGCTCTAATCAACTACTCTATCCTTGTTTGAGAGACCTCCATAATTTTTTTTTTCTTTTTTTTTTCTCTTCGCTATGAAAGTTCCAGTTAAACCTACACAAAACAACAACCCAAAGCCAGCTTTTTTCAACACCTCAAACATAGCTCAAAACGTAAGTTTTGGTACCAACCAAACTAACCGTGGTTCTAACTCATGCTATGAACCAACTTCTGTTCTTGATCTTCGCCGGAGCCCAAGCCCTGAAAAACCTGCCACTGCAACCGACACTTGCTCCATTCAAGACCCTCCTCCCCCTGAGTGGGAGGAGCATGTCATGCGAGCCATGGACTGGGATTCAATCATGACGGAGCTGGGTTTAGATGACGATTCTGTTCCTACTTTCAAGTGTAATCCTCAGTTACCTCGCTGCGAGCCTCAAATTCAACAACAATTCACTGAGTTCACTTCTTGTCAGCCACTTGATTCCACTCCACTTCCTTCATTCTGATTTTAATTTTAATGTTCCTGACATCAACCTAAACCAGAATCAAAGTTTTAGTAATTTTGAGTTTCCTAACAATTTCCAAAATACTAGTGCCAACTTGAACGTGGGGTTTGATTGTATAGAGGAGCTAATCCGTGCCGCAGACTGTTTCGACTCGAATGAATTACAACTCGCTCAGAGGGTATTGGCGCGGCTCAATCAAAAGCTGAAGTTACCGGTCGGTAAACCACTCCAAAGAGCCGCGTTCTTCTTCAAAGAAGCTCTCAACTCACTCCTCATCGGGTCAACTCGGCCAACTCGCCTCTCTTCCATTTCCGAAATTATACAATCTATCGGAGCCTACAAGGCCTTCAGTGGGATCTCTCCCATCCCCATGTTCACTCAATTCACTTCCAACCAAGCTCTTCTTGAATCCCTTGAAGGATCACCACCGTTGGTTCACATAATAGATTTTGATATCGGATTCGGTGGCCAGTACGCCTCTTTCATGAGAGAATTAGCTGAAAAAGCGCAGTCTTGTAATAAAATGATGAACCCGACATCTCTTCGTATCACGGCTATAGTACCTGAAGAATACGTCCCCGAAACAAGACTGATCAAAGATATTCTTATTCTCTTCGCTCAAGATCTCAGAATCAGGTTCCAGATCGAGTTTGTGCTTGTCCGTACTTTCGAAATGTTATCTTTCAAAGCAGTTAAGTTCATGGACGGTGAAAGAATAGCCGTTGTTCTCTCTCCAACTATATTTCGGCGTCTAGGTACAACAAACAACGCTGTGGGGTTTGTCAATGATGTGCGACGACTTTCTCCAAGTGTGGTGGTATTCGTAGATAATGAAGGGTGGACAGAGTCTGGAGCAACGTTGTCTTTTAGAAGGAATTTCGTGAACTATCTTGAATATTACTCGATGGTGTTCGAATCCCTTGATGCAGCGATGGGTAGTGGTGAGTGGGCGAGGAAAATAGAAATGTATTTGCTGAAACCGAAGATAACTGGGGCGGTTGAGGGGGCATTGAGGCGCGTGGCACCATGGAGAGAGTTGTTTTCAGGGGCGGGAATGAGGCCGGTGCATCTGAGTCAGTTTGCAGATTTTCAGGCGGAGTGTTTGCTAGGGAAGGTGCAGGTGAGAGGGTTCCGAGTGGCTAAACGCCAAGCTGAGTTGGTGCTTTGCTGGCATCAGTGGGCCCTCGTTGCCACGTCGGTATGGAGGTGTTAGATAGGGGTAAAATGGGTACTTAGGTAATAGAGTACTTGGGAGCAAATGGGGTGGAAAGGAATTTAAATGTATTCCAACCAATTAATTTGTTTCGTGCGTGGTTTTTAGTTTCTTATTTTATGGCTGTTGACTGTTGTATTGCTAGAAAGAAGGTTGGATATGGATATTGCCCAAGTGTCTCTGTTTTTAGTTGAATTTTTTTTTTTTTGGGGATTAATGTAACGTCTCCTAAGTCCTAACCAAATGTATTTGGGGGAACTATCTATAAATATAAGGGAACTTCTCTAATTATTAAATCAAAATTCTTCAGTATTTTGTGCAATGGAAATAGCCATAGTGATGTAGCTTATAATTTTTTTTTATCATTGAAGCTTGAAGGTGTCTGATTAATTTGTGCATATCTCAATTAATCTTGAGATCTTAAAAGTTAATGATCGGATAAATTTTTAGAGTAACCATCCCTAATAACAATGGAAACTTAAAACCTAATATATCCAAAAATCTTGGACTCCCTGTTGACAGCAAAACTAAATATGTGACAGCAAAATCCAAATTTATTCTCTCACATTAATGTATGCAATGATGCCTTGTCTAAGTGTGATTTCGTTATAATTGCTGATTTATTATTGATAATTACAAAAAAAGAGACAGAGGCCATACAATCTAATCAGGCATCAAAATAATGTGATTTATCTTTTAAGTTAAATCATGACACAGATATTCTCCTTACTTTCTTCCCGTTAATGATTATCTGCTGGTATTATTCACAATTACACCCCCTGAAAGTATCCATAAATCCTTTGCCCCCAGAAAGTTCGGAATTACTATTTACGCCCCATACCTGGGTTATGAACCCAATACACCCCTGAAGGTATCTACGAAGAATTTTGCTCCGAGAAAGTTCGGATTTGCGACTAACACCCCCTACCGTCTATTTTTGACGTTAAAGATGTGATGGAAAACCAAGTTTGATTATTGTAACCCATGACTTATTGTAGCTTGACCATTTTACCCCTATAAAATTATCATTGATGAAAATCTTAGGATTTACCTCAAAGAGCAAAGTGATGTAGCTAACCATTCTGCAAAGTGCATTGACTATTTAGTGCCTGCCACGAAACTGTATACCGTAACAAAAAATGTTAGATTTAATTTATGTTTAAGCATATTTTAAAATCTCAATAAAAATGTATTTAAAATATTCTTTTAAAAATTACTCAATAAAAATTATGATAAGAAAATGTATTTTTTATAATATTATTTAATTTCTGTGGAAAAATATTTAAAGTTTACTATTATTTTTATTAAAATACTTTTATAGAATTTTAAATATTTTATATTTATAATTAAATATTTAATGTAATATAACAAATATTAATTTAAATATGGTAAGTTTAGTGATTTTAAATATCAAATATTTTACAGGTATTTGAAATATATTAAATTTATATTTTCAGTATTATTAAATATTAAAATTAATAATGAAAGATTGATTTAAGTATATTAATTTGATAATATTAAATATAAAATAGTTTTACAGAAATTTTCAAGGTAGTATGTTATTTTTCAAATTTTGTTTTTAGATTATATGATGTAAGGCATTATTAAAATAACGTTGTTGTGTTTAGCCAAGTGGTTAATAACTTAATATGTTTTGTTTAACTGATTATTGTGGTCTTGGTTCGAGTAAGCAGTGTAACATTTTAAGCAATGATAAATTGAACTTCAAAGTTACCCTTTCTTCCATCCATTTTAACGTCAAAAATAGACTGCAGGAGGAGTAAGTGACTATTTCAGAGCTTCTGGATGCTTTCGGGGATGTAATCGATGGCCATAAAAAAAATTTTGTAACCATATTAAAGTTCAAATAATATTGTTATACAAGGATTACTGTATAATTATAAAAATACTGTATGTAATTATTAAAAAAACTTAGGGAGCGTTTGATTGGGGGTTATGTGGGATTATTGGGTTAAGTCATCTTATATTACTTGACAACCAAACAATATTACTTGATTACCATGTTTGGTTGTCAAGTAATATAAGATTCTGGTAATGTTCAAATACCAATAGTGGTTACTGTTAGTAATATTAGAGGTAATCTAATTGCATCAATTTTCTTAGGTATTATAAGATTACTTTGGATATTTTTTTTTTTACAATTTTATCCCTTATTAATAAAATTTTAGGACAATAATGCCTTTATTTTTAAATTTATTTACATGAATCTTGCTTTTACCATTTCACCCAAATTAATTAATTTTTTGGATAAAATTACCTTTGAAATCAAAACAAATTTTAGCTTACCTAAGCCACCACCCCCATCCACCTGTTGTCGCCTGCCCCTAGCCAAACCACAGTCGGCCGCTGCAGGAAGTCGCAGGCAATCACTTGGAGTTGTCGGGAGTAGCCCTATCATCACCAAGAGGCTTCACTATGGCTATTTCGGGCCATATTGATGGCCGAAAAGGCCATATCAAGAGTAGATTTGGCCTGAAATGGCCAGATCTATTCTGCCCATTTTCGGCCAGATTGATGGGTCAGGCTATTAACAACTAGACCCTTGGCCTTTATCGGCCATATCTGAATGAGATATGGTTGTTAATGGCCATGGATCTGGTCGTTAGTAGCTAGATCTTGCCCATATCTCGGGCGATAAAGGCAAGAGTCTCGGCGCATAGCTCAGACCCATCAATCCGGCCAGATCGGCTCCTGATATGGCCTTTTTGGCAGAAACACGCCATATCGGGGCCTCCTGGTCATGGTGGGCTGCTCACTGCGAACTTCCCATAGTGGTTTGCGGATGGCGGCAAGCCGGCGACAAGGTGGTGGGGGTGAGTTTGTTATAAATTAAAGTTTTATATAAGTGGGGGTGTTTTAGCTAAATTTGAAATATTGGGGGTTAAAAATTATTTAAAAATTAATAATAAAAATAATATTATATTAATATTTAAAAAGAGGACAATTTAGTAATTTAAATAACATACCCTACTAATTTATTCCTCCTAAAAAAAAATATTAATATAACATACCTACCAATTTATTCTAACTAACCAAACACAATTTCTTAAAGATTCTTAGTAATCTTCAAGGTAATATAAGATTCCGGTAATCCAATATTTCTAGTAATCTAACATTCCGTGAACCAAACGCACGCTTATAACCATATTATCCGGTCCCGGTCAAGATTGATTAACAAAACTGAAAATATATTTTCAGGAGGGGTAATGGACAATCAACAATGGCATGGCAACATAATGTTAAATGTTACTACGTATAGTTCATTCTACTCTTTTATCATCAAACCATTCAGTGGTGGTTCACACCTAGCCTTCTTTTTTAGTTTTCTTATGACCGAGGGGGTGTCAGCTTGCGTGAACTTCAACTAATTTATGGGGCATATTAAATACCTTACAAACCTAAGCTTACATGTATCTCAACTAATTTATGGGCATATTGAATATCGTACAAACCAAAGCTCACATGCACCTCAACTAGTTTTCGAGGCTTATTGAATACCTTACAAACCAAATATTACAAGATAAGCTACAAATGTGGTTGGTGATCCCAAGATAGTTCAAACCACGAAGTGAAAAAGGGAGTAAATATTTTTGACCACCAGACTAATCCTTTGGAGTTATTCACACCTAGCCCTGCTCTAGTTCAGGTAAGCTTATGGGCTCCTACATATTGTACATTATGTCATTTTTTGATTGGTTCTAATTATTATGAAAACTTTGCAGATAAATCCATGTCAAATTCTATACTCGATAACCCTCATAATAAAAATTTTAAAGGCGTTACTGGTATGAAACCAAAATGTTGTTCCAAAATTTTTCAATGTTAAATATTAACCTTAAATACAAACAAAATACCGTAATTCAATTAATGAAACAATTAAAACTCATACGTCATACGACAACATGGAAATAACAAAAGAACTAAATTTTAAGCGCTACGACGCCGTTTGTTTTGAAATCCAATATATAATAGTTAGTTAATTAATTTTAGAATCATAAACACAGTAAAGGCGCTATTCAAATGGACGTTCTCGGACTCGGATCCACCCTAACGAAGGAGGTGACTTTTCGGTTTCTTATTCTTCCTCTTCGCTGCAAAATTTCGTTAATCGTTAGTCTAATTATACAAATATATTGAGATCACGCTACAAGTTTTTATGTATTATTTAAATTTCGATGCCATTTGATGTAGGTGGGGTTACGATTGCTCCTTTGCCCATTCGATTCTAACGTTGTAATTCGAACAGCGTGGTAAGTTTTCGTTAACTTATTCTTAACTCTTTTGGATTAATTAATTTCTTTTCTTGTTTTTAGGAGTCATTCTATTTTGTTTGTTTCTGGGAATGTTGATGATTGTTAATTAATTATGGTATTGACTGTGGTTTTAATACTTGTTTGCTTTTTCAGCTGTTCTGTGGGTATTGTTTTACCAGTATATTCAACATTCAAGGCAATTGAAAGGAAAGATCAAGATGATCAACAAAAGTGGCTCATATATTGGGCAGGTCAGAAGTTTCTGTGTGTTATTATTTCAATTACTATGTTATTTGAGTTTTTCTTGGTTGATATCCATAATTTTTTAATTGTGAATTTTTTTTCTTGTTTGATGCAGTAAATTTTCTGCACTTTTGTGTCCTATGAAGGCGTTCTTTATTGTTAATACTTGTGCAGGCCATATTTCTTGTAATGTTTTGTCATTCTTATGAGCTCATATCTCTGTTATTAATATTAGAGGGAATGTATTTTTGGTTTTGCATAGATCTTGCAACGTGATAAATGGCTCATTTATTCATGATGATCTCTGAATAGTGCTTTTGGGGAGGCCCTCATTTCCTACTTACATATGAGGAAGATCAAGGACCCTTTTAGTTGAATGGCTATAATAATCTGTTAGTCACATTTCATGAAGTGGAATGTTGAAATGTGTAGAATTTGACCATAGCATAAAGCAGAAAGGCTAAAATCAAAATGAGCTACTCATTTCTGTTTACTGAACAGACACTGCAGTAAAGTAGGCTATTCTGGATTCAATTTGCTGGAGAGGATTAAATTATAAATTCAGAGTGCTTGTTAAATTAGGCCTGCTTTAAGATTGAAATGATTATGAAGGCACAAAATTATTTAGGAGACAAACTATTGTTTAAGAGTGTTGCAGAAACAAATTTACAGAACCAATTTGGAATTATACAAAGGTAGCATTGTCATGTGATAGTTGATGTGTAGAATCTACAAGTTCTGACCATTATGCTTTGATTGTGTTCATCTTCTTGCTCCTTAGTCTCAAATCATATTTGTTAATCTCATGCAAGTGTCTCCAGATTAATAAATAAGGAATGTAGCAGAATACGTTGTGGACCTATTGTCAGCATTATGGCCTTAACTGAACTTTCTAAACAGTTTCTCATGTGATTTGATTGATAGCATTAACTTATAATTTCTATTTGATATTAAATCATTGCATGTAGTTTATCTTTGTGGTCTGAGGTACAGGGCATATTTTAATTACGTGAATGGCATTGTTGTTCTTTCATAATACATATCCTTCTCACCATTGCAGCCTATGGATCTTTCAGCATTGTGGAAGTGTTTTCAGACAAGCTTCTTTTTTGGTAAAGTTTTGAACCCTATCACCTTTTCTTTTACTTATGTTACAGTCAATGTAATTTTGAAAAGTTATCTAAGAAATCTATGCTTCGGTATTTGTATCGATGATTCATATCTATGTTACCTTGATTTTACTGTTGCAGGTTTCCCATGTACTATCACCTTAAATTTGCGTTTCTTGTTTGGCTTCAACTTCCATCTGCTGAAGTAAGTTATATATTTAGAATAAACTCAAATGGGGTAGAAAAATTTCTAATGACACCTTTGTATTTATAAAATCTATTTGTGCCCTTTGATAATATGCCCTCATTCTACTTTTGTTTGTTAGAATTTTCTTCCAGCACCTATGCTTAAGCATCCCCTGATAGCTGAATAAGTTGTATGGTTAATTTTTGGGTAATTTTTAATGAGAGAAAATTGTTTGCTTTTCTTCAGGGAGCAACACAACTGTACAGGAACCATCTACGTCCATTCTTGTTAAGGCATCAAGCCAGAATCGATCAACTTGTGGGCTTCGCATATCATCAAATGGTATGTGGTGTTTTGCCATTTTCAATGTGGAGGGTTGAATACCATTTTGTTGATTTCAATAGTGTTCACTTAATTGTCAGGAAAATATAGGAAATGAAAATATTTTGAACAGCTAATATGATTTTCTCGGCCACAAATTGGGTAGCTGCTGATAGAGAAGAATCTAGACAGGCTTAGAAGCTGGAATGAAGCTTAACATTCTATTAATGAAACAACCAGTGTTTTAAAACCCAACTCGAGGTGAAACCCGGCAAAGTGGCCAGGTCTCAGGTTGATTGGTTTAACTAGTTTGACTGGCGGGTCAAATCGGTGTTCCAAAGATTTGAAATCCAACAAAAACACTCCTGAAAATTACATATAAACCCCAACAGATTTGAAATCTTGCAAAAACACCCCTCCAAACACCACCATCGGTGTCGACAAATAGGGCCTGTTTCCGGCAACGACAACACTTCCCATCACCACGAAAACACTCCCCTTAGCCTCTTGACCAGAACCCATCTCACCCTTCCCCCGTGTGCCTCTCCAATCACCAGCAACATTGACCTTTTTCTGGTTACTTAGTTTTGCGATTTCTGGTCGATTCACTCACCGGATCACCTCCATCGCCACCATTCCACTCACTGGCCCTTCCTCTTCAAAACTGCTAACATCCCAGCCTTCAATTGTTCATAGATCAATATCCTAATTTCTGGGGTTTTCATATAACTTGACTTGGTGAAGGCCTTGGGTCCCTGTTGAACCAGTTCAACTGGCTGGGCAAGGCCGGGTTTTAAAACACTAGAAACAACCAATTTATACAGAGAGTTTCCTTGAATTAAGGCAAGAACATGGGAAGCAAAATAATTGCTCCTCTAAATAACAGATCTAACAGTTATAACTAACAAAATGTCTCTTATAAACTGACTCCTCTGAACAAACTTAAGTCAGACTGTGGATTCAATTGACTTTCTTCTGTAAGCTTAACGGCCCCCCTCAAGCTTAGCTGCGGAGCAGTTGTAAGCTTGATCTGCTTTCCCTTTGTGGAGCTCTTGTTCATAAAACAAACTTTGTAACCAAGCCACTTCTGTTATTGTATGTGCCAATGCTTTGTATTCGCACCAGTTGAAGAAAGTGCAACCACTCTTAGAGCTCCATTTTGTGAGGTTAGGACCTAGAATACACAATATCCGCTTGCAGATTTTTGTATATTGCAGACTGCTTGCCCAACCAGCAGCAAAATATCACTCAACTTTGCTGCTGCTTTAAACTTCAGACCATGAGAAATTGAACCTCCTAAGAGCCCTTTTACAGGCCTACCAGTGCAGCTCAGTAGGAGCTTTGCAGAACTTGGCTCATTAGATGAAAATGATATATTAGTCCTTGTTACTGAAGGGCTCTTGCTGTGCTCATTTTCATTGAAGGTTTATCAAATAAAAGGATTATCTTCAAAAACAAGGCACTATGTTGTATAATTTGGGTCCACTTTGGATATTCCTGCATGGGCATGCATTGCATTCTCAGATGAAATTAGATTATTTTGCTCAAATTTGCAGGCTAGAATTTTCAGCTCGCGCCAAGCAGAATTTCAATTTGCAAAGACTGTACTCATGAAAATTATTGGCACAGGTGAGGATTAACCTGCTTTTTTAGTGCTTGCTGGTCTGTTATTCTCACTAATTCCCCATCCTTTGCAGACTAAATTATTTTAATTTTAATTTTTTAAATTTTTATCAGCGGGCCTAATATTTAGGGGCACGGGTCAGCAAGGCCACAATGAAATTGAAGGTCCTCCGAGTCCAATCTCGGATACACAGTCGGATCATGAGGATTGACAATTGTCATTAATGTTTTGTAACCTTCTTTTACTCTAGTTGAGTTTAGTGTTTGTATTTCCTTTTGATAATCTACCCGTTGTTGAAGCATGTAGCACCTAAGATGCGGCGTGCTTGCTGATATAGGTTTCATATTTCACACAACAAATGTTTTAGTGCATTACCTGTGTAAAGAATGTTTGTCTACCAGATTTACTTGGCAAATGAATTAGCCAAATCAGTTACTCTTTTGAGGGTTTTGACTGATTACTCATAAGCAAGCACTAAAGGTAGTATGCGATTAAACTTAGCAGCAAGTCAATCGTTTAAGTATGAACTAAATCAAGCTACTCCATCTCTGTCAACTCCATTTGCCCCCATTGTCAGTCCCTGGCCAAATAAAAAAATGTGCAGAGACTCATTGCAACCCAATGAGTGGAATTAATCTTCAATTACTGTCGAAGTCGTTTAATAAACAATACCGTTACAAAGGTGGGGTTATGGGTATATATTAGTAAGAAAAATAAGTAGCTATGCTCAATATCAATAAAGCCAAGTTCACAAATTCCCAGAGATCCAGAAATTTCTGGTCCGAGCTTCCAGTTATACTTTGTAGGTGTTTTTCCTTTACTATTTAACTATTTCCATCATCAGGGCGTCGGAGGAACCGAAGTGGGTTTGCTCTGTTCAAGGTTAGCTACTGCCTCTGGTCCGCATATTTGAGTCAATTCCTCCTGTTATAGTAGAAGAAGCAAATCATAATATTTGTTAATGAGATACGCTAAGTTTCAGACTGGATGAGGTGAACATTTGCACTGAATTAAGTCCAACATAAATAAACAATTAGTAAGAAGCAAAAGACCAAGCCGTTACAGATTGGCAAGAGGTGGGCAGGATCTGTCAAACCTTAATAGAAGTATTTTCGGCTGTAAGCTTCTCGCATTCTTCAGAAAGCCTCTGCAGCTCGTCCCTAAGGTTACGGTTCTCAGTGGTCAATGTCTCCACCCTCGCTTGTAGCTCTTCACATTCCGCCTGGTTGTAATGGCAGATGATGATAACTTGGTGGACCATATTTTTGGGCTCAAACGAAAGACAAAAGGAGAGAGTACCACCATACCTGCTTTCGTAATCTTGACCTTCTGGCTGACTCCCTATTAGATTGCTTCCGTTTCTGTCTTTTCAGTTCACGTTCATCCTACAGGGAATATAGAGTGAGTTCAGTGAAAAAAAAAAGTTGTAGGACCATCACAAGCGAATAAATTCTCTACTCAAAAACAAAACTTGAACAATGCATCAAGTAAAAAAATAGACTCAGATTAGAAGAAAAAAAATCAGATGAAGCCAAACTTCAATTGGGAGAAAGCAATAAAAAGCGGATAAAGTCTGTGACTAGATGCACTAAGGGGCAGCATTAACACATTTTCCCTCTAATTGTAAGAGATGAGTTGAATAAATCATAAATAACTCAAAATAGGAAAGGAGTACATGCACATAAGAAATTTAAACAACTGCCTGCAAGACTCATACTTGAATCCATTGGTCAGGCATTACGCCTTCACGTCCGATCATTGCTGCAGGAGCAACAACTGCAGATGGAGTCCCTGAAGGCCTCATTTTTGCAGCTCCAGCCGCAGCAGGGGATGCATTCCACAAGTCCATTCCAATATTAAGATTAGTTGCCGGCATAGACGCCACAGGCTTCCCAGCCACTGGAAGCTTGAACTGCCTCACCAGTGCTACTCTGTGCATTAGCTATTAAAAGAGTCACTATAGTTAGAAAATTTTAACAGCAAATAGCACACATGCAGGAACCGTAAGGATGAAAACGTACCATCTGCAAGCATCTGGTCAAAGGTTCCCTTTTTACCCACAGCGAACTCCTAAAGAAAGAAAAATTAGGTGTCTAAATGGTCTAAGAACTTAAAATCATACTGTTAACTTTGCTATTTATCAGGCTAGGTTGGTTTTTTCTTTTTTTAAAGGGGAGAAGGCATATTACAAAAAACTTATGTGGAAATTGAAATTGCAACCAGTTTCCCAGAAGGGTTGGTATTTTCTTTTTTTAAAGGGGAGAAGGCATATTAGAAAAAACTTATGTGGAAATTGAAATTCCAACCAGTTTCCCAGAAGGGGCTGCAAGGGAATGAGTGAGTTTGTTTAGCTTTTCCAATTAAATGATATACCACACCAGCAATAACAACAGGGATACCAGGTATGTAAACAGATACCTGCTGATTTGCGTTTTCATCACTTGCATCTGATGAACCCTCACTACCACTTTCAGCACTGAATACAAGAAACTCTACAATCATCAGCAACATAGAATGCAAATGTCGGGAAGATTTTAAATCATTATATGAACATATTGAATAAATTTTTGCAAGAATGATATACACCTTTGGGAGCCAGCATCATTCCCAGAACCTGAAGCTGCCTTGGCAATCTCTCCAACCTTGCCTCCTGAAGTTCCCTTGGATTTTTTATTTGAAGTACGGTCCTTCCCTTCAGCTCCTTTTCCTTCCAGCTCAACATTTGTTGGTGCCGAGCTTGGAGTCTACAAGAGCAAAACGGAAACAAAATGATGAAATTACACTGACTCGGCCATATTAGGATGGCACTACTGATAAAAGGAACCTGGAATTGAAAAAGGGATCTGGACACACTGGACAATTTACAAATGATTAACACTTAACATAGTTATTTTTACCGTAGCCATAGTAGGATGGGCATAGACTCCCCCAGGAGGATATATAGCTGGGTAAGGAACTGGGGTCCCATATGGTGGCATTAAAGGATGCTGAAAGATTTTAGAAGAAAATAAATAAAAATGTATTTCCGACTGTTAGATAGAGAGACATACTATTGCAATGATGCATGAACACACCTCAATAACTCAAAAAAATGAGGTATTCACCTGGCTTCCCCACAGATAGGGGTGAGGAGTTGGAGAAGCAACAGTTGAAGCGAAAAAAGGAGGTGGTGCAGCCCCAGCTCCATAAAAAGCCTATACAAGGAGCTTAACAGTAAGCTCCTAAGATTACTAATTCATGCATAATATTTTTCTAGATATTCTACAAACAAAATCATAGCAACATATTTATATACAACATAAACCTGCATAGAGTTTGACCAATCATGGTATGCCGGTGTAGCTGGAATTTCCTGTAAAAACAGAAAAAATTAGTGAACTGAATGGAAGGGAAATACAGAGAGACAGAGAAAGACAGACCTGAGTTGAAGAAGCTGGTTTAGAAGGCTTGGCAGGTGTGTTCTCCTCCCCAGTTCCCATTCAGATGAATTCAATAAACCCAATTAATTTAAAGACTTTTTTTATCTGAATTGTATCCTTGGTAAAATTTATGAAGCATCTGAAAACATCATACAAAAAACTAAAAACATCAGAAATGAAAAGCTTCTGTTATAAAATTGCCAGCCATTATTGTTTATTGTCTATAAATAAGCAAAGCAATAATTTTACCATTTGATATAGATAAAAGGTTGGAAGAGAAGCTTCCTCCATATTACCAACACTACTATCGTCCACAATATCAGTTCATTTGAGTTCCTCATCAGAAGCAAAAAGATAGCAAAAATTTCAAATACCCGAGGACTACCAAATATTAGACAAGCTTGAACTGAGACTATAATTCTTTCATCTTCAAACTGATTTATCAGAAATTAAAGGACCAATCATCACTGAAAACCTCAGATAATAGAGTACCGTGACCTTGTATCTAAACTTCATAGGGATTCAAGAATGATATGATAATCCTAAAGTATTTCTATTTTCTGCTCCATGTCAATTTGCCATGGGCTCCTCAATCCTGCCTCCTTAACCCTGAGAAAACTACAATTAAATTTGCAGACTACATATTGCTCCAAGAGACCCATCCCCCCGATTATGTAGCTGAATGTCAAATCCTTTATCTGAATGATTGAATCCGTAAGTTTAATATGACAATCTATTTACAGACAAGAGTACTGAGATTCTGAGCAGAACTTAAAAAGGCAAGAAAAATTCTTGAGATATTTAATCCGGTTAATGCCTTTTTTGCAATAAATAATGACTATTCAGATATGTGACAGGCTGTAGTTGATAAAACTCCCTTATCTTGGTCACATTAGATAAGGTAAAAAGTTCTTTCTACACCAATTCTACTAGCTACTGGATCCTACTACAATGAGTGCCAGCAGCATTAAATAAGGTGCTCATATCCTACTCAAGTGAACATACCCAACTATATCAATAGAACTTATGCATTTACACATTTATAGAAGGGGCTTTGTGCACCATAACAACTTAATCACAAAAGTTAATTCCTCTTTCACCTATGATCACCATTTTATACAAAGAAAGACAAGGTGGAGTCGAGCTTTTGGAGTAAATATTATAATACTGAAGATGACGATTTCAGAATATTGTTTTGCAGAGTACGCTACAAGAAGATATGAGAATTATCAAAATTTAATTTACTGACAACAGGTTAAGAAAAAAAAGTGATGAAAATATAGCAATATCTCACACCCAAAGTCACTAAAATAAATGAAGAGCCCAAATAAAATCAAATACCAACAAGAAAAGACACCAAAATCTTCTTTATAAAAACTTCCTTCTCTCATTACATTTCACTTTATTCGTGTATATAACTTTCTGCTACAGGATGGAATAAAAAAAGTTGAAACATATAAGTCGCCATATTGATGGAACAACTAGGGAAAGACAACAAAATTTCACACGAGAGAGGCTATTCATGTTATTGTATCAAATTGTATTTGCTGTGTTTAACATTCATGTAGTAAAGCATCATTTGTTCATGTAATATAACAATTTAGATGCCATCAACTGCTTCCTCCGTCAAGTTCCCCAAAAAAGAAAACACTAATATTAAATTTCCAATTCTGCTACCCTCATTAAAAGTATAATTACAAAACCACGAAAGAACCATCTAGATATAAACAAACGAATCAACTAATGCATATCTGCAAATTCTTTCCAAATAAATCCACACCTATTGGTGCATGTTCTGTCTTCAGTTTCCAACAAGCTAGCTTAAGGTTGAACAATTGCTAAGTTACCAAAAGAAAAGCCAACATAAAATCATTTACCTCATATTGGATATTCCAGTTATGAAGCAATAATAAGTACTCACAGTATTAATTAAACCACAACGCAACATTACAACTCA
Source organism: Pistacia atlantica (assembly GCA_026229545.1). NCBI lineage: Eukaryota > Viridiplantae > Streptophyta > Magnoliopsida > Sapindales > Anacardiaceae > Pistacia > Pistacia atlantica. The sequence goes on along the minus strand of CM047901.1, from coordinate 24,467,073 downwards.
ACACCATATTTGAAGATTCACAGCTAATCACTCAAGCTAACTAACAACTCGTTACAAATTGAAGACATATCAATTTAATAAACCATTCAAGACACAAATAGCCAAACTACTAAAACAAGAGAAAACGCATCGAGAAATAGAAGCTCAAAAACCAAATCACATCAGAACAACTCAATAAATTACTACACCCAAAGAGCAGGTTCTTATGACATGCAAGAACAAATTCAATTGTTTGATGGAAACAACAACGGGAAACTCATCAAAGATCCTGAACTAACCCGTGGAGTGTAGATACTAGTTCAAGCATCACTCAACAAATACTATAATTATTACTATTTCGAAAAACGAGAGAGAAAGACAGAGGAAAGACCTGCTTTCATGGCCTGTGAAGCGAATGATGTGGAAAGTCCAAGTGTCTTACTTATATTAAGTAAGAAAGAGAAAGATAAAAAGGGAACAGGAAAGAAAAAAGATTCCAAGACAATCAATCAATCCCTTAAGGAAGACGGTAAAATTCAGGTTCAGAAAGATCAACGGTTGAGCGCTGTGGGTAAAGAAAAATCTGCAAGTACGAAGACAGAAGCAAATCCCAGTTGCGTTGCGTTGGCGTTGTCTTAAACTTAAACAGAGTGAAATTGTTGATCTGGTGTGGCGGTGTCCTATAGGAGGAGGTGGAGTGGAGCTGGAGTTGAGGTGGTGGTGAGGGGAAAGGGTTAGGGTTTCGCGGGTGACACGTGCGAGAATGAGGATTCCAGCTGTCCACGTTTTACTGGATTAGGTTTGACATTGCATCAAATTGTATGACTCATCAATTTAGCATTCTATTTGGATAATCTTTTTTTTTTTTTTACCAACTCCATGTCTGTACCTCTCCTAACCAACTTCTCTGTCTTTATCCTCCGGTTCTTCCTCTCCGGTTTTTACTCCCTTTCTCATCTTTGCTTGCCACCTCACGTCCTCATTTAAATTCACTGCTTCGTTAGTTTGTACTTTGTACGGTCTGTTAAAGTTTTTGTTTTTTAGATGAATATCAATAAACTCCTTGTGAATTTGAGTATACATAAAACCCCTTAGGTTTAGTAAATACTAACAAACTTTCCCTGTTACTATATGTCTTGATATTAATTTCATTAAGATGTCCTGAGTAGAGAATTATTCTTAATATTTTATTCAAAATTTTGGGAAAATATTGAAAAATTTTAATGTTGGCAAACTAATCTATCTCAAATGACATTAAAAAGAAGGTTCGATATAGATCAAAAAAGTGTAGATTTAAAGGAAAGACATTTGTACGGGCAAACTATGTTATATATATATATATATTTGTGATTATGAAACCATACATCCAATCAAATCCACCCACTCTCCTTACCACTAAATAAGCTTAAGGATGATTTATGAAATGGGTGTTTGTCATTTTCATCATTAATTGTCTCCTAACCTACATCTATATATCTTTTTTCTTTTCACTCTTATTGTGATATATACAACTCCACTTTGATTTAAACATAAAAACGTGCCATTTATAAATTACTGAAAATTGAACATCATCTTTTTTAAATACATGATTCAACCTAAAATATATATTTCAGCAACATCCTTTTAATTTAATTTAATTTTAATTATTATGTCTAATAACGAAAGTTTTTTTCTTTTTTTCTTTTTTGGTGACCTAGGGTGTTTGAGCCAGCTTGTATGTACTTTAACTAATCCTCAAAGACCTTTGAAATTGACAATCAGATAAATTCCCTCAGTGATCACCCCTATTAGCAATTCAGGTAGATCGAACTCAGGACTTCGAGTAATACACCCAAGAGTCCTAGTTGATCCCTGAATTGCTAATCTTTATTAGAATTTAGTGAATTTGTTTATATATTTGAAGTTGATTGTGTAGATGTTGGATGTTAATCACTTGCTAGAAATGTGATTTGTTTTGTAAAGGAAGAAGAGTATGATTTGAGTGCTAGTGTTGTTAAATCAGATGGTAAAGAAAGCATGTTGGATGACATGTTGTCCAATAACGTTAGATGTGATAGGCGAGCATTTACCTTTTTTTTTTTTTAATTATCATATATGATGCATTTTGACATTTGAGCAAGGGGAAAAAAATCAATGGGTAGTGAGAATCCAGTCATCAACCAGAAAGGCCTCGTGTAAATTCAATCCCTTATCATTTCATGCAAAACAAAAGGGTTATTATAACAATTACGGGATGGTTTGATGGTGAAAGAGTAAAATGAGGTTTTCTAAAGCTCTTAAATTTGAGTTCCCAAGGTGATAATAAGGGTGATCACTGAAAGGCTTATTCGGTCGTCAACTTTAGGATACTATGAGACTAGTTAAAGTATGCGCAAATTGATTTGGATACTCTCAATCATAAAAAAAAAAAAAAAAAAAAAAAAAAGGGATATTATCGATTTTTTTATTCTCTGTTGTTTGTTGTCATAACTCTAAATTTACAAGTTCACTATCAAACCTAATCATCGTTATTCAATTTTTCAAATACTGAGCTAAAATTGGAAATTGAATGAAAAGCGATCATATTAAATAAATAGCAAAACTCAAAATTATATATAAAAATAAAATACGTCAAAAATATTTAAATAAGATAAAAGGATTTTTATATCTTTTTATCAAATTGTGTGTAAATTAACTTCAGAATGTGTAAATTAAGTGTTGCTCACACTGATCTTAATGGACTAAAATCAGTGCCGACAGGTCGTGCACTATTTAGGATGATGATTTAAGCAAAAACTAAACGGTATTAAAACCAGATTACAGAAAAATTATTTATTTATCTTATTAGTTTAAAATCAAAATAATATTGATACTCAAGCAATCACATTATTTGGGATACAAAATTGGGATCCTAAGTATGTATATTTAGTATCAATGGAAATTTAGAAAATAAGCATGAAAATTTCAATCCCCAAATAAAAGTATTTAAGCATTGACATAACAAAGTAAAAGAGAAACATTCATCTTACATCTTTGTAAAGTATGAGAATTTTAAACCGCCACTGGATGGTCGAGCAAATAATTCTATGACTCGGTTAAGGGTGTATTACTCAAGCCATCGAATTTGATCCACCCGAGTTGTTAATAGGTGGCTACTGAGAAGATTTACCTGACAGTCAATTTTAGGACTCCGAGAGATTAAATGAGGTGCATACAAACTGAGCCAGACACCCCTGATCACAAAAAAAAAGGAATACAATTTTATGATGTCATCATTTCTCTATCTATTATTGGTTTGAATGTTAGTATATATTTAGATGTTAAATTTATTTATTTTTTTATTCAATAACTTAATAATAAAACAAAAAAAAGTTCTAAAAAGTTATTACTGAATCAAAGTTTATTAAAAAATATCAATAGAAAAATAAAAGATAAGATAAAACAGAAATTAATTTATTGATATTTGATAACTGGATACCTGTAGAAATTCTTATTCCCACTTGGGATCAATTCGGGACAGGGATCCCATTTTTATTTGTGGATCATACGTCGATCCTCGCTTTTATCCTTTCAGATTCTCATCGTTAACTATTAATAATACTTTTATAGTACCTCATTTTAATTATTGTTAAATTACGTTTATTATCCGTTGAACTAAAAATAATAATAATTGGATTAAAAGATATATTATCAGAATAATCTTCTAAGATCCCGACACCTTAATAATACTATAGTTATTTCGAATCAGCAAAATAATTATGTTGTAAAATGATGATTTTACTTTTATTTTTTCCTGTAAAATTTTTAATTATTTTATTCTTTAAATTATGCCTTGTTTTATTGATTGTAGTATAAGGTTATTTATGGTATTATGAAGATGAATTTTAATACAATGAGAACAATGGGTGTGGAAAGGAATTTTTTTTAGGTAACAAAAGCCACAAATAAATAAATAATAAATAGTTAAATCATTAAATAACAAAAACACTTTACTGCATGACATGGACGGTGGACAGTGTATGGATCCAATGTGAATCTTACTAAAATATCCTTGTCAACTTTATATCTTGAGTTCTTTTAACTTGTTCGAAAGGAAATGGTATCGAAAGTATATTAATTATGAACACGTATACATCTATAATAAAGTAAAGAATATGAATATATGATCTTAAGAATGACTCAGCATTCCACTTGTTCACCTGGAAATGCAGTGACCAAAACACCTCAGAAATTTGGGTAAATAACAGTTTCGTTTCTCAGGCTTCTTGTTTTCAGCGGCAGTATAATCTTGGTTCAACTTATATTCCGCTTCTTCTATCTGAATTACCTTTGAAATAGGAGGGATGTTGTCGACCTCAGTTGAACGAATTTTACTGAGGTAGTTTGTAAGAAAGACTCTGATTTCTTTAAATTCTGGCCGAGCTTTTGGATCCAGTGCCCAACAAGATTTCAATAGAGGGACAATATCCTCTGGAAGATCCTCCACGCTAGGCCTTATATTCTGAAAGAATGACTCGTGTTACTCAAATTAATGTTAAAGAGATTATAAAAGAGGATAATCCTCTCATTTAACAGTGGTAAAGAGTCAGGTTCACCTCAAATTATCACTTATAGATTTCAGGGAAAATTTTGTATAACTATGTGTAGAAAACAATTTCTGGAAGAAAGGAAACTTTAGTCTTAAAAATTGGGCTGAAATCTTGCAAGTTTTTGGTGATTAAAGTTGGAAAGTTACGGACATACTTTAGCAGCGGCATACGCTACTGACATGCTTTCTTTCCCCTTGAAGGGAACTGTATTTGTGAGTAACTCCCACAGAACCATTGCGAAGCTATATACATCCACCTTGTGGTCATAATGTTTCTTCACTCCGATTGGAATAGGGTCTTGGCTGAATATCTAATTCAGACGAGAAAAAGAATTAGATTTAACAGAATGATCTGTGATCGTACTTAGTAATGATACCAAAAAACAAAAGACAAATTACCTCTGGAGCCATCCATCTATAAGTACCAGCTTCACAAGTCATCTCATCCATAACTTCCTCCCTAGCCAACCCAAAGTCACCCACCTTAATATGCTTTTTATCTTCTGTCAGGAGTATATTACCTGAGACAAACGGGGTGAATCTTTGAGAAGTAGAATCCTGAAGAAGTCTCAAGTCTCAACCATTTCAACTATTGGTGAGGGATAAAAAATATTTGAGCTATTCATGCATGTAGGAAGTAAAAGAAATAATGACTAGGTTCTCAAGTATTTGGAAAACGAAAAAAAAAAAAAAATCATTAACGGGAGGAGATAAGGTCCAAATGAAAACAGAGCTCCAGACTCTACTGATCAGCTGCTCAACAAATGAACTGAAATCTATAACAAAAGAGAATTGGTTACTTGGCTTCAGATCACGATGAATAATGCCATTAGCATGCAAGTATTCCATAGCTCGAGAAATCTCCAATGCAAAACTTATCGAGAGCTTCAGATCAAGACATTGCGGGCGAACACTCCATAGGTACTTTTGAAGATTACCACCCCCCATAAATTCAGTAATTAACATCATGGTTGGTTCAATACAGGCACCAACAAACTGCATTAGCAAATAAATAAACTGAATTAGTGATGCTGTTAACTGATGATCTACTAGAAAACAAAAAATCGCAGGGACATCATTATGTGTACAGAAAAATTATTTTGTGAAACCAAAATATCTAACAGTCAACAAAACTTTTTGAAGTTAAAGATGCAGATAAATAAGTTCAGTTAATTGAAGGCCTAATTTGAAGACATAATGCAGATAAAAGAATGTTGTCCTCCAGGAGCCAATTGTCTTCTACTTTGAAAAAATAATTGATTTGCGACAGATTCATTATGCCAGAGGATATATCTTCCATAAATGAAGAATTATCTGTGAACTAATAAAATAATCAGTATCATGTGTACATCAAGGCAATCCTCAGACACCCTATAGTTCATTTGGGAAGCCATTTATGCGGTATTTTTAAACGTAGGATTATACAAACAAGAGTATGGTATCTGTTAGGTGAGTAGTTAGAAGTTCAATCTCGCCTCAATATGATTAGGGAAATAGGTATTCCTTGAAAGTCAAAATGGAAACTAAATATATTACTGATGAATGTGTAACTTCTGTACCTAAATCTTGTCTGATAACTAGAGGTACAAGCTATGAACAAGGTTCAAGAATTATGGATAACATATGCATATAAAGGAAAAAGTGTACAGTAGCTGATTCATTTAAATATCTAAATCGGTAATGATAATGATTGAAGATAATTTGGAGGAAGGATTCATGGTGGCATATTTTTTGCATTATACATGCTACTATGCAGTCTTGACCATCCGAAGCACTTCGTTTCAATTGTCTAAGAAGGGCATATCTACAGTTGTTTGAAAGATTATGCATATGCAAAGAAAGTATTAATAATGATAAATACTAATCGTAATCCTGAAAAAGATTGCTTGATAACGCATTCAAATCCTCAAATGTTAAGGTAAAAGAGTACTCTTACAAAATGTAGATCATCTGTTGTTTATACTGGTATGCATATAACAGGAAAAAGTCAGTTGTTACCTTAGAACAGAAAGTTATAAAGAAGTTTAAGTTGTTTCTTCGCCATTCTATCTGGTTTGCAACATATTTGAAAGAGGATAAAAGAGAAAAACTAAATCACATGTGTGTAAATATACTTATATATAATAGGAAATAAAGAAGAATACCTTCAAAATATTTCCATGATTTGTCCTTGATAGCAGGGTGACCTCCCTCTGAAATTTCAGTTTATATTTACGATTGAGAGCAGGTGTCTTATGCAACTGTAATATTTTCACGGCAACAGGCTTGGATTCATAACTAACATTATATATGATCCAGTAAGCATTAGCATTAAAAAATCAGGATGTGACATTTTAGATTATGACAGAAATAGATTACAAGACTTAAAGATGTTTATAGAGCACATACAATAAATATATACCTAATTGACATTCAGTCAAAGGCTGGTAAATTAGCACTTTGTATAAAAAATTACTGGGTTCAACTTCAACACATGTTTTAGAAGAAAAAAATTAATACTACTCATGTTCTCCTATATGCAAAATCTTATTTCTGCTTCAATACACTTCAAAGATTCCCCCATAACAATTTCTCCAGTCTGTTGATGCATTTACCTTGGAGAAAATTCCTAATTAGACTTTTTCACTGTGATTTATATGCAAAAGCTCTGATTTTTCAATTTAAATGATCAGTTTAAAACTGCAAAATCTGTTGTCAAAAGAATACCATATTATTCTAGCTCCATAAGTGGAATGAGAGATTAAATCGGCAGGTAACTTAATATATCGGAATATTACCAAAAAAAATTAGGCAAGCATTGCCGGTTGGTGATCCATCATATCAAACTTGAACCTCCCAGATGAAATTCTACAATCATCTTAATGCCACGACATAAAACCCAAAATACTAAACATCCGCATGGAACTCCAATCGACCAGCTAATGTAATTAAAACCTCAAAGTTCCTCCCATAATGTAACACTAATCTATATACATATGTTTGATAAAATATGTATATAGATTAGGTGACACATCATCATTATTATAATACATCTCTAGAAACAGACAGTTTAATAGAAGTTCGAAACAGATAAAATTTACAAAAGCTAGAATAAGCAACAGAACAACCATTTCTCTGCATTTTATCCTTGGTGAATCAACCTCAAATTCCTTTTCTACTCAAAATAAAAGAAATTGCACATGGACTGACTTTCCCACTAAGCAAAGAAGATCAAATTTGAAGATAGCATTGTTCAGTTACTCAATGATGAAAAAATAAAAACCTAAACTAGTTGCACTAATATCGCAAATTAACATCTCAAAGAGCCAAACACCAACCCAATTGAACTCATTATACATCCTTATCCCTCAAAGAGTTTTGTCATTACAGGAAAAAAACACCAAAATTCCACTACCAAAGTAAGTCCTAAGTCAAAAGAAAATAATAAACACAACAGTCAAGAACACAGGATAAGAGGACAAGAAAATTCAAGAACATGCAGTCATGCACACAATGTAAATATTTATCAAACGCATGAAGAAAAAAAGAAGCAGCAAAACCTACATGCCTTGGTGAACGATCGAATAAGACCCTTCACCGGTCACTTTGCCAAGCAAAACATGTCGGGGATCAACCAACAAAGAATTATGAATATTGAAAATAAAATCATCTTCTTCTTCTTCAGCATCCAACGTTGTTGTGAGTGGAAGGAAAGTTGTGGTATTGCTCATGTTTGAACCGCAGTAAGACAAAGAGAGATGAGACAACTCTCTGTCTTTGCTCACAAAACTTTCCATAATTTTGACAGCTTTGTAATCAGGGGTGCAAGGGAACAGAGAATGTAACAAATAGAAGAAATGAGGAATTTAAAAAGAGAGGGAAGTTTTGGAAAGTTAATTATCTAAATTATATGTACTTATTTAGAAAAATATTCATTAATTACATTAATAAATGATTAATTAAGTTTGTTTGTGGTAAGGTGACTATCCCGTTTAAAAGTGAGTTTATGCGTAATATTGGGGTTAATAAGGGTAAATGAGAACCCAAGGGACTGACCTAACGGTTAAGGAGATTTGTTCCCTTCTTTGAGTTTTTGGGTTCAAACCTTAAGATTACATTACAATAACATTATAACTTATCGGGTTCTTTGGGCTTGTACAGTATTGAATGGATCCCCATGATTAGTTGAGGTGTGCACAAACAAGCTCGGACATCCCGGTTACCAAATAAAAAAAAGGGTAAATGAGTCATTTGATATTTGGGTTAATTTACTTAAACAAGTAAAATGACCAGCAAAGTAATTTTGGAAACAAATGAGCTGTTTCCCCTTGTTTCCAACTTTTGTAATTATTTTTGTAAGTTGAAAACAAATGGAAATACTTTATCAAGATTCAGTAATATATGTCTAACCTTATCCTTTGTATGTATGAATTAAAGTCAAAGGTTTGAAGATTTTCCAAATCTTTAAACATAAACTTATTACAGCAGAGTATGTTGTCACTTATGACAAGTTGATAAATAAAGCATAAACTTATCATGTGTTTCCCATCTCGTGTACCACCTTATTATATGGAAACTGATGAAATACGGAAATTATATTCAATCAAAAAGAATATATAGTAAACTGAGAAGGTATTTATTTATGGAAGAAGAGCAAAGTAAGGTGGAAATGAAAAGTGTGGAGCATAAGCAAACACAATAATTAAGGCAATGTTTAGAGATTAGCCCTCCATAAGAGTATGTTCTTATCTACAGTTGTTTATGGGAGTATAACTTTATTTAGAAATTTCCATTTGTGTATTGAGCTTTGAAATTTGAGGTGTTTTGGAGGACAATCAAATGGGCTGTTCACACTTTTACATTACCAAAACAAATGCACATGGGCCGATCCCAATTTTTCTGTAAGATTAATCTACATCACTCTTTGCCGCACTCTTATCAACTCTTACTAATTCTTTGTGTAAGATGAAAATGAGAATGAGAATGGAATGGGATGAGAGAGGGAATGAAATAATGATTCCTATACTTGTTTCTAATATAAAATTACTAATAAGAATTAAGGTTATACTTTCTTTCACCATTGCGTTTCAATCAACAGATCGAAAAAATAGATCATCTCTCGCTTGTACTTCACATGTCGATGTTGTCGAGATAATTCCCAACAATAACAATTATCACCAAAACAACATAAAAGTACTTTAATTTAAAGATATTAAATAATAAAATAAATAAAATTTAAATATATTTATTTGAGGGGCAAAATATAAGTTTTGTACTCAAAGCAAGGACATAAAAAAAAATCATAGTTAAAGTGAGAAATTTCTTAAGAATGAATGGATATTGGAAGAGATGGCGATTCCTTTTATAATAAATGAGACATTACACTCCATGGGATCATAATGTGTAGCAAATTCAAGGTCAGGTATGAGAGCAGAGTTGAGCCGCTTGCAAGTGGCTCGAGCTCGGCTCAAGATTTACTTGAAACCAGCTCGACTTGGGACGAGCCTAGTGCGAGCCCAGTTAGCTCGACTACAGTGTCAAGTCGAGTTCAAACACGGTACTACTCGGCTTGTAAAGCTCGCAAACTTGAGCCAACTTGAGGGTATATTTGCTAGGTTTTAAAGTAATAGGGGACCATATGAATTTATGATATGTTTTAGTTTTAAAAAATTGCAAATCCACCCATATTATATCAAAATCGATTTGGGAATTGGTAAATCAAATTAGAAACAAAACCCAACTCTAAAAAGCTCTCTCTTTCCCTGATTTACTTTGTTTGTCATTTTCTTTTGTTAGCCGTCTCTCTTTTGTCGTTTTCCCTCTCCTCCGACAAATCCTTTTGCTTCTTCTCGTGACTCTCATCTCACTCTCAGACTCTCAATCTCAGATAATGTTTATTTTACAGCCTCTCAAAGTCTCAATTTCACTCACACTCTTAGTCTTAGCCTCTCAATCTCACTTTTTTGACTCTCGTCTCACTCTCACTCACACTCTCATTCCCATCTCACTCTACATCTCACTCACTCTCACTCTCACTCTCGTCTCACACTCAATTTTAGTTTATAATTATACATATTTGTTTTGCATCTTGCTGAATAAGCTTTTATTGACTTATTTTATAGGCAATTGCTACTAAAAGAGAAGCTCCTCTAGGACTCCCTTTAAAAAGGGTTGGTCAAGATTCGTTAGAGGTAGGGGTGAAAGTCGAGCCAAGCCGCTCGAGCTTGACTCGAGATTTACTCAAAAGTCGGCTCGACTTGGGACGAGCCGAGTGCGACCGAGCATGCTCGATTACATCTGAGCGAAGTTCAACACAGTGCATACCGTCGGATAAAGCTCGCGAGCTTGAGGGTTTATTTGCTAGGTTTTAAAGTAATAGGGGGCCATATGAATTTATGATATGTTTTAGTTTTAAAAAATTGCAAATCCACCGATATTATATCAAATGAAATCTAAAAAGCTCTCTCCTTTGCCGATTAACTTTGTTTGTCGTCATCTCTCATTCGCCGATTTACTTTGTCTGTCGCCTTCTTTCATTCGCCATCTCTCCTTCACCGATTTATTTTGTTCGTTATTGTCTTTCCTTCGTCGATTTACTTTGTTCATCACCGTCTCTCCTTCGCTGTTTTCCTTCTCCTCTAATGAATCCTTATGCTTCTTCTCGTGACTCTTGTCTCACTCACACTCTCATTCTCGTGTTACACTCACTCTCATTCCCGTCTCACTCTCAATTTTAGTTTATAATTATACATGTTTGTTTTGCATCTTTCTAAATAAGCTCTCATTGAATCATTCTATAGGCAACTAGCAGAGAAGCTCCTCCATGACTCCCTTTGAAAAGAGTTGGTTAAGATTTGTTAGAGGCGGAAGCACAAGTACAACCAAGGGTGAGAATTCAAGTTGGCTCAAGCTCGAGCTTGAGTTCGAGCTTCCGACAGAACTTCAAGTTCGAGTTCGATTCAACTTTGCCAAGCTTGATTGGGCTCAAGCTCGAACTCGAGCTCGTTGCTATAGTAATCAAACCAAACTCGATTAGCCAAAAACTCAACTCTGCTTGGCTCAATTACATCCCCAGACTTAGAGGCACAAGCACAAGTACAACCAAGGGTGCGAATTCGAGTTGGCTTGAGCTCGAATTCAAATTCAAGCTTCCAACAGTTTTTTGAGTTCAGTTCGATTTAGCTTTTCCAAGCTTGATTGGGCTTGAGCTCAAACTCGAGCTCGTTGCTATAGACCGAGCCAAGCTCAATTAGCGAAAAACTTCGTTCGGCTCACCTCGATTACATCCCTACAAGGATATAATTAAAGAATAAGATTCCATCAATACTATGCTGATGTCAAATAATATGTAACTAAACTTTAAGTACATATGTATTGGCAACATATATTTATAAAGTGATTATCAATTAAGATCTAGGTTGAGTTAACTACCTTTGGGTGACTGAATGATTCGATAGAGACTCTTGGGTGTATTACTCAAGAGGTCTTAAGTTCAAGTCTCCTCGGTTGCTAATATAGGTAGCCACTAAAGCTCTTATTTGATTAATAGTTTTAGGATCTTAGAAGATTAATTGAAGTATGCGTAAGCTGGTCGGACATCTCCAATTATTAAAAAAAAAAAAAAAGATCTAGGTTGAGAACAAATAGAATTCTGTAAATATTCTAGCACCAATTTTCAAGTTTCTAGTGTTGCCCAATGTCACTTTCTTTGTGCTACGTTATCTTAAGTTCATAGGTAAGACTCTTTTTTGGGGAAAAAAAAAGTTGACTATAATTGACTGGTGGGAGATTTTTCTCAAGGAATCTATATTATAAACATTTTATGTAAAGATTTGCTCAAAGTTTTTTGTGCAGGGTGCCCAAGATACAAGATGATATTTATTTGGAGAAGAAAGAGAATATTACAAAGTAACTTTTTAGATAAGGCGTATATACAAAATTTCTTTAAATCGAATGGGCTGTTCACGCTTTTGCATTACAAAAACAAATGCATATGGGCCGATCCCAATTTTTCTGTAATTTCTATCACTTTTGCCGCACTCTATCAACTCTACTAATTCTTTGTGTAAGATGAAAATGAGAATGAGAATAGGGATGGGATGAGAGAGGGAATGAAATAATGATTCCTATATTTGTTTGTAATATAAAATTACTAATAAGAACTTAAGGTCATACTTACTTTCACCATTGCGCATCACTCAACAACAAATCGTCGCTCGTTTGTACTTCACATGTCGACGCTGTCATAGACGACTCCCAACAATAGCAATTGTCACCAAAACAACATAAAAATACTCTAATTTAAAGATATTAAAATTTAAATATATTTATTAACATATGAACTTTGTACTCAAAGTAAGGACATATAAAAAAATAATAATATTTAAAGTGAGAAATTTCTTAATAATGAATGGATGTTCGAAGAAATGGCGATTCCTTTTATAATTAATGAGACATTCTACTCCATGAGATCATAATTTATAGCATATTAACCACCATTGCATGACCTGATGATAAAAGAGCAAAAAGTTCCCTCAAGATATTAATAGGGATAGTCACTGGCCACTGAAGCTTTAACCCGACCGATAGTTTTAGGATACCACAAAATTTGTTGAGGTGCATGCAACTAGCCTATACACCTTAGGTGAAAAAAAAAAAAAAAAAAGGTGTAGCATATTCAAGGATATAATTAAAGAACATGATTCCAACAATACTATGCTGACGTCAAATAATATGTAACTAAACTTTAAGCACATAAGTCTTTGATTATCAATTGAGATTCTAGTAACAATTTTCAAGTTTCTACTGCTGCCCAATGTCACTTTCTTTGTGCCACGTTATCTTAAGTTGATAGGTAGGCTCTTTTGGAAAAAAAAGTTCGACTCTAATTGACTGGTGGGAGATTTTTCGAAAGGAATCTATATTATAAACATTTTATGTAAAGATTTGCTCAAAGTTTTCTGTGCAGGGTGCCCAAGATACAAGATGATATTTATTTGGAGAAGAAAGAGAATATTACAAAATAACTTTTAAGATAAGGCGTATATGCAAAATTTCCTTAAATAAGTGTTTCTTATCCTATATTATTAGGTTAAAAATTGTAATGGATGTCCTCTTTTCATACTTGTTTATAGCAATGGTGGGGTTATATATTTTTATTATATATGCTCAGTCATTATCAGTCAATATCTTTAAATATGTATATTCCTTTTCACATGAGAAATCATGTTCTTATACTTTTAAATAAATAAATTAAAAATAAACATCGATATTACATTTACACCACAACAACTACTAGTTTCCATTCATACGACAAGTTTTTGTAGTTAAGTACATAGAGTGAAAGGCGCACAGAAGTGATATAATTACATAGGATAGTCATTAATTATCTACAGTAGACTACTTAAAGCATTCTAATAAACATATAACTAATGCATCATTGCTTTGGCTTAATCAAACAATAGGACATAATCAAAGCCGTCATTGTAGTCGCTTGATGCGCTTTCAGGTGGCACATAGAAAATATCGTCGTATGTTTCAACGCCAAATTCCCTAAATAATGGAGAGTTCGCTGTTTCCATTGAGACTGTACTTGCTAGCGGACTGTTGCTTGATATTGCATCATTGGGATGCTCCGTCAACTCTTGGATCCTCTCCTGAGCTTCAGAGAGTTCCTGTCTCAGCATTAACACCTGCAATTCAAGTTACATTAGGCTTTCATATGTTAAAAGGCCCAAACCCAACTACCCTTTAAAAAATATTCATATATGTGTACGGACGTTGTGGACTGTCAAATGAGGTGGCAGTATTCTGTCCCTTTGTCAATTCTTTTTGAATAGATAGATTAACGAATAACGAAACAGCATGGCATGGCTTTCTTCGAGCCCAGAGCTCATTCTCATTTCAAATATAAATGGCAGGCAGGCATTTGGTCCTTTTTTTTTAATGGTTATGACTTAAGAGGCTTTAAGTCAGTGTCATTTTCTTTTAAATAACTCCACCAGTCATCAATTACGGAACGAAGCAAGCAGCTACCACCAACTACCATATATTCTTCAGAAATAATATATTAGTTTCATGTTGAGTAAGAATGTGAAATCACGTGTTAAATGGGAAAAAAAAATACCCGGTTAATTTAAGACGGACCACTTTAATACACAAAGATAAACCTGAATTACATATCCGGGTCTGTAATATCTTGAGTTAAGTAATATATGGTTTCATATAATATCTTGAGTTATCCGGGTCTAACTAATCAACACGTGGCAGTTACTCTGTAATGCAGTTCTCCCTGTTTGGATCGCGAGAAAGAAGAGGCCGGCCAACTCAACATGGGAATAAGTTTGATGGGTTGTATTTATTTTTCAAGAACATTAACTCAAGGTTACCAAAGCTTGATAAAATTAGAAATAGAAACTTAACATGAAAACTGAAGAGAGAAGTATACCTCATACTCGAGGCGTAATTTATCTAAGCATGATGCTGTCATGAGAAGTCTGTATTTGGGTAAGTTTTTCTTCAATCTTCTTGGTCTTCCAACGGGCCCGACGGTTCTGAAACCAAATAGCAACTTGTCGAGGATCAAGATTCAGCTGGGAAGCCAGTTCTTCCTTGCGGTCCGTTTCCAGCTTCTGGTCATTCACAAAACTTTCCTCCAGAAGAAGCAGTTGCTCAGCAGTGAGCTTCCTCTTCTTAGAAAGGCTACTTTCACCTCCTTTGTTCTTACGGCGTCTTCGTCGTTGTTTTACCTCTCCACCTAAACATGAACAAAAGTTTAAGGACAAACACATAACAATCAACGTAAAAGTATGCAAAAAATGATGAAAAGTGATTCTTCTTTAGGCTACTAACCTTGTTGTGAAACCACAAATGTATCAGATACAGCATCAGGGTAGAAAGATGAAAGAGGGAACATGGTTTCGGTCTTGGGATTCACGGACGTGTCCATCATCCACTTCTTTTGTTCTCTCACTTTTTGCTGTCTCTCTAAAACTCTCTCTCAAACTCGGTAATGTTATCTATAAAGAAGTTGGTGATTTGGGAGTGAGGAGATGCTCTCAATTTATACTCAATTTCAGTATGACTTATGGAGTTCAGTTGTTCTATGAAGAGCTTGGAGTAAGTAGACTTGGTGTTTAGATAAATTTCAACTATGCCATTCAGAATTTCAATCATATCTTAAGGCAGTAGTTGTCACTATTCTTAATTGTTTGATTAGCCCGAGACATTTACTACGTCAAATGTATATGGTAGAATACGTGAAATTCTTCATAAACCGTTATACGTCTTTTCAATTGAATTTCAGTATTTTATTCTATACAAGTTGAATTAAAAAAAAATGTGTATTTACAACTTGTTTTACTTTTAATCTTTTAATTAATTACCAGATTGGGTTTGAATTATTAGTGTATTATAAGTGCTCACAAATTGATTACAATCATAATTTTACAAAGTTAAAGGATGAACCATCACTGAGTGACCTGATGGTAAAAGAGTAAAAGAACCTAACATGAGTTTTTAAGTTCGAATCCTTATAGACATTAATAGAGGTGACCATTAAAGGGATTTACCCAGTCGTCAACTTTAGAGTCCTAAAGGATTAGTTAAAATGTATACAAACTGACCCGAACACCATCGATTAAAAAAAAATAAAAGAGTTAAGGGGTGAATTGGAAAATAAAACACAATTTTTTTGCTTCCTCTCACTTGCTAATCCACAGCATATCACAGTAAGTAGGTTAGTAGGGACTAGGAGTACTGGATTAGGCTTTCCTAATTAAGTAATTAATAAAGGATAAGAGGGCATTGTGGTATGAACAAGACCACACAAATTTGTAGGTTAGGTTTATTTTAGTTTAAATGGTTGGGTTGGGATCCCAAACCTGACCACCTTGAAGTTAATAAACAAATTAGTACGGTTGGCCTCTGGATTTGGGCATCCTTAGTCACTTTTGTTGTTCAATTAGGTGGTATTCTCCATTTTTCTATATCTCTAATTAAAAGCCAAGCCACTGAACTCTTCTCTTCTGTTTAGCTTAGCCTGCGGCTTCAACCCAGTAGCTCATTCGTGGCTCGAGATGCTGAAAAACCTAAAATTTCCACAGTTATGTTTAGGGTGTGTTTGGGCACTTTTACCATCAAAAACTACTTTGTAGTCCACATAAACACCCAAATGGTTGGGGGACCGAATCTCTCTCTTGATCTCAGATTGTTATTAAAATGGAGGGAGAGGAGAATAGAGAAAGATTATAAACCCAATTAATCTTATTAATTAAGGTTGGTGAGAGCATTTCGAGGGTCTTCGAGATGTCGTCATTGTTGACGTTTTGTTTATCACTTGGGAGAACCCCTTTTTAGGTGCAATGTCTGCTAAACTGCAAACTCAGATCATTTCTACTCTCTCATTGTGTCTGTCTATATAAATCTGTTTGAGCTAATATTTGAATTTTGTACTATGAGTTAAAAGATTTTTGTAAAATATAACCATATCTCATCTTTCCTTTTCATGATAAGTACAATTTTTATGCTTATAAGATCACTTCTAAAATCGTCATCCTGCGAATATTAATTAACTGATTGGATAGGAGCATGTATCTGACGCCTAAAATTAGACCCGTTCGCTTAATACATTAATAACGGTTCCACACACAGTTACTTAACAGAATGTTTGATTTTAAGTTGGAATCAACCAATTCATCGTTTAGGCAAAAAACTTCGGTGTGAAGACAGTTTCTTATTTGGTTAAAACTTAAAAAGTTAGTAGGTGATGCCAAATTATTTGTGGTGGACATGAAGGCTGCAATAAAATGGTAAAAGTAGCTAGGCAACAAAGAACACCTATAATATTGTTGAGATTGTGGAGTCAAATTCAATCCAAATTAGAATTGGATTAGGACATGGGTTTTCCTAATTTGTGTTCAAGTAGAATTGTTTTTCTTTTAGGAATACAATTAGGAATAGGATTATAATTGTATTAGGAATTAAAATATAATTCATATTAGGATACGTGATTTGAGTCCTATTAGGAACAGTGTCTCATGTATTACCTATATAAAGAGGGTTAAGTGCTAGAGTTAGAGAACACAAATTGAATAGAAGGCAAAGCCACAATTAGAGAGTGAAACCCACCAAATAAGGGTTTAGTGAGTGAGCCAATTTGTGAGGCTTGTGAGAGATTCTTGTAATTTATTTTCTTCTTCTTCATAGTGAAATTCCGTAGTAGCAAAGTGGATAACTCTCATATGGAGAGTAAACCATTATAAATCTTGTGTTTATGTGTATGGTTATTTTGTGTCCTTTGTTCACACTATTTTTTTCGCTTTCAGGGATTTATGATTTGCTAGTATTCAATTAAATCCCCCCCAACAACTGGTATCAGAGCTAGGTTTGAGGAAGAAAGCGATGGTTGGAGAAGGAGGATTTGCACATGGGATCAACAAGTTTGATGGAACAGATTATGCATTCTGGAAGATGCAGATTAAAGATCATTTGTATGGCAAAAAATTACATCTACCTCTCTTAGGAGCAAAACCTAAAAAGATGTCAGATGAAGATTTGACACTCCTTGATAGACAAGTATTAGGAGTCATTCGGTTGACATTGACTAAGAATGTGGCAAGTAACGTGGTGAAGGAGACAACCACAACAGGGTTGATAAAGATCTTGTCCGATATGTATGACAAGCCTTCTGTGAATAACAAGGTACATCTTATGAAAAAATTATTTAATCTTAAGAAAAGAGAAGGTTCTTCCGTGACATAGCATATGAATGATTTTAATAAAATTATCAATCAACTGTCGCCTATAAAAATTGATTTTGAGGAAGAAGTTTATGTTCCTAATTCTTATGGCCTTCCTACCAAATAGTTGGGAGCATATGAGAGCAGCAATTAATAATTCAACAGGTAATGTGAAATTAAAGTTCACATATGTTAGAGACAAAATTCTCATTGAGGAGGTTCGCAGGAAAGATTTGGGTGAGATAACTTCGAATGCTTTGAATGTTGAAACAAGAGGCAAAGGCTACGATAGAAATTCAAACCGAGGCAGGGGAAGATCAAAATCAAGGAACGGAAGAAGCAAGTCTAGGTTTGGAAAAAAAGTTGAGTGCTTAAATTGTGGCAACAAAGGCCACATACATAGGAATTTTAAAGCAACAAAGAAAGAGGAGAACAACGATAATGACGTTGCCAATGTCGTAATTGAGGAGGTACAAGATGCTTTACTTTTATCTGCTGATAATTCTATTGACTCTTGGGTTTTAGATTTAAGAGTTTCATTTCATACCAGTGCACACCGTAAAATTCTAGAAAATTAAGTGGTTGGAAATCATGGAAAGGTATACCTAGTAGATGGAGAGCCTTTGGATATTATAGGTATGGGTGATGTTAGGTTAAATATGACAAACATATCTGTGTGGAAAATCTAGAAAGTAAGGCATATACCAAAATTGATGTGCAATCTAATATCAGTTGAGTAACTTGACGATGAAGGGCATAGTATGTCCTTTCTAGGTGGTGTATGGAAAGTTACTAAAGGAGCTATGGTGGTTGCTCGTGAAAATAAAACTGAAACTCTTTACATGACTTCTAGTTGCAAAGATTCAATTGTAGTCGTAGATGCTAGTGTTACCTCAAGTTTGTGGCATTATGGACTTGGGCATATGAGCGTGAAATGAATGAAGGAGGTTCAATCAAATGGAAAACTACCAGAGTTGAAGTCGCTTGATCACAATTTGTGTGAAGGTTGAATCTTTGGCAAACAGAGAAGAGTAAATTTTTCCAAAGTAGAAAAGGAACCAAAGGCAAAGAAGTTGGAGTTGGTTCATACAGTTATGTGGGGACTCACTCCTGTGTCATCCCTTGGAGGCTTAAAGTACTATGTGACGTTCATTGATGATGCAAGCAGAAAGGTATGGGTTTATTTTTTGAAAAATAAATCTGATGTTTTTTATATTTTTAAAAAGTGGAGAGCCATGGTTGAAAATGAGACAAACCCAATGGTGAAGTGCTTGCGATTCGATAATGGGGGAGAGTATATTGATCAAAGGTTCAAAGAATATTGTGCCAATAATGGGATCAAGATGAAGAAGATCATTCATGCAACTCCTCAACAAAATGGTGTCGCTGAAAGGATGAACAAAACCCTAAATGAGCGTGCAAGAAACATGATATTGCATGTTAGACTACCATATACATTTTGGGTCGAGGCAATTACTACTGCAACCTACTTGCTTAATAGAGAACCCTTTGAACCGCTAAATTGCAAGATCTCAATAGAAGTTTGGAGCGGCGAAGAGGTAAATTATTCATTCTTAAGAGTGTTTGGTTGTTTAGTATATGTTCACATTGACTATACTCTTAGAAGTAAGCTTGATGCTAAATCTAACAAATGTTTTTTCATTGGTTATGGTGATGTCGAGTTTGGTTATCGTTTCTGGGATGACCAAAACCATAAGATTATAAGGAGCAGAGACGTCATATTCAATGAAGAAGTGATGTACAAGGATAGACTCAACATGAAGTTAGAATATCCAAACATTGAAGTGAAGAAGCAAGAGGTAGTTCCTTTAAAAAACTTCCCACGGAATGACATGCAAGATAATGACAAGTAAGATCAAGATAATATAGCTCCAGAAGTTGAACCACAAATGCCCGTGTTTGAACGTAAAAGATCTTCCAGGACTTTAAGACCACCATAGAGTAATCCTTTTCATTGAATTATATTTTACTAACTAATGGTGATGAACCAGAGTGTTACGAGGAAGCAATGCAAGTTGATTAATAAATTAAGTGGGAGCTAGCTATGAAGGATAAGATGGACTCATTATTAACAAATCAAATCTGGCAATTGACAAAGCTACCACAAGGGAAGAGGACATTGCAAAACAAGTGTATTTATTGGGTGAAAGATGAACATGATGGCGGCAAACGATATAAAACAAGACTGGTTGTGAAAGGATTCTAGTAGAAAGAAGGCATTGACTACACTGAAATTTTCTTCAGTTGTCAAGTTGACTACGATAAGAATAGTATTTGGGTTAGTGGCAAAAGAAGACCTTCATCTTGAGTAGGTAGATGTAAAGATGATGTTTCTTCATGAAGAACTGGATAAAGAAACTTATATGCAGCAGCCATAGGGTTTTAAAGTACAAGGAAATGAGAGAATGGTCTGCAAATTTCAAAAGAGCCTATATGGGCTAAAACAGGCGCCTAGACAGTGGTACAAGAAGTTTGATAGGTTCATGTGTAGTAACGGTTTCCTAAGATGTCAAGTAAACCATTGCTGTTATTTCAAGAAACTTGGTAACTCCTATATCAATCCTATTATTATATATAGATGATATGTTGATTGTAGGGGCTTGTAAACAGGAAATAGACAAGCTAAAAAGGCATTTGTCAAAGGAGTTTGCTATGAAAGATTTGGGAGTTGCAAAACAAATCCTTGGTATGAGAATTACTAGAGATAGAGCCAAAGGTTTCTTGAAGCTGGTACAAGAAGAGTATGTGAAAAAAGTACTCAATAGGTTCAACATGGATGGAACAAAGCTAGTAAGTATTCCTTTGGCTAGTCACTTTAAACTATCTATAGATTGGTCACCTACAACAGAGCATGAGTGAGACTACATGGCAAAGGTACCTTATATATAAACGATTGGTAGTCTTATATATGTCATGGTGTGTACAAGGCCAGACATAACACATGTAGTGAGAGTTGTGAGTAGGTACATGAGCAATCCAGGAAAACAACATTAGGAAGCAGTAAAGTGGATTCTCAGATATTTGAAAGGTACTAAAGATTTAGCATTATGTTTGGATTCTCAGATATTTGAAAGGTACTAAAGATTTAGCATTATGTTTTAGGAAGTCAGACTTAGAGCTACAAGGTTATGTGGATGCTGATATGACTAGTGATATTGATAACCGCAAGAGTACCACAAGTTATGTCTTTATGTTAGGTGGTACAACTATCAGTTGGGTTTCAAAGTTACAGAAGATTGTTGCTCTTTCTACTACAAAGGCAAAATAGGTTGCTATGACATAAGCTAGTAAGTGTTAGAGTAGATGCCTTAGAGCCAATCAATTATTGTAAAATTGACTCTTTGTAATAATGTTCATTGATCAATAAAGGACATTTTATTCTATATCGCGTAAATCATTATTATTGCAATATGTATTGATATATGTCCTTAGAATGGTAGAACCGTGAAGAGGGTATCAAGTGTTTCAAATCTTGATAGTGAGAATCCTATGAGCACATATGGTGGCCATTTTAGAAACGTCCGTAGCCCCAGTATTATTCTGAAGTAAGGGCACAGATAATACGGTAAGGCTATCATAGTGTTGAACGACCTTGTCGAAAGGCAGTGGCTGACCTCACTTGTCAAGGTTGTTTGGTGACAACCTGGTGTAACACATGGGTGCTTGCTGTAGGCGATTACACCGCAACAAGTTCACTAGACTAACCCACTAGAGGATTCCATATGGATGGTCCTCCAGTGTCTATGGAACAAATCCTCTAACGAATGGTGGTGCACGTGATCCTTAGACTTGAGATCACCGGAGCGCCTTGTGCACCGATTGGTATAGTTTGACACTAGCCTAACGCAGTTCTTTTCAGAGCTGTCAATACGGTGGTAATTGGCTGCATCAAGGAGTGTATCAAGACTATAGTGGATTGATAGAGGATTCATCACTCCCGGGTATGGGAGAAAGTTATCTCACAGCGCAATTCAGTATATGGCAATGACACTAAAACTGTGGCCACAGTGGGATTGAGTTGTTGCTCTATCCAGTTTATAATATGGGTCATTGGTCTAGAAACAGAATAAATAATATCGAGAGTAACCGAAGGTTGACACTATTTCTTTGCCTTCGTCTCGTCGAGATAACGTATGATGAAAGGATTGAATTGCACGGTAACCATATCGTTGAGAGGTAGCTACTTTGCTGAATCCGAATCTATCGGGTGGTCATGATGCCTTGTTAGGGGCCAATCTTGGTCTGTGTATTAGTGAGACGATTAATTGGTGTTAATCGCGATACTATACACTGTCGATATGATGAGGAGCCTATGGGTCACACACATAGAAGACAATTTAAGATCCAAGAAGAAAGAAGGGCGTTTTCGTCTTTTAAGGCGAAATGGTATTTTGGTAATTTCACAATGCAATTAAATTTGCTGAGGTCGTAGCCTTTATTTAATTTGTTAGAAAAATTACGTTTAAATGTGTATTCGCACATATTTAAATATATTATCATTATTGTTAAATGTTAATATATATTTAAATATATATTAATTGATTTTAATTGAGATAATGATGGAAAATAAAGTAAATCAAATTGAGAGTGTTTGGCAACATGGGGCGTTTGGGTTGGAGCCCAAGCCTATTCCGTATGGGATTAGGGCAACTTGATTATTTTATTATAAAAAGAAAAGTGTGTGTTAATTAAAAGATGATGAATTGATTTTTCTTTGAAAATAATACACACACAGCAGCCCTCTCTTTTGACTCCCACGGCAGAAACACTCTTAGCCTAAAATCAATTTCAATTGATTTGTTTTTCTTCTTAATCTTGAAGCCAAAGAGGATCTAGGAAATCCCTCTTTGGTTCTTTTGAGATTGTCTTCGTGTGGACTACGCAGGTTCGATCCTACACTTGGATCGGTAGCAAAACGTTCAAAGACAATCGTGGTGGAACCTCCAAACGTGCGTTTGTTTCTCTTAACTCATGTTGAATATTTCTGCAGATTTTATTTAATATAAATTGTAAAATCATACCCTTGATCTTGGCTCACGTAAACGATCCTGTTATATTATAATTTTTGTTTCCGCTGTGTATATGGGACCGTTTACTAACAGTAAGGAGCTAATATGGTTACAAAGATTCCTAGAAAAATTGAGTTAGAATTATGAGAAGAGCACTTTGTATTGTGATAGTCAAAGTGCAATTCACCTGGAAAAGAACTTGATCTACCATGCTAGGATAAAACACATAGAAGTTCGATACCATTTTATACGCTTAATTTTGGAAGAAAGGGTTATAGCTTTCGAGAAGATTGAAGGGAGTAAAAATTTAGTTGATATGTTTACGAAAGTGATTACTATTGAGCAACTGAAGTTGTGTACAACTTCAGTTGGGCTTCTCGCTTGAAAAAAGGAAAGTTGATGCCGCTGCTAATGGAAAAAAGAATTGAAGGCATGTTGAATTAGTCTTCAAGTGGGAGATTGTTGAGCCAAATTCAATCCAAATTAGAATTGGATTAGGACATGAGTTTTCCTAATTTGTATTTAAGTAGAATTGTTTTTCTTTTAGGAATACAATTAGGAATAAGATTATAATTGTATTAAGATATGTGATTTGAGTCTTATTAAGAATAGTGTTCCATATGTTACCTATATAAAGGGGTTAATTAAGTGTTAGAGTTAGAGAACACAAATTGAATTGAAAGCAAAGTCACAATTAGAGAGTGGGAGCCACCAAATAGGGTTTAGTGAGTAAGTCAATTTATGAGGCTTGTGAGAGATTCTTGTAATTTTTTTTCTTCTTCTTCATAGCGAAATTTCGCAACGGTAAAGTAGATGTAACTCTCATACGTATAATAAACCATTATAAATTTTGTGTTTGTGTGCGTGGTTATTTTGTATCCTTTGTTTACACTATTTTTTCGCTTTCAAGAATTTATGATTTGCCAGTATTCAATTAAATCACCCCTAACAAATATGTGCCCCAGCGATGAAAACAAACAAAAGATACTCCGCTTTCCCCTTTGTTCAATGATCTGATGTTAGTAATTAGCCGGTGTACATCATATCCAACTAGATTGGAGAACGAACTATCGGTTTTACAAATTCAGTTCCATTTAACATAGAATATATATTAATTATAACAGGGCTTAACCAGTTTATTAAGTTACCTGAATGTATCCCCGCTCAAAAACTGAGTTGATTTGGTGATCACATTTCAATCGTTCATTAGAAAGCTTACTTACAGGCAGGCTGCAGCATTAATAGCTTGCAGAATCAGGTCATTTCATATATGTATATAATAGAGGCTAAACTTAGTAATCCAAGGCAACACCTCAACAGTTATCCTAAGTTTACCAAATCGTTTTGGCTTTGATGACTTGAGTTGACCTTGGAAATATCGCAAAGTAGTACAGTAGTTGTTAGAGCCGGGGTAGTAATATGGCTCAAACTTAAGCCAAATAAAAGATGAATCAATGCATAGAGAGAATGACAAAGTCTTCTTGCATTCCAAGCAAAAGGCACATGGGAGCAACCAATCAACTCCCACGCGTGTCATTTCCTTATTTTTTGATAATCGGGACCACATATCCCATCCTTCCACGTGTTAAATTCTAATACAGTTTTTTTCCTGAATTAGCTCTAGATTAACACAGTACCACTCCAATGGTAGCCTCCACACACTACAGTTCTACGAACCTTTTCATTTTGCTCTGTTCAGTGTTCAGCACCTTATCTTGCCCTTATTGTAATGACATCTTTTTTTTCTTCAGAAATTTACAGTGCTACAAAGTACAAAGTATGCATGAATCTTATCTGATCTTCAATAATCGGCATTTCATTCACATGCTGATGACAGACTTTTATTGGCCTCCGGACTTTCCTTCGCCCAATTCATTGGATAGGATAGAATAGATACGTTATAGAGAGGTTAAGATGTCGCTGAGTCCCCTTTATTGTCCTTGTTTCCTAATCTGTTAAAGGGTTGAATGGTTGAAACAGGAGGTTAATTGGTCGAAATAAGCAAAATCTTATCTTGATAAGTGGAACTTTTTTCTGATGTAAATATATCAAAGTTGTGACCAACTGTCAATGCTCAATGGTTTCTTTAAAGTTCGTCAATGAGGACAAGAAAAAGCATTCTTTGGGTTTGAAACTCGTAATGTTAAATATTTGATTAACACCCAATAGAGAAGAGACGCATCTACCTTGAATATTTCTTCTATTTCGAAGGAGATGGAGTTATCTAGAAGAATAGGGTAATCTCTAAATCAAGTTGGTGTGTTATTCTAAGCAACAAAGTAAGGGTAAGACCTAGATTTAGGGTTTAGTTTACTAGGGTTAATTTGGATTAAAGTAAAGACAAAGGTGAGTTAATAGAGGATAAGGATGAAAGCAAAGCAGGAGCCAGGAAGAGAGTGAGATTGAGATAGTCCAAGTTCCTAAGCAGCTGGCAGTTTTAAGTTAATTGTGTTTTACTTTTTGTTTAAATTATTGAATTAAGAAACATGGAGTAAAGCTAGCTCTAGGGTTTTGAAGAAGATGCGCATGGTATGGTAGGGATTCTTTTGTATGCTTTTGAGTTGTTTTATGATTTCAATAAAACTTTTTTTTCTTTCTTTCTTTTTAATTGACTTAAAAAATTCAAACCCCCTTAAGGCTTAAACAATTGGGTGTCATGTTTCTCCCGACACATCCACCCTTTGTTTCCCATCTTCCAACTCTAAATTAGATGCTAAACAGCTATTAGCAATTAGATTTCTTCGTCTTTTGGTGATTTGGCTAATCACAACTAATCCCTTTATTTAGTAAACTTAACCAATCCCTAAACATGTTACACTATTAATTTGCCAACAAAATCACTATTCATTTCATTCCCTTTTCAAGAGACTAATACAATGGTCCCCCTACTCTTTGCATATTATTTAATCAAAGACATTTCTCTATTTTATAGATTATTATTGTGGGATGTTTTAAAAAATAAATATAAAAAATTTATATTTATATTTGTAAGATTCCAAAGACTGTATTTAATAATAATGAAAATGAGTAGACAATTTTTTTCCATCCTAAATAATGGCTTAATAACACTTTCTCACCTACAGACTTTTAAAATACCACTTTACTATTCAAATTTATATTTTGTTTCCGATTTCAGCATCGTTGTGACCCCTCGCCACTACCATTCTTTTCCCAAATCATCACTTCACCAAAACCCTTCAAATCATACTTCCATCGACCCCGTCAATCGCTTGCAATCTAGTGATTAGGGTTTGTGCAGCCGCCTCTCCCAAGTCAAATTTCAATCATTTTCAACCACAAAATCCAACATTTTACCACCAAAAGACTCATCGGTCTCCTCCCCTTTGAAAGCCCCAACAGCGTTTAGACTATGCTTGCTCTTTGTTCGCCGCCAAAATATAAATTTGGACAATAAAATGGTATTTTAAAAGTTTATGGGTGGAAAAGTGTTATTAAACCATTATTTGGGTGAGAAAAAAATCCTTAACTCTAATGAAAATATATAAAGATTCTAATCTCTCCCAGGGACAACATGA
This sequence comes from Pistacia atlantica, assembly GCA_026229545.1. NCBI lineage: Eukaryota > Viridiplantae > Streptophyta > Magnoliopsida > Sapindales > Anacardiaceae > Pistacia > Pistacia atlantica. The sequence goes on along the minus strand of CM047901.1, from coordinate 24,440,243 downwards.
AAGTGAAAGGATGTTGAAATCGGAAAAAAGTTTATGAAAATGTTGTGGTTTCTATAAATGTATGTATTTTAAAAAATTAAAATTTGTATGCCTTTCTTTTTTAAATAAATTACCACTATTTTTAATTTGCTTTACATTTTAGAACACAAGACAAGTTCTGAATGCTTACCAGACAAAGCACGCACCTCTTTAAACTGAAAAAAAAAAAAATGAAAATGATAGGGCACTTAGAGATAATTCACTAATGGTGTACTATGTTTTAATTAATTGGGATTAATTTAATTTGTATGGTGCATAATGATGTGGAAAGAGGGAAACTAAACGTAATTAATTATTAAATAACTATATGGAACAAAGACAACTAATCACAGTGAGATTAACTATATAGTAGTCATATTGTACCATATTATTATAATTCGGATCATGAATGTATCAATATAAACCAATAAAATCACATGAAAGATTCTAGTATTCAACTAGTGACTTTGTGCACCAATAACTTAAGCAAAAAAAAGACCCATAATGTTGATGTCTTATTACCTTATCATATTTTACTTTCATAACATATAAATTTAGATACTAAGTTTAAGTGTATAGAATTTGAAAATAAAATCTTCGTTCATTAATTGGAAAGATTTTCCTTGTCTACATTAGTTGGGGACCTTTTGGTTCCCAAGTAAATTTTTATACATTTTTTTTTAATCATTGGGAGTATTCAGACCAATTTACACAAACCTCAACTAATTCCTTTGAACCCTAGAGATGTCGATTGAATAAAAGTCTCAATGTCTACCCCTCTACTTAGTATCTTAGGGGATTCGAACTCATAAGTTCATAGAACTTCTTTTTACTCTTGTACCATAACCACTTAATAATAGTTAAATGTTTTACACTTTGACCACATGTACTTGTTGAACCTTTTTTTTTAACCCAACTTTCGATATATTGTTTTCATTGGGTCACCCTCATTCGTAATATCGACCATCCATTGCGTACTTTGGATAATTTCCTGTTTAAGTCAACATTGTTTATGTTATACATATATCCATACAATTTTCTTTCCATGTTTCCCTCCTCACGTACTAGATATTTCTTTAGGCTTTGCCATTTCAACCGAGTAACCTCTTACTCTATCAATATATTAAACAAAGGCTATTTTTTACCTTAAGGCCTTCAAAATCCCTTGAATTACGCCTTAATTAGGGGCATTATCTTAGATTCTTTCTGTAATATATTGAAGCTCTGAATTCAATATGTTGGGATGGGCTTCACTAATTGTGTAGACAACAGGAGAGCGCGTGGTGGCGCGTGCATAGTCAAACATGAAGATTGAAGGGATAAATAGAGTTAATCAATTAACCTTACCCATATCTTACCTATTGGTGAAAAAGATGTTGGGTCAACTATTAAAAAAGGAAAACCAGAAAGACTAAAGAGAGAGAGAGAGAGAGAGAGATTAGGTAGCCATTGGAAGGCTAACACCAAGCTTTGTCACTTTCAGTAAAGGTAATTAAAGTCCACACAGAAGCAAAACGAAGTAAGATTATTCCCCCACACTTAAAAGCAAGAAATCTCGGCAACAGCTAAGTTTATATCTTTGAATAGTCAGTTAAAATAATATAGAAAGATTCTAAACTTAATTAAAAACCCTAATCAAAAGCATAATTTTATGATTAAACATGATAAACAGTACTCAACGTGTATGGTGGACAAGTGGGTATGTGGCAGGTTAACCATGGTCCTTTTGTCCCATTTCCTATTCCATTTCCATGCACTCTCTTTTTAGGGATTCCAAGCTGTCTTTTTAATTTCTTTGCTAATTTTTTCTTAATAAAGCTTAACCCACATGCATATGATCCCCACTCACTCATTAATGGCTCTTTCTTAGGGTTTCAATCTTGGGTTAACACGTGTTGAGATTGTAGGTACGGATTCTCGCAGCATTAACGGGTGTCTAGATTGATCTCTCAACCCCTCAGGTGTCCAAGATCCAAAGACATTGGTGGTATCTGCTGGCAACTTTTGGATTAAATTAACCTTTTTTCTTTTTTAATTATATTGGAAATGGTATGGATTCTATGGACGAGGGAAAGTATTCAATTTACATACAAATTTTTTAACTAAAAAATCACTTCTCCTCAACAACTCAACTTTTAAGTGTCACATCCTTAACGTTTTGGGTATGGATGCACCGTGCAGGTACCACTCCTTTAAGTCAATTACTGGGTTGGCCTCTCACGCCCTAAAGTAAACTTATCATTGGGTTGGTGTGTAGAAAAGGCAAAAATTAAGGATCTGAACACTGTTCTCAAAACCATTACGGTGGTAGGAGTTTAGGCCCATCCAACTCTTTGGGCTTTTCGGCCACAAAATAGATGGGCTGTGTCACATTGGAATTAGAATATCGGGCTTATCTGTTCTGGCTCAGTTTGGCCTTAAATTTCTCTTCTTAGTAATTAGAGGTGGGCAAGGACTGGATCCCAATCGGTCCCAGGTCTGGGACCCAATGGGTCTGATCCCAAATTGGGATCAGGCCCATTTTGGCTGGGACTGGTCTTGGGCCTATAAAAATTTTAAGGGCCCAAATGGTCCCTTAAGACCGGGCATGAGCTCATAGGACCAGTCCTTAGGGGTTTGGAAAATTTTAAATTTTTTTAATTTTTATTTTTATTTTATTTATTTATTTGGGACTGGGTGGGTTTTTTGGTCCAGGCCCAATTTCCCACCTCTATGAGTAATCTTCTCCTTTTCCAAGGCCAAATAAAGAGAAGTCTAAAATGCTCAGTTTGGCCAAAGAATTTTGTTGAAGGTTAATTAAATACAACTTTAATAGGTTAAAATAGGTTTGAGAAACCGATAAAGTGAAGGATATATAGAAGTTCTCATATAGCCAAAACAATTTGCGTTAATCATGAAATTATTGACGTAATTAATTAACTCATATAGCAGAAACTGTGTTGAGTTTGGAAAATCTCATTTAACGTATATGGATGGGCCCCAATGCCATTTAAAATGAGCCCAATATGTGAAGCAGACAAGGGCCAGAGAGGCAGTGACTCATTCCATTTTTGCATTAGTGGCAATTGTTGTTGGTGGCGGTGCGATGTGGATGGTAATGGTGGGCAACCAAATTTTCTGCCGTCTTCCCTTTTCTGAAGCTGGAGTCAATACTATAATTAAGTGCAACTTTAATCATTGCCTTTTTAATCTTCTAAACTTTAGAAATTCCCTCTTAAATCTCCTATAATATAACACATTAATTATTATTAAGAGACTCTTTTAAGATTACTTTTGCTTGTATTCATTATCCAAATGCAGTGGATTGATTCACTACAAAATCTTTTTCATCTCCACTCACAGATTCAATTAATAACTAATAATATCTCACATTTACTATAATATAATATAACAATAAAAATAGTATATGTTCATCTATATTCTATACTTTAATGTTTTGGGCCCAATTTTCTTTCTCTTGCGAATGGCCCCAGTCCACGCACTTCTCTAGAGTCTAGATTATAGCTTATAGCGAGTCCAAAATTCAGAATTTGAAGGAACCCTTTTATCCCAAGCTAAGCAACCTCTTCTTCTTATCACTTAATCACCAAACTTAAATCTCCTTAATCACCAGAGTTTTAGAGATTTTATTGAGTAAAGGACTTTTTTCCCACTCAAATAATGGTTTAATGACACTTTGTCACTCATAAACTTTTAAAATACCATTTTACTATCCAAATTATTCAAATTTATATTCCGTTTCGATTCAAGCATTATTACGACCTTATACCATCATCATTTTCTTATCTGATCATCACTCACCAAAACCGCTTAAACTCTACTCCTGTCGATTTCGCCAATCGTTGACAATCAAAGGAGTAGGGTTTGCATAGTCGTCCATCCCAAGTCAAATTTCGATCAATCCTAACCACCAAAATCTAACCTCTAACCATCCAAAAAACTCATTAGCCTTCCCTCTTCAGAAGCCCAATAACCTGAACCGAAGTTGCTCTTTATTTATCGCTAGAATATAAATTTAAATAATAAAATAGTATTTTAAAAATCTATAAATAGAAAAATGTCATTAACTTCATCATTTCGTGGAAAGAAAAGTTGGTTAACTCGATTATATTATACTATAATATCACCTGTAAATTAAATTAATTAGAGTTAGATGCCCCTATACACTGAATCCCCAATTTTCAATAATTATTTATAATCCAATAAATTGCTCAAAAGCACACAATTGTAAGACTAAGAGTGAATGAGTCATAACCCAAGCACGACATCGTTTAAAAACCTAAAACCAGGCGGCACGTGCGGTGTTATGAACTGTCATACGTATATTAACCTGCATTTCTCAGCAACTTATCTGTCTTGAAAGATCCCATACCAAACCTTAAAAACAAAAACCTCTTTAAATTAATCGTCTGACTTCATCAACTACAATTGCCTCCATTCTCTCCAAATCCTGCTCCACCGTTAGGTTCTCATTGTCCTCATTAAGGAATCACCTAATCATTGATGGGGAAAGGTGGAGGCTGTGTACCAAGCAAGAAGAAAAAACACCCCTCTGCCCTTGCCAGTAATTCCCAAGCCGACCATGCTGACGCCCCTCCGCCGGTTCCAATCCCCGAACAATCCTCCGAAATTCAGGCCAACGACACCATCACAACAACAACAACAATAGTTCAACCAGAAGTCGCCAAATTGAAGATTTTTATTGTGTTATATTCTATGTATGGCCATGTGGAGGGACTGGCCAAGAGGATGAAGAAAGGCGTCGACGGTGTGGAGGGTGTGGAAGGATTGCTTTTTCGGGTGCCCGAAACGTTGACGAGAGAGGTGTTGGAGAGCATGAAAGCCCCGCCGAAAGATGAATCCATTCCGGAGATTTCGGCGGCGGAGCTGGTTGAGGCGGACGGGTTTTTGTTTGGGTTTCCAACGAGGTATGGGTGCATGGCGGCCCAAATGAAAGCGTTTTTTGACTCCACTGGCCAGTTGTGGAAGGAAGGAAAACTTGTGGGAAAACCGGCCGGTTTTTTTGTGAGTACCGGTACTCAAGGCGGCGGCCAGGAAACCACCGCGTAAGTCTAGCTACCCGATCATCTCTGTTATTATTAATCAGGAACTTTATGCAAAATGAGATGTTACATTTATAAAATTGACATTTACATTGAAGGTGGACGTTATCTATCTTACTGTGTTTAGTATGTCTCTTATCGTTATAATTATATCGTTTGGAATTGAATTAGTTTATTAGGTGGTGCTTTAACTATAACCTTGTATGACTGCAAACAAGAACAGCAAGAACAATTTAGAGAAAATTCTTGCTTTCAGTTTGTTGATTATGTGGATGTAATGTTAGGAAGCCTACAAATTTAAATCAAGAACTAATAAATTAGCTGTTGAAATTAATTTGGGATTTCAATGGCTTTTTGAGTTTGTGGCACTGGGATTTCCAAGAGCACAGAGCAGGAAAATGGAATTTAGAAACATGACTTATAGTCTGGAGGTGACTTTTGAAGTTAAGTAGAATAGCCTCATTAAAGACCTTAAGAGTTAATCATGAATTTGAAGTGTTAGGAGATTCTAATTGAGCAGAGATTTCGCTCTTCTATTATGGAGTACTGACGAAGGGAGTCTCATGAAATGTATTGTCAAGCTCCACTGTGAGTTTTGAAAGAAAAAATGTGAGTAATTTATTGGAATTATAATTCATGTATCTATGATCAACCTAATTGTTTGCCAGCATCTGTATCCTTCCTATGTCAAAACTTTTAACCGTTGTGATAAATTACTTGTAGCTTGACAGTAGATTAATAACCAAGAAAATGGATCATTTTGTTATTGGTACAGCATTTATAAACTCAATGGTTTTATGATGTCTTAGGTAGAAATTGTTTTTGTTATTGCTCAACAATATTTTTATTAATTTACAGCTGCTCACTTTGACTTATTGAAGCTGTATATTCAACACGTGTGTGAAGACATTGTAGGTACTAATGCATGCCTTGTGAAATTATGATGATAGTTAAAAATTTAAAGTATCAAACCATGAATTAACCGAGCAATTGGGAGCAATGAAAGAAATAGTTCAATCTCTGGTTTGTGGTACACAAAATAAACCAAGCTGTTTCACAAAATATATGTTCTTGAACCAAGAACCACTTGAGCACCAAGAAGAATTTAGAAGTAAAGAAATCTCTGGAAAAATGTTTAATTTGCTGAACATTTTGCTTTCTTCATTCTTTATCAACAATTTAAAGAATACTGAACTTGTTCTGTAGGATTGTTCGCTTCATCTCCAGTTTACTGATCCATCGTTTTACAACAAGCAATAAGTAAAAGGTATATCCGTAGAAGTGCATTTGTGTAGTTGTCAGATAACAGAATTTTGTTTATCTTAATCCATGTGAAGTGCATGTATTCTGTTTAGAAGTTGTTATGCTTCTAGTTTGTTGTTTTGGTTTAGCATTCCATCTTTGGTTCTTATAAGTCATAGTCTTAGGAATGGAGATTGTTTTGTAAGCTTGGTATGAGGTTGTGTTTTCTTTCCCAAAATAATAATAAATAGATATTAACGGTTTTCGCTACTGTGTGTCATGTTTATGTTTGGTCCAGTTGGACTGCAATCACCCAGTTGGCTCACCATGGAATGCTCTTTGTTCCGATTGGTTACACATTTGGTGCTGGTATGTTCAAGATGGAGTCTATTCGAGGGGGTTCTCCATATGGTGCTGGAGTTTTTGCCGGTGATGGCACAAGAGAGCCAAGTGAAACAGAGCTGGCACTTGCCGAACATCAGGGCAAGTATATGGCTGCAGTAGTCAAGAGGCTTTGCCAGGCTTGATGCATGTCCTCTCCTTTATGTTTGTTCGTTCATTTGTGTTTGTTTGCTTGTTTTATGATTGTTTCCCACCCACATTTTTTAATTCCTATTTCTGTTTCTGTTCCTCTTCCTGTTTAGAAGATGTAAATGGTATGAAATTCTTCTTTCTTCGTCTCCCCAAATAAAATGTTAATTTGTGAGACGTCGGCTTTCTGTATATTTTCATTTGATAATTTGTAATTTATAGAGATTTGATGTGATGTAATAAAATTTCATTTTTGTTTCTACTCGTTCAAGCGGCTATGCCTTCATTTTCACTTACAATCTTTAATCATTTCTATGCCTGCCAGATTCAGTATTTTATTACCTGTGCTTTCAAGATATAATGACATACAGTATATGGATAATATTAACTCCTTGGAGAAAGACATCTTAACATTCATTTTATATATATATATATATATATATTAACTAAGTTGTTGAACCAATTTGTATGTATTTTAATTAATTTTCGGGTTTATTAAATACTACAAGTCCTAATATTCATGCTTGGAAGCCTATTGAACATTCCTATAATTTTATAAGTTTAATGTTTCAAGTATGTCATAAATGTGATAAATAGTCCTATGATAGTTTGAATTCAAAAAGCTAATAAAAGGAAACAATCTTCTTGATCACTAGACAATCTCTAGGGTTAATGACTTAATGCTGATTTAATATTGCATTCAGATGATCAGACGAATCCCTTGGGGTCAATGACTTAATGCTGATTTAATATTGCATTCAGAAATCAGAATTATACACACGATGATTCGAGTGGAATATGTTCTCTTATATTGCGCCACCACCGTATTCCATTTTTATTCTAGGAATCATTCTGACAGAAGTATCCTAAGCTAGCAGTGTGAAAACAGAGTAAATTCTGATTATTTTTCCACCCACCATCTTCTTCAGTGAATCAATTATGTTCTTTACTAAACTTAAATCAAGATTTTAGTTTATGAAATCCGAATCCGTCTTCTGTACATGTACACATATAATATAAGAATTCTTACATAAGTTATTGATTTAAATTATCAAATTTTATGAAAATTTAAATCTCTTTTTATTGGATTCATCTTATCAAAATTCTATCAATATATCGGTTTTAAATATTAAGTTTATCATAAAAATAGACGAATTTATAATAAAAGGATTTTTCTGTCAATTTGTCCATCCAACAAGCTAAGTACTGGCAACAAGGTTTGCTATTTTAGTTTAGGGTAATGTTATTTGTACAAAAGAGAATTTGTATAAATTTACGTGACACATCATATAAGTGTATGTGACGTAAGGATTCATATAATATTAATAGAGTAAACGACATGTTCCCACCCAAGGTTTGATGAAATCCCAAGTTGGTATGCCAAGTTCCATTTATTCCATATTCCCGCCCTTAAAGTAACGGAAAATGGTTAGATATAATGACTCAGGGTAAATTGGTCATTTCACAGAGGAGGCGCACATTAGCAGATCGTAGCCCTTGATAAAGTTCCGGCGCACGTTAGCCAACCTCACCGCCAACGTTTTTTGCCCTTTTCCGGCGATTCTTCCACCCAAAATCGCCATTGTTCACCACCATTCGAACCCTCATCCTCCCCTCTACAAAACCGTACCCTTGACAACCTCTTATTACTCGTCATCGCCAGCCACGACAGCTGCCACATGCGGCTGGTTTTCGTCGATCTCCACCGGCGAATGTATACCTGGGCAAGGGGACCTGGTCCCTTGCGGCCCTGAGCTCGGGCCCTGGGATTTGGGATTGGTCCCAAATGGGACAGCTCTCATGGGTCGGGATCGGTCCCAGGCCCGTGCCCATGAGAAAAATCAGGACCTGCGCCTTCGGTGGCCAGATGGGCCTGGGCCCGGATCCGGTCCCATGGGGTTTGGAAAATTTTATTTTCCCCCTCAAATTTTTTTATATTTTGGGGGACAAAATGAAATTTTATAGGGGGTTTTTAGTATTTTTTAGGGGTTGATTAGTAAGTTTCTAAAAATTTAATTAATTTTAAAAAATAATAAATTAATTGTTAATTTTAATTTTTAACATAAATATAATATTCACATTTCACACATTCACGCTTCACAAATAAACAATTAAATAATTTTTTTTATTAAATTATTCATCTTCAATTTCATCGTCAACACTAGTTACATTATTCAAATCTGTATTCCTAAAGAGTTCGAGTAGTTCGGGATCTTGAGTCTTTGTTGTAGTGTTCTTTCTTCCATGAGTCCAATCCCGTAAACACGTTATCACTTCAATCATCTCATCGGTTAAAGAACATCTTCTCTTTCAACAATCCGACCACCCGTTGAAAATGTTGACTCGGATGCAATTGTAGAAACTGGCATAGATAAAATGTCACGTGCCATTTGGGATATAATGGGGAATTGACTTTCTTGTTGGTTCCACCATTGAAGAATATCCATGTCAAGTTGCTCCTTCATCGTCATAAAGGTCAAGTCCACCTGTAGGTAGCGAGTCATCTCATTCGGTCTATGTATGTACAGTGGAGCTAGAGCCGGAGCTTCGCCACATCCCACATACCCCCACTTGCTCGATCCTTGAGGGGGCTACATCAAGGTCCCTGATCGCCTCTCTAGACGTTCCACTTCCACTTCCACTTTTACTTCCATTGTATCTATTCTCATATAAAGAAAAAAGCCAATCCAATTTGTGTTTAAAGTTAATCAAATAAGACGTATAATCATGTCCTAAATAATGGCCTAACTCAGTAATTACACCGTTAACTACGGATAATTTAAACCTAGGATCTAGAAAAAGGCCTAATCCATATAAGAATTGAATATCTAACCAATATCTCTTATATTTTTCTTCCATACTTGAAACAATTTCACTAAAAATGTTTTCATGTCTATATTGATCAAAAGTTTTAGCAATTTGAACTAAAATATCTAACAGTAAATTAGTAGTTGGATAATAAATACCACTTAATGTATTAGTAGTATCATAAAAAATTTTAAGAAATGAATAAAAAAGTTCACAAACCACCCAATCATCATAGTTGACAACTTCCTCTGGATAGTTCTTCCGGTTGACGAAATCTGTAATTTGTCTCGCAGTTGGCAAAGCTTTTTCCAACATCAAGTAGGTAGAGTTCCAACGAATAGGCATGTCTGTACATAACTTCAAAGGTCGAACCGGTGGGTCCTCTTGCTTACAATATTTGATGTACTCCTGCCATCTTTTATTGCTACCGCCGACGATAAATCCAATAGCTCACGCACCCTCTCAATCTTTGAATGTATAGCATCTAAACCTGCTTTAACTATCAAATTAATGATGTGACAAGCACATATCTAGTGATAAAATTTGCCTTCACCAAGCGGATCCAATTTCTTTTCAAATAAAGATATTGTCGCGGTGTTAGTAGCTGCATTATCAAGCGTTAGCGCTACAACTTTATCAGTTAATAAATATTCTTGCAAAACTTCAAGAATCGTAAAATAAATAGTTTCAACACTATGTTTTTCATATAATGGTTTAAAACCTATCAATTTTTGTTGTAAACCCCAATTATGATCTAAGAAATGTACTATAACAGTTAAAAAATCGGTTTTTGATCTACAAGCCCATATGTCTGATGTAAGTGCAATAGATATATTCCTAAAATTTTGAAATTCGTTTTTAAGTTTATTATTTATTTTGTTATAAAGTTTTAGTATATCTCTTCTACTTGTAGTTCTATTAACAGGGGTATATGCTGGACAAAATGCAGTTTTAACCATATTAAACAAAAAAAGGATTTTCAGATAAACAAATGGGAGAGTCCGTAGCAACTATATATCTTGCTATTTCCTCTCATGCAACATGTGTATTGTATTGCCATGTTGAGAAAGTTGAGGATTGTGGATTAAAATTAAGTTGAGTTTGAATTTGTATACCTGATCCGCTTGAAGATGCATTTATTTGGGGATGCTTCTTCTCTACGTGTCGTCGCATCGTCGAAGTCCCCTTTCTCAGCCCCAATAATGGTTCCACATAAATTACATATCCCACACGATTCTTCCCCCTCCCCATTTGTCTTTGGCCGTTTTGATTTTGGTGAAGTATCGCGGACATCGGACACGACCCTCTTTGTGGTCGGGGGAGGGGTTGGGCTATGTCCGTGCCCGTTGACTCGCAACTCACATGTGTTTGGCTACACCTCGTCCCGGCCGAATGTGGTTGTGGAATTATAACTGCATCCTCTGGAGGAAATGGTGAAAATGGATTGAAGGCTTCAATTTCTTCGGTGGATGGAACGTAAAACTCATTTGGGGAAGACATTATAAATTTATGATAAAATAATAAATAATTAAAAATGAAAAGAAATTAAATAATAATATGAAATTATGATGATATTGAAAAATAGAAAAAAATTTGAATAATATAAATAAATTATAAATATAAATTGAATGAGAAATTTATTGGAGATTTGGAGTAGAGACATTGAGAGAATGAAAGAATGAGAGATTGATTGGTGTGAAAAAAATTAAAGGTTTTAGGGTTATTTATAGTGTAGTTGTGGGGGGGAAAATGAAAAAAAAAAGTTATATTATATAAGGTAAACCGTTGGTAAGGTAACCATTCTATAGCATAACTGCTTAATTTTTTTTAAATAAATTTTATAAAATTTTATTTTAGTCCTTGAATTTATACTTATTTTAGGGGGTTTAATGTAATTTTATAAAGGATTAAATTGATAAAAGACAAAAAAAGGTTTAGGCCCAGGCCTGGGCCCGTGGAGGAGGGCCCGGTGGAAGGCCCGGGCCCTCCTTCTTAGGCCTGGTCCCTTTTTGGGACCAGACCTCCTAAGACCGATCCTCCCAAGGATCGGTCCTAGGGACCGATTTTGGAGCCCAGGGCTTTTGGGCCCGGTCCCAAATGCCCAACTCTAGGTAAATGACCACTAAACGGTTGCTGGGACATAGGGGTTTTGTAGGTTAAGAGATGCTGGTTGTAGTGGTGACGTTGAATTAGATTTTCATCGCCAGAATCGACTAGAATCTGGCGAAGAATGACAAAAACCTAACCCTGACAGCGCGTCGATTGGAGAGGTCAATGAGTCCGGAATCAGAGGGGTTTTGGACGATGGACGATGGGGAAGCTGATGGAGGTGACCAGGGGTTTCGCCGTCATCGGAAACAACCCAGATCTAGTGAAAATCGAGATGGTGCGCAGTCACTGAGGGTGTAATTGAAGTAATTTTAAAATATGATGATTAATTATAATTTTAGTAATTTAGGGGCTAAAATATAATTTATTAATTTAGGGTTAAGGGTATTCTGGTAATTGCATCCTCACTACCCCAAAAAAATGTTAACAGTGTTATTTTAGGGGTGAGGAATATGAAATAAATGGAACTTGACATACCAACTGGGGATTTGGGTGGGAACATGTCGTTTACTCATATTAATATGATATTAAATTACCTGAATTCTATTATCTCATGACATACTTTGTGGTGCCAGGTAAGTTTTGTACGAAGAGTTTTTGTATAAATACCATCGCCCTTTAGTTATTCACTCCACTTCAACACTCTCTATTGTTTCTCGAATATCCATACAACAACTACTTCTCATCAAAACACTTAACCAGTTACGCAACACAACTACCAAAGACATGGCAGACATCCTCGTTTCTCTGAGATCTCTCATGTCTTCTTACAATCCTCCCTTACATGCTTTAATTGTTCCATCCGAAGATTATCACCAGGTTCTTTTTTTTTTAATCTAAATTGTTAATATTCTAGTTTTTTTTTTTTAATTTAATGTTTTTATTGCCTTCTTGTAGAGTGAATATGTTTCTGCACGTGATAAACGCCGTGAATTCGTCTCTGGCTTCACCGGAAGCGCAGGTCAATTTGAATTCTTAACTATGATATTATTGTCTTTTGTAGATTTAAGGTAATATGAATCTGTTTTGATTATTGAAATTTCAGGTTTGGCGCTTATTACTATGAATGATGCGCTTTTGTGGACGGATGGACGGTATTTTCTTCAGGCATTACAAGAGCTCAAAGGTGAGTGGAAACTCATGCGAATCGGAGAAGATCCTCCTTTGGAGGTCTGGATGGCTGATGTAAGTCTCCGAAAATTTCTTTTATATCTAGTATCTTGTTGTATTATGTTTATTTTAAACTCTTACTTGAAGCTTGCAAGACCGGATTTTATTTGAATGCATTATGGTAGTTTGCACTGGTCAACCCTGACCTTGGGAGCACTAATTTGGCTCTAATCATCTGGTCACTTGATTTTGGTACCTTGTTCTGTAACAAGGTTTTTCAATAAATATCTCAGAACTGTTTCTGTCTTATGATAATTCTGGTTATTCTATTGTGTTGCTTTATTTATTAATGCTTTTATTCTTATCTGTTGCTTTATTAATTTTGCTTATATTGCGATGCATGTTTCTGATGGTAAAAAGTGGATTTTGTGATTTGATTTTGTTAGAACCTGCCACATGATGCCGCCATTGGTGTTGACTCCTGGTGTGTGTCAATAGAAGCTGCACAGAGGTGGGAGCGTGCTTTTGCCAAAAAACAACAGAAGCTGGTTCAAACATCAGCCAATTTGGTGGATGAGGTTTGGAAAAATCGGCCACCAGCAGAAATCAATCCGGTTGTTCTCCATCCAATAGAGTTTACTGGTCAATCAGTTGCTGACAAGTTGAAGGACTTGAGGGAGAAGCTTGTTCATGAGAAAGCTCGTGGTATCATCATCACAGCTCTTGATGAGGTTTGTGTTAGAATTTGATATGTGTTTTGGCAGTTAATTTTTTCTTTTGGTTGAAATTTCTAACTGCTGGACCTCCTCCATTTCTTCTGATTTGTTGTTTTTTCTTGCAATATAAGTCCTATTGTTGCTTTGCAGGTTGCTTGGTTGTATAATATTAGGGGAAGTGATATATCCTACAGCCCAGTTGTTCAGGCATTTGCTATAGTAACAACCAATTCAGCTTTTCTGTATGTGGACAACAAGAAAGTGTCCTCCGAGGTCAGTATCATGAAGTATTTAGATTTTGTGCACTTTCTTGCTGCCACTATTTACTGCGGTTGCTAATGTAGTGCATGTCATATTTCCAGTTTGATCTCGTGGGAATTTTTCTTTGCAGGAATTTTTCATTTTTTCCCTTCTTTTTATGCATTGGGTTAATCAATGTTTGTGTCTCATGGTTAGTGGTTAAAACCATGTGCAGACTTGTGCTATCCTAATCGTTAGATTTTAATTCTTGTATCCATACCAGGCAAGTATGACATTCACAGGTCAGACAGTAAGAAATTTGTTTTGTATGCAGGTATACTCTTCATTGAAGGAGAGTGGAATTGAACTTCGAGACTACAGTGCAGTGAGCGGAGATGTGGTTTTGCTTGTATCTGATCAGCTAAATTCTAGTTTGACTGATGTACAAGGAAATGGCGCAAAAGGAAGCAGAAGGACAAATTGATCTCATATGGGCTGACCCTCGCTCATGCTGCTATGCTCTATATTCAAAATTAAAGTCTGATAAGGTCTTTATGCAGCAGTCGCCTTTGGCTCTTGCGAAAGCTTTAAAGGTAGTACATGCTTTTTGTTACCTATGAGAATAAGTAATGCAAAAGATTGTTTTATACAAGATTGTTTTAGAAATATGTGGGGCTCTGTCTACTGCAAAGCTAAAGTGAATAGTGCTGAGTTTTTGATATAAAATGTCTTATTCATGATGTTTTCGATATCTGTTGCTTAATAATAATCTAAAAGAGCCCCTTATTTTAGCCATAATATGATTGCTGTGGGATTGCATTAAAGTTTTTACATCTTCCAGCCATCTTGATATGTTCCTTTTTCTTGCTAATGCTGTATATTTGAAAAACGAAGGCTCTTAACAGCATAGAGTTTAAGTCAGATAGAGCTAATAAATTTGTATATGCCTTTTCAAGTTTTCTTCATATATTTTGTGATTTATGAAATATTGACTATTGACTTGTATGCTAAAAGAGGCCCTCTCAATTTTCTTTTTTCCGCTTGGAGATTTCTGGTGTCTGTGTAATTAAATCTTAGATAATTTTATTTTTTATTTTTTTATAGTCAATGTAATGCAATTTTTTTTTTTTTTTTTTTATGGATTTAGCATTGCAGCAAACCTTTCGGAAACTAATTTATGCTTACTGACTGATTTTCTTTTGAGTTTAGAACCCAGTTGAATTGGATGGGTTGAAAAAGGCCCACGTTCGGGATGGTGCAGCTGTTGTGCAATATTTTGCCTGGTTGGATAAGCAGGTATATTGTTAAGTCTACATACTTTTTAACTTTTTATTCTCTCTTGAAATTGAATGAATATATTGACATGGTTTCTATTGTTTTCTTCTCCCTCTCAGTATCAATACAAAATCTTAGGCTTGAAATTAATGACCAAGCTTGTTCTGATTTGTACAGATGCAGGAGATTTATGGGGCTTCTGGTTACTTCTTGGAAGCAGAGGGAGGAAATAAGAAAAAGAATTCGTGAGTCTGCCTTTATTTTTTTATTTTCTCTGGACACAAGTATCATGTTTGTATTCCTAGTTTGTTTTTTCCTTTTCATTGATAAAATAAGTTTAAATCTCAATAACACATTTAATTACTTTGTCGTTATGGGATGCGTTAGATTGGTTCTTTTGTTTTGTTTTTCTTCTTGGGCTGAGTACGTGATAGTTGCTTAACACATTTTGAGTGTTTTGAGCTTCACATATCACTCTGATCCACATTTTTTCATGTCAATGGAATGAACATTAACAGGGAATCCATGAAATTGACAGAGGTGACTGCAAGTGATAAGCTGGAAAGTTTTCGGGCATCTAAAGAGGTAAGAATTTTTTTTTAATAGTATTCTGAAATATGTATACAAATAAATAAAGTTTAAAAAAGAAGGTTCATATAATGCATTAGACCTGTATCAAACTTTTGAATTTTTTGGTTTTATTGTTTTGGCATTTTTGACATTGCAATAGGTCGATGTATTGCAACTTAAGAAATCAATGTGGGAGCTGAGAGAGAGCATCTAGGGTGTAGATAATATAGTGTATTAAAAAGTGCTATGACCATCTGCACGTATTGTGCTGTGCCTCCTTTTCACACTCTTGTATAGGAATCAGAAGGGACTCTGAAGGCAAACTGGTTGAAATCAGTCATAAGTCAATCATATCATTTTTTTATCTTGTTGGTCAGATCTGATGAGCTTTATAGATTCTTTCTTGTATTTGTTACAAAGTTGTTAAGAGTTTGCTTGTGATATGTTTTGCAAACATCATATATGCACAGTGCACATACTAGGTATCATTTTTCTTGTTTATAAATTAACTTGCAAAGGACATTCTTTCATTGGAGCTTATGCTAGTCTATTTCTTTGGGTGTTAAAAACCAGATATATGCCACAATTGGGTCTTGGAAGTTTTACATATCTTAGATCCAAGTGGAGTCATTGTATTTCATTATCTTATGGAGTTCTGTTACTCTTGCGAGTTATTTTATTTTAATCAAAGATAAGATTTTGTGTCATAGCATACTAAGGATGAGAATTGTATGTGGCATTTTTTTTTTTTTTTTTTTGTGTATTTGTTTTTTTTTTTTTATTCAAGATGATAGAAATAAATATTCTTTTTATGGGTTATGGTTGCAGCATTTTAGAGGCTTAAGCTTTCCTACTATTTCATCCGTTGGACCAAATGCAGCCATAATACATTATTCACCGGAAGCAGAAACATGCGCTGAGCTTGATCCAGACAGCATCTATTTGTGTGATTCAGGAGGACAGGTTTGTTAGTCTGAAATGGCTTATCTTGTAGCAAGTTATCAATGCAATGCTATATCTGCCGTGTTTTACCATTAAATTCCACTGCTTGTCTCTTTATTGATATTGTTGATGGAATCATTGAAGTATCTAGATGGAACAACTGATATTACTCGAACAGTTCATTTTGGAAAACCATCGGTGCACGAGAAAGCCTGCTATACTGCGGTAGGTTCCTTCCTTTGGTCTCCTTTTTGGACAGGTTTTTTGCATTTTGAATTGGCCTAATTTTATAGTATGCATCTCAAAACATGGTTTAGTTCTTCTTTCATTTGCTTCTCTTACATCTCGGTTTGTTGTGCTCATTTGGTTGGCCTGAAAAGGGAACCTTAGAAAGATATGTGGTGTTCTCCTTATAAATTTGGAATTTTTCTCTCCACAACAGGATACATATATGGGTAAATAATATTGCAATTTGCAATAATTAAGCTTCATAATTGATTCAGTAATCAATGTTTACCAGCTTTTGCAATTTGTAACCACCTTCAGCATTGGCAAACCACTACCAAGACCACCAATTTATCACTACCAATCTAGGCACTAAGTCACTGCCCTGACAACTATTATGAAGCAGCATATAATGCAGTCTTTCACCACCTACTTTATGCTGCCTTTGCAGCAAGAATCTGATACACTTTCTGATAATGTTTATTTAGTTGTTAATTCCCTGTTAGTATTTGAAATTTAACCCCTTGTATTCGATCCAAATATATGTAAATTCTGCAGTTTTGGGTTGAATAGTCAATTTAGAAATCCACTGAAGTTATTTGATTGTCCATTTTCTTCTGCAAAGTCAAGCTTTCATGTCGTTGGTATTCCAACTTTCTCCAAAAATATAACAATTTTCGTGTTCCTTTTTGTGCTGGGATTTCCTGGACGTCATGCAGGTTCTCAAGGGACATATTGCTCTAGGAAATGCTCGATTCCCTAATGGAACCAATGGTATTAAGTTTTTCTCCTTCATCCGTTTCCATATTTAAATAAGTTTTTTTCACTATTTTTTAATTTTTTATTCTTTTATATGAGTGTAACTTCAGCAAATTTGGAGTTACGAGAAAACATTGAATCTGCATAAGTAGATTCTTCTGATTGATTGCTTGACTGCTTTTTACAGGTAACACCCTTGACATTCTTGCTAGGATGCCTTTGTGGAAATATGGTCTTGATTACCGACATGGTACTGGTCATGGAGTTGGGTCTTACCTAAATGTTCATGAAGGTAAGTGGTGAATTCTAACTGCTTGCCTTTACTTATGTACTTGATTTTATTGAAAAGCCTAATTAGTTGATCTTTCTGTTGCAATGCCTGAGCAGGACCCCACTTAATCAGTTTCAGACCCCAGGCTCAACTTGTGCCTATTCAAGCATCCATGACTGCAACAGATGGTTAGTATGGTAGTGTTTTTGCTTTAATTGCAGTTATAGAAGAAAGTTTTCATAAAGTTTTAAATTATATTTGCTCAGAGTTCATGAGAATATATATATATATATTCAAACTATTATCTCTTTTGTTTTACTGGCTTTGAGGGGTCTTATAGCCAGATGCATGCTCATAAGGGTTTTTAGTGTAGGTTTTACCTTGGCCATTTACTTATCTTTTGAATTATTGCTCTAATGCTTATGTTTCTTGAACTTCTTCTCAGTCATGCATATACTTCTTGTTTCTGGCTAATGGCATCTTATCTTTGTCCTGAATGAGTTTGTGCCCAATTAGTTCTTTTAGTCTTTCCAAAAATGAAGGTTGTATTATTGTTGGAATCATTGGGATTTACTATTAATTAATTTGAATTTGCTTTCTCAGAACCTGGTTACTATGAGGATGAGAAATTTGGTATAAGGTTGGAGAATGTGCTTATAGTCAAAGAGGCGGATACAAAGTTCAATTTTGGTGACAAGGGTTACTTGGCATTTGAGCATATAACATGGGTAAGTTAATCATCTGCTTCCATTTTTCTATGCAAAGTAATCAAATGTTCTATATTTCTTTTTTATCATCGATAATCATACTTGATAATCTTTGTGCTTTGGGTATTCTTTAATTTGTTCTTTTCTCACTGGTCTTCAAATATAGATTAGTGAGAAAAGCAGTTGTTGTTTCTGTTTCATGGCCTAGTTCATAATACGATTTGTAGATTTCTTGTCGAGTTGATATGATTTTACACATGTCAACATGCAACCACACACACACACACGGTCATAGTCAAATGTAACTAGTGCCCTGTTTTTCTATGCTTGATGATTTTCTTACTTCCAGGCACCATATCAGACAAAGATGATCGACCTGAGTTTATTAACAACTGAAGAGATAGATTGGCTGAACTCTTATCATTCAAGGTGTAGAGATATTCTTACCCCGTACTTGGATGAATATGAGTTAGCGTGGCTTAAGAAAGCCACTGAAGCTGTATGAGCATGACCTTTTTATTCCTTGGAAGGTTAGCTCATTTTCCTCAGTTGTCCACCATTTCCGTTCTATTCTCTCTTTGAAAGAGAAGGACAAAAATATATATGTATTGATGTTATCGCTTGTTACTCTGATCAATTACGAAATCATTTATCAAACCTCTTAATATATTTGATTGAAGTTATGTTTGTATGATCCATGTTTATTGGTTGATGATGGAATTTTCTAACCGGATCGAAAACAGAATATAAATTTGGATAATAAAATGATATTTTAAAAATATGAGGATGCCAAAGTGTCATTATT
Source organism: Pistacia atlantica (assembly GCA_026229545.1). NCBI lineage: Eukaryota > Viridiplantae > Streptophyta > Magnoliopsida > Sapindales > Anacardiaceae > Pistacia > Pistacia atlantica. The sequence continues at coordinate 24,420,852 of CM047901.1, read as the reverse complement.
TGGGTGAGAAAAGTTGGTTTACTCTCGTCTTTACATGTAACTGATTATTAAGTAATAGCCCATTTAAGAGCAGGTGCAACAATTTTAGAGTTTCATCTTTAACCCAAAATACATGGTTGTTTATTTTGTTTATCTTACTGAGTGTTTATTTTGTTTTATCTTATCATTCTGTATTAAAAATATTGATTTAAATTTTTGTCAAAGAGAGAGAAAAATATATTGGAAAGAGAAAATATAATAAAATATGTTAAAATATTAGTTTATATATAAAAGATGAGACTCATAACATATTTAAAATATTTCATAAACGAACATGTATTATATTCATTTTCACCCAAAAGAAAATGCAAACGGTTGACGATAATGACTTGAGGTAGAGGAGCATTGAGGTATTCACTGTAAATTTAGATGGGAATATTTTTATTTTTATAAAATAGTTTCATTACATTAATCCCCTTGAGTTTCAATATAACAACAAAATTCTCTCCTGAGGTTTCAGAAATAACAGAAGTCTCCCTTAATGTGTTAAAATAATTGGTAGGAAGGTAATTTGGTAATATATACCAACTCATAATAGTATAATTTTTTTCTTTTTGGTGATCGGAAGTTGTTGGAACTAATTTGCGTTCATCTCAACTAATCTTTTAAAGCTTTGAAGTTGATGATTAGATAAACTCTTCAGTAACCACCCCTATTAGCACCTGTGAGGACTTGAACTTAGGAGCTCATGAAACATAATAGTATAAATTTGAATGGTTCATTAATGGTAGAAAAATTTTTATTATTTTCGAAACCTTAAGAGGATATTGTTACTATATCTTATGTAATGTAGGGGATGAATGTTATTAACTCTTTATAAATTTGAAATTTGAAATGAAGTTTTATCACAGACATCCTCTCAGGTTTTCATAAATTATCAAGTTACACCCCTGCCCTTCACATTTGTAAAGATTGTCACTTACCTTCCCTTAACTAAGGGCAAAAAACATAACTGAAAAACTGAAATTTCTGCAGTGTCCCTGTTATTCCACCAATTATCCTCAAAAGCCATCTTCAATTCCCTACCTCTATTTCCCAACTCCCCCTCCAACAATCAACTAATTTATCATCTGAGATTTAAAACATAACATATTATGAATTTATTATTTGAGCTATTTAGAGAAGAAATATTTATTTCTTTTTAAAATATTTTGCATTTGCAGAGCTTTATCCGGTTGGCTTTAATAGCAAATTCTCATTATGGCTACTTTTAATTTGCCTGGACACATCTTCTGTTATGCACTTATGCTTAAAGAAAAATTTAATTTAATTTAATTTTCCAAAGTTAAATATTTGATAGAATTTCAGGAATTTTATTTCTAGAGGCAACAACATCTGCAATAAATCTAATTATTAATCAAAATATACGTAAACTGATTTGTACATTTTGACCCAAAAAAAAAAAAATGATCTATAGTAAACAAAGCATGAACCTTTATGAACTTTACGGAAGAAAAGAGATGAAAATGGTCGAAAGTTCGTTTGACGGAAAATTATAATATTGTACAAATCCAACCGCAACAAGTGGTGAATTAAAAGGGTTAAAGCGCCAATAATAATAACATATATGTTATTAGCTCAATTAAACCGTGGAAGCAATACTGCATTTAAAAAAGCAGAAAAAAAACAATACTCCTAGTTCGTAGCATACATTTCCATGGTACGCAGCTCATCATGGAGCCTTACCGAGCACCTTGAGCCTTTACCCTCAAGCATGTTCTGGCAGTGTTTGGTCATTTGGGACAGTGAATTATACGAGGAACCACCTTTACTCGAAGCTTTTTCAGCACTCAATTTTAATTCCTTCACCTTATTTCTTAATTGCATGCCCTTCTTTGTCCACCATCATCTCGATCTCTTGTCTCTCCACCATACTCTCTGATGGCAACTCCTTTGAACGCAAAGCCACCCCAAGCTCTTCTGTTAGCATCGTAGCATTCATTTTCTGCTCTGCATATAGTGGCCATGCAATCATCGGTATCCCATTTTCTTTATACTTTCCAGTATGGAATTCCATCCACAATGTGACAAAAATCCACCAACTGATGGATGTTGCAAAATCTCTGCTTGAGGAGCCCACATGGGAACCACCAGTCCTATGTTGTGGGTTCGTGTCAAGAAACCATCTGGCAAGTAATCTTGGCTGCCGTCAGAATCCATAACCTTTTCCCAAGGTTAAAAAGGACCCAGATATATCATTCTCCAATGGAGGGCGTACAACCCAAATAAATCTTTGTTGGCTTTGCTCTAGCCCCCATGCTAGCTCTATCATTTGTTTGGCTGGTAGTCTTCCACCACTTCCAAACGACACGTAAATCACCTGATTCAGTGGGTTGCATGTCCAGCCAATCAAGAACTTTGCTCTCCAGAGCTTGTGGTGCAGCCTGTCTTACCAATGGACCGATTGGATAAACGGGAGCCTTAGAAATGCATCCCAATTTAGTATTATCTCTCAAGGCTTCAAGTGTTGTGAACTCCAGTTCCTTCCCATGTGTTTACTATGATTCCATCAGCCGATGAAATCTCCATCCCCGCATGTAAAAACCCATCATACATCGGATCATTCGGGTCCAGAAAGGCTTCAAGGGTATCCTGGAACTCAACCGGTTTACAACCAGGGATTTTTAGCAGCTGTTGCTGGTTAACATGTACAGCTAGCTCCTTCTTGTCAACTGCCGGAGCATATATTGTGACTGCAAGAAACCATGCATTAGAAGCGATGAACACGTACTTTAACATACCAAACTCATCAGCAACTTTCATAGCTTCAGTTCCAAACAAGTCGACAATCAGAGCCATTGGACGGAACTTCATTGCAGAGATGGTTGAGCGGAGAGCTGGTAAGGATTGATGCATCATAACCACAAGTTTGGTTACAATTGATGCATCTGGGTCAACAAGGCCGGAGATATCGGTAGTCGGAAGTAAGACGATGTTGAGGAAATCATGATTTTGGGAGTTGAGAAGTTGAGATAAGTGATCACCTTGAAGTATCAGTGGCCAAAACAAATACGGTGACTTGGAGATTGTGATGAGTAACAAGGCGTTTGGCCAACTCCAGGACAGGAATAAGGTGTCCCATACCTGGGCTAGCTAATAAGGCTACATGTGGTTTAGTGATTTGCATAATGAGAGACTTTGAAAGGAATTGAGAGTACGTATAAGATTACTAAGAAGATAGCTAGTTCTGGTAGTGGTATGCTTTACTTGGGTAAGCCAAGATATTTTGCAATATTGCTGAAGGAAAGTATCTATATAAAAAGAACAAGCCTTGATGTGTTATTTGTAAACCAATCTTGACCAAATTTAATAGGCTCTGGCACCGCGCTTCAACTTGTCCGCTGTTCGATTCCGTGATAATTAAATTGGTGGTGCAAGTCGCCATGCCATACATACTGTCAATGTGTTGGCTAAGGTTAGTTGTCAAATGAAGGATAACGGGATTAAAACCCGACAAACTCATAAAACGCCAAGTACAGTAATGGAGTGTGAGAAGAGTAGTTGCATTACGACTGTTGACCTAGCCATTGGTATTTTACATGAGTCAGGATAAGGTTTATGACTTTACGTGTTCCTGGCTTCCTTTAGAATGTGAAGTCAACCTTTTATGCCAGCGTCTTCTAGTGTTACGTCTTTCCCACTCCCAAGAGCTAGTGCTAACGACTTGAATTTGCACATTAGAGGCTGCTCTGAAAATTTCAGATATTCGTCTAAATTAAGTTTTAAATTAATTTTATTTCTTTATTTTGTCTTTTTTTTTTTAATATATAAAAGTACTAAAAAGTGAATTTAACTTGATATATAATTTTTATAATAAACGAGAATATTGAGAAAATAACATCCATGTTGTCTACTTCAGACAATGAAAATACATGTATTTAGAAATAGCAGAAAACACAATATGAAATATATATCCAATCTTATATCGCTTTGCATATAAATTTAAAGATATATATAGGATGTATGAAACATAAATTTTAGTAGTGTTTTGTTCTTCTACTCTTAAAGCACATGATGTTAAGGCCATATCAGTTTGACTACAGTAGAAAAGCTCATACAGATGTTCTGGTCATAATCTTTATTGGCGCCCTTTAATTTGGCATCTAAATTAATGTAATGCATGTAATATAACGTTTTGACCTTTTGTTCTATAGACTACTAGGTCAAAACGTTTCTAGAGTCTCTCCTGGTAGTAATCTTTGCTTAATTGGTACTCTATCCTAGAACAAGCAGTATTCCGAAATTAATTATCCAACTCCTTTAAATGCTTTAACTACAAAACAACTTATTCAAACTAAAGTTTCCAAAAGCGATCAGAATGTATGACAAATTTATTCTAGTTAAGCATGCAGCACAAACACTTGAACAGAATTTTCAATCGGTCAATCTCTATCTCATCTGCAATTGTCGGTTTCACGCACGATAAGACTAAAGAAATTAGCAGTGCAAGGTTAAAAGACTCTAATGACACTTTCATTAAATAATACGGAATGTCTATTACCATAGTCCATCCATATTCCATAATAATACATCAGAAAATAAAATTTGATGATGCGTTTGCTAACTAGCTGTTCATATATGGTTATCTGTATTAAATAAAGTACTTACCTGCTTTTGCACGAATACCATTTAGCAGCTACAAATTAGTTGCTCTGGTTGTGCATGGATGTTTTGGCAGTTCCATGCTTTACTTGGGTAAGCTAAGATATTTTGCAATACTGCTGAAGGAAAGTACATAATAGAAAAAGCCTTGTATGGCTTTGGTTTATTATTTTGGGGATAGTATTGGATAATTGAATATGGGAGTATTACAAAGTAAAATTTAAAAATTTATAGAAAAACCCCCTAAGTTTGCTAATTTCATAATACCCCCAACATGTAAATTGACAAAAATACCCCCACCACCGCGCAGCTAGCCTGCCACCACCGAATCTGGCCAGGAAAATCATGTTACGACTGCACTGGTCCGAATCGTGTCGTAACGAGTCGTTATGGCCTTTTCCGGCCGATCCACCACGATCGGCGAAAAGGCTAGATCATCTTCTGCCGTGGCCGTCGGCAATAGAATGTTTTCGGTCAACGATGGCCATTTCTTTGGCCGTCGTTCACGGCCAGATCTGGCCTTCAACGACGGCCAATCGTTCACGGCCAGATTTGGCCTTCAACGACGGCCATTTCACGGCCACATCTGGCCTTTCCCGGTCAAATCTATGGTGGATCTGGCCGGAAAAGGTCAGATCGGTGAACTTCTAGCCATTTATGGTCGACAGGGTGGCCGTTGTATAGATTTCGCTAACCGATGGTGGTTTTCTTTGGAATCGCGAGTATGGGTTGTGGGGGTATTTTTGATAATTTTTAAACTTTTTTTTAGGGTGTATTTAATAAAATTAATAACCTTATGGGGTCTAAAAGTAATTAAAAAATAAAGTAATATTCTTGGAATAGTAAGCCAAACGTTATTTGGAGAATAGGATCCAGAATCTAGATAAAAATAGTAAGTCAAACATAGTGCTTGATGTGTTATTTGTAAACCAATCTTGACCAAATTTAATACGCTCTGGGACCGCCCTTCAACCTTGTCCACTGTTCGACAGTGATAATTAATTTGGTGATGCAAGTTGCCATGCCATACATACTGTCATGTATTGGCTAAGGTTAGTGGTCAAATGAAGGATATAACGGAATTAAAACCCGACAAATTCATAAAACGCCAAGTAATGTGACGGAGTGTGAGAAGGGTAATTGCATTACGACTGTTGACTTAGCCATTAGCATTTTCCATGAATCAGGATAAGGTTTACGCGTTAGTTATCGAATCCTGTATCAAAAATTTAATTTTTAAACATATTATATTATATTATAGGATACTTATTTTTAAAAAAAACTTAATAAAATAAATAAAATTTTATAAAAATTAATATCATCCCAAGATTAATTAAAGAATTTTTTCGTATTATTAGTTTTAAATTATGATATTATATAATCAAAATTAATTATAAAACTAAAAATCTATATCATTTTCTTTCAATTTTTTAATATCATTTTCAAGATTAATGTCAATATCTATATCTCTATTTGTATTATTATTATCATACAAAATAGACAACACATTCATTATCTCCTCACTTTCTATACAAAATAGGGTAAATTTGACAGGTTTTAATGAATTGGGTTGGGTGACTCGGTTCCGACCTGATTTTTTTGGGCCTTTGGCCCAAGTTAATAAAGTCATATCGATTTGTATCGATATTTTTAAGGATACAAACGAATATGTACCGTATTGTAAGATATATATCAATGTATTGAAAGGTTTAGGATACACTCTCTGATACGTATCATTAGCAACTTGTATCAAATCATATCGTATGATACGTATCGGGTATCGTAAGATACTAATAACCATGTTACTGATTTTTTGTATAATATGAATTCAACTTTTATGCCAGCGTCTTTCAACATGGTTGTCAAATTGTGTATCAAAAACTTAATTTTTCAAATCATGTATCGCGTATCGTATTGTAGGATACACCTTTTTAAAAAAAATTTAATAAAATAATAAAAATTTTTCTAAAAATTAATATCATCCCCAAAAGATTAATTAACGAATTTTATGATATTATTAACTTTAAATTATGGTATTACATAATCAAAATTAAGAATCTATATCATTTCCTCTCAACCATTTATATCTCCACTTATATTATTATTATCATGCAAAATAGGAAATATATCTTCCTCTTCACTTTCTCCTTGCAAAATGGGTAAATTTAGGCAAGTTTTAGTGAACGGGGTTGGTTGACTCGGATTTGACCCAAAAAAATTTTTTTGGACTTTAACCTCAAATTAATAAAGTTGTATCAATTTGTATCGATATTTTTAAGGATACGAACGGATACGTATCATGTCATATGATACATATCAACGTATTAAAAAGTTTAGGATACACTCTCTGATATGTATCGTTATAAGACTCATATCGTATATCGCAAATCGTAGGATACTAATAACCATGTCTTCTAGTGTTACTTCTTTCCCACTTCCAAGAGCTAGTGTGACCGACTTGACTTTGTGCAATAAAGGCTGCTTTGAAAATTTCAGAGGGGAAAATAATGCTTGAAGGGAAGCAAGGTTTTGAATGGCAAGATCAGAACTGGCATGTGCATGATTACAGATAACTAGCAATGAATGGATAATGAATGCAGTAAAGTAAATGGCAAAAAGGATTTTAAAGTGGTTCGACGAGATGAACTCTAAAGCCTTTGTCCACTATTCTTTGTATTTGCTGTGAGAGCTTACAATAGTAATTTTAGGAATATTTTCCAACCATTTTCCTTATCGTTTGATGGTGGGGGTTTATATACAGAGTTTGTACAAAGGAAAAAGCGAAAATAAAGGGATTATAATTAAATTGAAATGCAACTCCGATATTCTCGTGATTGGGGCTGCTGTGATTGCACAAAGATTGTTGTCAATTTGATCATTCCCGAGATATCTGGGATCTGAAGTTATCTGTGAATTAGTTGAATGATCACTCGGAATTGTTCGCGACTAGTTTGGCATTGGGTCAAGCTATAGCTCAACGAGCTTATGCTGAGTCGGATAATTGGTGGAGTCAAGCTGTTCTAGATCAAACTATATTTGCGCGATACTCCGAGCTTGGTGGAAAAATCATACATAATACTCCTCACAGTAATCTTTGCTTAATTGGTACTCTATCCTAGAAGAAGCACTATTCCGGAATTAACTTTCCAACACGTTTAAATGCTTCAACTACAAAAACAACTTTATTCAAACTAAAGTTTCCAAAAGCGATCAGCATGTATCACAAATTTATTCTAGTTAGGCATGCAGCACAAACACTTGAACAGAATTTTCCATCGGTCCAATCTCTATCTCATCCGCAATTGTCGGTTTCACACATGATAAGACTAAAGAAATTAGCAGTGCAACTTTGAACAACTATAATGTGTAGTGCACGTCGATCGAAGAATCGATATGCCCATAACATGCACCAATAACCATCATGTGGGATACCAAGTTTTAAATTTCAATACATGTTGGCAGTTTGCATTATTGAAAGAGGAACGTATTTTTTAAAATTATCACACTTGTTTACCAAACTCCTAAACTGAAGTTGACCTATAGAGCTATATAGCAACTACTCAAAAAAAAAAAAATAATAATAATAATAATGGATTTGCCCAGCGTTAACATTTAAAATTGAATTTTCTTTTTTCTTTTATTCATTTATTAATAAGAAAATCTTATATGACAGGACAATGATAATATATATGCTTACTCACGAGCTTACTAACCGTCTCATTATCTTTGTTAAAATTATATATGATACCCGTACTATGTGTTTGATACCCATACTATGCGTTATATTTACAAAGGATAGTAAGATGATTAGTAAGATCATAGCATTACTCATATGTATATATAAACATTTTGAAAGGTAATACTCATTATATCTCCCATAATTATATATGTGAATATTTTTGCATTAATAAAAATTCTTTGTATCATTGAGGTTTGTCCAAATAGAAAAAATAAAAATTCTAGTTTTTAAGTTGAAGGGTGGTCATTAAATTTGGTGATGAGAGGTTAGCGGCGAGGCTATGATGTGTGGGGTTTAGGTGGGTGGGGCGGGGAGACTTGCGGAGATCTTGGGTGCGGTGTGCTGCTTTGGGGTGACTCTATTGCGTTAGGTTGGTGCTGCCGTGTTAGTATGGCGAGTTTATACTTACTATATTTTTAAATTTATTAGGTTTTCAATAAATAAATAAAAAATGTTTTTAAATTTATTTTGTATTAGATTATTTTTTTGGTAAAAGACAAAGAGTCCGTTTGTTTTGTTATTTTAGATAGGATTTTGGGAATAATATTGGGTAGTTGAATATGGGAGTATTACGAGATAAAATTTTAAAATTAACAAAAAAATCTCCTAGGTTTGCTAATCTAACTAAACACCCTAATATATAAAAATTTGTAAAATAACAAAAACACCCCCACCCACCCACAGTGCCAGATTCTGGCCACCACCGCCGGAATTTAGTCGAAAAATAGCTTTATGACGTAGATCGCCCGATCTGACGGGTAGGGCGTCGATATGGCCTTTTTCGACCATATCCACCATAGAAATCTAGCCCAGAAAGGTCAAATCTACAGTCGGATTTGGCCGTCGATGACCGTAGAAGTCCAGATCGACGGCTAAAGATATGGCCGTCATTGTCGGTCAACGATGGCCATTTATTTGGCTGTCAGATCTAATCTTTTCTGGTCAAATCGGTGAATTATTGGCCAGTTCTGATCGTTTGTAGGCCGTTGTGACAGATTCCGATTACCACTGACGGTGGTCGCTAGAATCTGGTAAGTATAAGTGGGTGGAAGTATTTTTGTTAATTTTTAAACTTTTTTCTGGGGGTATTTATGGAAATTAATAAACTTAAGGGGTCTAAAAATAATTAAAACATATACTAATATTTTCTAAATAATTAAACAAACAGATATTTTGGGAATAAGATTAGGAATATGGATTGGAAATATTAAACCAAACGCATCCAAAAATACCTATACATCATTTAATAATGGATAATACTATAATAATAGTTGTCTCATACTGACAGGGACTATTATGTCATTTACCAATTCCAGGTGGATGAAATATATTTTCCCAAAACCTCAGGAATATAAATGTAATCAACGGAATGGGCATATCAGATTTTGCCTTTTTGGTGTTCTGCCCGGAATCTGCCGCCCTTTAATTTGGACATATAACTTGATTTGTACAATATTTGCCTCCATTTGCAAAGCGCTACATAACAAATAAGTACTTGACGACAAGCTTCGTTAATTCTAATCGTACTTAATTAAGATAAACACAACATCTTTTATTGATGAACGTCACATCCATTTCCTTACCTTCCCAACAAAATACATAACATAACAGTCTGCACAAGAACCAAATCAAACAGCTTCTTCAACGCAACACATCATGTAGTTAACAAATGAATTTCTTTGAATGGTTCATGCACCATGGGCCCTTGCTACCAGGCCTTGCAAGCTTTTCTCACAATCTTCGGCAACTCGCGACAATGAATTGTAGGAGGAACCACCTTTACTCAAGGCCTTTTCCGCGCTGGATTTTAGTTCCTTTACTCTGCTTCTTATTTTATTTCCTTCTTCGTCCACCATAATACTTCTCACCAGCGTCTCTATCTCCTTTCTCTCCACTATACTCTCCGTCGGCAAGTTCTTAGATCTTATAGCCACCCCAATATCTTCTGTGAGCATTGTGGCATTCATCTTTTGCTCTGCGTAGAGTGGCCAAGCTATCATTGGCACCCCATTCACTATACTCTCTGTTGTTGAATTCCATCCGCAGTGCGATAAAATTCCACCAACCGATGGATGCCTCAAGATCTCTGCCTGTGGAGCCCAGTCTGGGATCACTAATCCTAGTTTTGAGTTGCGTGTCAAGAACCCCTCAGGCAAATAATCCGGAGTGTCATCTGATCCTTTTCCTACACTGAAATAGGCCCCAGTTACATCATTTTCCACGGGAGGGCGTATCACCCAAATAAATCTTTGTTGGCTTAGCTCCAAACCCCATGCCAGCTCGGTCATTTGTTTAGCTGATAAGGTGCCTCCACTTCCGAATGACACATAAATCACTGATTCAGTTGGTTGGTTGTCTAGCCAATCCAATACAGGATTCTCCAAAGCTGGTGATTTCACCTCTCTCACTAATGGACCAATTGGATAAATCGGAACCCTGGTGACCCGGCCTAACATCTTGGTATCTCTCATGCTTTGAAGTGTTTTGGCCTCCAAGTCCTCCCAGGTGTTGACCAAAATTCCATCAGCCGCCGGTATTTCAAGCCCTATACGTAGATACTCCACATACAACTCATCGTTTTTCACCAAAAAGGCCTCCAGGGTATCCTCAAAGCGAACCGGTTTGCAACCCTGGAATTATTAGCGGTTTTTGTTGGATAATGTGCTCATCTTCCTGCTTCCCATCAATGGTAGGAAAATATGTTGTTGCTGCAAGAAACCATGCATTAGAAGCAATTAACACGTAGTTTAACATGTTCAACTCATCAGCCAATGGTAAAGCTTCTGTTCCAAATAAGTCTACGATGAGAACCGTGGGACGAAGCTTCAATACCGAGATTTGGGATCTGAGGGCTGGTACGGACTCACGCATCATAACGATAATTTTTGTTACTATTGATGCATTAGGGTCAACAAGGCCCTGAGATATCGACGGGCGGGAGTGAGACAACATTGAAGATACTTGACTTGGGGAAGTTTTGAAGCTGGGACTCAAGAACTGAGGGCTCAGCTCCCACAACGAAGATGGTTACTTGGAAATCAAGTTGAGTTACAAGGCGTTTGCCTAGCTCAAGTACTGGGACGAGGTGTCCTATCCCAGGGCTAGCAAGTAGTGCTGCATGAATTTTTGTTGTTTGCACCTCCATAGAGTTGGAAGTTAAGAGTTTCAGAGGGGAAAATAACGCTTGACGGGAAGCAAGGTTTTGAATGGCTTCGTTCAGATGCCAAGTTCTAAGAGATATTTATAACTGAAGTTATTGCTTTAAGGGTGCCTATGAATTCGTCAATCTGCCTGAATATTTAATTATTTATTTTAAAAAATATATGTTTTTTATAATACAATTTATGTTACGATCTTTTATTAGAAAAAGAAAAAAAAGAAAAAACTTTAGTCTCTTTTACAAATTACAGTACATGTGTCATACACGTTAATCACTATCACTATTTTTATTGCGTGGAACGTAAAAAATTGAAACTTCTTTTGAAATTTCGTCTGAGACTAATTCAATTACAACTGTTCCCTGCCGTGGGCGCGCCATTACCAGTTCACCACTTACATCAAACCCACATTATAAAGCCAGCACAAATACCTAAATTATTAAAGGATGACTGTAACGCTTCATCGCAAGGTTATATTATAAAATATCACTATGGGCGTTTGTAGGGGTAATCTTAGTTCATTTTGTAAGATTTTGGTATTTAGTTTATAAGTGATAAAATATTACATGAATATTTTATTATAAATAGTATTTACTATTAATAATGTGAGGGATAATCCGATACCTTTTCCCACCCCTAGGAATTAAAATCTTAGCAGGATAATCTAATTTTTCTATCAATTTTACCCTCTTAATTAAAAATCATTTCGGACATAATTGCCTTTCAAATATCTACCAAACAATAATTACCCAACCCCTTTACATTTGAGAAATGAGCTAAAACACCCCAACAAAAAAATAAAATTAAATAAAATTAAATTAAAAGTTAACAAAATACCTTTGGCCACCCAAGACTACCACCACTGGCTGCTGGCGTTAGTCACCGTAATGATGCACGACTTGTGGGATCTGGCCGATCATGCACTGGAAATGGTCAATCGCCATTTTTTCACCTGTGGATTTATGATCCATGACCATTTTCGGCTTTGCTGGCGCATTGTTGACCATATACGATCAATCATGCACCATTCTATCGACTCCTGACAATGGTGGCTAGCTGTTGGCAGTGGCTTGAGGTGGGTGGGGATGATTTTACTACAAATTAAAGTTTTACATAACTGGAGTATTTTAGCAAAATTTCAAATGTAAGGGGTTAAAAGAAATGATTCAAAAAAATAATAATAAATACTATTAATATTAATATTAATATTAATATTTAAAAAGGAGGGCAATTTTGTAATCTATATAACATACTTATCCCATTTGTCCTCCCAACCAAACATATTATTCATCAATTTATTGAACTAACCAAACATATTTTTTAAACATTCCCAGTAATCTTCAAGGTGATATTTTTTCTATTAATATAATATCTCCTATAATAAACCATTATATGATCCAAACGCCCTATATAGTAGAACCAACTATTTTTTTTTATTTTTAAAATTATACAAACTGATAAAATATGAATTTCATGATTGTGGTTAATCACTAAGATTACACCAATCACCCAAAACCACTCAATTGATTGATTGTAATTACATTATGTTGTTTCCTTATTGCATAACTTAACTTTTGTATAAATAGGTGGTATATTCATACTACAAAATAATTCAGTACGATACAATTGAATTCATCTAAAGATATCTCTCGAGCATACTTCAACCTTTCAATTATCTCTCTTGCCCTCTCAAATATATCTCTCGAACATACTCTAACTTTCTTCAAATTACCTCTCTTACCCTCTCAATTCTGACATACTAATCTTTACTTAATTAGATCATTACTTATCTACATACTACATACTTTTGACCTTAATTAAAAACAAAATGACGATGCATTGATTTAGATCATTACTTAGTATTATTAATTATGTAATTGAATGTTTTGACCTTTCAAAACTTTTCTACATACTACAAGGTTGAAACGTTTCTAGAGGCTCTTTGAGTCTCGAGTTTCTTCGGGATTGGTAATAGTCTTTACTTAATTGATATACCATCCCAGATTCCAAAATTATCCAAAACGTTTAAAGGCTTAATTAAAATAAAGTTTCCAATAGCAATTGGCATGTATCACAAACATATTCTAATATTCCATGTAGCACAAACACTTTAAACAGAGGTTTTCAATCGGTCAATCTCTATCTCATCCGCAATTGTCGGGTGTCATGCACGCATTATGAGAGAAAAGAAATTAGCGGTTCAACGTGAAACAAACTTTAATATTGGAAAGCACAGTCTTTGTCGTGTTTCCTTGGATCGAAGACTCAAGTCTCGGGAAGAAGAAAAACCTCTTTTAAGAATTGAGAGTCACATGGATACTTGATGAACAACCCGACAACCTATAAGACAAAATCCCTCTCATGTTTAGAAATACTCCTAAAGCTTACATACTTACATTCTAACTTAAACGGGTTAAACCATTATTTTCTATGTAAAAATCATATGAGGATATAGGATCTTGATTCTGAGCTACTAAAGATCTCATCACATCTATATCTTAATATAATGTATAATTATGATTTTTTTTCTTTTATATTGAGTATTAAATAAATTAATTACCTTGGTCCGTCGCCATTCCAGAATAATATATTAGAAAAAAAAATGATGGTCCATTTGTTAGCTAGCCCTTCATACATGATTATCTATTTTAAATAAAGATAATCTAAATTAGCACTTTGACTAGTGGCAGTATTACCTGCTTTCGCATGATCAACAATTTGCAGCTATTAATTAATGTTGTGGTAATCCAAGTATGTTTTGGCGGTGTATGGTAACTGCCGTTCACAAATATCGGCTTGATAGGGAATATATATATTTTAAAGCAAAATAAAATTAATTAGGACCTTTTAAAATAGTAAATGAAGTCTTCGATATAGGCATCATGTGGGAGGCCATGTTTTAAATTCAATATACGTTGGCAGTTTGCATTATTTAGGGAGGAATGCCTTTTTTATTACCATTTATTTACCCAAGAGCTAAACTGAAGTTGACCAATAGATTTATATAATAATTAACCAAGAAAAAAAAATCGAAATAATGGATTTGCTCAACGTATTACATATATTTTGTTAGAAAAAGATTGGATGGTTGTACCAACATCCAATCTCATTTTATTAATTAATAATAGGTTTCTGAGTCCTTTTTAGATAGAATGAAAAAAAAAAATCTAGAACATAAGTGGAATACCCGTATAGTTTGGATTAATTGGAGGTGGATGTAACCTTTTGTGATTTTATTAATCAATCAACAACGTAATCCTACCATTGTTTTTAGAAACTCATCAAAAACGGAAGGGGGCTCTTGAGCATGATCAAATTAACAAGTGTTCACATTGCTCTTGTAATCTGTGATCATCTTCTCCGTTGGTAGATGTCATGTTTCAATGCTTCTATTGAAGTCACCGAATTCCACAAAATAAAAAGATAAACGAGCTGTCAGCCGCCAGCTGATGGTATTTTTACTCCCTTGGCTAAAACCTCATGGACTCCGTCCTTGTTTTGGTGCAAAAATAATAAATAGCAGATGTCGGCACAAAAGAATTAAAAAAAAGCTGGCCGCATCAAAGACGTTTATATTTAAGATCATTAATGGAGTTGTGCTTTGAATAACATATATACATATGGCGGCTTTCAAGATTGTCTGGGCGTTGGAATATTGAAAATATCTAATTCATAACGATGTTTCAACTCTGGCAACATTATTAATAAAAGTAAACGGCTTCTTCCCACTCAAGGTATTAATAACAATTTTTCACCCAAAATGTTTTAAAATATCATTTCTCACCTAAAGTTTATAATTTGTTAATACCCAAAGCAGATTCTGATTACAAAAATTCTCTCTATCACTATCATTTGAATCTCTAGTCTCTTCTCTATAAAACTCTTCTCACTCTGATATCTTTGATTTCTCTTCAATTATCAATCACTGTAAAGTTAAAATTTTCTATTCTTAGTTGATTTTTAACTGATTTTAACGATATATATTTAATTCGTCACCATCATTTGATCCATTAGTCTACATTCTATAAAACTCCTTTTACTTTAACTCTTGAAAACTCACCGAACGTTAGTTGATAAAATGAAATATATTTTAAGTATTAACTGAATATAAACTTTGGGTGAAAAAATGATATTTTAAAACTTTTTAAGTGAGAGAGTTTCTTTAAAACCAAACCTTGGATGAGAAAAGTCGTTCTTATTATTAATATTATCTCACTGTCCTCTTCATTTGGTCTACTTAAAAGATCCAACCTTCGCAAGAAACCTGGAAAATACAAGTCAATGATATATACGTCCCGATCAGTAAAACTATAAAAGGTCAAGTAAACCAAGCGCATGGGTGATGCCATAACCTATTGTTCACGACAAGCTAATTAAGTTTTCCTGATCTATCATACATAATGTTTTTACTACAAATATATACGTCTTATTGACTTTCGATATAGATATTGTTTTAAATATCATTAATTTTGTATGCATAAAATATTATCTCTTTGAATGTTTAAGATTTTATATATATATATACCCCTTCTAAATTGAATCTATGGCTTGGTGCCTTGGTCTATTGTCAGGATTCTTAAAAATAGGAAACACGCAAAAGAGCAAAGCAGGGCAATTTTCCAATTATTTAATTTTTTATAAACCTCAACTAAACTCAGAAATTTATTGAAAGTTAAGGTTCCATTTGGTTCACAATTTTGTGTTTTTGGGAAAAGTTTTTTGAAAAAAGTTAAATTGAACGGGTATTACGATTTAGGATTTATAAATTAATAAAATACCCTCTATGTTTGTTTTTTTACAAAACACCCCCTATAATAAAACATTAAAAGTTAACAAAAACACCCCCAACCCACCCTCAAATACGGACACTAAAGGGTAGCTGGAGTCGCCGTATTGGCGCATGACCGGTTGGATCTTGCCGATCGTGTGCCGATAGGGCCTTTTTCGATCAAATCCATGGTGGATCTGGCCAAAAAGGCCAGATCTAAGGCCAACGGCTAGATCTTTGGCCTTAGATCTGGCCTTTTTCAACCAAATCCACCGTAGATCTGGTGGGAAAATGCTAGATCAACGCACTACCAAACAAATTCAGTTGGTAGTGCACTATCCTACCAGATTCCGATCATTTTCCGACAGTGGTGTTCGGAATCTGATAAATGTGGATTATTGGGGTGTTTTTGTAATTTTTTTAAAAAATATTTAGGGGTATTTAATTAAATTAACAAATTTAAGGGGTTTAAAAAAATTGAATAAAAGTTGAATAATATTATGAGTTTTTGGATGGTTTCTTGTTAACTTTTTTAGGAATACTAAAAATAGTATTCCCAAAAACCAACCAAACCAAACCTAAAAAGAATAAGTGACACATGGACAGAGGATGAAGCCTTCAAAGAGAGTTGTTATATGAGCCCGAGGAAGCTCCTTAACCAATAAACATAGGTCAGTTGTTACTGTTATATGAACCCAATGAAGCCGGAAGCCCTCCATTGAAGATTGGGAAAAAAAATCATTCATCAAAACATAGAATAAGGTAAAATATCAATAGCTTAATTAAATATTTAGAATAAGAAGTAAATAATGAGAATTTCATTAAATAATGTTGCAGACGAACATTTATAAATGCATGCAATCAAAGTAGTGTAGATATTCAATATTACAAAAACGTGTCGTTTTAGTTGACAATTTAGAGTGATACCGCAATAACGTCCCTGCAGCCGACGACCGTCGTCCTTATCCCAATAAAATGACAATGAAATTGCAAATGTCCACTTTGTAAAGGACGAATTTAGTTGTGCAGATTGACCTTGACTTATTCATATGAATTATGTATTTGTAAATATCAGATATCACATGCAACATCCATCGTTAAAATATACAACTAATTATCTCTGACATAAGTACTCAAATTTTTGCGAATTAATTACAACGTTTAACATGAACTGGAGATTCGCTTGTCCAATCACACAGGTCGACTAGTCTTCGTCAGAAACAAAAACATAAAATTCTTTAATTTATATTTTTATATTTTTGAGATAGGGGATTTTGGATGTATTATTTAAAAGGTCTCGAACTCGAGTCTCTCCTCAGATGTTAATAGGGATAAATACTGAAGTTCTTATCCGTCGATAATTTTAAAGTCCTAAATGATTAATTGAGGTACTTATAAACTAGTTCAAACACCCTTGAATTAAAAAAAAAATAAAAAATGCATACACCATATAATTAAACTTACAGGTAACATAAATAAAAGAAATACTAGTTAGTAAGTACCTTAATTGGTAATTGAGAGATTTTTTAACCAAAAAAACATATAGAATCACGACGTACTTTTGCATTGTAACACTAGATGTCATTTCATTATTGCATTTATTAACTTCCAAATACATTTATTATAAAGAAATATGAAAAAAGAAAATTCAAATGCAAACATTGACGAAAAAGAAAATTCAATAGTGACAAATTTATTCAATTTTGGTACGCGGACAACGTGGTAACCCATTCAAGTCTAGATTTTTCGTTTTAACCACCTTTAGCTTTTACTTCCAAAGTTTGGAGGAAACTCTGGAAGCTATTGGCCAGTTGGGAAAGTGAATTATAGGAGGAACCACCTTTACTCGAAGCTTTTTCACCGCTGAGTTTTAGTTCCTTCACCTTATTCCTTGTAGCATGCCCTTCTTTGTCGACCATGATCTTTCTCACCATCATCTCTATCTCATGTCTCTCTACTATACTCTCTGACGGCAACTCCTTTGAACGCACAGCAACCCCAAGCTCCTCTCTCAGCAACGTAGCATTCATCTTCTGCTCTGCGTATAGTGGCCATGCGATGATTGGGACCCCATTAGTTATACTTTCTATTGTTGAATTCCATCCACAGTGTGACAAAAATCCACCGACAGATTGATGTCCCAAGATTTCTGCTTGAGGAGCCCACATAGGTACCACCAGTCCTACGTTTTCGGTCCGGGTTAAAAACCCATCCGGTAAGAAGTCCTGAACACTGGAAGAGTTTATCCCTACAGAGAAAAACGACCCCGATACATCATTCTCAAACGGGGGACGTACCACCCAAAGGAATCTTTGTTGGCTTAGTTCCAAACCCGATGCCAGCTCTACCATTTGTTTTGCTGATAATGTTCCACCACTTCCAAACGAGACATATATTACTGATTCTCTAGGTTGCTTGTCCAACCAATCCAGTACTTCCTTTCCCCAAATCGGTGGTTGAACCGATCTTGCCAATGGACCAACAGGATAAACAGGTGCCTTGCAGACGCGTCCCAGCAAATTAGAATCTCTCAGGGCTCTTAGTGTTTTGGGCTCTAAATTCCTCCCACGTATTTATTATAATTCCATCGGCTAATGCCATCGCCATTGATGCATGCATAAATCCATCATACATGGGATTCTCAAAGGCCGGAAAGACCTCAAGGTTATCCTCGAACCGGATAGGCGTGCAACCAGGGAGTTTTAGTGGTTGCTGCTGGTAAACGTGTTCAGCTAACACCTTTCTATCAAGTTCTGGAGCATATGCTATAACAGCAAAAAACCAGGCATTAGACGCAATGAATACGTACTTCAACATCTCAAACTCATCAGCAATCGCCATAGCTTCAGTTCCAAACAAGTCGACAATCAGAGCCGTCGGACGTATTGTCATTGCAGAAATCGCAGATCGGAGGAGTGGCAAGGACTCATGCATCATAATTACAATCTTTGTTGATATTGATGCTTCCGCATCGGCTATGCCAGAGACGTCCACTGACGGGAGTAAGACGATGTGGAGGAAATCTTGATTTTGTGAGTCCAGAAGTTGAGATAACTGTTCATCTGAAGTGGCAGGAGCCACAATAAAGATGGTGACTTGGAGGTTGTGAAGGGTAACAAGGCGTTTTCCAAGCTCCAGAACAGGAACAAGATGTCCCATGCCGGGGCTAGCGAGTATGGCTGCATGTGGTTTCGCGATTTGCATTGTGCAAGACTTTGAAATGGAGCTGGGACCTACGGAACTTCAATTGAGATTTTTAGAAGCGGTTACCTTGAGTAAACGATATGGATAAACGTAATTGTTAGCGTTCATCACCCTTTTATTTAAGATTATCTGGACCCGGCCGGTGGTGGCTAGTAGTTCCAAAATCTCGACATTAATTGAGATGTCAGTATATAATACTATATTTTATGCTGTTTGAATTATGAATTACGGAATCACATGATACAGGGCAGTCAGCACATGGCCAATTTTTCATTAATTGGATTGTTATGACGACATTGAAATCCCAAACGTGTACTGAAATTTAAGTTTTGGGAAAGTGGTCAAATATTCATAGGCCGGCTGCTCATCTCCTACAAAAATTAATTTTTAAATTTATGTATAATTATTAACAATTTCATCTCTTAAAACGTATTCAATGTTCTTTGACCCCTTCAAAGTTCAAATACAAATTGCAGTTATATCAGTTGGCCAGTTTGCTTAATTTTAACAGAGGTTTTAAAAACATTTATTTGAAAGAATAGGTGTGCCTATGTATAATACCTAAAATTAGACATTTTTACTGAGAAAAGAAGGTTTGATGAAGTTTTTTATACCAAGCGACTTAAGATTTAAAGTAATTTTGTGTTAAAATCTGGCTTTAAATTGATTTGCTTGAGAATAATAATACTTTAAATGAGTTTTTCTAAGATTGACAAGACTTAAATCAAATAAAAGTTACCTTCTAAAGTTTAGGGCTTAAAACTCAGACACTTTTGTTCCAGAATGAATTATTAATTTGACAAAACTGTAGTGTGTATATATGTCCGATCCTGTCCATCCATGCAGCAGGAAGTGATAAAAAACCACACGATTCATGCCAGATACGCAGAAGTGTAAACTCACGCATGTTTATATATGTACACAAAGTCAAAGCACCCTAAGGAATTTCATTGAGCTGTTAAAAGTTTTCCACAGTGGTGCCGGCATATACGTTAATATGATTTTAAATTATGTGGGTCAAACCTTGTTTCATTAGATCATGGCAGCTTGACGAATATAGATACATGCATGCATGCATATTCTTATTAATTAAAACAAAATAATTCAATAAAAAGTGCATCATGAGCAGGCATGCAGCAAAATACAAACATGTGGGTTCAATTGAACCCAACTCAATTTTTTTTAAAAAAAAGTTTTTATATTTTATAGAATTTATAATTTTGACCCTGCTTAAATTCATGTTGGCCTACAAAAATGAATTATTAATTAATAAATCTTTAACTTTTTTATCCTTTTCATTTTCTCTCCTATTATCTTTTTCATTTGCTACATTGTGAATTGGGCCCAATGGCCCATAAAAATTGGTTGCAGTGTTTACAGCTAGACGTATCACCCAATTTAATCTCTGCCTGCTAAAATCTAAACCCCCAATATTTGCAGCATTGAGAGTTGAGAGGGTCCTACTACTCCACCAATGAAACACAAAAGTCCAAGCAACTCACTCCACCAAAGAAGCAGGTTTGACTAGTCTATCCATCGGTCCAATGGGATAAATGGGTACCTTTAAATTTAATCTCCCGGCTAAATAATTTCGTTATCTTTTAAGGCTTCAAGCATTGCGGTTTCCAACTCAACTCATCCCACGCCACGTGTTCACCAAAATACCATCAACCTTGGATATCTAAGAACTTTGAAAGATATATTTTAACTTGTCAAAACTGGTTGGCAATCTTAAAGACTTAAACCCTTCTAATTTGAACAGGTCTACTATGAGAACCTTTGGATTGACTTTCATGAAAGCAATTACAAATTGGGGTATTGGGTCAGATTCACGCCTTATGATAAGCTAGTTGAATATTGACTGCTGAATCTGGGTTTACTAGCGATTCGATATCAAAGTGACCCAAGTTCGATGACATTGTTGTATTTGGTGGAGAAAGACAAGTAATTGAAAGAAAGTAAGAGCTAGAGGACAAATACTCATAAAAATAGAAAGAGTAAAATTATTTATTTACAAATATCTCTATACAAAATATCTCTATAAAAATCAATGGAAGAATGAATATAATAAAATTTTTATTTTTATTTTATTTTTCTATTTATTTTTTATCACCTTACTTTATATAAAAATCTATGTAATATTTCTTTGTGAGTATTATTGAAATAGGAACAAGATAACTATAGAAAACAACACATCATAAAAACTCTTTCAACCTATAACCAAAGACTAACTAAAAAGACTATTTTGATTCAGACTTCAACAGAGATTAAGTGGACTTCTGGGCACTTGTTAGACTAACGTCTCGCAAGTCGCAAGTAATTGAAGTATCCGTTAGACAACAAAAATATAGTAACGTAACGTGGAACCTATACTGGTTCAGTCAGGCGACTAGGGGGTTGCCAAGCTCGAGGACAGATGTTAGATGGCTGGTGTTCAGGCTAGAAAGAAGCGCAGCATGAGGCTCCCTGGTCAAATATCCATGGCAATTTCTTTTAGGAGACCAGGAAATTAATATCCAAAGAAAGGTAGATAAGCAGAGACTTACTAAAGATAAGTTTGCTCATCTGTGAATGTGATGTCGGGTTAGTTTGGATACAACTCGCAAGGTTCATCGGGGGGTCATGTTCCATGTTTGCACAATTTTGTTTCTAAAGTAATCGGATATAACTGTTCTGACATAATATAAGCTCATAGATAATTACTATAAAATATCAATTGTTGGGCATTTTGGTATGTTCGAATGGCTCCAAATGGTATAATTTTGTTGATAGAGTAGCGCAGATTGTCACATATGTCAATAAAAGAAATGAAAAATGAAAATTACAGCAATTTTCAATTTGCTCTCCTCAAAACTTGCAGCTTACTTTTTCATGCATGCGTATAGGCTTTGTATTCCAATAGTTTTATTTTGTTCTGCCGATCAATTCATAAAAATATTGGAATGAAACAATTAACCAGAGCAAATGTTTATAAAATAGTGAGTACTCAGCACTAGCATTCCTCATGTACATGGAAGATTACATAGCACTTCAACAGTTTTAGCAATTCACAAAAACAGAAATATATTAAAAATTATTATTGAATAAAATAAAAACAAAAACTGACACAATGAACAAATATATTGCACAACCAGCCCTTGGGTGACCGAGTTGTTCGATATGCTCTCTTGGGTATATTATTCAAGAGGTCCTGATGAGCTCGAGTCCCTCCTTGGTTGTTAATAGGGATGGTCATTAGAGCTCTTATCTAATCAGTAGTTCTAGGATTCCAAAGGATTAGATGAGCTGCACGTAAGCTAATTCCAACACCTTAAGTAATTAAATTAGATACACACACACACATGATACTCCCTCCATCATCGACTTAACTGCATTCAGTAATTTTCATGGATGCTTGCACTTATTGGCCAGCAGAGACAATGAATTATAAGTGGATCCACCCTCATAACTCAATGCTTTCTCTGCACCGTGTTTTAGCTCTTTTGCCCGATCCCTTATTGCATGCCCTTCTTTATCCACCATAATCCTTCTCACCATCATCATTATTTCCTCCCTTCTAACCACTCCCTTCGATGGCAGTATCTTGGGTCGAACGGCGACGCCAAGCTTCTCCGTTAACAGGGTAGCATTCATTCTCTGCTCTGCATATAATGGCCATGCGATCATCGGCACTCCATTGCTGATACTCTCCATTATTGAATTCCACCCACTGTGTGATAAAAATCCTCCAACTGATGGATGGTTTAAGACGTTCACTTGTGGAGCCCACTTTGGGACCAATTTTCCTACTTCATTGATCCGGTTCAGGAATCCTTCAGGCAGGACGCTTGATAACTCATCATCACCACCGCTTCCCACCGTAAAAAACGAGCCGTCTCCCTTTGCTGTTGGCCGCCGAACCACCCAAATAAATCTTTGTTGGCTTAACTCCAAACCCCAAGCCAACTCAATGGTTTGCTCATATGACAGCGTCCCTCCACTCCCCAGTGACACGTAAAGCACTGAATCACTTGGTTGCTTGTCTAGCCAATCAAAGAGTTCTTTGTTGGAGTCAGTAGGTCCAAGGGACCTCACTATTGGGCCAACAGTATAAATGGGAGCCTTAATGATTCCACCTAAAAGTTTATCATCTCTCAGTGCAGCCAGTGCTTTCGGCTGCAGATCCTCCCAAGTGTTAATCAAAATCCCATCACACAGCGGGATCTCCGTCCCCATGCGAACATATTCAAAATATTGTTGATTAGTCCGATCCAACATTGGGTCAACCACGTCTTCAGGTCGAACAGACTTGCAGCCCGGGATGTCAAACGGTTCTGTTTGATCAACATACTGTCCTTGCACCAACTTATCCAGGATCGGAGTATATACAGTGAGTGCGAGAAACCATGCATTCGAGGCTACAAAGTAGTACTTTGGTATCTCAAGCTCGTCAGCGATCTCAAAAGATTCAGTTCCGAAGAGGTCAAAAATCATCGCAGTTGGGCGAGATTTCAATGTAGATATTGCTGCACGTAAAGCTGATTTGCTTTCACGCATCATGATTGCAAGTATGGCAACGAGCGCGGTATCAGGGCCTACGAGGTGCGAGATATCTGGCGGTGGAATTTCGATAAGTTGACAAAGCTTTGGACTTCATGGCAGCTTGGATCATCTCTGATTCTGCGGCTGATGTTTGAGACGCAACAACAAAGATTGTTACTTCAAAGTTGTGGAGGGTGACAAGGCGTTTTCCAAGCTCCAGAACAGGGATGAGGTGCCCCAAACCGGGATTTGATATTAGAACCGCATGTGGCTTTGAGATGGAGGTCTCCATGGCTCAAAGTTTAAGGATTCACTGGAGGTGGAGCTAAATTCTTTCACCAAAAGGAAGGATACAATTATTATGGACCTTCAGCTAAATTAGTGTGGTACATATTTAAGAAAATATTAAACGATAAGAGTCAAGTTTTGTACTATTCAGAGCTAAACATGAAAAAAGTTAAGAAAATATTATTTATTAATCAGTCGTTCAGCTCTAGTCTTTGATACTACAGTTTATGGGCTCTTCTATATATTAAAATTTCAATAACTCCTTTTCAAAGTAACTTTTTTTATATTTTCATGGATGCAATTATTTCGTTGGATGGGCAACCACATAAATTTTACTATATATTCCAAATCACTGACCAACTTCAGGAAATTAATTAAGAAGATCTGGACGGTTGGCTATAGCTTTCTGACTTTTAATTTTAATTGTAACGGGTACATCAGGCAATGGATTGGCACGACTATTCGGTGATCAAAAGTTTACTGGAGACATTTAGAATCTCAAGCGCATCACTACATTAATAAACTTATTCAAATGCTAATCATTCAGGTATTAAGTGGTTCCAACATTTTTTAATAATCATTGATCGTCGCCCATGATTTTACAGCAAGGTAAAAATTTCTATTATTTCTGCTTATCTAATAAGTATGTGGCTTTCCCATTCGCCACAGGCTTTTAGTTTGATGTCTTTATAGTATTAATTGCCACCTTTCCAGTTATTTGAGTTTAATAATATATACTACAATATAAAGATGACGCACAACACAAGCACAATTAAATCGCATAATCTAATTGAATATGTAATAAAATCGGACCCCTTTAATACGTGTTTAGTTTTTAAAGAAAGTAATCACAATGTTTATGATTTAGAATTGTATAATAATTTGGAGGTTGACTTGTAGTTGTAGATGGATGAGATGAATTAGATTAGATTAATTGGTTTATGATGTTATCCTCAATCAATTATGAAGATTGGCGTCTTCGAACAAAATAAACAACATTGCCTGGCAAATCACAATTAAAAGCATCTATCTTCATCACCACCACAAAACTATTACTTAGCAGAAATAGCAGAACCCCAAAGGTTCAAACTATTTAAGAGTTGTAACAACAGCCTAGAATGAAACACTTCAAACTGTTGATGCGATAGTTTGTATCAACCAAAGATACCTAGCTGGTCTCAGAAGGGATCAGCTAAGATGTATGTGTGGTTACTAGTAACTAGCAAGGTTGCCAAAAACATCATAATAAATTAAAGAACCAAAAGATTAGGAGTTTGGTTGTATAAAAATCAAATCTACATCCAATGTTATGCTATTATTGAGGGGTGTTAAAGAGTCGAATGAGGTTACAAAGAGAAGTTTGTGAGATGAATAAAGGACATTTGGCTCTCGCAACCTATTCTCTCTAAACACTCTCTAAAACAAGTCAGTGTATCTTTCTCTTGGACTTCACAAACACTGGAATCCCTTGGAACGGAGACCATGGGGTCCTTTTATACTTGGCTCGTTTAACAGTGGTTGAGAGTGGGTGTTACGGGCTACTTGCATGTATAATCCCCTTAATTAGCATCTGAGTCAGTAATTTTCATACTTATAACAGGCCGGACCATGCTGTTGCAACTAATCAACCTATTAATATGGCTGAAGATAAATATATTAAAAGATTTATTAAAAATTCATTTTTTCCAAGGATTTAAAAGTTATTTTAAAATTACAACTAGAAATGATTTAATAAAATTGTTTAAGAAAATGAAATTAGAATTAAAAAATAAAATACATAGTTGTCATATTAATGTGGCTCTAACCGTCGATATTTAGAGTAATAGAGCTAAACAATATTATATTTGTGTGACTAGTCATTATTTTGATAACGAATCTAAATTAAATAAATCTTTATTGGGATTTAGATTAATATATGTGAATCATAGTAGTCAACAAATTTATAATAAAATTGTTTGAAGTTTTAGAAGATTATGATATTGTTCATAAAGTGATAAGTTTAACTTTAGACAATGCAAGTGTTAATAGTGAAGCTACATATTTTTTTTCAAATAAATTTTCATTTTTATGACAATTTGAAGTTTTTTCACCAACGTTGTGCATGTCACATTATTAATTTAGTTGTGAAAAGTGGTATGAAAAAAATTAGAAATAATATTGATAGAATTAGGGATTCCTTAGCTTGGATTACAAATAGTGATAGAAGAAATACTAAATTTTAAGATGCTTATATAGAATCAAATATGTCTCTTAGACCTTTTGCATTAGACATGCTTGTTAGATGTAATAGTACTTATTTAATGCTTTATTCATGTTTACCTTATGCAAATTTAATTAGTTATTTTGTAACAAATAATAGGGGTTATCATTATTTAATAGACAATGATTGGCATATAGCTCAAAATTTTAATTCTTTTCTTAAAATTTTTTATCAATCCACCTTACAACTTTCTGGTATGTATTATTCTACTAGTCCATTGGTAATACATACAATTATAAAAATTTCAGATTTATTTAAAAAAAAAAAAAACAATGAAATTTTAGCGAGACCAATAGAAGCAATGGAATTAAAATTTAAAAAATATTAGAAAGCTATTATTTTTCTTTATTGTTTAGCTGCAATATTTGATCCTAGAATTAAATTAGTACATTTAGAAAATAGTTTAGACACGATAAGTGAAAATTTACGAGACAAAGCATATGTCAATCAACTAGGAGAGATAAGAGAGTGTCTTGCAGAGGTATATTTGCAATATGAAAATAGGTATGGGAACCAGCAAAGAGGTTAAATACCCGAGGAAGTAGCATCAGAAGAAACAAATGAAGACTTCGACTCCTGGAGTGCACTTAATAGGCCGAAAAGGACTCGAACCCAAAGCACAACCTCCTCTTCGGAAGCATCAACAACGAATGTACTGTCCTTGTTATAGTCATGAAAATGACTCTATTTTGGTGATAAAAAGACTATGTGTTTTTAAAATGAAAGCATATTGAGATAATTAATAGAAATTATGAATTTATGTATAAAAATCATATTTTGAGTTTTTCTTACTAATTTGGCATGTTTAGATTGAAATTGGAGATTGTGTAATTTGATATTAGGATGTGATTTATTTTCTAGGGTTGATGTTGTCTCATTTATGTTGTTAAGGGGTCACATTGTCATAAAACTTGGGGTTGATTTTGTCATTTTTCAATATATAGGGACCACATGGATATTTGCCGCAATGTGCATAAATTTCCAAGCGAAGGTCGTGAAAGGAGAGACGCGCCAAACAAAACCCAAAAGCCCTAGCCTCTCACTGGTGTTTGGTCACCGACCGACAACGTTTCATCTTCTAGGCCGGCGACCCTTCACCTTTCGCCTCGCACCTCTACCCGCCACCTTGAGACGCGATTTGTTGTCGCTACGCTTCACATTCCAGCCGTGATTTCAGAATTTTTCAATGACGGTTGGGCTCCCCAGGACCTGATCTTCCTTCCCCATGGCCGGATCTAACACTTCCAAGCTTCAGCCGCGGCAAAAACCGTCGGAATCCGCCAAATACCCGCCGCGCCTCTTCATCTTCCAACTGAGATCTTGCTCATTTCCGGTGACCTTTCACCTCCCCAGGACCTGATCTGAACTCCCCATCACTAGAGCTTTCCATCGGTACCTTCAGATCTCATTTTCGCCACCATTTTCTGGCGAGTGCGACTGTTCGTATTCCAGGCTGTCCATTGGTCGTTTTTGCCCCTTCTTCACATCATATCGTTGTCGGTTACCTCCTCTCTGCCATGATCAGCTTCGTTTCCATTGTTTCAGCCTCCGTCATCACCACCATGAACGGCTGAGTTCCCGGTTGCCTGTTACGGCGTAGGCGAGATCGAGATTGACTCCACGACTTTTGTCATCGGCTCTCGACTAGTTGGATGAGCCCGAATGTTGGATATTTGGTTAAGTTTCTTATATTCAGATTATATTTGTTTTTGTTTCAGTTTGTTTGCAATGCTTTAATATTATTCTGATGCTCGACATGTTAAATTGATAATGTCCATTAAGAACGTTTGTTGACATATAACTTTTCGCATAATTGAATGTCGGTTTGAGATTATTGAATGTTGATTATGACTTTAAATCAATGTTTTAAAACCCAGCCCGGCCCGGCCGGTTGAACCGGGACCCGGCTGGCAAGCTGGGCCGGGTGAGCCTCAAAACCGGCATTTTTACTCTGTCTTTTAACACTCGTGATTGGACCGGTGCACTGTAGCACCCACCGGTCCAACCGCCAAGTTTAAAAAATCCAAGTCATTAAAATTTTTAATTATATAATTATTATAATATATATTAATGAATACTAAACCCCAAATATCTAGCATTTCCACCATCATTTCACCACCCCCACCCCCACCCCCACCCCCAAACCCATTTTCACTACATTTCCCACCCTTTGCTTTGAAAGTCTGAAGCTGAACACTGAACTCTAAAAAATTGAAAACAATATTACTATTTTTACAAAGATTTTCATACAAAGTAAGGTGGCAAAAAATGAATGGAAGAGTGAAACAAAAAGTCAAACTCGTTGTTTCACTCTTCCATTCATTTTTTGTCACATCACTTTGTATGGAGATCTTTATAAAAAAATTTTGCAAGTGTAATATTACTCAATTGAAAATTACCGCCGGAGTCTTTCCTTCACCATCGAATCTCCTTTCATTTGCCTTCACCGTCAATGGCTTACTTCGTCGTCAACTGAGGTACCGCGAATCTCCTCCCATTTCGCGATCTTCTTTGGCCTCACACACCCTTCAGTCTTCAATCTTCATCACCGCCGATCTACACCGGACATCTATCGTCGTCATTCTTCTCAGAGCTACACAATGGACAGTCGATCTTGATCTCGGAGCTACACACACTCTTCTTCTCATTGCTTGAATCTCATGACTCAGCTCTTCATAGTTGCCTTGTTCACAGCCGAGCTCCACCTCCCCGACAGTCAACGAACGGTAGCTCATCTTCACCAGCACCAGGTAATTGTCACGGTGTACGCATATGTCTTTGTTTCACGGTGTAAACATTTGGCTCATCTTCCCGTCACATTACATGTTTGGTTTTGCACTTTTTCTTAGAAAAAAGTTAATTCATGCTTTTATATTTTTGGACTTTTGGTGTGAATGATTTTCTTTTCAGTTTTGGTTGAAGAATGTATTTGTGTTTGTTACTTTGTTTTGCTGCTGCTACTATTATTTAGTTGGGAATTAGGAATACTAAAACAATTTAAATGAATAAAAATATGATTGATTCTGTTGTGTAAGGGTTGGGCCGTTGGGGAAGTATCAATCAGAGACAGCGTAATAATTGATTAAATAATATAAGATGATCAAGAAGAGTTGTTATGGAGGATTAGAAAATGAAATTGAGTCTGAGCAGGAGTCAAAGACAAAAGGATTAGTTGAGTGAAAGCCGAAAGGATAAACTTATTAGTATGAATGAGATGGTGATTGAGATATAGTAGGGAAGTATGAATGTGGGTTTCCTCCTCTTCTATCTTTTGCATGTCAACATTCACCATGTGAGATCCAAACAAATTAAAGTATCATAAATTCATAAACAAACATTTTCCCCTTAAGTTTATTAAGCTTTTCTCTTGTTTTATAAAATATCATATCACTCATAGACAAGTTGGATGGTATACTTCTTTTCTTTCTTACTCTCTTTTAAACCTTTGGGAAATAATAAATGGATTATGTGAACAGTGTTTTTTGCTAACATCACCGGTTGACCCAGGACCCAGCCATCTTGCCGGGATTTGCCCCGGGTCGGTTTTTAAAACATTGCTTTAAATTGCTTCGGTACTGATTGCAATCAAGTTGTATTAGCATTTAATATCATTTCTACTATGAATGCATTTGTTGTGTAATTAGTTGATTGGATGATACAAGTTGATGGTTGTACTTGTTAACATTGTACCAACTAATGGTGTTTAAGGGTTTAGCATTTTTCGATTAGTCAACGATAGTCTTTAACTAATCGATCTGTAACTAAGACGACGGGGAGACAGGATAGATTATACCTAGATCACCGAGATATATTTTTATTGATTTGCCTAGCCTTGTAGATTTAGGAAATTGAAGAGCAAGGAGAGGAATTGTGAGAGTTGGTCTTGAGTCAAACCGAACCCATAGCGGCAACGCTTTTAATATTGTATTTTAGTTAGCAATTTATTTGACGTTTTTAGTTTCCTGCAATTAATTAGTTTCCTTAGTTTTAATCAATCATTTTGCCAATTTCTCTTTCGTTAACTCAAATAATACATTTGGTCATTAGTCTTGCTCTCTGTGGATTCGACCCTGCTTACCGCTAACTACGGTATTTAGGTTTAATTTTGTGACCATGACGACCGGTTCAACAGTCCTCCATGCAGCTACAGAGTAATGAGCTTCACCAATATTTGGGAACCCCCGACGTGCTACTAGCAGATCCACAACAAAGAGCCAACTTTGATGTCTTAGAATATTGAAAAACTAGAAAATTTATTTTTTCCGATATTATCAAGACTTGTCCTGGATGTTTTCTCAGTTCTTGTCTCAATCGTCTCATTCGAAAAAAACATTTAGTGCAAGTGGAAGAATTTTAAATGAAAGGAGGACTAAACTTTCACAAAAAATTATTAAAGTCTCACATGTCTTTGAGATTGGCAACGGTCGCACCATCATGATCAATACAAGGTTGTCGATGATACTTTAATAGAATTATTTCAATTTTATAATATAGATGATACAGATGAGAGAGGTTCTAGTCAACCTCCAAATTAGTTGTTTTGTAAATTGTAACTTTGTAATTTGTAAATTAATTGTCAATTATTGCACTCTTTTTTCCTTACCAAGTTTTTGTCCCAATTGGGTTTTTCTTGGTAAGGTTTTTAACAAGACAATAATTGTTGTAATTTCTTATTTCTTATTTAATTTTTTGATAAATGAATAAATTTAATTTTTCTTATATTACAATTTAATTGTATTAAAATTGAATTAATATTTGAAATGTTTACAAAAAAAATTAATTTAATTGAATTATTGATATTTGAAAAGTTAGCTTAAAAAAATTACACAAAATAAAAAAAAAAAAAAAATTTCAGGCTAGCCTGCACCAAAACCCGCCGGCTTAGGGTTGGCGGGCCGGGCTAGGCCAACCATTTTGGCCAAGAACCTGACCCGCCATTTTGCTTAACCCGTCACGGGTCGGGTGGGTTATTTTTCCACCTGCCACGGTACATATTCTGCCCCCGACTCTTGAGATTTTTTTTAAATTTTGTCAATAACTATTTTTACCCTTATTTTTCTGGTTTTCACAACTGCCCCAAATTGCAGACTTTGGACCTGCCCCTACAACAGTACTGTATGTTATAATTTAACAACCAGAGCAAAATTTTGATACCATTATTGAGATTTGAGAACATAAAACAATTTTGTTTTTCCTAGTATTTTTTATCTTAATTTTAATAATTGACGCTAATAATATCATCAAAACAATACTGTAAACTCATTTGTTTGATAAGAATAATAAAAAGAAAGAACAAGACTTAAATATTCTTATTGAAAACTTGTTTCTTTATTTGTTACTGAATTACATGAATTGTGACATTATACTGTATTTGTGTTTGTTGTCATGTTGCATGAGTTCTGCTTATTCTGGGCAGACCTGAATAGTGTTGGAAAAGTAACCCACCCAGTCGGACCTGACCTGGCCCGCAGTGGGTTACTCATTTTGGCAGGTCGGTCCTAACCCGCCTGCCAACAAAGGCAGGTCGGGTTAGGCCCACCATTTTTGGGGGATTGGCTGGCCCAGCTCGGCCCGCCAACCCTAACCAGTGGGGTTAGGCTGCGAGTCGGCGGGTTAACCCCCTTTTTTTATTTTTGATTTTATTTTGTTTTGTTTAGTTAACTTTTCAAATGAATAATTAACAATTTATAAATGTAATTGTTTTTAGTTAACTTCTTTTCAAATATCAATAATTCAATTAAATTAATTTTTTTTTGTTAACATTTCAAATATTAATTCATTAAAATTGTAATATAAGAAAAATTAAATTTATTCATTTATCAAAAAATAAAATAAGAAATTACAATAATTATTGCCTCGTTAAAAACCTCATCAAGAAAAACCCAATGGGACAAAAACTTGGTAAGGAAAAAAGAGTGCAATAATTGACAATTAATTTACTAGTTACAATTTACAGAACAACTAATTTGGGGGTTGACTAGGACCTCCCTCATCCGTATCATCTGTATTACAAAATTGAAATTATTTTATTAAAGTATCATCGACAACCTCGTATTGATCTTGATGGCACGACCGTTCCCAATCTCGAAGGACTTCAATCATTTTTTGTGAAAGTTTAGTTCTCCTTTCATTTAATATTCTTCCACTTGCACTAAATGTTTGTTCGGATGAGACGGTTGAGACAGAAACATCAAAAATATCCAAGGCAAGTCTTGATAATACAGGAAAAATACATTTTCTGGTTTTCCAATATTCCAAGACATCAAAGTTGGCTCTTTGTTGTAGATCTGTTGGTAACATTTTGGGAGTTTCCCAAATATTGTTGAAGCTCGTTACTCTGTGACTGCATGGCGAACAATATATTCGTTGTTGTCGTTGGTGCTTCTGAAGAGGAAGGTTGTGCCTATGCTTCGGGTTTGGTTCCTCTTCGGCCTATTAAATGCACTTCATGTGTAAAAGTCTTCATTTGTTTCTTCTTATGCAACTTCCCTATGTATTTTGTGTCTTTGCGGGTTCCCATACCTGTTTTCATATTGGAAATATATCTCTGCAAGATAATTTTTTACCTCTCATATTTAATTGACAAACGCTACGTTTTGTAAATTTTCAGTTAATGTCTTTAAACCATTTTTTAAACCTTCTTGTTTAATTCTAGGATCAAATGTAGCACATAAACAATAAAGAAAATGAATGGGTATAAAATATTTAAAAAAAATTTCCATTACCTTTATTGGTGCTTTTAAAATTTCATTGTTTTTGTTTTTTGTAAATAAATTTGAAATTTTTATAATTGTATGTATTACCAATAGACTAGTAGGATAATACACACCAGAAAGTTGTAAAGTGGATTAATAAAAAAGATTTAAGAAAAGAATGAAATACTTTAGCTATTTGCCAATCATTTTCTATCAAATAATGAGAACCTCTATTATTTGCTACAAAATAACTAATTAGATTAGCATAAGGTAAACATAAATCAAGCATTAAATAAGTATTATTCTATCTAAGAAGCATGTCTAATGCAAAAGTTCTAGAAGACATATTTGATTTTATATAAGCATCTTGAAATTCAGCATTTCTTTTATTACTACCAGTAATCCAAGTTAAACAATCTCTAATTCTATCAATATTTTTTTTAATTGTTTTCATACCACTTTTCACAACTAAATTAATAATGTGACATGCACAACATTGATGAAAAAACTTCAAATTGTCATAAAAATAAAAATTTATTTGAAAAAAAATTATGTAGCTTTACTATTAATACTTGCATTATCTAAAGTTAAACTTATCACTTTAGTAACAATATCATAATCTTCTAAAACTTCAACAATTTTATTATAAATTTGTTGACCACTATGATCCACATCCATTAATCTAAATCCTAATAAAGATTTATTTAATTTACATTCGTTATCAAATTAATGACTAGTCACACAAATATAATATTGTTTAGCTCTACCACTCCAAATATCGGCAGTTAGAGCCACACTAACATGACAAGTATGTATTTTATTTTTTAATTCTAATTTCATTTTCCTAAACAATTTTATTAAATCATTTCTAGTTGCAGTTTTAGAATAATTTTTAAATCCTGGAAAAAATGAATTTTTAATAAATCTTTCAAAATATTTATCTTCAGCCATATTAATAGGTTGATCAGTTGCAGCAATATATAAAGCTAATTGTTCCCTATATACATCAGAATTATAACGTCAAGTAATACCCATATTAGTTATTTGAGTTTGATTGGTTTCTCTATTTCCATGTTGAGTAATATGTTTATTAGTATGTATTTTTTTAAGTACCAGTACCATTACCTGAATCAGCTTTATAAACATTTCCACAATACTTGCATCTTGCTTCTTCACTTGAACTCCATTTTTTGCCTCGTAAAACTTATCGAAATACGTCCAAACGTCTGATGTGTATCTATCGTTGCTTTCGATAGTAGTTGATGAACCCGCTTCAACTTGAGATGAAGTTGGACGAGGACGACGATTGCGAGGACAACTTCTATAACCACTGGGAGCTGTAGGTGTAGCAGCATGGGGAGGAATCGGGACTATATTTTGAGGTGTATCGGATTCTGAGACTGGGAAAGCATGACTATTTGAATCTCCTCCTGCATTCATGTTAGTAAATTCAGTAGGACTAGGACTAGGATAGTAGTTTCCTTCCTCATTAAAATTGATGGAAGAGAAATATCTATCCATTGTAGTTAAAAAAAAAAAAAAGTTGATGTAGAAGAAATAAAAAATTAAAGAAGGAGAATTGGAATATGGAAAATTGGAAATATGAATTGAAAATTGCAAAAACTAATAAAAATTAAAATAAAAGCAAATTCATAACAAAGAGATTAAGAGAATAATTGAGAGATTTCAATAAAGATTAGAGATTAGAGAGAATGAGAGAATTTGAGTTGTGAGAAAATATGAGAGTTTAGGGCCAATTTATAGAAAAAATTTAGAAAAGAAAATGACGAAAAAGACCTCTCCAACTGCTATATTTCAAGGGTAAAAGGGGAATTCAAAAGAATAAATTAATTTTAGTTTTTTTTTTTAGGCCAACCCGATGGGTTTGTGGTCCTTTCTCATAAAGGACAAAATAGTAATCCGAGTCGTCGGGTTGACATATGGCAACCCGGCCAGCCCGAGGGTTGCATGCGAGTCGAGGTCAACCCAGCCCGCCTTATTGACGGTCCAAGTTGAACCCTCTTTAATGCAGGCCGGGTTAGGATTGATCCATTTGTTCCACCTTTAGACCTGAACATAAAGGTTAATGCAGAGTTTTTTTCGCAGAAGTCACATCTTTTAAATCTGGGCCATTGTTATTGATGATTCCATATCATTATAATATTTGGGCCTGAACCCACGAAACCAACCCAACCCGAAGGGAAGAAATGGAGGAGGAGCTACACAATAC
The DNA here is from genome assembly GCA_026229545.1 of Pistacia atlantica. Taxonomy (NCBI): domain Eukaryota; kingdom Viridiplantae; phylum Streptophyta; class Magnoliopsida; order Sapindales; family Anacardiaceae; genus Pistacia; species Pistacia atlantica. The sequence continues at coordinate 24,385,348 of CM047901.1, read as the reverse complement.
ACACCAGACTTTCTAAATCTGCTCACCATTATTGTTTTCTTTCCTTTTTTATTTTTGGTTAAATTATAATTTTATCTGTTATTAAATTAGTAAAAGAGACAAGTATAATTTTATACATACCCAATTAGTTAATCTGTGTACATCTGGCACAATAATTCTAATAAACAATTTGTTGAAGAATAATTCATAATTAGGTGTATTGTTACTACAGTTGAAAATTAGTTTCATTCTTAAAAGAATCTGTTGATGCTCGTTTTCGGCACCAACCAATTGTCACGTGGGTACCACTATTTGATGAATTAGTACAAGTGATAATGAATATCTCTCGTGAAATAAATGCAAAGAAGACTTTTAAAGTGGTTTGGATGCTAAGGTAGCAAATCCTACGTCCACTGATTTGTATTGATATTGGTGGGTCAGGTCGCGTAGCGGACTGACGTACATAGATGTTATGGAAAGTAAGTGTTTTTATTTTTTTACATGAGAGAGAGTTGTTTTTTGTAAAGAATGGCCGAATCCCCTTAATGGAGAGGTCTTCTTCATTTTATCTCAAATTGAAGCGTGTAATCATCATTAAATCCATGGGTTGGTGTGATTGTCAGGATATAATCCAGCTTTACGTCCCATTTTCCTTTTTCCTTTTTCCTTGTCGACTTCGCAGAGAACTTCGCTGCGAGGAATGGACGCTGCTGAGCTCCATATTATTTTGCAAGTCTGACGTGTGCGTACTGTCTGACGGGGGCAGGCCACCCTTGACGTGACTTTCCCACGTCAGCCCTTTATTTTCCCGGGCATAACAGAAGCCCCCTAGTTTTTAAGGTTTGTGGAACGAGCCTTGGAAACTAAGTCACACTGAAGGCTTTGGTCGCTCCGACCTGGATGGGGTGAGCTCGGCTCAAGACTCGCAGCGAACACGATCTCGCGTGATCCCCTGCCTAAGCGACCCGACAATCTTCATCCTAGCGACCTGGACTTGACGGACGCTCCTTTCTGTACCTTTGAGGTTCAACGAACCTGGCTCTGCTCTGTCAGGCGCTCTGCATGAGTTATAGCACTTGTCTGACACATTAAATGCGTGGTATGATGACCCGCGCCGTTTTGACGGCATTAACTGTGTGACACATTTGAAACGACAACCCTTATTACGCATTTAATGCGGCGTTTGGGAGACGACCCTTTTCACGGCATTTAATGCGACGTGGGGCGCATTTAATGCGGGGAGAGAGAGAACTGCCGTTTCGGTTCCAAGGGGTGGTAACCGTCGATTCGCAATCCATATAAAAACTTTGTATTTTTCAGATGAGGTCACCGAGATTTCTTTCGTTTCGAGTGATAGACCCTTGCAAACCCAGAATCATTCTCTCCCGATCGGCGCTTTTCAGGCAACCAGGACGAGATTCGGCCCTCCATATTCCACAGAGTAAGATTCTCTTTTCTTTTTGTTTTGTTTGTTTTTTTTTTTTTTTTTTTGTATTGGTTTGGTTGAACCACGGCGTGGGGTCTCCCGGTGTTTCACCGGAGTCGCGACGCCGTTATTGGTTTCGAGCCGTGGATGGCGGCTTGAATCACCGCTAGGTTTTAAGCATTTGTCCCTTGCCGCCGCACGGGACAAACACAAAGGCCTAAATGACCGTTTCTGTCGATGTTGCAGACTTAAATGGAACCGTCAACATCCATGCCCGAGGAAGGAGCCAGCTCGTCCTCGCGGGGAGCTCCCGAGGACGCAGCTCTCGATGTCTACTCGGTTCTCACCTTCGAGGAATATGCTAGAATAAAGAGGCAGTTCGACATCCGCTCGGAGGTGTTCCTCGACTATACTAGGCCGTCACGGCGCCCGGCTGATGGCCTTGCCGCGATCTCTGAAGAGATTTTCAAGGGTGGAGGGAGGATTCCCTTCCATCCTTTCATCAGGTCGGTCCTGGATCATTTCGGGATCGCACCAATCCAGTTGACGCCAAACGCGTATGTCATCGCTGTCGCGATGTACATCGCGTGCTGCGAAAACGGCTTGGGAGAGCCATCAGCAGTGGAGCTCGGTGTCGCCTACTACCTGAAGAAGAGTAGGGACAAGGATTCGTACTATCTGTCTCGGCGACCTACCATTACCGCGGGGATACACAGCTATCCCAGCAATGCGGGGGCCTACGAGACAAAGTTTTTCTTTTTCTTTTATAATGGTCACTGCCATTTTCAGGATCCAAGTAGGTTTCTTTTCGCTGGGTTCGTTATTTACTCGCACGATCATTAGTAACGACCTGTTTCTTTTGCGATTAATAGAAGCGACCGGCCAAAACTTACGCCACCCAAACAGGCTCATATCTTTCGGGGTATTGGACGAGGAACAATGGGACGCGAGGAAGCTTGTGACAACCGCGAACCTGCGAAAGTACGATTTTTTTCACCGACAAGGCGTCGTTAGAACCTCTAGAAGGTAAGTTATGCTGATCCCTTTCTGGTCGTAGAATAAATTCCCTTCCTGACGAGCTTGAATACAGAGACCATGCCCCCAAAGGAGTCCGGGCAGTCCCGCCGAGCACCATTTGTTTTTCCTCGATCGAGGAGTGAGAGGGCGGCCGAAGCTGTCCGTGCTATTCCGGCACAACCACTGCGACCTTCTGCGCCTTCGCAGCCCCGTCCTACACAAGAGGCGACCAGGACAGAACAGGTCGCTCGGGCACCTCTGCTCGCCCCATACGGAAGGCTCGGGCCTAAAGGTCCAAGAAGAGGAAACAGGTCCAGGCCGAAGAGTCTGAGACCGAATCCGAGGAGGAGCCCCTGAGGACGCGCCAAGAATCCAGGAGATCGGGCAAAGAGCCCGCGAGCGAGGCGGTGACTGGCGACAAGGCGAAGGACGCGCCTGTTCTGGACTCGTTAGGGAGTCTGCCCGAGTACCTGCAGCCAATTGTCTATGGCCTGCTCGAGTGCGAGCTATCGGAGTCATACAACGAATTTGCAGACACGGGCGATGACCTAATGGCCACGTCGTTCCAGCATCTGAGCAAGGTAAACCAACTGTACTTGAAATTTCATTTTGGTTTATTTCTAACATGTATCCTGCTCGCAGGGGTTGCTTGCGATGAGGATGTCCATGGAAGAAGAGATGGGGGCCGGGGCATAGAGGGACGAGCGACCTGCGGGGACCGGGTCGCGAAGCTGAAGCAAAGTTTGGAGTCCGTTGAAGCGGAGAGAACCCAAGCGTTCGATGCAGCGAATAGGATCTAACTGAACCAAAGGGCTCGTCGGCAGCGGTGGACTTCCAGAGGCGGAGCTCGATCGGCGTGCGGAGGAAGTTAGACAACTTCAAAGGACAACCGCCAGGCTCTCTAGGGAGGTCGGAGAAAAGGACAAGGAGCTTCAGGCGACCTTCGCGTAGCTCAGCGTGAAGAAGATAGGCGAGGCCTCCCGCGAGGAAAGGCTAGCTCTTGGCCTAAGAGCTCCGGGAGAGTGGGAGAGTAGTCGCTACGGTATTGATGAAATACGAGCCTCGATCAGGAAATGGATGGAGAAGGTGCGGAGGGCTAGGGCTATCGGGTGGGTCCATCACACCTGCGCGAGGAACCCGGTTTGGACACATCCTGGAACCTCCCGAAGTAGTTGGCAGGCGACACCTTGCGGATCATGGCCAGAGGGAGGACGACCAGCTGTCTGTCGCCGCCCTGGGGACCCGAGCGCGCGGGTGGCTACAGCTCGAAGGATCTTCCCGACCAGCCTTAGGCGAAATGAGTAGTCTTTGTTGTAATCGGGTTTTCGGACTCTTTTTGCTTGCAAATGAATTAAATTATCTTTTCGATTTGCAGTTCGCTCTTTTCATATATTGTGTGTACAATTTACAATTTGCGATTTACATAGGCAATTGTTTACTAATTTTTACATGCGAACAGAACACATATGAACTGTTTCGAGCGAATAAAGTAATACTTAAAAGAAATTTACAAAAAATTGGGCTGAGTTTGAGATTACTGATAGTATGGCCGGAGGTGCTCGGCATTCCAAGCTCGGGGCACTTTGGAGCCATTTAATCTTTTGAGATGGTAGGTCCTCAGATGCGATTACTTTGTTCGACCCGAGTGACGGACCTTCCCGAGTTAGGACCCTCATGCCCCACTCGGCGCTCTCGGCCCCAGGATAACTTCCTTTAGCACAAGGTCCCCGACACGGAAGTCTCTTCGCTTGACCTTTGAGTCGAAGAACCTTTTTGCTCACCGGCTTGGTAGGATGCTACCCTTAGCGAAGCCTTATTGGGTGCTCCTCGATTAAGTCCAGGACTTGTCCTCATAAGCACGTTCGTTTTCGTCCTCCTTTGTACAAGTCCCTCCGAAGAGACCCAGGAATTCCGACCTCTCTGGGGATCATTGCTTCACTGACCATAAGCTAGCGAAAATGGAGTTTCCGAGGTGGAGGCCACCCTTGGAGTTGTCTGTACGCCCACAAGACTTCGGGAGATCGCATCGCCCAATTTCCTTTAAGTGCCCCAGAGCTTGGCCTTCAGAGTGTGCTTGATAGTCTTATTATTGCTTGACGACAGGCCATTCGAACTGTCGGTCTGCGTAGAGGCAAATTTTTTACGGATGCCCTGACTCGTCGTGAGTGCTTGAATTCCTCATTATCGAACTGCTTCCCATTGTCTGAGATGAGGGTGTGAGGAATTTCGTAGCGGCACACTATGTTCTTGAAAACGAAGTCTTTCAGCTTCCTGGTCGTGATCGCGGCTAGTGGCTCGGCTTCGACCCATTTTGTGAAATAGTCTACCGCGACCACGGCATACTTGACCCCTCCCCTTCCAACTGGCATGGGGCCGATAAGGTCGATCCCCCACATGGAAAATGGCCAGGGGCTAGTCATAGTAATCAGCTCGTGAGATGGGGCTCGCGGAATGTTCGCGAACCGCTGGCATTTGTCGCACTTCTTGACGAAGCTTTGTGTATCTTCTTGGATTCGGGGCCAATAATATCCCTGACGAACAACCTTGTTCGCAAGAGATCAAGCTGCTGTGTAGTTCTCAGTAGATCCCTTCATGAATTTCCCTCATGATGTAGTCTGCTTCTTCATTGGTTACACATCGGAGGAGAGGGATACTGAATCCTCTCCTATACAGCTGATCCCCGACGAGTGTGAAACGAGCAGACCTTACTCGACAAGGTCCCATCCTTGAGGTCTTGGACAATGGGAGTCATCCGGGAGAATACAGGCCGAATCGCGCTCACGGCTGTTCGCTCAAGGTGCGATAGTCGGAGAACCGAGGCAAAGCAGAACAAGAATGTTGCTCGGGGAGCCTCGAATCTAATGCGAGGCTATCTTTGCCAAGGCGTCGCGTATAGTTACTCTCCTCGGGGATACGAGGCGATTTCAAAATGCTTAAAGCGACCCCGCGAGAGACCTTAGCTTCTTCGGGTAGCGGACCATGTTCTCTTCCTTAGCTTGGTATTCCCTAGGATCACGGTTGACGACCAGCATGAAGTCGATATAAATGCGATCGCGGTTGCGCCCATTTCTTTGGCAAGTCGCAAGACGAGCGAGCTTATATTCGAACTCATTGTTGGTCGCTTTAAACCCGAACCTTAGAATACCATGAATTCGAGCCCCCTCGGGGCTCACCAGGAGAAGACCCGCACCTGCCCTTTTCCTGTTAGATGACCCGTCGACGTAGAGGTTCCAAGTTGACAGGTTCTAGATAGCTTCTTGCCCGACTTCGCTATACTGTTGCTCGTTCGGGAGATAGGAAAATTCCGAGATGAAGTCCATGACTAGCCACGCTTTGATGGTCGACACAGGCGTATACTTTAGGTCGAACTGGCTCAGCTCCATGGCCCATTTAAGCAGTTTACCCGAGGCCTGCTGGTTTGGAGGACACGCTGAGAGGGTAGCTCGTCATTACATTGATTGTGTGGGCATGGAAGTAAGGTCGACTTTCTAGGCGTGACCCGGCTAAGGCAAAAGCTATCGCTCCATTTCGGGTGCGCGTCTCGGCATCCGATAGACGCTTACTTGCGTAATATACCGGCCACTGAACTTTTTCCTCTTCCCTTATCAAAGCTGCACTGACCGCGAACTGAGACACGAACAAGTAGACGAGCAGGATTTCTTGCGGAAGGGGCTTAGAGAGGAGAGGTGACTTCCCAAGATGCTCTTTTATATTCTGGAATGCCTGCTCGCATTCGGAAGTCCACTCGAATTTCTTATTGGCTTTCAGAACATTAAAGAATGGTAAACAGCGGTCTGTTAGCCTTGATATGAAGCGACTAAGTGCCGCTATTAGCCCGTTTAGACTCATGACCTGCTTTTTGCTGGTCGGGTTCTCCATGTCGAGCAGAGCTTGAATCTTTTCGGGGTTTACCTCTATGCCCCGCTGATTGACCATATATCCCAGGAACTTTCCTGACGATACTCGACGAACATTTGAGAGGGTTCAACTTCATTACAGCAGTCGGAGTATGTCAAACATCTCAGCGAGATGCAAAATATGCTCTGTGGCAACCTGGGATTTGACCAGCATGTCGTCCACATAGACCTCCATTGTCCTCCCGATCTGGTCGGAGAACATCCGGTTAACTAACCTCTGATAGGTCGCACCCGCATTCTTGAGGCCGAAGGGCATGACCTTGTAGCAGTATAGCCCCCGATCCGTAATGAAGGTCGTATGCTCCTCATCTGGCTTATACATCGGGATTTGGTTGTATCCCGAGTACTCATCCATGAAGCTTAAAAGTTCGTGCCCCGAAGTGGCGTCAACGAGCTGGTTGATTCTGGGCAGGGGGAAGATGTCTTTCGGGCAAGCTTTATTGTCGCTGAAGTTTAGGCAGGTCCGCCACTTGCCATTTGGCTTCTTGACCAGGACCGGGTTAGCGACCCAGGTCGGATAGAGAGCCTCGCGAATAGATCCATTACGGAGAAGGTTCTCCACTTCTGATTTTAATGCGGCATACCGCTCCGGATCCATTGCCCTTCTCTTTTGGCGAACTGGCTTAGCTTCACTGCTGACGTTCAGTGAATGGCAAATAACGCTCGGGTTGATCCCGGCTATATCTGCATGTGACCAGGCGAACACATCGATGTTCTCCTTCAAGCTTACCACTTTCGGAGCGGAGGCGAGGGTTGAGACTTCCGATTCTTAGCATTCGGCTCGACTCTTTTGGATCAACCGAAACTTCGGATAGATCCTCAACCAGGCCGCTCGGTGGGATTTCCTGAACTCGCGATCTATGTTATCCTCCGCCGGACCAGGTTGTGGCTCGGTCCGGCTGATCGCCATAGCATGGCGGGGTGCACACCGCGAAATGCCCTTTCCTTTGTCGACCATCTGGACCGATTTTACATAGCATTCGCGAGATGCGCTTTACGATCCGCTTACCTCCCCTATCCCCGTTGGAGTGGGGAACTTCATTTTGAGATGATAGATGGAAGTGACTGCCCTGAAAGTTCTCAGTAGAGGTCGCCCTAAGATTCCATTGAAGGCGATGGGCAGTCCACGACCAAGAATTCCGTAACCCTAGTCACCTCGTCGTAGTCGCCGAGCGTGACTTGTAGTTGGATCGTTCCATTGGGGATCAGGTGATCCCCTGTAAAACCGTACAGAGGCATCGAGGCTGGCTTCAGGTCGGCCTCGACCAGGGTTCATTCTATCAGCGGATTTGAAGCAGAATGTTCACGGCGCTTCCGTTGTCCAAAGCATTCTGAGACATTATGACACCCTATTAGGGGGTGATTACGAGCATCCTCGTGAGGATGGTGCAAGCGTGCCTCTTTCTCGAAAAGGTGATCGGTTCCTCTTTTCGGGCTTTTTGAGGTCGTTGCGAAGTGTTCATTACCCTAATCGGGTGAGTGGCTAGAGCTTATCGAGCATATCTTTCTATGCGCTCCTCGCGTGTTTCCCAGCAGGTGCGGACCTTCGAAGATTATATTAACACTGTCGTACCCGCTGCGATCACGACGCTTTTTCTTTCGCTCCCCTTGGTTTTCTTTTGGGGAGTCATCAATGTACTCCTTGAAGTGCCCCTTCTTGATGAGCTCTTCGATAGCTTGCTTTAGAGCTCGGCATTCATCAGTGAGGTGCCCATTATCCCAGTAGGTAGCAGCGGTACTTTTTCTTGATTTACGGTGTAGCGGGGTTTTCATGGGTGGGTTCGGGCTCTAGAGCGAGGCCTAGGCCTCCATCGGATTGCAGATACGGACACATTCAAGCGAGTATATTAGGGCCCCGTGCGCGATCGCAGTGAGACGAGCATAGGACTTTTTCTGCTCGTAGCGGGGTTTTTTCCCTTTTCGCTGATCGGCAGTATCTCCCTTGTGATCAGCTACTTTGTTATCTCCCCGACCGGGAGGGCGTATTCTTTGGATGTGCCGTGATCGCGACGGTGGAGTGCCGCCAGCGAATTCTCTATCCGGAGATACTTTTCTGCCAGGTTATGGAACCTGATGAGGGAAATGTCGTCCTCAGCCTGCAGTTCTTTCCACATGTCGGTTTGCGGGCGAACTCCTGCTATTATAAGGGTTCGGATGGACTCTTCTGGAGCGTGTGCCACTTTATTGAGTTCCCTGTGGAAACGGTCAATGTAATGCTATGGATTCATCTGCTTCCTTATGTTGCTTGAGGTAGCTCAAAGGCATTGAAAATTTCCGGTTGGCTTGGAAATGCCGCGGGAATGTCGTGCATCATCAGGGGCCTGTAGTCGATCCCGTGGGGCTGTAGCGACCTTAACCACCGTTTGGCGTGAGAAGTCAGCGTCACGGCCAAACAACGGCATTTCGCGAGGTCCGAAACCTGGTGGAGCTCCATCAGGTCGTTGAACTCATATAAATGATCCTGCGGGTCATAATTTCCATCAAACGGTCGCATATCTGGCATTCTGAACCCGGGTGGAAGTGGTGCGGCTAACCAGGGAGAAAATGGGGATGTTGAGGCGACTGCGCTCGATTCGTTTTCTTTGCTCCCACCCTTAACTGTCTGAGCTCGTGCAACTCCTCAATTTGTGGTAAGAGCCAACCCGGGGTTGTTTTCACCCATGTGAGCCCGGCCTTCCCGTGCGGTTCGGGGAGAGTTCGGAGGTCGGATCCCTCCTCGCCTCGGCCGGTATTTCCAGCGCTTGATACACGGCCCGACTAGGCGTGTGAAGGCGATGTGTTATGCGGGGCATTTTCACGACCCTCGCGGTGGTACGAACCGCCCCGCGAGGTGTGGGGGAGGGGCCACCCGCATGGGAACGATCGGGATCGTTACGCTGGTGGTGATCGGAATCATCACACCCGGCATTTCCGCTTGGGTTTACTGCGACGTGGCATGGGGACGGCTCGGGGTTTACTTTTTCACCGAGTCTCGGCTTCGCGACACCACCTCGGGCGCCTTTTGTACTCGGCCGGCCCTTGGGAGCCCGTAGGCTTATTTTTTGCCACTTGCTTACCCTTGCGCTTCACGCGCAATGCTCGCGGCTTGGCTATTTCCTTTCTTTGCGCTTTCGCGCTGACACGGCTTTTTTGGCGGTTGTACCGCTCACATTGTCGTAGATGACATGCCTCGGTCCAAACGGTCCAACCTCTGGTTGACCCTCACGGAAGTATTGTCGAACCTCTCCGGGTAGCTCGATAGCGGGATCCGGATTGCGAGCTGGCAGGGGTATTCCAGCGGCATTTTGCGGCCGGAGGTATGTTGGAAGGGTGTCCCTCTCGGCTGGGGGACTCCTTCACATCTTTGGTTCGCTGCTTTCGGAGTTGATTGGCGAGGGCCATTGTAGCTGTAAGACCAGTAGGTCAAAGATTCTCCTGATGAAGGATAGACGCTAAATCAGGCCCTCCTTCTAGCGCCAAACTGTTGATGCTCGTTTTCGGCACCAACCAATTGTCACGTGGGTACCACTATTTGATGAATTAGTACACGTGATAATGGATATCTCTCGTGAAATAAATGCAAAGAAGACTTTTAAAGTGGTTCGGATGCTAAGGTAGCAAATCCTACGTCCACTGATTTGTATTGATATTGGTGTGGGTCAGGTCGTGAAGCGGACTGACGTACATAGATGTTATGGAAAGTAAGTGTTTTTATTTCTTTTACATGAGAGAGAGAGTTGTTTTTTGTAAAGAATGGCCGAATCCCCTTAATGGAGAGGTCTTCTTCATTTTATCTCAAATTGAAGCGTGTAATCATCATTAAATCCATGGGTTGGTGTGATTGTCAGGATATAATCCGGCTTTACATCCCATTTTCCTTTTTCCAAGCTGACTTCGCACGACTTGCTGCAGAGGAATGGACGTGTGAGCTCCATATTATTTTGCAGGTCGCGTGTGCGTCTTGTCTGACAGGGCAGCCACCCTTGACGTGACTTTCCCACGTCAGCCCTTTATTTTCCCGGGCATAACAGAATCAAAGCAATAAAAATTTGCAAGTTCTAGTTTGGCGGGCGTGTATTAAAATTGTTAGAAGAAATAAGGATAATAATTAAAGAGTAATATTAATGGAATCAATATGGATGTGTTGATTAAATGATCAGTAATACATCGATTAGCAACTCTTTAAAAAAAAAAATAAATAATGATAAGGGTAGCCATTAAGACTCTTATTTTACTTATAATTTCAAGACCTTGGAAGATTAGTTGAGGTATATATAAGTTGACCCAAACACCCATGGTGATAAAAAAAATAACTTTTTCTAACTTGATTCAATTGTTACTTCTTATAACTTCTAGCAAATATTTGAACTTCAAATTAACAATTCATTTATATCTAGATATAATAAGATTGAACAATCTTGAGACGATCTAATTAAATGAAATTCATATTGATAAAAGAAGTATTATAGCCAGGAATTGTATGGAAATGGAATACTGATGGTATAAATCTTAACAGCCCAAGTCATGTTCGACGTTGAGATTGGAGAGCTAATCAATACACAATTGGTTGATTATATATACTGAGGGCCTGCAAGCAACTAATTCTGGCTAGCATAAATCAGGGTCCCACGGGGATCGATGAACATTCAACGAACAGCAGGTCGATCACTATTCAAGACCTTACATTAAAAAAAAAAATGAACTAGTTGCAGAAACGAAAAGCAGTATGATTTGATGAGTTTCACTTGATAAATAACAAGAGGACAATATAGCAGGAGTCGAGAGGTTGATGGTGATAGGTTTCTGCTGCTTGAAGCAAACGGCAATTACTACAACCAATTGTTTGTTAACCTGTTTGAAATACATACTACAAAACCATATATAACACAAAAGCACTTCCAAAGTCAAGACTCAAGATTAAGACTTGCAACTCCGATATTGTGAATCTAATTAAACGACAACAGACAACTTAATGCTAAAATCTAAACCCACAATATTTGCACCATTGAGAGTTGAGAGGGTCCACCAATGAAACACAAAAGTCCAAGCAATTCATTAACCCACTCCACCAAAGAAGCAGGTTTGACCAGTCTATCCATCGATCCAATGGGATAAATGGGTACCTCTCAATTTAATCTCCCGGCTAAATAATTTCGTTATCTTTTAAGGCTTCAAGGCTCAAGCATTGCGGTTTCCAACTCATCCCACCCCACGTGTTCACCAAAATCCCATCAACCTCGGATATCTAGGACTTTGAAAGATATATTTTAACTTGTCAAAATTGGTTGGTAATCTTAAAACTTAAACCCTTCTAGTTTGAAGATATATTTTAACTTGCCAAAACTTGTTGGCTTTTATGAAAGCAATTACAAATTGGAGTATTGGGTCAGATTCACGCCTTGTCAAAGCTAGTTGAATATTGACCGCTGCATCTGGATCTACTGGTGATTTGACATCAAAGTGACCAAGTTCGATGACGATGACATTTTTGTATTTGGGGGAGAAAGACAAGTAATTAAAGAAAGTGAGAGCTAAAGGAATAGGAAGTGTAATAGCATGATTACAAATAAATCTTATAAAAATCTTTGTACAAACTTATATGATAAAAATAAATAAATAAATAAATATAATAATTTTGACTTTTCATTTTATTCTTCTATTTATTTTTTATCATTTTAGTTTACATAAAAATTTTTATAAGTGTTACGCCAAAAATATACACTGATATCAGTACTATCTAAAAAACAAAGTGTATTAACTGTCAAAACTCAAATCACTTCTAAGAGATATTTTATATCAATCCTATCTCATTTTAAAATAAGGATTAAAGAGTGATTCTCATATGTCAAGATAACTTATAAAAACACTAATTATATTGACCTCAAATGTATAAATGGGCATATCTCTTCGTACAAAAGGATTGGATATATGATAGCTAGACAAATATTTGAGTTTTTTTTCTCTATAAATAAATTATTTTTTAAATTTTGTATGCCTTATAGATAATATCAGAAAAATTGCGAGGGAATAATAAAATAACACTGAAATTAGATTCGCAGTTTTATCTGTGAACAAATCATTTCTCCAGTTTTGTTGATAGAGTAGCGCAGATTGTGACATATGTCAATAAAGAAATGAAAATTATAGCAATCTTCAATTTGCTCTCCTCAAAACTTGCAGCTTACTTTTTCATGCATGCGTGTAGGGCTTTGTATTCCAATATTTTTATTTTGTTCTGCCGATCAACTCATAAAAATCTTAGGAATGAAACAATTAACCAGAGCAAATGTTTATAAAATAGTGAGTACTCAGCACTAGCATTCCTCATGTACATGGAAGATTACATAGCACTGCAACAGTTTTAACGATTCACAAAAACAGAAATATATTAAAAATTATTATTGAATAAAATTAAAAATAAAAACTGACAAAATGATCTTATACAACCAACCCTTGGGTGGTTGAGGATATAGACTCTTGGGTGAATAACTTAAGAGATCCTGAATTCGAATTCCTCTTTGGTTGCTAATAGAAGTGAACATTAGAGCTTTTATCCGGTCGATAGTTTTAAAGTCCGGAGAGATTAGTTAAACTATACGTAAGTTAGTCCTAACACCCCAGATATTAAAAAACAAAAAAAAAGCACACACAAACACAAAAATATATTACACATGAATACATGATACTCCCTCCATCATCAACTTAACTGCATTGAGTGATTTTCATGGATGCTTGCACTTATTGGCCAGCAGAGACAAAGAATCATAAATGGATCCACCCTCATAACTCAATGCCTTCTCTGCACCGTGTTTTAGCTCTTTTGCCCGATCCCTTATTGCATGCCCTTCTTTATCCACCATAATCTTTCTCACCATCATCATTATTTCCTCCCTTCCAACCACTCTCTTCGACGGCAATATCTTGGGTCGAGCGGCGACCCCAAGCTCCTCCGCTAACAGGGTAGCATTCATTCTCTGCTCTGCATATAATGGCCATGCGATAATCGGCACTCCATTGCTGATACTCTCCATTATTGAATTCCACCCACTGTGTGATAAAAATCCTCCAACTGATGGATGGTTTAAGATGTTCACTTGTTGAGCCCAATTTGGGACCAATTTTTCTACTTCATTGATCCGGTTCAGGAATCCTTCAGGCAAGAAGCTTGATAACTCATCATCACCACCGCTTCCCACCGTAAAAAACGAGCCGTCTCCCTTTGCTGTTGGCCGCCGAACCACCCAAATAAATCTTTGTTGGCTTAACTCCAAACCCCAAGCCAACTCAACGGTTTGCTCATATGACAGCAGCCCTCCACTCCCCAGTGACACGCAAAGCACTGAATCACTTGGTTGCCTGTCTAGCCAATCAAAGAGTTCTTTGTTGGAGCCAGTAGGTTCAAGGGACCTCACTATCCGGGCCAACAGTATAAATGGGAGCCTTAATGATTCCACCTAAAAGTTTATCATCTCTAAGTGCAGCCAGTGCTTTCGGCTGGAGATCCTCCCAAGTGTTAATCAAAATCCCATCACACAGCGGGATCTCCGTCCCCATGCGAACATATTCAAAATAATGTTGATTAGTCCGATCCAACATTGGGTCAACCACCTCTTCAGGTCGAACGGACTTGAAGCCCGGGATGTCAAACGGTTCTGTTTGATCAACATACTGTCCTTGCACCAACTTATCCAGGATCGGAGTATATACAGTGAGTGCGAGAAACCATGCATGTGAGGCTACAAAGTAGTACTTTGGTATCTCAAGCTCATCAGCGATCTCAAAAGATTCAGTTCCGAAGAGGTCAAAAATCATCTCAGTTGAGCGAGATTTCAATGTAGATATTGCTGCACGTAAAGGTGATTTGCTTTCACGCATCATGATTGCAAGTATGGTGACGAGAGCGGCATCAGGGCCTACGAGGTGCGAGATATCTGGCGGTGGAATTTCGATTAGTTGACAAAGTTTTGGACTCATGGCAGCTTGGATCATCTCTGATTCAGGGCCGGCCCAAGGGTAGGCAGGTGAGGCACCTGCCTAGGGCCCTAAAAAAAAGCCCAAAAATTGGCTCAAAATTATTTTAAGATTTTTTTAAATAGATTTACAAAAATACAATTATGCCTAAAAAAATTTTATAATTTTTTATCCAAACCGGTGCAAAGGGCCCCAAAAAAACCGAAAAAGGCCCAAATTCATTATAATTTTTTTACATAAATATACAAAAAAACCATGTTTCATATTTTCCATTCACACCCCTATATTAACTAAACTAGTTATTTAAATGTCTAAAATTTCAAAAGACCCATTCAATCCCTAAAATAAAGAAAACATTACATTTCCACCCCCTCTACACTGCCATAGTGTCACTGTCGGCGTTAAAGTGATGATTTCGGTCAATTTTCTCACCAAAATCAACTGGATTCATCAATTAATCATTTCCGAAACGCTTTCTTCCCAACCTTGACAACCCCCAATTTGGTTGATTTTTGCTGATTTACACAACCCATTTTCATTCTTCACCGCGTGTGACAGCCATTTCCGGCATGTATTCGTTGTCGTTAACCTTCCCCAACACCACCATCTTCGTCCCCTTAGCCCCCTCAGCCCCATCCCCCAAAACCCCTCACTTACCTGATCCCGGTAGCTCGTTGTCCACCTCTCGCCCTCACAAAAAAAATTAAGGTAATTTGGCTATATTATCAATTGAAAAAGATTTGATTTCTAAACTTGAATATAAAAATTTAATTAGTGATTTTGCATCTTAAAAGGCAAGAAAAATTAATTTGAAATAATTTTTTAATGTATGTTTATTTCATTAAAAAGGCCCCAAAGTAACTATTGTCTAGGATCACAAATGTTCTTGAGACCGTCCTGCTCTAATCTTGCTGCTGATGTTTGCGACACAACAACAAAGATTGTTACTTCAAAGTTTTGGAGGGTGACAAGGCGTTTTCCAAGTTCCAGAACAGGGATGAACATTATTTTTCTGGTTTTCACAACTGCCCCAAATTGCAGACTTTGGACCTGCCCTTGCAATGGTACTTGTATGTTATAACTTTAACAACGAGAGCGAAATTTTGATACCATTATTGAGATTTGAGAACATAAAACAATTTTGTTTTCCTAGTATTTTTTATGTTAATTTTAATAATTGACACTAATAACATCATCAAAACAACACTGTAAACTCATTTGTTTGACAAGAATAATAAAAAGAAAAAACAAGACTTAAATAGTCTTATTGAAAACTTGTTTCTTTATTTGTTACTGAATTACATGAATTGTATTTGTGACATTATACTGTATTTGTGCTTGTTGTCATGCAGCAGAACGTGACAGTGTCAGGGGCTCTGGACAGACCTGAACATAAAGGTTAATGCAGAGTTTTTTTTCGCAGAAGTCACATCTTCTAAATCTGGGCCATAATAAGAGTCATTTAATATTTGGGCCTGAAACCCACGAAGCCAACCCAACCCGAAGGGAAGAAATATAGGAGGAGCTACACACACTACACATCAGACTTTCTAAATCTGCTCACCATTATTGTTTTCTTTCCTTTTTTATTTTTGGATAAATTATAATTTTATCTGTTATTAAATTAGTAAAAGAGGCAAATATAATTTTATACATACCCAATTAGTAAATTTGTTTACATCTGGCAACATAATTCTAATAAACAATTTGTTGAAGAATAATTCATAATTAGGTGTATCGCTACTACAGTTGAAAACCTAATGATATAAGAGCCGCAAAAGCCAGGGGTGGATTTAATAAATGACGAGTGGGACCACAGCCCCCAGTCAATTTTTTTAAAAATTGAAGATTTGTTATTTCTATTTATATTTATTTAAATTTTATCCTTATAAATCTTTGAGATTTTGAGAACGAAATAGCCGGCCCCCACTGTAAGTTTGGATTTTGTTTTTGTAAAACCCCGTTTTTAATTCTAATATATTTAGTACATATTCTTTGTGATTTTTATTTTTATGCAAGGGATTCCATTAGTTTTTAAAAATTTTATTGGGAGTGAAAATAAAAAGAATAAGAGCGTTGAGTTTCCACGTAATGGTTTAAATTATGAACAAAGAGGTGAAACATGTAATCTATTTAGCGGTGAAAATCAAGTCGAGCCACTCAAACTATACTTGATGTTGGCTTGAACTTGACTCCGCATGAGTGGAGTTGAGTTCGAGTAGTTAATCGAGTAAAACTCGACTCAATATATTCGCAAGTCTTTCTAAGCTCGATGGTTAAGTTGATAGTTTTTAAAGTAATAGGGGTCATATGTAATTTAAAAGTTATAAAATTTGCAAATCCACCCCTATTAGATGAGCTTGAAATCGAGTTCGAACTTGAACTCGATTAAAACTTGAATAAAACTCGAAAAAAGCTTGATTATGCGAACTTGATTTTCCAATTTCAAGTATCGAGTTCAAGTTTGAACTTGATTTCTCAGGTTCGATCAAGCTTGAACTCGAACTCAACTCGATACTATAGAGATCTAGTTGAGTTTGATTTACCAAATACTCAACTTGATTCGATTTCACCCCTAAATCTATTAGATGTAATCTATTCATTTGATTTTGCATTTAGCTTGCATATGATGAAAATTATATTTGCAATTACTAATGAGTTGTCACAAGCATTGCAGAGGAAAGATCAAGACATTGTAAATGCTATGACCCTAGTCAAAGTCTCCAAAACAACGGTTACAATTGTTGAGAGATGAAGGATGAAAATCTTTGTTGAGTGAAATTTCTTCATTTTGCCAAAGACTTGATATTGCCATTTTGAATATAGATGATATGTTTGTAATTCAAAGGCAATTACGACGAAGAGTTGAGTACATGAAAAATTTGCATCACTGTCGAGTTGAATTGTTTTATACAGTGATAGATATGCAACTTCAAGAACTTAACACTCGTTTCACTAAGGTTAATCTTGTTGCTTCTTTTTGTATGACATGTTTATATCTAAGTATTTCATTCTCTGCTTTTGACAAGCATAAATTGATCCATTTTGCCCAGTTTTATCCAACTGATTTTTCTGCACTTGAGTTGATGGTATTTGAGAACCATACTAGGACTTATATTATTGACAGACATTCTTGTGATGAATTTTGCTGAGTTAGAAGGAATTGGTGATTTGGCTAAGATTTTAGTTCAGTTTAAAAAAGACATTTTGTATCCATTGGTGTATAAGCTTGTGAAACTTGCATTGGTTTTACTAATTGTGACTGTGATCGTTGAAAGGACTTTTTCTGCAATGAATCTTGTGAAAAGTTGGTTACACAATCTAAGTTCGAGAAAATCAATGGATAAATGATTCTGAGTCACCTAATTGCTTGGTCACATATATTGAGAAAGATGTATTTGATATAGTTGATGATGAGATAATTATCCAACGTTTTCAAAATATGAAAACTCATCGAGGATAATTGTAGAAAAATTGTTTTATTTTTACAAAAATTGTGTTTTTTTAAGATATTTATTTATATTTTGTAACTTTTTGTTGAAGCTCATCATAATTAAAAAAAATGAATATGATTGGTTTTAATTTTTTTTTTTTTTTGGTTTATTTTTTGGCCCCATCGAGTAAAATTCCTGGATCCGCCACTGGCAAAAGCCAACAAGGTCAAGGCAACAAAGAAGGCAAGAGTGAGTCTCAATTCAATGAAATGTTGAGTCGGGTGGGCCAATGTTTTTGCTATCTCATTGACAACTTCAAAACTCTTGACACCACATTGCTAAATGGCTCCAGCTTGAGCTGGTTCCCACCCACCAGTAATTATGTTTCACATCCTAGTTGATTCAGTTCTATTGATACGTGATTTTGACATCAATGAAATAAACACATGCAAATTGCTATGAATCTATACATGAGGTGATTATGGGAGTGTTTGTGATGTAATGATAATATATGTTCAAATTTAGCTATAATGGCAAGGACACCTGGCGTGAATCCATGCATCATGAATTTTATGGCATAAGAATGTCCATGCACAAGAAAATGATTTGAACTTTCTTACAACTTCTAGCAAACGATTTTAACTTCAAATTAACAATTAATTTATATCTAGAGGGCTGAATAGCTCTAGACGATCTAATTAACTCAAATTCATATTGATAAAAGAAGTAGCCATGCATTGAAAATATAGTCCAGGAATTGGATGGAAATGGAATACTGATTGTATAAATCTTAGGCAGTCCCAAGTCATGTTTGAGGCTGAAATTGACGAGCTAATCAGCATATAATTGGTTGATTATATATCGAGGGCCTGCAAGCAGCTAATTCTGGCTAGCCCAATAGCTAACAGGAACTTTCGGTCCCTTGGTGTCTGAACCATCTGTTCATTAGTGGACCAATTTTCATTGGATTGTTCTGACGACATTGAAATCCCAAACGTGTACTGAAGTTTAAGTTTTGGGGCAGTGGTCAAATAGGCCGGATGCTCATCTCCTACAAAAATTAATTTTTGAATTTATGAATAACTATCAACAATTTCATCTCTTAGAACCTATTCAATGTTCTTTGACCCCTTCAAATACAAATTGAAGTTATATCAGTTGGCCAGTTTGCTTAATTTTAACAGGAGCAGAGGTTTTCAAAAAAATTTATGTGAAAGAATAAACGTGCCTATGTATGTGTTGATGCGTGATTTTAACATAAATAACTTGCACGTACAAAATGCTAAAAAAGTCTTAGAAATTACACGTGAATGATTATGAGTGCAGATTATATATGTTTGCAAAAATATAAATAATAGATTGATAAGAGAGATTTTCATAGTAATTAAGGATGCTTAAAGCGAATCCTACATCCATTATTATTTTATTATTCTTTGACTATTTTTTTTATATTGCCTATAAGGCGTACAAAAATTGGAGAAATGTTTTTTTACAGAAAAAAATAATAATAAATCTCAAATGTTTATCTAACTCTCATATGTCCAACCAGTCCCTTTTTCACGAAGAAATGTATCCATTTATACCTTTGAGATCAATATAATGAGTGTTTTTGCAAGTTGTTTTGACACATAAGGACAATTCCTTAATCCTTTATCTTAAAATATGATCAGATTGATATAAAATATCTCTTGAAGGCGGTTTGAGTTTTTGACAGTTAATACTACCTTATATTTAAGTGCTTATTGAACTCTGATTAATCATGGTGACATTAGTGTATATTTTTAGCATAACAGTATGATACCTAAAATTAGCATTTTTACTAAGAAAAAAAGGTTTGATGAAGTTTTTTATACCGAGCGACTTAAGATTTAAAGTAATTTTGTGTTGAATCTGGCCTTTAAATTGATTTGCTTGAGAATAATAATACTTTAAATGAGTTTTTCTAAGATTGACAAGACTTAAATAAAATAAAAGTTACCTTCTAAAGTTTAGGGCTTAAAACTCAAATAATTTTGTCCCAGAATGAATTATTAATTTGACAATAACTGTAGTGTATATATATGTCCGATACTGTCCATCCATGCAGCAGGAAGTGATCAAAAACCACACGATTCATTCTGATATGCAGAAGTATAAACTCACCCATGTTTATATATATATATATATATTAGTGGCGGATCTAGGAATTTCCCACAATGAAGGCAAAATATAAACAAAAAAAAACCAAATCATAACCATACTTTTTTTTATTACAATGAGTTTCAATGAAAAGTTATAAAATATAAATAAATATCTTAAAAAAACACAATTTTTGTAAAAATAAAACAATTTTCCTAGACTAGTTTTTCTATTCTGAAAACGTTGGATAATTATCTCATTGTCAATTGTATCAAATACATCTTTTTCAATGTAGATGACCAAACAATCATTTATCCATTGATCTCCCATTCGATTGCATAACCGATTTTTCACAAGATTCATTATAGAAAAAACTCTTTCAACAATTGCAGACGCAACTGATAAAACCAATGCAACTTCCACAAGCTTATACACCAAAGTATACAAAATTTCTTTTTTAAACCGAACAAAATTCTTAACCAAATCACCAAATTCCTTATAACTTAGCAAATTTATCATAAGAACGTATGTTAATAATATAAATCTCAATCTGGTTCTCAAGTACCATCAACTCAAGTGCAGAAAAATCTAATAGATAAAACTGACCAAACCCATTCTTCCCTCTTTTCTCTTTTTCCTTTTTCCTTTGCTTCTTCTTCCTTTATTCTTTATTGGGTTTTTCTCTCTTTTTCTTTATTTTTGGCTAACAACCCAATTTATATATAAAACAACTTTTTTTAATTATGAAACTACCCCAAGATTCTCTTATTCTCACCATGACCTCACCATATTAGCTTTGTGATGTAAAAATGCTCAGATTTCTCCACTCAGTTAAATGCAAACCCAATAGTTTTTATTCCTTTTATTTTCACTCTTAATAAAACTTTTAAAAATTAACCGATTCCTCTTGCATAAAAATAAAAATCACAAAAAAATATGAAATATATATACTATGATTAAAAATAGGGTTTTGCAAAAATAAAATTCCAAACTACCCGTGGGAACTATTCCCAAAACCTCATAATTCTATAAGTGTAAAATTTAAATAAATATAAGATGTGGACTTTTTTCAAAAGTTGAGTGGGGACTCAAGTCCCCACAAGTCATTAATTGGATCCGTCCACTATATATATATATATATATACACCGCAAAGAATTTGATTGAAGCCGTTAAAAGTTTTCCACAGTGCCGGCATATACGTTAATATGATTTTTAATTGTGTGGGTCAAACCTTGTTTCCATTAGATCATGCGGCTTGCATGCATGCATGGATATCATGAGCAGGCATGTAGGCTGCAGCCATATAAAAACATGTGGGTTCAATTGAACCCTCAAAATTTTTATTTTTTTTAAAATACTTTATGTTTTATAGAGTTTATAATTTTAACCCTGCTTAAATTCATGTTGACCCTCACAAAAATAAATTATTAATTAATATATTTTTAGGTTTTTACCTTTTTCATTTCCTCTCATATTATATTTTTCCTTTTTTCGGATAGTTAAAAAATACTACTTTTTTGGATTATAAGGTAATATGATGCTCATTCTTTTTTGTTTTTTTAACTTAAAATTCTTTTCTTTTAATTTTTTAATTGATGAAAGATTATGAGTTATAAGGTTTTTATTGAGTTTAATAAATGAATTTGAAATTGGAAGATTAAATTTATAGATTTTGATTTGGGTTGTGATTGAATCTTGTTTATGTTGAGGTATGAGTTAATTAGTTGTTGTTTTAAATTGGGTTTGATAAATTTTGGTTTGTTATTGAGTTGATTTTGAATGGTTTAAAGAATTGATGAAACCTAAGTTATAGAAATTTGAGGATTTGATTTAATTTTGATATATTGGTTAATTGCTTGATGTTTAGAGTTGGAGTTGATGAGTTTTCATGGGTTTATGAGTTGAATTTTATTGGGTTAGTAGAAATTGTTAGAAATACCTAAGTTATGAGTTGAATTTTGATAAATTAAGTTGTAATTGGAAGGTGTTGAAATAACATTTTCTGTGGTGAAGATTGTAAAAAATTGATTATGGAATTGTATGAGAGATCAATTGTTAAATGATTGTCTTATTACATATATTGAGAGAGAGATATTTGATAAAATTGTCAATAAAACAATTATGCAACGTTTTCAAAATATAAAAAATCGTCAAAGACAATTGTAGAATTAATAATTTGATATATATAACTTTTACAAGTACACTTTTTGTGCTTATTATTTTAGTATATATTTTATTATAAATTTATCAATTTAGATATTTTGAATCCACTCACTAAAAATCATGACTACGTCTCTAATTAATATATCATATTTGAAATCTTTTTTTTAAGGATGAATGACATTTTGATCCTCAATCTATTCTGAAAGAAAGAATTTCCCCATTGGTTTTGGAAAGGCACAACATTTGATCAACTTCAACAAGTTTCTGGTGAAATTCTGTATCTTTCACTTAGACAGAACTAATATATACGATTTATATCATAGCTTAATTTAATTAGAGAAAATCTTTTTATATTAGCTTTGTAAAGTATTCATAAATAAATTTTCTTCACTGTTAGTTAATATACTACCTAATAATTATTGAATTAACTTCTTGGCACAGTGTTTACAGAAAATTAAAATTAGAGTAATACTACACTAACAACCGTCTCTCACAACCGTGACAACTCACAATTAATCAATTTACAACGGATCTCACATGGGTTCTTTTAATTAATTACGAATTGATCGATTGTGAGTTGTCACATCATGAGAAAAATTTTGTGAGAGATGGTGTAGTATTACTCTTTAAAATTAATATACTGGGTAAGAAACTAGGAATTGGGCCTCATGGCTTGTGGATTTCCTTTTGCTACATTGTGGATCTGGCTTGAGAACCCATCATCAGGTTCATTTAAGTTAAATAACAAAAAAGAGCAAATGACATGTTCGCACCCGAGGCTTAGTGAAATATTAAGTTGAGACCTTTGCTTTCATTTATTCCCAATTCTCACCCTAAAAGTAACATTGTTCCTTTATTTTAATAGGTAAAGGCTAAAACAGTCATTTTCCCTTTTTTTGTTTTTTCTCTTCCCTTCCCATTTCTTCTTCATCTCCATCTCCTCACATCTTCTTGTTTTTCCCTCCACATCTCAGAACCTCATCTCAAAAGATTCTGGCAACATCTTGACCCCTTGCCACCACCATCTGATCCTCCAACCTCACCACATTAAAACCCCTCTATCCCCCACCCCACAGATCCCACAAATCGTCGGCCACCACAGTTTTTTGCTTTGCGCAATCGCTGCTCACTACCCTAGCCAGGGATTGGCCGAAATCCATCGTCGACGACCTTCCCCATCACCACCATTTTTCTCCCCACTGTCCCCCTACTAAAATGCCGATCTAGTCACCAGAAACCTCCCTTGCCTCTACCAATCGATTCACCGGTGTTCCCTCTCTAAAACCCCCATACTTCCCATCAACGTTCGATCACCATTTTCTACCGTTCGCCGGCCTTCAATCTTTAGGGTTTTCAGTTTGAATGAATTGGGATTTGTTTAATTGATAAAAGTAGGCTTAATGGGAGCTTGATTGGGTTTATTTGCATGCGTTGGTGGTTTGGATTTGGGTGGAGTTTTATTGAAATGGTGTGATTTTAGGTGGTGGTGGTTGCGTTGTTGTTGTTGCGGTGGTGGTGACTAGGTGGCTACCGTGGTAGATTTGAGGTGTTTTGTGGGATTTAGAATGGGGTGGTTTGGTCGGTTGTGGTGGTAGTTTGGAATGGGGTGAAGGGCAATTTGATAATTGCACTCTCTACATCGGGTTCAAAGTCCAACTGTCGCTAACAGAGTTACTTTTAAAGTGAAAATTTGGAATAAATAAAACCAGGATATCAAGTTAACATTTCGCTAAACCGCGGGTGGGAAACTTTTGGTTTGCTCTAATAAAAATTGGTTGCAGTGTTTGCAGCTAGACGCATAACCCAATTTAATTTCTGCCTACTAAAATCTAAACCCCAAATATTTGTACCCTTGAGAGGGTCCCACTATTCCACCAATTGAAACACAAAAGTCCAAGCAAATCGTTAACTCACTCACTCCACCAAAGAAGCAGGTTTGACCAGTCTATCCATCGATCCAATGGGATAAATGGGTACCTTTAATCTCTCGGCTAAATAATTTCGTTATCAATAATGCTTTCCTTACAAATCAATCTTACTAACGACCCTACACACTGACATGGCAGACAACATGACAAATGCCACCTCATCCACTTACCACGTCAATTAAAAAAAAATTCAAAAATTTTGCCTCCCCATATTTATCAAAAATCTGTACCCAATTAGAAACTATAAATCAATTTCTGAGAACCCTTCCCCTAAAATTGAAAAATCTTTCCACCACCAACCCATCTCTACCACCGCCATCGCCGAAATAAAAGAAGAAAACCATGAAACAAAGAAACTCCTCTCTTCATATCTTGGCTTAAGTTTCTTTTCACTCTTTAGCTTTATTTCCACAAAAGTCTCTCTTACTGATACCATTTCGGAATATCAAGTGAGGGAGCTTTCGACGCGGTTGGTGATGGTGGAGGAGCAATTGAGGCAGATGAAGTCACAGAGGAAAGAGGACTCGAAGGCGAATGGAGGGTGGTAGAGATCTTTGCTACTCGCAGGAACACGCGGCAGGCAGAGGAGAGGCTGTTGCTGCAATAGATTGTGAATGAGGAGATGGCGAGTTTAAGATCTAAGATTGACGAAATGGAGAGGGAGAAGGCGGAATTGAAGAGGAGAGTTGAGGAACTTGAGGAGATAATTGGGTTTATGTCTAGAAGAGCAGGGTGTGAGTTTGAAGAAGAAGAGGACCAATTTGGTGGGTGTGGGAGTAGGGACTTTTACGGTGGGGATGATGGTCATAATTGTAATTTTGGATTCAACTTTTGAGTTTTTGGCTTCTGCTTCTAAGTTTTGTGCTGAGAAAGCTGGTGTCCGGTAGGTTTGAGCTCTGTTTCATTAATGTAATTTATTGCTCCTAATTTAGGTTTTCAAATGCTTCAAGCTTTTGATGTTGATTCCAATGTTATGCTATGTGATCATGTTTTGTTTTGGTGAGAATATTGTACAAGAAATGGCTAATACTAGCAATTGTATTAATAAAGTGTTTCCTTGCTCATAGTAAATCTTGTGACTTTCTTTTTTAATATAAATTACTAATGAATTGTTTATTTACTTGTGGGTGAGAAACTAAGATCCAATTTTTGCCGTTATTGAAGCTTTATCCATCATAAAGAAAGAGGAGGAACTTGTACAGGATGAACACTAACTGCGGTGGTAGGTATGTGGTATTCTTCTCTAAATGTTCTTTCAATTGCATCTCATAGAGAATGGCTCGTGGTTTGAGTTTGTGGGTTGGATATACTGAATTTGGAGGCCAAATTTTAATTAACTAATTAGTAGATTTGTGCTGTAAAACTGTTTTCAACTATTTGGCAACAGCTTTTAACATCACTATAAGATATCAAACGCATATTTTGCTATTTAACTATGACTTTTTGTTAAAAAAGAAAACATTGAAAATGGAGTCAAGACGTATTATATAAAAATAAATGAGACACTTTCATAAACATTTTGAATTGATTGTTGAATTTGTTAAGCTTTGAAGACAATTCAAGGGGATGAAATTGTTAAGCTTTAAGGGCAGCACCCTTTCATAAACATTTTGATGATGGATTGCATTGGCGTTATGCTGTTTAATTTTTTTAACGTGGTAGTTCGTTTTTCTATTTGACTACTAGTAGTTTGTTACAAAAATATTTCATTTCTACCTAAAAGAAGAAACTTAGAAGCCGACAGAAGAAATTGAAAGCTTATGACCTATCCTCTTTATTGGAGTTCCGTCTTGAAGTGAAATTTTTCTTCAAGTTTATATGCAGAAAATGATTTACTTAACATTTTCTGAGGATGTTTGTAAAACCAGCTTCTAGATTTACCTTAAAGCCACCTTTTGTTTTTTGTGATGCATTTGTTCCTTTTGAGATACACATCAAGAAAAATTTTGGATTACAAGTTTCAGATTGTGATTAGTTCGCACTTATATCCATTGTTTTTTGAGTTTCACTACTTACATATCTCAATGTATGATAGACTTGTATAAATGTAAACTTCTACTTTTTAGTTTTTACATAATAAACCCGATACTGAATTTGAGTTGTAAGTTTACTTTGACACGAATGATTCTTAATAGGGCTTTAAGCAATGTATTGAAGCACTTTACATCAGATTAGTTGGCATTTTTTGGGAGTGCTTAATTAATGCTTAACGCAGTGCTAACAAAGCACCATTATTTTCTCCTTTTTGTAGTGATTACACAGTATCATGAATAATCTAAGTATTGTGTTTATCACTTGCCTTTTCTCATCCACAAACCATAAAGTGTAAATATTTACATTTCAACTCAATAACACACTCGGCGTTTGAATCAATTGAAAAATTCTAGCATTCAAATGAAAGTCAAAATGAGATTAGATGAAAAGCTTGACATAAACTTTGAAAATTCATACCTTCTCCTGTCAAAATGAGATTACATCAAAAGCTTGTTATAAGGTTGTCGAAACATATGTGTGTACTACTTCATTAATAATATAAAGTATAAAAAAATGAGATCCCAATAAGAGGACCTCTACAAAGTCAAAGTTCCTCGGACAAACCCAAGCAACCAAGCAAAACAGAAACAACAAAAGAGTCACAAATTTACAATCCATAAGAACCATCTAACTACCCTCAAAGAGGTAAACAAAAAATGACCAGCATCACAAAAACAATGCAGGTCTTTTGGTAAACAAAAACGAATTGCACAAGTTGTACATTAAAACCAGCTGCCAAAAAGACGCCAAAAACCCAGCACTACAACTGCAAAAAACCTGCACATGAATGCAACCAAAACAAGGGGAAGAAGTAGCAGCAGCAGCTAGCAAAACTGCAGATAACTGCCTAGCGCAGAATGCCTTTGTTTCTCCACGATTTTAGCCTTTGTTTTTGCCTCCTATGAAAAACCATAAATAAATTAAACTCAATTCTAATAAATTAAACTAAACTAAACTTTGTATGATTACAACACATAACAAAATCAAATGGCAACAACACTCAAAAGAAAACCAGTTATTTCATGCATCTGACCTTTTTAATTGTATTAGCACCCAATGGAAACAAAATAAATAACCGAGCAAAGACAACTAATGCCAATTCAAAACATAGAAAAATCAGAACAGTTAAAAGCCAAACTTTGAAGAAATGACCGAGCAAAGACATCTAATGCCAATTCAAAACACAGAAAAACCAGAACAGTTAAAAGCCAAACTTCGAAGAAATATCATGTTGAAATTGGCAGAGGAAATTAAACTAAAGTAATGAAACTGACTAATTGCACATTTTGTTGTACCGTCATTGTGAAGCTAATGTCTCTGGTCTCAGAACCATGAATTGCTTTGCATTTTATGTCTCGTCAAGCTCTTTTGCCGAGACATGACCTCAGTCTCGAGTCGCGACGATGGACTCACGTCAACGGAAATTGACGACAAAGAAGAGAATTTGGAGAAGAAAGTAGAGAAACCAAAATTGAAATAGCCTTTGTTTCTGGCTCCTTCCTTATAGCAAATGACAACACGTCAAATCAGTTACCTCTAATTAGAATTCTAAATGATAAAGAAGAAAAAATAATATGGTGCAGCTTCAACACCTCAAAGTAAAACTGGCATTTTCTTCAAGTTTGGCCGAAGATGACTCACAAATGTAATACGAAGACAAGAGAGCTAGCTGGAGCGCAAGTTTGACTGGAGTTCGAACCCACCGGAGAGATCGAGAAAGAGGACTACGGACTTCGGCGAGACAGAGTGAGTCCATCTAGCTAGACATCTCAGTGGTGGTGGTGGCCCACAATATCCGGTTATGGTGGTCATATTTTTCCTCTGACGGTAGCATAGGTGGTTACGGTTGATTGGCGGTGGTAGATATTTTCCAATTTCAGAGGAAGGGAAATCAATTTCTGATTTAGTGTCCGTCTCTCAAAATTTTGATATATAATTTGGGAGGGAATTAGGGAATAATTTGGGAGGGAATGAAGGAACAGATGTGGGAAGTGGTTGATGTGGTGGATGAGATGGCATCTGCCATATCAGTTGCCATGTAAATTTGTAAGGCTGTTAGGAAGTGTGGTTTGTAAGTATAACATTACTGTATCTTTTAAGGCTTCAAGCATTACGGTTTCCAACTCGAATAATACTACGGACACTGAATTTTTGCACCAATTTTTTTTACTAAACAACATGGCATCCAATTAGACATGGACACGTTGGATAGAAAAAATGTCTCCCATAAATGGACAACTGTTCAACAATCACAAACGATCGTTCATACTTTACGGACGACCATTCATCACGAATGGATAACTTCTACAAAAAAAATCAATAGACCCCTATCCACATATATGGATAGGTGTCCATTTACTATGGACAGGCATTCATATAAGATGGACGCCCGTCTAGAATATTTTAAAAACAAAATGATTAACGCCCATCCATCTAATATGGATGAGCATCCATATACAATGGATGGTCGTCCATATGCAATGGACGACCGTAAATTGTTATTCAAGTTTAATAAAAAAAACTCTTTCAAAAGTTCAATTTTCGTAGGCATTGGGTTTTAGTTTACCAAACTCTTTGTGAAGCCCCCTAAAGTTTATGTGAAACTTTCTCCAAAATACTGATTTTAGAATATGGAAATTCCAGTCTCAGATGACAAAAGTAATACTTTAAAGAATTATTAATTAATAGTTGCATGTGTTAATAACTGCCGGATTTGTGTAGTGGAAAAATGTAATATTTAAAATGAATCGATCAATTACACGAACCAAGTGCAGATTATAACGTTTTAATGCATAAATTAAAACGTAAAATAAAACTGTATAAAAACAAATCCATACAAGGATTTAGTTCATACCGAAGTTTGGAGGCTCCTCCGAATATCTCGACTTTAGACACGAACATTGTTCACCAGCTACTGTTCACCACGATACTGTTCACTGAACTATTCAGTTGATACTATTCATCGACACTGTTCACGTGATTCTTCACTAATCGATTCAATGTAGGATTGCATTCACGAAATTCCACACGAAGATAATCTGCAAAACCCTTGATTATTTTGCTAGAACAATCAAGGGCTTCAAGAAGCAAGAAAAGAACAAGAAAAATTTCTTCTTCACACAAGAGTGTAACGTGAGAGAGAGAGAGAGAGATAGGGTGGCTAGGGTTTTTGATTGAATGAATATATCACCTTGTTTTAATTTTAAGTTGCACTTATATAGTGCAACAATTAAAACCCTATTCCACTTAAGAATAGCTATGGGCTCCAACCCTAGTTCACCCTTGCAACCAAACACACCCTTTATGGTATTTTAATTAATTAATTATTATTATAATTAAAATCAATTAATATATAATAATATATTAACATTTAATTAATAATAATAATTCATTTAAATATAATCTCACTAATTTAGTTTTAATATTAAAATTAAATACAGGCAACAACCCCAACAAATTTAATTGCACTATGAGATTACCAAAATACATTTTCGTCTTGAAAGACGAAAGTACCCTTCTCACAAATTGATTCTTAAATTATCTTCTAAGTGTGTGACCCGTAGGCTCTCATCATATCGGCAATGTGTAATATCGCGATTAACACCATTTAATCGTCTCACTACATACATACCAAGATTGGCCCCTAGCAAGACATCATGGCCACCTGATAGATTCGGATTCAATGAAACCGCAGCCTGTCACGGTATGGTTACCGTGCAATCCAATCCTTTCATCATTTGTTATCTTATCAAGATTGAGGTACAAAAATAGTGTCAACCTCAGATATTCTCTACATGTTTGTATTCAGTTAATGGACCAATGATCGGAATAATAAATTCGATTGAGCATCAACTCAATCCCACTGTGGCCATAGATTTAATGTCATTGCCATTTACTGAAATACTCAGTGAGATAACTTTTCCCGTACCCAAGAGTGACGAATCCTTTGTTGATCTATCATAGTCTTGATACATTTCCCAATGTAGCCAATCACTACCGTATTGATAGCTCTGAATAGAACTACATTGGGCTAGTGTCAAACTACATTAATTGGTGCACAAGGCGTTTTGGTGATCTTAAGTCTAAGCATCACATGCACCACCATCCGTTAGAAGATTTATTCCATAGACATTGGGGTTGCCATCGATATGGAATCCTCTGGTGGGTCTATCCAGTGAACTTGCTTCTAGCAAGCACCCATGCATTGCATCAAGTTGTTGGCAAATAACCTTGACAAGTGAGATCAGTCACTGTCTTTTGGACATGGTCGTTTAACACTATAATAGTTTTACTGTATTATCTGTGTCCTTGGTCAGAATAATACTGGGGCTGCGGACATTTCTAGAATGGCCACCATATGTGATCATAGGGTTCTCACTATCAAGATTTGAAACACTTGATACCCTCGTCACGATTTGACCATCCTAAGGACATATATCATTACATATAACTATGATTTACACGATATAGAAGAATATGCCTTTTATTGATAAATAAACATTTATTACATAGTCAATTTTGCAATAATAGATTGGCTCTAGGGCATCTACTCCAACAATCTCCCAATTGCATTATAGCCAATCATTTATGTATTTAACATCGAATGACCCAAGTGCTCATCATGCTTCTGCTCCAACAGAAACTTCAACAGTGGGTTAGTAGGTATTTTACAAATCTGCACATTCTTTTTCTGATTGACTTCTCATATCAGATTGAATCAATTAAGTGTTTGGATTATTGGTGAGACTGTGATTCCTCAGCCACAACAATTGCTCCATTGTTATCACAGTAGAACTTTATTGGATCAACAATGCTTGGAACTACATCAAGTTCAGTAATGAACTTCTTGATC
The DNA here is from genome assembly GCA_026229545.1 of Pistacia atlantica. Classification (NCBI taxonomy): domain Eukaryota; kingdom Viridiplantae; phylum Streptophyta; class Magnoliopsida; order Sapindales; family Anacardiaceae; genus Pistacia; species Pistacia atlantica. The sequence goes on along the minus strand of CM047901.1, from coordinate 24,354,529 downwards.
CAAACCGCCTATACGGCTGCATTAAACAATGCGTTATACTTCGCATCAATCATAAAATCCCCTACCATACTTATCTTCAAGCTCTTATAGCTCATTGCAACTCTATTGAGACAAAATATAAACTCGGATTATAAGCAAAAATCATCTTTATCTGTTTGGAGATTAAGATCATTGTATCTTCTTACAGTGAGCTCATCTTCCCCTCCATAATCCAAGATCATATCCTTAGCCCCTTTTTGGGTATTTAAGGATGTTCATTGACACTTATCTAGTGTCACTCACTTGGATCTGATTGATATCTTCTACAAGTGCTGAATGCACAGAAGACATCAATTTGAGTACATAACACATTATTCACTAAGATCCTATTGATATCTTTTGCAAGTGCTTAATGCACATAAGATATCAGTCCAAGCATGCAATCACAACATCGCTCTCTTGGATCCGATTGATATCCCATAAAAGTGTTTGATGCACATGAGACATCAATCTGAGCATACAAGATGGATCCACTTATTAAAGCATGTGGGATCCTCTTCATTCTATCTCCCGCAATGTGTGGTTTAGGACAAATATCCACAGAGACATAGACACTATGTGCCACCAGAAAAGATTCCTTCTTTGATTCTTCCACATTGAATCCCTTAAGTACCTTATCTATGTACTCCGACTTGGGCTAAGCAAACTTCCTGATCTATTACATTAATAGATCTTCATTCCGAGAATGTAAGCTGCTTCTGCTAAGTTCTTTATGGAGAATCACTTGGATAACCAAGTGTTTACTGACTGCAAGTTTGGTATATCATTCCCGATCAGAAGTATTTCATCAACATATAACACTAGGAATGCCACTGCACTCCCACTCACCCTTTTGTAAACATAGGTCTCATCTTCATTCTTGATAAAACCAAAGTATTTTATGGCTTCATCGAAACGAATGTTCCAGCTCCTTGAAACTTGCTTGAGTCCATAAATGGACCTCTACAACTTGCATATCCTTTTAGCTTGTCCATCAAGAACAAAACCATCGGGGTGTGCCATATACACATATTCTTCAAGGTTTCCATTCAGGAAAGCATCATTGACATCTATTTGCCAAATCTCATAATCATGATATGCTGTAATCGCAAGCATAGTCCAGATGGATTAATCATGGAAACTAGCAAAAGGTTTCTTGATAGTCAATACCATGAATTTATTTGAAACCTTTGGCAACCGGTTGTGCCTTATAAGTGTGCACCTTGTCATCCATGTCAGTCTTCTTCTTGAAGACTCATTTACACCTTATGGATTTTACCCATTTAGGTGAATTCACCAGAAACCATGACTGGTTCTAGTACATAGAGTCCATCTCAGATTTTATGGCTTTAAGCCATTTAATGGAATCTAGATTCGATACAAATTCATCGTAGGTTTTGGGTTCATTGTCTTGGTAGACCAGTACGTCACCATGTTTAGTCACGAGAAAACCATATATCTCGTACTCACGACGTACTCTCCTAGATCTACGTAGCTTCTATGCTACCTGACGTGGTTCACTTTGATCCATAAGTTGTGGAGTAACCTTCTCCTGATGTTCAACCATTTCCTGTGTCACATCATCCTATACTTCGTCTAATGTATCTTGTGGTACTAGAACTTCATCGAGTTCTACTTTTCTCCCACTAGTACTTCTTAGAAAAAAATCATTTTCTAGGAAGACGCTAGTATGAGCAACAAAAGGTTTTGTGCTCTTCTAGACGGTAGAAATAGTATCCTTTGGTCTCCTCAGGATATCCCACAAATAAACTTTCGTAGGATTTCGAGCCCAGCTTGTTCAAAGTCAATTTCTTGACATAAGCTTCACAACCCCAAATCCTTCGAAAAGACAAAGGTGGGATTTCACCCTCTCCATTATTCATACGGAGTCTTATCTACAGACCTTGACGATATACGGTTTAGTGCGTGAGTTGCGGTCTCTAGAGCATAACCCCAGAATTATGTGGGTAGATCACAAAAACCTCATCATGGACCAAACTCCCACATTCCTTCGGGTATGTTTAATTCAACTTGCTACATTCGACGTAGATGTGACTTTGAGAATATTCTTATTGTCTATTTTGAAAACATATAATTATGAAATAGTTCCATAGAATATTATTTATACTAAAAGATAACAATCCATTAGTAAAAGAATATTCTTACTTGTCCAAAGTGGACACAGAAAGATTATTTCTAGAAATTGAATGACTATCATAACAATCCACAAGTTCCAAGTAACAAGCCCGTACGCAAAATCAGACAATAAGATCCTACAGCTAATGCAGCATCATGTGCTCTATCTCCAACTAGTAGGTCTACCTCTCCCTCGTCGAGCAATCTACTTTGCCGTAGTCCCTGCACATTAGAACAAATGTGAGTACCACATCCTGTGTCAATAACCCAAGATGTTGATAGGAGAAGTTAATCTCAATCAAGAACATATCTGACGAAGAAGTAACATTCTTCTTCCTTTTTGCTAGAAAGGCCTTGCAATGTTTCCTCTAGTGGCTGAGATTCCCACAGTGGGGACAAACGCCCTTTCTATCTATAATAGTTCCTTTCAACGACTTCTGAGCCCTTATCTTCTCACTTAAATTGGCTTCAACCAACGTCAATGTTTCTGACATTCTCATGCCTGACTCAGTAGCCTTCAACATATCTAGAAGCTCGGAAAAAATATTTTTCTTATCATCCTCAATGAAGTCATAGACAAATTGAGAGTAAGAATCTGACAAAGACTGTAACATTAGGTCTATTACTAAACCTTCATTAAGTCTGCATCCCAAAATCTCAAGCATGTTTATATACTCGATCAACTTGAGTATATGATCGCCAATTTTGGTACCCTCTTCCATCCTACATCTGAATAATGATTGAGACACCATATGCTTCTTATTTCTCTGAAGAAAATGAAGAATAGAAGCCAAGTCCATTCTCTGGCACTGCTTTCGCAGTAATGGTGTCATTGATGCAAGCATAATATATCTAGTCATTTCTGCTTTTGCATCATGTGTATGTTTCACATATACATACCCAATCTCATGGATAAGCAAGCTCTGGTGACAAAGTCTGCTCAACGGTGTATAATTTATTGCTTGACTGAAGTATATCGTTTATACTTCTATACTAGTCAATGAAATTCTCACTATTCCATTTCTCTCCCAGTTCGATGATTTGTCGACGCAGTGATGTTGGGATCATTTTGCTCAATTAAGTGAAACTACAAGTGCAGAATAAAACAAAATTATTATCATGTTTATTTTTATTTAATAAGGTCTTTTATTAAATAATCGCTCTACCATTTTCCTTAAGCCAATAGCCCTTACTATGAACTGGAAAAAGCCCGTTGGCTTTTCTAGTAGACTGAGATCCCATCTAGCCCATTTCAAACCTTCGTTTTGGCGAACAAGCGAAAATGGATTGTTTAGGTAGGCCAACATACTTAATACACACCGGTTGATAGCTCCCACTACCAACCTCAAATGGGAAGCAAGCCAACAAGCCAATCACACAATTCAACGGCCTAGTTGTCGTCCTCAAGTGCGATTCCGAGTATCAGTAGAGTGGACATTACATGTCGCCATGTACACATAACGAGTGTACTTCTCTACTATGCCTATAACGTGTTTATCAACCTTCGCTTTGACGAATAAGCAAAACTGTCATTTTAAGTCGACCCATTACCATTAAGGAAAACTCCAATGAATTTTAACCTCCCACTGGTAGAAGTGTACCCTTCGCTTTGGCGAACAAGGTTCCGACAAATAGTAGTTTGATTAAAACCATGGTGATGGAAGGCATATGTGACTTAATATACTTAAGTTGAGGGTTTTATTTAATGTCTCACTAGATTATTATCTTTGTTAGAATGTCATTGTTTGGCATGTTGTTGAACATTCAGCCTTAGCATGCATTCTAAACAAAATAAAATGTGTCGGTACATGACCTACTAAAATCGATTTCCTCGAGCCTAGAGGAATCGGTGGGTCAACCTAGGGTTTAAAAGTAAATCTTGGGTTTTCAAGTTATTCCTCTTTATTGCTCCTTCATTTCTCCTTCACGATCATCACAAAGTATTTTATAATAAAAACCCTATTCTAATTTACATCGATAAAATAGAAACTTCACGTTATATACGAGGGGAGTAAGATGAGAAGAAGAAATACATAGAGATATAAGAGAGAGAGGCAAGACACACAGGTCCTTATTTTTTTTATAAAATTACAAGCAAACCCAAAATTACAAAAACATACCAAAGGTCTAAGACTCATGTACCGGGCACCATGCAATTTCAAACAAGAACATTGCATACACCCAAAATTAAAATTTTGAATTTGGGTGGGTGGAATTATTAAATTACCCTTTTTATATGTGAAGAATTATTATTGGCCCTATAGGTTCAAAAATTGCAATTTGGCCCCCTGTGTGAAAAATAGAAAAGCAAAATAGAACAATAGCTTTCTTGCTGTGGGGAATAAATTATTTTCCCTGGCAAAGTTCATACATACATGGTTGCTGCGGCAAAGTTTTATTTCGCCGCGGCAAACTCCATAAACTTTCAAAAAACACAAAATGTTCCAGAGAGTTTCATGCCGCGACTAGATCTACTTTTTCAACAGTTCGCCGTGGCAAAGGTTTATTTTGCGGCGGCCAGATTCACTTTTTGCATCTCACCATGACGAAGTGTTATTTCACTGCGGCTAACGCCACAAAACAATGAATCGCATAGTAACCTTTTTTGCAGTTTTTTCACGTAACGATATGGATCCAAATCAAATCGAATGCACAAGCATTCGACTAGGACATCAACCAACCAATAAGTCACTCATCAACACATCATTAGTCAATTGATCAATTAAACAAAATTTTACAGATTTAAAAATAATCAATTTATGCATCAACATGTTATCAATCAACGATTAAACATGATAATCTGGTACCCGAGGCCCTGATACCACTGTTAGTAACTAACCGGATTCGTGCAGTGGAAAAAACAAAATATTTAAAAGGAGTCGATCAATTACATGAACCAAGATCTGAGTATAGATTATAACGTTTTCATGCATAAATTGAAACGTAAAATAAAACTGTATAAAAACAAATCCATACAAGGATTTAGTTCATACCGACGTTTGGAGGCTCCTCCGAATATCTCTGACTTTGGACACGAACACTGTTCACTGAACTGCTCAGTGGATACTATTCACCGACATTGTTCACGTGATTCTTTGCTAATCAATCCAATGCAGGATCACACTCACGGAATTCCACACGAAGATAATCCGCAGAACCCTTGATTATTTTGCTAGAACAATCAAAGGCTTCAAGAAGCAAGAAAAGAAGAACAAGAAAAATTTCTTTTTCACACAAGAGTGTAACATGAGAGAGAGAGAGAGAGAGAGGGTGGCTAGGGTTTTTGATTGAATGAATATATCACCTTGTTTTAATTTTAAGTTGCACTTATATAGTGCAACAATTAAAACCCTATTCTACTTAAGAATAGTCATGGGCTCCAACCCTAGTTCACCCTTGCAACCAAACACACCCTTTATGGTATTTTAATTAATGAATTATTATTATAATTAAAATCAATTAATATATAATAATATATTAACATTTAATTAATAATAATAATTCATTTAAATATAATCTCACTAATTTAATTTTAATATTAAAATTAAATACAGGCAGCAACCTCAGCAAATTTAATTACACTATGAGATTACCAAAATACCCTTTCGTTTTGAAAGACGAAAGTACCCTTCTCAAAAATTGATTTTTAAATTATCTTCTAAGTGTGTAACCCGTAGGCTTCTCATCATATCGGCAGTGTGTAGTATCGCGATTAACACCAATTAATCGTTTCACTACATACAGACTAAGATTGGCCCCTAGCAAGGCATCATGACCACCTGATAGATTCGGATTCAGTGAAACCGTAGCTTGTCACGGTATGGTTACCGTGCAATCCAATCCTTTCATCATCTGTTATCTCATCGAGATTGAGGTATAGAAATAGTGTCAACCTCAGATATCCTCGACATGTTTGTATTCAGTTAATGGACCAATGACCGGAATAATAAATTGGATTGAGCATCAACTCAATCCCACTGTGGTTACATATTTAGTGTCATTGTCATTTACTGAATTACCCAGTGAGATAACTTTTCCCGTACCCAAGAGTAATGAATCATTTGTCGATCCACCATAGTCTCGATACACTTCTCAATGTAGCCAATCACTACTGTATTGATAGCTCTGAATAGAACTACATTGGGCTAGTGTCAAACTACACCAATTGGTGCACAAGACGCTCTGGTGATCTCAAGTCTAAGGATCACATGCACCATCATCCGTTAGATGATTTATTTCATAGACACTAGGGTTACCATCTATATGGAATCCTCTGATGAGTCTGTCCAGTGAACTTGCCTCTAGCAAGCACCTGTGTGTTGCAGTAGGTTATCGGCAAATAACCTTGGCAAGTGAGATCAGTAACTGCCTTTCGTTAGGGTCGTTCAACACTATGATAGTCTTACCATATTATCTGTGTCCTTGTTCAAAATAATATTGGGGCTATAGACTTTTCTAGAATAGCCACCATATATGATCATAAGGTTCTCACTATCAAGATTTAAAACACTTGATACCCTCTTCATGGTTCTACCATCCTAAGGACATATATCATTACATATAACTATGATTTACACGATATAGAAGAATATGTCTTTTATTGATAAATAAATATTTATTACAGAGTCAATTTTACAATAATATTAAAATGATAGTACTCCAAATAGACTCTTTCAAAAGTCCATTTACTATGGACGGTCGTCCATTGCATATGGATGGCCGTCCATTGTATATGGATGCCTGTCCGTATTAGATGGACAGGCGTCAATCATTTTGGTTTTAAAATTTTCTAGACGGGTATGAACGCCTATCCATAGTAAATGGACACCTGTCCATATAATATGGACGGGGTCTATTGATATTTTTGTGGATGCTCGTCCGTTCGTGATGAACGGTCATCCATAAAATATGGACAGTCGTCCATTCATAGGAAATGTGTTTTCTATCCAATATGTCTGTGTCTAAGTGGATGTCACATCGTTCGATACAAAAATTCGGTGCTTGTAGCATTATTATTTCAACTCATCCCATGCCACGTGTTCACCAAAATCCCATCAACCTTGGATATCTGGAACTATGAAAGATATATTTTAACTTGTCAAAACTGGTTGGCAATCTTAAAAGACTTAAACCCTTCTAGTCTGAACAGGTCTACTATGAGAACATTTGGATTGACTTCCATGATCGCAATTACTGATTGGAGAGTTGGGTTACATTCACGCCTTATCAAAGCTAGTTGAGTATTGACTGCTGCATCTGGATCTACTAGCGATTTGATAACTACGCAACCAAGTTCCATAACGATGCAAAAAGACAAGTAATTAAAGAAAGTAAGAGCTAAAAGACAAATACTCCTAAAAATAGGAATCGGGTAACTAAATAGAAAGCAACACATCAAGTCTTTCAACCTATAACCAAAGACTGATTAAACCCCACTAACTAAAAAGACTATTTTGAAGCAGACTTCAACAGAGAGATTAAGCGGACCTTGTCGGCAGTTGTTAGATTAACATCTCGCAAGTAATTGAAGTATCCGTTAGACAACAAATATAGTAACGTAACCTGGAACCTATGCTGGTTGAGTCAGGCGACTAAGGGGTTGCCAAGCTCGAGGACAGATGTTAGCTGGCTGGTGCCCAGGCTAGAAAGAAGCGCAGCATGAGGCTCCCTGGTCAAATCCATGGTAATTTCTTTTAAGAGATCGGGAATTAATATTCAAAGAAAGGTAGATCAGCAGAGAGACTTGCTAAAGATAAGTTTGCTCATCTGTGAATGTGATGTCACGTTGGGTTAGTTTGGATACAACCCGCAAGGTTCATCGGGGGTTCATGTTCCATGTTTGCACTGTTGCACAGTTTTGTTTCTAAAGCAGTCGGATATAACTGTTCTAACATTTTCAATATGGTACGTTGATGAATTACTTAAATAGCACTTAATGTATATAAGCTCATAGATAATTACTATAAAATATCAATTGGGTATATTGGTATGTTCAAATGGCTCCATAGCAATTTTCAATTTGCTCTCCTCAAAACTTTCAGCTTACTTTTTCATGCAGGTGTGTAGGCTTTGTGTTCCAATATTTTTGTTTTGTTCTGCCGATCAATTCATAATAATATTGGAATGAAACAATTAACCAGAGCAAATGTCTATAAATAGTGAGTACTCAGCACTGGCATTCCTCATGTGCATAGAAGATTACATAACACCGCAACAGTTTTAACAATTCACAAAACAAGAAATATATTAAAGATTATTACTGAAAAAATAAAAATAAAAACTGACAAAATGAACAAATATATTTCACATGATACTCCCTCCATCGTTGACTTAACTGCATTCAGTGGTTCCGTTTGGTTCAAGATTGAGAATACTACTCTTGGTATTCCCAAAAAAGTTAAACAGTAAAATACCCAAAATCTCTCATTTTTGGGAATACTATTTTCAATATTATTTAATTTTTTTTAAACCCTCTAAATTTGTTAATTTAATTAAATACCCCTAAATATTTTTTTTTAAATTACAAAAACACCCCAACAATCCACATTTGCATTCCGCCACCACCACCGAGAAAATGGCCAGAATCTGGTAGGATGGCGCACTACCGGCTGAATCTGGCCGGTAGTGCGCCGATCTAGCCTTTTCCGGCCAGATCCACCGTGGATCTGGCCGGAAAAGGCCAGATCTAAGGCCAAAGATCTGGCCGTTGACGGCCAGATCTTTGGCCGTAACACTCGGTCACGACGGCCAACAAACGGCCGTCGTTGATGGTCAACGACGACCGTTTGTTGGCCGTCGTTGAGAGCAAATACGCCAGATCGCCGAGATCTAAGCCGCCGCCATCCACCGTGGATCTGGCCGGAAATGGCCATAGCAACGCATGACCGGCAAGATCCAACCGGTCATGCACCCATAAGGCGACTCCGGCCACCTCCGGTGGTGGTCGCCGGCTGGGGGTGTTTGAGGGTGGTTAGGGGTATTTTTGTTAACTTTTAATGTTTTATTATAGGGGGTATTTTGTCAAAAAACAAACATAAAGGGTATTTTATTAATTTATAAATTCTACATCGTAATAACCGCCCAATTCAACTTTTTTTTAACTTTTTTTAAAAAACTTTTCCCAAAACCCCCAAATTTTGAACCAAACAAAGCCAGTGATTTTCATGGATGCTTTCACTTATTGGCCAACAGAGACAATGAATTATGAGTGGATCCACCCTCATAACTCCATGCTTTCTCTGCACCGAGCTTCAGCTCTTTTGCCCGATCCCTTATTGCATGCCCTTTTTGTTCCACCATAATCCTTCTCACCATCATCATTATTTCCTCCCTTCCAACCACTCTCTTCGACGGCAATATCTTGGGTCGAACGGCGACCCCAAGCTCCTCCGCTAACAGGGTAGCATTCATTCTTTGCTCCGCATATAATGGCCATGCGATCATCGACACTCCATTGCTGATACTCTCCATTATTGAATTCCACCCACTGTGTGATAAAAATCCTCCAACTGATCGATGGTTTAAGATGTTCACTTGTGGAGCCCACTTTGGGACCAATTTTCCTACTTCATTGCACTGTTTTAAAAACCGAACCGGACTAGACCGTGAACCGATCACGTGTCCGGTTCGAGTCAACACTAAACCCGTTATTACGTAATAAACCATTTTAACCCGTAATGGACCGCGTGAACAGTACTGGACCGCGGTCCAATCGGACCACAAGAAAAACCGGTCCAACTGAAAAATTAAAAAAACCCTAATGTCTCCCTTTCTCCCTTTCCGTTGCGTAGTTTCTTCTTCCTCAGTTCCTCTAGGCGCAAAAAAACTCTGAAATTTTTTGAATGAAATCGCGAAAATCTGAAAAAATCACAAATCAAAACTCAATCTTGTTGAAATCGCAACCATCCCTTGTTGAAATCGCAACCATTCATTGCTGAAATCGATCACAACTCCAGTCTCTGAAATAGGGACGACGCGTTCCTCCCTCACCGGAAATCGACGTCGCGTTCCTCCCTTGCCGGAAATCGACGCATGAAGGCTGATTGGCATGCATGTCTTGACAATACAATTTGATTCAAGGTGAGTTGTAATCTTCGGGACCTCTGCTGTGAAATCTGAATGTTTCATTGTTCATAGAGATTTTAGACCTAATAACATCCTCCTCACCCATGACTTCAGACCAAAGGTCAGTTCCATATTTTCATTTTCTTCCAACTTCAATGGCAAGCGAAACTCGAACAAAACCTGTACTTCTTTGTCTTCTTCACTGATTTTGCAGGTTTATTCTCTTTTCCTTCAACTAAAGTGCTTTTTTACTTTGCTCTTTATCCTGAAGTTCGTCTTCTTCTGCATTTAGTTAGCATTTTTAGCTGTTTCATTTGTTGTTCTTTACAAATATTTGATTACAGAATACATATTACAGAAGAAACTGAAGAGATTTTGCAAATATCTAAATATCTGAAGTTACAACTTACAAGGTCAAATGAATTTCGAGGATACGAATTAGATATTTAGATTGTTGGGTCTGGTGAGTGGTGGCTAGTTTGTGTGAATATTGCCCTTTTATCGATTTAGAAATTTAGATTGTTGGGTCTGGTGAGTGGTGGCTCATTTGTGTGAATATTGCCTTTTTATTGTTTGTTATATTGTCTATGTGTATGTGCTTATGTTGTTTTTTACGCATAAAGTATTCAAAGAGTTAAACTTTATTTTGCAAATGTTGTTCATTCTGGATTCTATTGCAAATGATTTTGTTATTAATTATTATGTGACTTTTTTTTTTTTGGTTATTTAATTTGTAATCAGAGGAAAACAAGTGACATTGGGGCTGTTTTTTTACTTTTTTTAATTTGTGGCAAAGCTCCATTCCTTGCTTTGAGTTTTTCTTCAAGCAATGCCAGCACTTGCCTCCCCATTTCAATGCCTGGAAATTCATCATTAGATGTCTCCTTGAAACTGTCAACCGGCAATGGAGAAGAAACAGATCACCAACACCAAGGTGGTGGAAGAGTGGAATCCCAACTGAATTGGGCCACCGGATAGGCCATAAATCAGGTGGCTTTAATGGGAGGCCCACTGGCGGAGGCTCTGCGATCCTCCACATCTAATTCTTCACCAACAAGCGTTCTTCATCAGTTGCGCAAGAGCTCTACCTCTGAGGCTAGCTTCGTTAGCACCTGAATTTAATTGTTTTTTAAAACTAAAATAATCTGGTTTGAATTTTCTTTTCAATGATCGTCTCTTGTATAAATAGTGTGCACGGGTGTTATTCAATTTCTTAATTAAAAATTCGCCTTTTATTGAATACAGATATAGAAATTATAAATACAATGCAATCTCTATTGTATGTCCAAGAAAAACTTAGCATATACATAATTTGAATCATGTTGGACAGTAATTAAGTTGTTATTGACTATTTGTCTTATTAAAAAAAAAAAAACAGGTTTTTTTAAATGTGTTGATGTCATCATGTTGTGTGATGATGTCACTGGTCCAATCGGTTGGACCGGTTGAACCGTGACTCGGGCAGCAGAGCAGGTTGCCCTCTAGTCCGAGTTTTAAAACAAAGCTTCATTGATCTGGTTCAGGAATCCTTCAGGCAAGAAGCTTGATAACTCATCATCACCATCGCTTCCCACCGTAAAAAACAAGCCGTCTCCCTTTGTTGCTGGCGGCCGAACCACCCAAATAAATCTTTGTTGGCTTAACTCCAAACCCCAAGCCAACTCAATGGTTTGCTCATATGACAGCGTCCTCCATTCCCCAGTGACACGTAAAGCACTGAATCACTTGGTTGCTTATCTAGCCAATCAAAGAGTTCTTTGTTGGAGCCAGTAGGTCCACGGGACCTCACTAGTCACTATCGCGCCAACAGTATAAATGGGAGCCTTAACGATTCCACCTAAAAGTTTATCATCTCTCAGTGCAGCCAGTGCTTTGGGCTGTAGATCCTCCCAAGTGTTAATCAAAATCCCATCACACAGCGGGATCTCCGTCCCCATGCGAACATATTCAAAATATTGTTGATTAGTCCGATCCTACATGGGGTCAACCACCTCTTCAAGTCGCAATGCACTTCAGCAGCCCGGGATGTCGCTTGCTTCGCTTTGATCAACATACTGTCCTTGCCCCAACTTATCCAGGATCGGAGTATATACAGTGAGTGCGAGAAACCATGCATGCGAGTATCTCAAACTCATCAGCGATCTCAAAAGATTCAGTTCCGAAGAGGTCAAAAATCATCGCAGTTGGGCAAGATTTCAAAGTAGATATTGCTGCATGTAAAGGTGATTTGCTTTCACGCATCATGATTGCAAGTATGGTGACGAGCGCGGTATTAGGGTTTATGAGGTGTGATGAGAATGCAAAATGTCATATTTATCCCCCCTTAATGTCTAGTCTTTTATACTTATTTGCTGCCTAAATGTACTCATTATTATTCTATTTTGATTTAGGATGCAAATGGAGGCGTTAATTGCAAAACGGAATTAATTAAGTGAATTCGGACAGTTTCGACGTTGTTTCGTAATCTGGGCATAACGCTCTCAGCCAAGCTCTGATTGAGGTGATTCAAAATTCTGTGGAACGCTAAGAAATAGATCTACAACTTTCATGTTTTGAGGTTGGAGAGATACTTGCTGCATCAAGGTTGTAATCCGGCTTGAAGATGATGCATCTGCACTGGACGTTCTGGAACATTCTGCCTTGTCATGCAATTCAAATAGGCAGATTTTTATTGGGAGATTTGAAGACCTATTGCACGAAAATTACAGCTGGACACACTATTTTCTTATTTTGTATTAAGACTTTATTTTACTTTTAGTTACTCAGATTAGGATAAAGGTTATTTTGGGATTTTAGAATATTTTTAGGAGATTTAGATTTAGTAGAATTAGAATTCGAATGAGATATTTTTAAAGGGAGATCAGATTAGGGATAAGGGATATCACACACGTCTCTCTTGGCTCTTTTCTGGAACTTTTCTTTGTATTTTCGTGATGGCCATGAGTGGCTGATTTTTGGTAACTTGGTCAAAGGAAACAGAGACCTTGGAATCAACCAACTGTGAGATCTAATCTATTTTATTTTAGTATTCAATTTTCGTGTTTGAGTATTGAATGTTATTCTGTGCATATCTTCATGATTGATGCATTTAATTACTAGAAGGCCTACTAGTGTATTATTTGTTGCAATCTACTGCTAAGTTTGATATCAAATCCGTAATTGTTTGATCCCTCTAACTTGTGAAGTAAGTAGGGTTAATAATTTGCTGTGTCAGGAATTAGTAATCTTAGAATAACATTCAACTAAATTAAATACAACCGCTTGTGTTTGTGTTGTTTAGCTTCATCGATTTCTCTAATTCTTAAGGCTGCCATTAGATTAAATCTTTAGCACTTGTCTAGGGTTGTTTAATGGTAAGACTAATTAAGATCGCTTGTTTCCTAATTAATTACAATTAAGGAGAGATAGGAAAATAGTTCCAACGGTGAATATTCAAAGTAAGAATTGATTTACTTTTGCATCAATGATCAGTTGTAAGATTCCGATGGTGGCTGTTGACGGAGACCAAGTTTCGTTATATTAATTGATTTCGAATTGAATTGTTTTTGTTTTTGGCTAAGATTGTTTTTTGTTTTACTCAAAACCCCCTAGCCTTATTCACATCATCGAAAATTCGGCTAGACACTCTTCGTTGGATCAACCCTTGCTTACCCTATTTACAGTTCAGTAGTTAGGTTAGGAAGGTTTTTAATCTTGGTTGCCTACGACAACACACCAAGGTGCGAGATATCTAGGGGTGGAATTTCGATAAGTTGACAAAGTTTTGGACTCATGGCAGCTTGGATCATCTCTAATTCTGCGGCTAATGTTTGAGACGCAACAACAAAGATTGTTAATTCAAAGTTGTGGAGGGTGACAAGGCGTTTTCCAAGTTCCAGAACAGGGATGAGGTGCCCCAAACCGGGATTTGATATTAGAACTGCATGTGGCTTTGAGATGGAGGTCTCCATGGCTCAAAGTTTAAGGATTCACTGGAGCTGGAGTTAAATTCTTTCACCAAGGGAAGGATACAATTAGTATAGACCTTCAGCTAAGTTTGTGTGGTACATATGTAAGAAAATATCAAACGATGAGAGTCAAGTTTTGTACTATCCAGACCTAAACATGAAAAAAAGTTAAGAAAATATTATCTATTAATCAGTAGTTTCAACTGTCATTCATCTGTAGTCTTTGATACTACAGTTTATGGGCTCTTCTATATATTAAAATTTCAATAACTTCTTTTCAAAGTAACTTTTTTTATATTTTCATGGATGCAATTATTTCGTTGGATGGGCAACTACATAAGTTATACTATATATTCCAAATCACTGACCAACTTCAGGAAATTAATTAAGATTGTTATGCCTGAAAATGTAGGGCTGACACAAGACTCAATCAGCACAAAAAGTTAGAGCTTAGGTAGGCCCGTAGCCAGTTAGAGGCAGCCATGTCATACAATGACAAGGGCGACATTCTCGTGTCAAGGCAGTGGGTGCACGTCAGACAAGCCAGGAGCTATAACAATTCCACGTGTCCAATCCCTGCACCAAATCGCAAAAATCACTCTAGAAGGTGGGCAATGGGACATAAAGAAGGATTTGCACGGATAATCCCACCAACTCACAGATTTAGCAATGATAACCTTAATCCATCCCACTATAAATAGAGAGCTCCTCTCTCATTTAAGGGATTAGCTAATCTCTCTAAAGAAAAAATAGCATTCTCTCTCTTGTATAATTATTTGTAAGTCAGTCCGCTAAATGCGACCTGACCGCTATCATTAATACAAAATCAGTGGACGTAGGATTTGCCTCCTTAGCATATGAACCACTTTAAACGATATTCTCTATTGTATTTACTCTCATTCATTCATCCACGTGTGTTTTCAAGGTCAGCTCAGCATTTTACACGTGCGTTTGGTTGGTGTCAAAATCACGCATCAACAGTTTGGCACTAGAAGGAGGGCCTAATTTAGTATTCATCCTTCATCAGGAGAATCTCTAAATTACTGGTCCTACAACAGCAAATGGCCCGCCGACTTGAACCTAAGCGAACCAATCACGGTGCTGAGGAGATTCCCTAAGTACAGGAGGATACCTCTCCCAGGGTACCTTCAGTTCCGCAAAATGTTACGGGGGATATCTCGTCAAGGTCACTACTTGACCCTGCCATTAGAAGCTACCTGGAGAGGTTCGACAATACTCTCTAGATGGTCAACCGAAGGTTGGACCATTTGGACTGGCGCGTGCCACCTGAATCAAATGAGGCGGTGCAACCACCAAAAACACCTGCAGGTTACTTGAAAGCGTGGCAAAAGGCGATAACCCGTTCCGCGAGCACTACAGCGCACCAAAGGAAGGGTAAGCAAGTGGCAAAAAACTGGGCCTAAGGGCTGCAAAGGGCCGGTGAACACCAATCACGTCCCGAGTAGAATACCCGTGGCATTAAGACTCGATGAAAAGTCATAGCCCGAGCCGTCCCATGCCACGTCGCATGGAAACCCCCATAAAAGTGCTGGACGGGGTGATTCTCATCACCGCCAGAGAAGCAATCCTGATCATAGTCGTGCGGGAGGTTCCCACACTTCGTGGGGCGATTCTTACCACCGCGGAGGTCATGAAAATTCCCCGCATCATTCATCGTCATCACACGGCTCTAGCCAGCGTGTGTTGAAAGCGACTGGAACTACCGGCCGAGGCGAAGTGGAATCCGACCTCTGGATTTTCCTCAACCACAACTGCGAGGGTCGAACTCGCATTGGGGAAAGCAATCCTTAGATAACTCCACTGCCTCAAATTGAGGAGTTGCAGCAAACTCTAGACCAACTAAGAGCTCAACAAAACGAGCAGGGGCAGGTCGCTTCAGCGTCTCCCTTTTCTCTGGCAATGTTAGCCGTCCCACTCCCATCAAGATTTAGAATGCCCGACATGTGGGCGTTCGATGGAAATTCTGATTCCGTAGGATCACTTGTATGAATTCAACGACCTGATGGAGCTTCACCAGGTTTCAGATTTGGCGAAATGTCGTTGTTTGACAGTAACTCTAACCTCTCATGCCAAACGATGGTTCAGGTCACTCCCAGCCGGATCGATCAACTCGTGGCCTCAAATGAGTGCGACGTTCTTGAGGCACTTCCAAGCAAACCGAAAGTTCTCAATGCCTTTGAGCTACCTTAGCAATATAAGGCAAGAAAGGGATGAATCCCTCCAGTCTTACATCGACCGATTCCACAGAGAACTAAATAAAGTAGCTCACACTCCCGAAGAGTCTGTTCGAACTCTCATCATAGCAGGAGTTCGCCCACAGACCGACCTGTGAAAAGAGTTACAGGCTGATGATGATGTTTCCCTCACCCGCTTCTATAACCTTGCGGAGAAGTACCTCCGAATTGAAAATTCTGTGGCAGCGCTCCACCACCGCGACCCCGACGCTTCACGTAGTGCGTCTGGTAGGGGGGAGAGTCGAAGAGTTGATCGCAGATGGACTACTGATGATCAACAAAAAGGAAAGAAACCGCGCTATGAGCCCAAAAAGTCTTATGCTCCCGTTCCTCATCGCGATCGCGACAGAAATCAGTATACGCCTTTGAATGCGTCTGAATCGGCTATTCTTGACAAGTCAGAAGAAGCCAGCTTGCTCGGAGAGCCTAAGCCCATGAAAAATCCCCCATCAGCCAGAAATAGTAAGAAATACTTGTAAGAACAGCATGCATGCATGAAGAGTGGTGGAAATGGAGAAGAAAGCATGAAATGATGGATTCAAAAACTGGTTTTTAAACAAAGCATGGAAATGAGATTATACCTTCTCCTTTGCTTTGGATTGAGGAAGATTAGCCCCAAAAAGATGAGACATCCACACTTTAACACCACCTTGAGAGGATTAGAGAGTGGCCGTGGCTTGGGAGAGAGAGCTTTTAGTTTGTGTTTGAGTGAACAAGTGAAGAATGAACAAAAATGCAACCTTTTGCACTTATATATACTTGGACAATTTTGCAATTATTTATTTTTCACTTCCAAGCCCAATAAAATCTTATTTTATAAAGGGACCCCACAAATTTAATATGCTACCCTTTGAATAATCAATATTATTCAAGGGCCCATGTAAACTAAACTAGTTTACATTAACAACCCATAAATTTACCCTTTTTACCCTTTAACTATTAAAAGGTTATTTTTGTTCATCTCATTAATCTTAACACTTTAAGATATAATAATTAAATATAATTAATTATTTCTTGACCATTTTAACCTTTAAAATGTCACAAATAATTTTCTATGTAACTATTACTATAGAAATCCCGTTATTACCCTTGGAAGGTGCTAGCCCTTTGTCGGATAATCATTTCTCTCTCTCATCCTTCTCTAACTTCTCAAGGCTATTGGTGTGACCATGTAGGTCCACCGTGGATTAGCCGTGAGCCGGTTCTGGATGAATCCAAAAACCTGTCCGGAGGCCCAACGACTATGGTAAACATCTAGCAATGTGCCATAGTCCCTAAACCACGATGAAGAAATACTTCATCGAACCCATTTCAGATCATACGTACCATACAGGTAAAGTCCCTCCATTGAGATATCCTGATCAAGCATGGATTCATGGAACGTCAAAATCCTAAACTCGATCTTCTACTGAATCGTCGATCAATATGTTTGGAACTTGTCATCACAAACTTACTTTTGTATGACTAATAATAGACTCTGGCCAGAGATTCTGTTTTCTGACATTTATCGATGTTCGTCTAGGAACTCGAATCCGGATGGAGTCAGCGGTACTTCTGATCCCATATTTCCGAGTCAATGGATCCCCTCTTGACCATTGTTCGTTTCCGCATATGAACAACGCATGACCAAATAGGCTTTATTATACGAAACATGATTAGTCTCATACTTATACATCGTATGAACCATACGCATCCATATCGAATCCGACTACAATGTCTCAAGTCAAAGGACTACATCGTGCACTAAAATAACCAAACGATAAATCATTGACTACATGCTTTTCCAAGTGATTTGTCGTTATTCGGTCACGTTCGAAAAATAGTTCACCAACTGTTAATCCATACCAATGCCCTAGTGACATGACTATCATCGTCATCCGTACTTATATCAACTCATGATATCTTTCGGAAGCATCCGATATGCCTACTGTGCAATATAGTTGCCCAAATTATATTACTTTTGGGAAGCCACCTCTCATGTCCAAGCCTCTCCCACAAGAGATCCTCCTCCTGTATCTGTCCGTCTCCCAGTTTGCAGTCAATGCAGCTTTTATTCTGGAAGAGGATAGGGTCCAATGGCCTGTGTATTATGCGAGCAAGCGTCTGTTAGATGCCGAGATGTGGTATCCAAAAATAGAACAATTAGCTTATGCCCTGCTGATCACTTCCAGGAAGTTGCGACCTTACTTCCACGCTCATACGATCCATGTAATGACTAACTACCCGCTCAGGAAGGTCCTCCAGAAACCAGAGGCGTTGGGTAAATTGCTTAAATGGGCCATGGAATTAAGTCAGTTCGATCTGAAGTACAGACTGAAATTAACTATCAAAGGGCAGGCTGTTGCCGACTTCATATCAGAATTCTCATATCATCTGACGAATGAGTCAGAGCAACAACTGATGCGTGCTTACTACAACATGCAAAACTAGCAAGTGCACTAGTCGTTTAAGTAATAGAGTGATGGGTAGGATATCGTTCCCACGAGGACTGGTAGCAAAGCACTAAGTTTCCTAACATTAACAAGTTGAAGCAACCAAAGATCTTGGATTTGTGGGAGCAATTTGCAATTGAAAGAAAACAAAATAAAATTTAACAAAGAATTAATTCTTAAAAAGGAAAGCAAGTGAAACACAGAAAATCAATTTAAGTAAAACGGGTAGGGTTTTGACTTCGTTTGGATTTTTATGGGTTAAACCTTAGAGTTACACTATTTTCACATTCACGTGCAATGGTTATAAATCGGATTCACTACTATGATAACATACCCTCTCGGGCTATGTTTTCCTATTCATCCTTATTAACATTCCACACCCAACAAATTGAAGGTTAATAATTCTAAATCATGAAGCACAAGAATCCTAAATTGATTTCATTAATTCTTGAATCTATCACTAGCATCCAATACTATAATGGTTATTACCCATGAAGCTTAACATGAATTATTTCTCAATCTCATCATGTTCATCACATACAGCAATTAATTTCAGAGTAACACACAACCAAAGCTTATTCACATGGAAATAGCACAATCAAATACTCAACCCATTTCAAATCCAAACTACAATCAAAACCCTAACCCATAGAAGATTAGTTCATAGCTAAATTAACAGTATAAAAACGAAAAATAAAAGTAAACAGATTAAACATAATGAAACTGAGATGAAAGAATAGAAATCTCCCCAAAAGATGAATCTTCCAGTCAAAATCTGAATCTTCCCTTTTACAATCCGAAAAACTCAAGCTTTATCTCTAAGGAAAATGTAAAAGACGGCTAAACCTAACAGCTCAGAGCCCTTTGCAAAAAGTTAAAGTTTTCCTTTTATACTTAGTCTAAAAACCCAGCCAAAAACACGCACACACGAAATCGCTGCTTTACAAAACATGAAAAATTTCCTTTGATCAGCCGCGGCGAAGAATGAAAAATCCCAATTCCGTCTCGCCTAACTTCGCCGCGGGCGAAGCTCCTTCAAAAGTTCTGAAATTTACAGAACTGCCACTCTGCTTGCCTCTTCGTCCGATTCTTCGATTTTCGACTCTCCACCTTGGAAACAAGCTTCATCGTGCGTTGTCCTACTCCGGAACTCTCCTATCTTCTGAAATCCTTCAATTCTGAGTCAAAACTATCAAATTTTGTCTTTATTCGCTCAAAGAGTCCATTTTAACCTGAAACACGAAAAGTAAAGAATTACGCACCAATTCAGGTAAAAATGCACTAGAAAGTACCTGAAATCCAACAAAAAGATCATATAAAACTGTATAATTTACGGATTATCAACAGCCCAGCGAAGTCATTCAGGGGACTACTCAAAATCTGTCAACCTAGAGCCTCTACGTCGATGGATCATAGAACAGAAAGGGGGTCAGAGCAGGTCTTCTCCTTTTGGGTCCCGAAAGGGCTCGCATTCACGGCATTCTCCGGTTCGGTTTTAAGGCTACCAAAAATGAGGCAGAGTATGAAGCTTTGCTCGCTAGATTGCAGTTGGCCAAAGAAATGGGTGCAACCGTGATCAGTATCCATAGTGACTCCATGCTGGTCGTTAACCAGATTTTGGGAGAGTACCAAGCCAAGGAAGAAAATATGATCAACTATCTGAAGAAAGCTAAAGCCGCACTCGAGCCATTCAAGCATTTCACGATCATACAGATTCCTAGAGAGAGTAATTATGTGGCAGATGCCTTGGCGAGGATAGTCTCTTCATTGGACTCAGATGCACCGGAGAGCATTTCTGTTCGATTCATCGAGACCCTCAGTATCAGCCCGATCGAACAGGTCGTGAATGTAACAGAATCAGATTTCTGGATGACCCCTATCATTCAGTATCTCAGGGATGGGACCTTGCCTGACGATAGGGTCAAGGCAAGGATTCTGCGAACAAGATCTGCTCGTTACACCCTCGTTGGAGACCAGTTGTGCAGGCAAGGGTTTAGTGCCCCTCTCTTCCGATGTGTAACCAGCAAGGAAACAGATTACATCATGAGGGAGATACATGAAGGGATCTACGGTAATCACACCGCCGCACGATCTCTCGCCAACAAAGTAGTTTGCCAAGGGTACTACTGGCCCTTAATCCAAGAAGAGACCTACAACTTTGTCAAGAGGTGTGATAAGTGCCAGTGGTTCGCAAACATACCGTGAGCTCCTTCCCACAAGCTGATAACCATGACCAGCCCCTGGCCATTTTCCATATGGGGAATCGATCTCATCAGTCCCATGCCAGTTGGTAAAAGGGGAGTAAAGTATGTTGTGGTCACAGTGGATTACTTCACCAAATAGGTCGAAGCAGAACCATTAACTACGATCACGACTAGAAAGCTCAAGGATTTCGTCTTCAAGAACATTGTGTGCCGCTATGGGATTCTTCATACTTTTATCTCGGACAATGGTAAACAATTCGACAACAAGGAATTCAAGTAGTTTTGCGACGAGCTGGGTATTCATAAGAAGTTTGCCTCGGTCGCAAGGCCGCAAGCAAATGGTCAAGTTGAAGTTGTCAACAAAACCATCAAACATACTCTGAAGGCAAAACTTGGCGCATCCAAGGGAAATTGGGCCGACGACCTCCTCGAAGTCCTATGGGCATATAGGACAACTCCAAGAACCTCTACCTCAGAAACTCCTTTTTCGCTAGCATATGGCTGCAAAGCAATGATCCCTGTGGAGGTAGGAACTGGTTCACTTCGGAGGAGCGAAGCCGACAATGAAGCGCTTACGCACGCAAGTCTGGACCTGATTGAAGAACATCGCATCAAGACTCAACTAAGAATAGCAACCTATCAACAACGCCCGAAGAGGTTCTTCGACTCAAAGGTCAGGAGAAAGGACTTCCAGGTTGGCGACCTTATTTTGAAGGAAGTTCTTCTCGGTACTAGAGAACCAAGCGCGGGAGTTTTAGGACCAAACTAGGAAGGTCCATACCGCATTGCCAAAGTGATAAGACCGGGGACTTATCATCTCAAAAGGCTAAATGGTTCCGAAGTGCCCCAAGCTTGGAATGTTGAGCATCTCCAACAATATTATCAGTAATTTCGAACTCAGTTTTCCCTTGTAAAGATTTTATTTTTCACAATCTTTGTAAATGTAAATAACAAGTGTATTATCCTATTCTTTTGTTATAATCCTCGCATGTAATTCTGTTCGTATAGACATGTTATAATTATGTTCGCATAGACTTGTTCTAATGATATAAATGGTTAGAATGCGATCTCATAGGGTACAAAAATTGTAAGTGCTCGAGATTAAGGAAGATGCATTTCATTAATAAGTACAGCAAACAAGAAAAGATCCCAAAAAACGAATTACAATTATCGGTCCTAACTCTCGACTCTTGAAGGACCGACCTCATCACCTCAGGGCTAGTCGCCATCCGCCTGGTCGGTTGCAAGTTCCTCAAGGGCGTGTCCCGAAGCACCTCCATGATCAAATCCTCGGGCGGCCTCCACTGCTTCGTCATCCTCGCGCCACGCCATGGAAATGAGAGTTTCCCGCCAATCCTCCAGGAGGTCGGACATATCAATCTGCGGATTCTTCGGCCGCAAGGCATAGATGGACTCGACTTCAGTAGCCTTTGCCTCGATCTCCTCTGCTTGGTTCTGCATCTCTTTAGTCAGTGAAGTAACCTTTCCCTGACTCGCTTGGAGTTCGGCCTCAAGAGCCTGCCTTTGCTTCTCTGAGACCTCCCTTTCCTACTCTGCTCGTAAGACCCACTGAAAGGCCGTTTTAAGATCTTGATCTTTCTCGTCGACTTCCTTGGAGAGCTTGGCTATAGTTCGCTGGAGTTCCTTTATCTCCTCCCCATGCTTCTCAAGCTCGGCCTTTTGAAAATCCACCGTGCAAAGAGTCGCATCCCTTTCGTTCAGGTACCGGACCATCGATTCGGTGGATAGCCTCTTTCCTGCTTCGATGGCTTCCAGGTCCCGTTTGAGCTTTGCATTCTCTTCCTTCAACGCGACCTGTCTCGTAGTAGCTCCCAGCCGAACCTTTTGCAAGGATAGTTGCATAGAGAGCAGAGCTTGCGAAAAAGAAGAATGTCAGTTTCTTATCAAGAACAAGAAGGCAATCCTCGCTAAGGACAGTTCATTTTACCTTGCCTATGTATTAGATTGATGTGGACATCAGGTCCACGTGGTCGGAACCCATGAACTCTTCAAATACTTCCGCGAGTTCGCACTCCAACAAGGCGAAAACCGCCGGCTGCAAATGATCGAGCAGTTGGCCCATCGAGTCCAACACTGGAGTGTCCTCGCTGGTACCCCTCGAAGGGGTGTCACCCACCGACTCCTTACCCGACCTCTTTCCAGTGCCTGCGAACTTGCTTTGCCCTGCTCGAGATGCTCTCGAAGCAGTGGGAATGCTTGGCTGCGACCTCCCAAGCTGGACGCTGACAGGCTTTTCGCAAGTGTACGAAATCGTGCAAGTAGTAAAACTCGAGTAAACGAGTGTCGAATCCCAAGGGAACTACCTACCAAGTACCAAACTATTATATTCTATTGCTATTTGATTAAATTGAAATTTAAGAATGATTTTGTTGAAAAAGTAAATAAACTAACCACTAAGAATCTAGTACTGAATGAAAGTAAAACTTGTAAACTCTTTGAAGTAAAAATCAATATGACTAAACCTAGGGCATAGATTTCACACCAATTTAATTCTATACATTGACTTTTGTTGTTAACCTAATCGAGTGTATTCTAAAAGCCAAATCCCCTATTATTCCACTAACTCTCTCTCGAGCAATTAGCAAATTAACCCTTAAACAACAACCCAAAATATCTCTAAATTGGATTTAGGAACTAAGAGATCATTAAGCTCTATGGAATTTACCGGAGCCTCACAGATCGCGGTAACCTATCTCTAGCGTTCGCTCAATCTATGGTTTTATTACCTAAGACAAATCAGGTTTTATCTCTCGATCTCAACCTAACCCTTGAAATCATTCAACCCTCGGGCCCTTGAGAATTGAAAGCATTATGCATAGTAATAAAACTTAGAATTATAAACTCAATAAGGATGAACAACCATTCAAGTCAACATATATTCATAAATCGGGCTACATCTTAGCCCTAGACAAGAAAGTTAGTTCATAATGAAAATAACAAAACCCATCATTCTCATTAATAACATCAATCTAAGAAAAAGATAAACTTCTCTAATCGGTGAACGAGAGCTTTCAGGATCCCGATCTCTCAATTGGTAGCCGTCTTCTTCTTCTCCCCCCAAAAGTCTCCTCTCAACTTCTTCAAGACTCTCTTTTTATATCCTTAGGGTTCTGGTCGTGCTTAGGAAAAATATTAGAAAACTTGGCCCATTCAGATTTGGATTAGGATAATGAATTAACACAAACCCGCGACCCATCGCCGCGGCGGTACGAATGATCGCCGCGGCGATCGTTCCTTCTATCCAAAGAATCTGTAAACTTCAGAATTAGATGAAGTAATCAACACAAACATTGTAGCTCTTTGAATAAGCTTTCCAACACCACCAGAATCGTCAAATTCCGACTTCTACAGCTCAAGTTATGATAGAAACATCGAGGCATAATCATGATGAAGAATTTCCAGATTTTCCGTAACATCTTCGACGTACCACAACTCCCTCATTTCGACCCTGATTCTTGTGCCGTTTGTTCCTACGTATCGTGAATCCTATCGATATCATTCTTTTCCCTTCAACAACCTGTTTGAGCCTGAAAACACTTAAAGTGCACCCGTGATCCCATAAATGGTATTTATGAAAGAATTAATCCTAATTCCACACTTTAAGCACATTTTTCCATAAATAAACCAATTAAATCACTAACAAAATATCAACATTCAAGCTCTTATCACAACCTCCAACCAGCTTTTTGCTAGTCCCTAGCAAAATAAGCGATAAAATAAATCTCTAACCTTGAAAATAAAACACCCAATTAAAACCTATATCTAAACTATCCTAAACCACTTTCGTAGATTGACACGATTGCATTTAGCGTATGCAACAAGCCTTTAAACCCCTAGGTGGCCCTAGTTGGACGAGTTGTAGTCTCGTGAGGGTTTCCAGTGACGATACCCACAAACATCCACACTAAACTTATCCTAAACTCCAAAAGTAACAAAAACATAAACATAACAAGAACACACTAAAAAAAAAGTCTTGGATCAATTCATAAAGACGTCTCAAAAATTGCATATACACAAAATAAATAGATTAATTAAAAATCACCTAAAACTCACAAACAATGCAAACATCAATTTCATTTTCGTTATCGACCCTAGAACATCCATACAACCACAAACCATTAGTCTACAAACTCGGATGGTGTTATGCACAACATTCATGAACAAAATTTTGATCTCAGTATTCGGGTTATGACTTATATGTGAATCATGGAATCAAACTCCATAAGCTCACTTTTCAAACCACTCTCCACTAATGTAGAATTTCACATCACCTGGGATCAATAGGTCTTTGTAAAGGTTGTAACTTTAGGCCAGGGTATGGGTCCAAGGAAAATGATATGAAAAACAAAGTGAGAGACTCAATTTTCCTCATGCAATTCAAAAATCAAATCGAACTCCACTTCTTCTCAACCACCAACCATTGTGTCCACTAATTTACACGCCTCAAACTTGTATCTTTTTTCTTTTTTTTTTTTCATAAATGCGGCAAGGGAGATGCGTCTAAGGTGTACGTGGCGTTGTTATACCAGAGGTTGCCAAGTACTGCTAGGCAGTTTTTAAGGCGGGTTCTGGTTTCCAGCTGAAATACCCTTAAACTAGTCAGAATGCCTTTTTTTATTTTATTTTATTTTATTTTATTTTTTTACAAAGTAATAACAATAAGAATGCTGAAACATGCACATCCCCCACTGATTTTACAAACACTTCGCAACCCCCAATCAATTTCTTCGCACGCATAGGTTGTGATAACCACACTTTCTTACCAAAACTCGTAATAAGCTTGAAGAACAATAAAGTCTCTTAATGATAAAGCGGGTAGGATTGTGTTTTAGGCTCAAGATCAGGATAGGGTAAACATTAAGTTCAAAGAACGAAAAACAAGGCTAAATTATGTTTAAAAATAAAGGCTCAAAGGGTTAACTAGTGATAATGATAAAAAGGGTTGGCTTGAAAGGCTCAATCGGTCCAAAAACAGCCTAAATCATTTCCTAAGTGATGTGAATTCTAGGATTTCGCCTTGAGTGATTATCAAATGAGTTCTAGAGTTTGTTGAAATCACAATAAAATTCATGAAAACTTCATACATAACACGTCTCTAAGTAGGCGACTGAACCACTTTCAATCCACAGTTCACTAGGGTCTCAACTCCATGTCATTAATATTCACACACATCCGTAAGCAAAGGTAAAAATTAATTTCCTCCATTAGTTCTATGTTATTGCAATCACATTCTTATCATAGATATATGACTTCATCCAAGAGACAAAACAGATGCTGCTCAATTTAAATTTCTTAAATTCCTACCCCCAACGAATAAAATCAACATTGTCCCCAATGTTAAGAGTAAGAGTAAAAGAAAGAAAACGTTACCACATTCCTCAACAAAATAAAGCCGTCAAGTCGTATACACCAGTCGTTCTATCAACCCAGAGAAACCGCTAAATAGATTGAAACGTGTTATGTCCAAAAACGCCTTGAATTGAATTGGATTAGATGAAAATTCGAAAATCCCCAAATCTCTTTTGAAAACCCTAACCTTGAATTTTCGCAATTTCTCCGCTTGTTTCTTTAATCTGCGAAATGGGATGGAAGGGGGAATGTGTTAGTGATCAATGGAGTAAGGAAAAGGATTGATTTGAGCCAAAGATTTGTGGAGAGCAAGTGTGAGGAGGATGAGTTCGTAATGTAAAATGAAAGCAAAAGAGGGAAAACTGCTGATTTTAAACGCAGAATTTTGTTTCCTGGTGCGATCGCTGCGGCGATGGTATGCGTCGCCGCGGCGATCGTTGTTATCGTCGCAGCGTTGCCTTAAGTCACGCTCGCTGCAGCGATGAAACTCGTTGCTGCGGCGAGCGTGATTTTATCCAGATGCAGTCCCTTGTTGCTTTAAATCACGCTCGCTGCAGTGATGTATGTTACCGCCGCGGCGATCGTGATTAGTTTTCTGCCTGATCCTTGAGTGCGTTTTGTCAGTCACTTGAAAATCAATCCGAAATCCTGCATTAACAAACTAAAAATAAAAATTTATAACTAAAAAGAATGCACTGAAACAAACAAAATTAAATTAAAATAACATAAAATAAAACTCAAACGGAATCTAAAATTTTGGGTTGCCTCCCAAAAAGCGCTTGTTTAAAGTCTTAAGCTCGACTCCTTTTCTGTCATCAATTTGGATTCTGAAGAAGAATTGAAACCCTCTCGTCTGCATTGCCATTCTCAATATAAGGTTTCAATCTTTGCCCGTTGACTTTGAATGTGCCTTTCGTCGGGTGGTGCAGCTCTATTGCCCCATGCGGAAACACTTGATGAATGATAAATGGGCCAGACCATCGTGAGCGCAATTTTCCTGGAAAAAGTCGCAGCCTCGAGTTGAACAATAGCACTTTGTCGCCCTCTTTGAATTCCTTGTTCACAATGTGTTTGTCATGCCACTGCTTAGTCTTTTCTTTGTAAATCCGAGCATTCTCGTAGGCATCATTGCGAAACTCTTCCATCTCATTAAGTTTCAGCAGACGGTTTGCGCCCACAGCTTGTAGATCAAAATTCAGAAATTTTACTGCCCAATACGACCTATGCTCTAACTCCACTGGCAAGTGACAAGCTTTTCCGTAAACCATCCTATAGGGCGACATTCCTATTGGTGTTTTGAATGCCGTCCTATATGCCCATAGTGCATCATCAAGCTTAATTGCCCAATCCTTTCGGGATGTGTTCACTGTCTTCTCCAGGATTCGTTTCAGCTCTCTATTCGAAACTTCGACTTGGCCACTGGTTTGCGGATGATATGGGGTTGCAACTCGATGTGTAACTCCATACTTGCTTAACAGTGATGTGAATAGGCGATTGCAAAAATGAGAGCCACCATCACTGATAATGGCTCTTGGCGTGCCAAACCTTGAAAAGATATTCTTCTTTACGAACTTGATAACGACACGAGCATCGTTTGTTGGCAACGCTGCAGCTTCCACCCACTTCGACACATAATCTACAGCAACCAAAATGAAACGGTTAGAAAACGAAGAAGGAAAAGGTCCCATAAAATCTATCCCCCAAACATCAAACAATTCTACTTCTAGGATATTATTTAAAGGCATAGCATTTCTCCTAGAAATATTCCCAACCCGTTGACACTCATCACAACCCATCACAAATTGAAAAGCATCTTTAAAAAGAGTAGGCCAGAAAAATCCTGATTGAAGAACTTTTGCCGCGGTCTTTGTCGAACCGAAATGACCACCAACTTCCATAGAATGACAGTGACGAATTATATTCGTCACCTCTTCCTCTGGCACACATCGTCTTATCATCTGATCGCAATGCTTGTACAAAAATGGATCCTCCCAAAAGTAGTACTTTAAATCAGCAAAAAATTTCTTTCGTCTCGGGAGTTCATTCCAGGGGGCATAACCTTTTCTTGCCAAGTAGTTAGCAATGTCTCTGAAACCATGGTCCTTCCCGAATAGCAAACAATCAAGCTCATCAGAAAGTATTCGTTGATTGGCTTTTCTTCCTCTTGATCTTCTTCATTGGATTCCAATCGGGATAAATGGTCAGCTACTTGATTTTCTGTTCCTTTCTTGTCTTTGATCTCCAAGTCGAATTCCTGTAGGAGTAATACCCATCGCAATAATCGTGGCTTGGAATCCCGCTTTTGCTAGGAGGTACTTCAGCAAAGATGGTCCGTGTATACGATAACCTTGGTACCTAGCAAATAAGAACGGAAACTTATCAATAGAAAAACACTCCCGCTAAAAATTCTTTCTCGCAGTGGCATAATTCAGTTGAGGTCCCGTTAACGTCTTACTGGCATAATAAATCACATGCAATACCTTACCTTTTCGCTGTCCTAAAACAGCCCCTAAAGCATAATCACTTGCATCACACATGAGTTCAAAAGGTAGTTCCCAATCGGGCGCAACAATAATAGGAGCAGAAATTAATTTTTCTTTCAAGCACTTAAATGCATCTAAACACTCTTGACTGAAATTAAAAGGAACATCCTTAGCTAATAAATTCACAAAGAGGTTTAGAGATTTTAGAAAAATCCTGTATGAATCTCCTATAAAAGCCTGCATGCCCAAGGAAACTTCGACACCTTCACTGAATTTGGAGGTGGTAGTTTCTCAATAACTTCAATCTTCTCGATCCACCTCAATGCCGCTTGCGATATCCGATGACCCAACACGATCCCATCTCGTACCATGAAATGGCATTTTTCCCAATTGAGCACCAAGTTAGTGTCAACACATCTCTGCAAAACATTTGACAAATTAGTTAAACAATCATCGAAAGAATTTCCAAAAACAGAAAAATCGTCCATGAAAACTTCAATGGACTTCTCAACCATATCGGAAAAAATCGAGATCATGCAACGTTGAAAAGTTGCAGGAGCGTTGCATAGGCCAAAAGGCATTCTTCGATAGGCAAATGTTCCGTATGGGCACGTGAAAGTCGTCTTCTCTTGATCTTCCGGTGCTATTGCAATTTGGTTGTAGCCTGAATATCCATCTAGGAAGCAGTAGAACTCATGGCCTGCTAACCTCTCTAACATTTGATCGATGAATGGCAATGGAAAATGATCTTTACGAGTCGCAGAATTCAGCTTGCGATAATCAATACATACTCTCCATCCCGTGACTGTTCGTGTCGGGATCAGCTCATTGTTGTCATTCCGGACCACTGTCATTCCTCCCTTCTTCGGTACCACCTGAACTGGACTCACCCATGCACTATCTGAAATTGGATAAATTATGCCCGCATCTAAAAGCTTTAACACCTCCTTCTTGACCACTTCTTGCATCGATGGGTTCAATCTTCGTTGTGGTTGGACAGTAGGCTTGAAACTTTCCTCCATTAAGATCTTGTGCGTGCAGATTGAAGGACTGATACCTTTGATATCCGCAATTGTCCATCCAAGGGCCTTCTTGTACCTTCTTAAAATGCGCAGCAACTTGTCTTCCTCTACAACACTCAAAGAAGCATTAATAATGACTGGAAAGAATTTATCCTCTTCTAAAAATGCATACCTTAAATGAGATGGTAGTTGCTTGAGCTCAAGTGTAGGCGCCTTCGTGATTGGTAAAGTTGACTGAGACTCCACAGCTCCAATTTCTCTGATCAATTTACCCTCGGGACGACCTAAGGGTGGTAAAGCTCTTAAGTATCTTAGACACTCAATTAACTCTTCACTAACAACCTCATCCTCTTGGTCTCTAGAATTCATCAAACAATTCTCTAAAGGCAAGATTGGGTAGTTCTCTTCAAAATTCTGCTCCACTACGGTGTCGAGAACATCGATCTTAAAGCATGAATCTAACTCGACGACGCTTCATAGAGTTGAATACATCAAATTCTACTTGCTCATCCTCTACCCTTAAGATCAATTTTCCTTGGTGGACATCTATCAATGTTCTCCCCGTGGCCAGAAAAGGTCTCCCTAAAATTAAAGGTATTTTCCTATCTTCCTCCATATCTAGCACTATGAAATCTACAGGGAATATCGGTTTATCTACCTTAATCAAGACGTCTTCACTACCCCCTAGGATATGTGATCGATCTATCAGCTAATTGGAGAGACACGGTGGTTGGCTTTACTTCCCCCAATCCAAGTTTCCTGTAAATGGAAAACGGCATTAAGTTAATACTAGCCCCTAAATCGCATAGCACTTTATCAAAATAACAACTACCAATAATACAAGGGATAGTGAAACTCCCTGGATCTCGTAGTTTAGGTGGTAGTTTCTTTTGAATCATCGCGCTGCATTCCTCTGTCAGCATGACTTTCTCGTGTTCCTCGAATTTTCTCTTATGCGTGAGGATCTCCTTCAAAAATTTCGCATATTTCGGCATCTGTTCAAGCATATCAACAAAAGGAATATTAATATGTAGACTGCGGAACATATCAATAAACTTACCGAATTGCTTGTCTAGCTTCTGATTCTTCAACCGTTGTGGATACGGCAAGGTTGCCTGGCTTGAAGGATTATTCTGTGCGTACTGCACCGCACTGCTCGATTCATCGCTGCGGCGATCGCGAGATATCTCTGACGAAATTGGTGCATTTTCACGCTCGCCGCGGCGACCATAGTCATCGCCGCGGCGATTGTCCTTTTTCCTGACGGACTCCTCTGCATTTTCACGCTCGCCGCGGCGACCATCATCTTCGCGCGGCGATCGTCCTTTTTCTCATCCTTCAGGTTCAGTTCTAACCTCTGTTTTTCACCTTGCGAATTTTTCCAAATTTTTTTCCACTCCTCAGGGTGATTGCATGTGCCTGTTCCTTGGGATTTTTCTCCGTATCACTCGGTAAAACCCCTTGACCTCTTCCTGCCAATATATTATGAATCTGCCCAATTTGAGTCTCTAGGTTCCTTATAGATGCAGATTGGTTTTGAACCAGTACGTCGGTCTTCTCAAACCTCTTGCTTGTCTCCTCAATGAACTTGGTTAATGCAGTTTCCAAGTTTGATTTGTGCTCTTGAGGTTGAAAAACAGGTGCTTGTTTTTGCTCATTGTTATTGCTCCATGAAAAATTGGGGTGTTTCCTCCATGCTGGATTATACGTATTGGAATACGGATTCCCTTGCCCTCTTTGGAAATTGTTGACGTAGTTGGCTTGTTCATGTTGAGCAAACTGGTTTCCCTCTTGGCAATCGCTTGACGCATGATTTCCTGCACAAAGGTCACATGTTAGAGATGACGATTCAATTGCATTAATTTTCAATACATTACCTAATTACGGATGTTGAAGCGTGTTCTTGCGGATTACTTACGTTGCACTCAAGCTGGATCTTCTGTGAATCTTACGAGTTCTCATATAAGTTGTTCAATACATTACCTAATTGCTTCGGATGTTCGTGTTGAGCAGCCAACTGCAAGGTGTAACTATCGACTTCGCACTCCCGCCGATCTCCTCGCTGAATTTCTTTCTGGAGTCCTCATATAGTTGTTGTTCGCCATTACCTTGATCAGATTGTATGCTTCTTCTGGCGTTTTGGTGTTCAATGCTCCCCCACTTGCAGCATCAATCATGGCTTGAATGTTTGGTAGCAAACCTTAATAGAACGTTTGCACTTGTGACCAGATCGGTATACCATGATGTGGGCATCTCCGTAGAAGATCCTTAAACCTTTCCCATGCTTCATACAATGACTCTGAATCCTGTTGATAAAAGTTGGTAATCTCACTCCTCAATTTGGCCGACTTGGCAGGTGGAAAGTACTTAGTGAGGAACGCTTGAGCCAACTCATTCCATGTCGTGATACTCCCAGATGGCAATGATATCAACCAAGCCTTAGCTTTATCCCGTAAAGAGAATGGGAAAAGCCTTAGTCTGATTGCATCCTCGGATACCCCATTATGCTTGAATGTGTCACACAACTCGAGAAAATTTGCGATATGCAGGTTAGGATCATCGTTTGGTAACCCAGCGAATTGGATTGACTGCTGAATCATTCCAATAATTGCTGGCTTAATCTCGAAATTGTTCGCTTGAACGGGTGGTCTCCTGATACTTGAATAACAACCATCAATAGTGGGACTAGAATAGTCTTTCAATGCTCTCTGAACCACTGCTACTCCACCCATTGCATTTTCTCCCAAATTATCCTCATTCTCATTCTCTTGATTTTGCATATTAGGATTGATAACTCCTCTGTTAGCCATTGCTTGTTCAGATTCAGCTTGTCTCTTTTCTCTTCTCAACTGTTTTGCGGTTCTCTCGATCTCAAAATCAAGTGGATTAAGATGACCTCGACCTCTGGAACGTAAACTCTCCAGATTCTAGCTGAAAACCACAAATAAGACAAACAAAAATAACAATTAATCAGTAAATATAAATAAACAAATCAAACTAGCAACTAAATATTTCGTATTGATATTGGTAAAATAATAGTTCCCCGGCAACGGCGCCAAAAACTTGACAGGCTTTTCGCAAGTGTACGAAATCGTGCAAGTAGTAAAACTCGAGTAAACGAGTGTCGAATCCCAAGGGAACTACCTACCAAGTACCAAACTATTATATTCTATTGCTATTTGATTAAATTGAAATTTAAGAATGATTTTGATGAAAAAGTAAATAAACTAACCACTAAGAATCTAGTACTGAATGAAAGTAAAACTTGTAAACTCTTTGAAGTAAAAATCAATATGACTAAACCTAGGGCATAGATTTCACACCAATTTAATCCTATACATTGACTTTTGTTGTTAACCTAATCAGTGTATTCTAAAAGCCAAATCCCCTATTATTCCACTAACTCTCTCTCGAGCAATTAGCAAATTAACCCTTAAACAACAACCCAAAATATCTCTAAATTGGATTTAGGAACTAAGAGATCATTAAGCTCTATGGAATTTACCGGAGCCTCACAGATCGCGGTAACCTATCTCTAGCGTTCGCTCAATCTATGGTTTTATTACCTAAGACAAATCAGGTTTTATCTCTCGATCTCAACCTAACCCTTGAAATCATTCAACCCTCGGGCCCTTGAGAATTGAAAGCATTATGCATAGTAATAAAACTTAGAATTATAAACTCAATAAGGATGAACAACCATTCAAGTCAACATATATTCATAAATCGGGCTACATCTTAGCCCTAGACAAGAAAGTTAGTTCATAATGAAAATAACAAAACCCATCATTCTCATTAATAACATCAATCTAAGAAAAAGATAAACTTCTCTAATCGGTGAACGAGAGCTTTCAGGATCCCGATCTCTCAATTAGTAGCCGTCTTCTTCTTCTCCGCCCAAAAGTCTCCTCTCAACTTCTTCAAGACTCTCTTTTTATATCCTTAGGGTTCTGGTCGTGCTTAGGAAAAATATTAGAAAACTTGGCCCATTCAGATTTGGATTAGGATAATGAATTAACACAAACCCGCGACCCATCGCCGCGGCGGTACGAATGATCGCCGCGGCGATCGTTCCTTCTATCCAAAGAATCTGTAAAGTTCAGAATTAGATGAAGTAATCAACACAAACATTGTAGCTCTTTGAATAAGCTTTCCAACGCCACCAGAATCGTCAAATTCCGACTTCTACAGCTCAAGTTATGATAGAAACATCGAGGCATACTCATGATGAAGAATTTCCAGATTTTCCGTAACATCT
This sequence comes from Pistacia atlantica, assembly GCA_026229545.1. NCBI lineage: Eukaryota > Viridiplantae > Streptophyta > Magnoliopsida > Sapindales > Anacardiaceae > Pistacia > Pistacia atlantica. The sequence continues at coordinate 24,320,340 of CM047901.1, read as the reverse complement.
TCGACGTACCACAACTCCCTCATTTCGACCCTGATTCTTGTGCCGTTTGTTCCTACGTGTCGTGAATCCTATCGATATCATTCTTTTCCCTTCAACAACCTGTTTGAGCCTGAAAACACTTAAAGTGTACCCGTGATCCCATAAATGGTATTTATGAAAGAATTAATCCTAATTCCACACTTTAAGCACATTTTTCCATAAATAAACCAATTAAATCACTAACAAAATATCAACATTCAAGCTCTTATCAGACGCCCAAGTCCTCCGGTTCGGACTCTGACTCTTCGACCCGAATTTGCCGCCTCTTCCTAGGTCGCTGAGCTGTTGTTTTTTTCTTCGGGCAAGCAGCCGAAGGTTGGGAAATGCCAGCAGGTCGGATCGGGGTGCTTGTCGAAGGTTGGGGAATCTCGGTAAGACGCGTCGAGGCTCCGATGTTGCCCCTTCGACCGGAGGGCCACTAGGAGCAACTTCGGTCGTCCTAGCGGTCCTCGCCCGAGGGAAAGAAAACTGCCTTCGTTGTGGTGACCCTGGCATCTTCGGAGGCATGGTTGCTGCATATGAACGTCGTTAGTAAAAAATAGCTCATTGCACAATAAAAAAGGATCCAGTTAACGCAACTTACTCGATGGAGGCTCTAAGGTTGCGTCTACATTGAAAAAGTCGTATCTCCATAGATTCGCGGTTGTCACGAGCAGCTTTGCATCATGACTCGCTTTGGGAGGCAAGCCCAAGGCTCGATTACATGCGGATCAGAGCACATCCAAACTGGTCATTTTGTTAACTGCCAGAAAAATAAACAGTTCGTTAGTAAGAAAAATAAAGTCAATGAGCTCGTTAAGGGAAAAGAACCTACTTGGGTCTTGGAAGCGGCAGAGGCCGTCGTAACGAAAAAAGAAAAACTTCGTTTCATAAGCCCCCGCGTTGCTAGGGTAACTATGTATCCCCGCTGCGATAGTAGGTCGTCTGGACAAGTAGTAAGAGTCATTGTCCTTGCTCTTTTTTAAGATGTACGAGCAACCGAGTTCTACTACGGTTAGCTCGCCTAACCCATTCTAGCGGCACGTGATGTACGTGGCCACCACAATCATGTACGCATTCGGCGTGAGTTGCATCGACGCAATCCTGAAATGGTCCAGGACCGACCTGACAAAAGGGTGGAAAGGGATCAACACCACCTTTGAAGATTTCCTCGGAGATCGCGGCCAGCCCACGTGGCAAATGCCAAGCTGTGCGCGTCCTATCGTAAAAAACATCCTCGCGGATACCATATTGGTCTATCACCCTATCGAGCTCATCCTCAGTAAGTACCAAGAAGATCTCTTGGGTGGGACTCACAGGAACATCCTGCGTGGATGAACTGGTCCCTTCCTCGGATCTGGTCGTTGAGGGGTCCATCCTCATTACGATCGCAAAAGCTGCAATGCTGTGGGAATCTTTTTAGCCCTCGTACACCATTTCGTACGATGACGTGGAGGAAAGCAAAACACTTCCCCTCCTAAATCCTAGAAAAACCCTAACAGAATGATTCGAGCCGCCATTCATGGCTTGAACCCAGCAAAAACATTTTGTCTCCGATCAACTACCGGAAAACCAATCATTTATCAACTACTGGGAATAAGAAACAAAAATAGAAAATGATTCTTACCTCTTGGAATATGAAGATATATCTTTCTGCTTCGAATATCAGGTACGAGCTGGCTTGAAAAGAAAAGAATCCAAGTTTGCAAGAAGTCTATTGCTCTCCCTGAAAAGATGAGTATGGTGACATTGCCAGAGACGAACCTAGGTTTTATAGCAAAAGAACTGGCATTTGGTTTTCCTGAAATCAAACGACGTTTGGGCAGAAAAATGTACCTCCCCATTGATCGCGACCACGTGTCGTAGATCCACGGGAAAGGGTGATCGTCACGCTCCAAGAAAACCCAATCGTCGTTGAAAACCCCAAATGATGGCACAATTCTCCTGCCGCATTAAATGCGCCCCAATCTGCATTTAATGCTCTGATAAGAGTATATCGTTTCAGCATGTCACGTATTTAATGCGCATAGCTGACATTAATTATGTACAGGACACGTTTGTCAGAGTAGAAGGCGCTTCATTAAATATATCCCTTACGAAAATGCGCCAAGTAATGTCTGAAGTGATCGTTACGTAGAACACTCTTCGTCTAGCCAGTCACGAAGCAACGTGACTCCTCAGTTCTACCATATTGGTCACTAAACGATGTGACTCGATGAGTATTCAGCTTCGAAACAACCCAATCCCTTGTCCAGAGAATTCCAAGTATAATCGGGTCGTAAACTTAGAAAAATCGAAATCAACGGCACTGATATGGTCTGAGATCAGGTCATTCATCCTTAAGCGAAAACCGTATCAGGTCGCGCGCACGAAAACGCATTCACGACCTATTCTCATACAGGTCGGGATCACCGAAGTTTCCTCAAAGGCATCTTGTCACGGCATGAATTATAGTTTCCAAGGTCCGATCCTTGCACCTTAGAAACTAGGGGACTTCTGTTATGCCTAAAAATGTAGGGCTGACGCAAGACTCAATCAGCACAAAAAGTCAGAGCTTAGGTAGGCCCGCAGCCAGTCAGAGGCAGCCATGTCATACAATGGCAGGGGTGGAATGCTCTTGTTAGGGCAGTGGGTGCACGTTAGACCAGCCATGAGCTATAGCAATTCCACATGTCCAATCCCTGCACCAAATCGCAAAAATCACTCTAGAAGGTGGGCAATGGGACATAAAGAAGGATTTGCACGGATAATCCCACAAACTCATAGATTTAGCAATGATAACCTTAATCCATCCTACTATAAATAGAGAGTTCCTCTCTCATTTATGGGATTAGCTAATCTCTCTAAAGAAAAAATAGCATTCTCTCTCTTGTATAATTATTTGTAAGTCACTCCACTGAATGCGACCTGACCGCTATCATTAATACAAAATCAGTGGACGTAGGATTTGCCTCCTTAGCATCCAAACCATTTAAACGTTGTTCTCTATTGTATTTACTCTCATTCATTCATCCACGTGTGTCTTCAGGGTCAGCTCAGCATTTCACACGTGCGTTTGGTTGATGTCAAAATCACGCATCAATAAAGATTCTTCTATAAGAAGATCTGGACAGTTGGCTATAGCTTTCTGACTATTTATTTTAAGTGCGGGTACATCAAGCATTGGATTGGCACGACTATTCGATGATCAAAAGTTTACTAGAGACATTTAGAATGTCAAACGCATCACTACATTAATAAACTTATTCAAATGCTAATCATTCATCGGCGCCCATTCAACATTTTTTTATAGTCAAAAGTGTGCAACTGATGAGAATGAACCCTTATCTTGTTTCAGTGCTTGCCCATTCACCGTCGCCCATGATTTTGCAAGGAGGTAAAAATTTCTATTATTTCTGCTTATCTAATAAGTATGTGGCTTTCCCATTCGCCACAGGTTTTAGTTTGATGTCTTTATAGTATTAATTCCCACCTTATTTAATTTGAGTTTAATAATATATACTACAATATAAAGATGACGCACAACACAAGTGCAATTAAATCGCGTAATCTAATTAAATATGTAATAAAATCGGACCTCTTTAATACGTGTTTAGTTTTTAAAGAAATTAATCACAATGTTTATGATTTAGAATTGTATAATAATTTGGAGGTTGACTTGTAGTTGTAGATGGATGAGATGAATTAGATCAGATCAATTGGTTTATGATGTTATACTGCAATCAATTATGAAGATTGGCGTCTTCGAACAAAATAAACAGCATTGCCTGGCAAATCACAATTGGAAGCATCTATCTTCATCACCACCACAAAACTACTACTTAGCAGAAATAGCAGAACCCCAAAGGTTCAAACAATTTAAGAGTTGTAACAACAGCCTAGAATGAAACACTTCAAACTGTTGATGCGATAGTTCATATCAACCAGAGATACCTAGCCAGTCTCAGAAGGGATCAGGTAAGATATACGCGTGGTTCCTAGTAACTAGCAAGGTCGCCAAAAACTTCATAATAAAATAAAGAACAAAAAAGATTTTATAGTGGTTCGGCTATATAAAAACCAAATCTACATTCACTGATATGCTATTATTGAGGGGTGTTGCAGAGTCGAATGAGGTTACAAAGAGAAGTTCGCGAGATGAATGAAGGATATTCGACTCTTGCAACCTATTCTCTCTAAACACTCTCTAAAACAAGTCAAGTGTATTTTTCTCGTAGACTTTACAAACACTAGAATCCCTTGGAACGGAGGCCGTGGGATCCTTTTATACTTGGCTCATCTGACAGTGGTTGAGAGTCGATGTTACGGGCTGCTTGCACGTATAATCCCCTTAATTAGGATCTGAGTCAGTAATCTTCATACTTATAATAGGTCAGGTCATGTTAATGACAGTTTAACTCATGCTTTTGACCATAATCACCTTGTAAGAAAAGACAAGTGCTGATAAAACGACAAGTGACAAGTGAGAGGATCCAAGTTGTTAGCCTTCTGCACAACTTAAGGACACATGGCACAAAGCTGACTACCAAGAAATTAGGCACAACACAAACAATAAAATTGATATGGTGGTGGGGGTGGGAGCGGGTTAAACCTAGCCCGCGTATACCCCGTTGCACGAACTAGGCCTTCATAGGTCTACCCGACGACCCAACGAGTTATATATATATATATATATATATATATATATATATATATATATATATATATATATATATATTATTTTTTTTTTTTTTAAAAAACCTATGGGTCAACCTGGCGGGTTGGACCAAAATTTTTTTTTTTTTAACAAATACCCATTTTACCCTTGAGATATAACCATTTTATAGCAGTTGGAATGGTCTTTTTGGTCATTTTCTTTTCCCATTTTTTCTATAAATAGCGCCTAAACTCTCATATTTCCTCACATCCCAAATTCTCTTATTTACTCATTTTCTCTATTGAAATCTCTCAATTATTCTATTTGTTACCAATTTGCTCTCATTTTAATTTTTCTTAGTTTTTGCAATTTTCAAATTCCAATTCTGCTTCTTTAATTCTTTATTTCTTTTATATCCATTTTTTTTTAAACTAGAATGGATAGATATTTCCATCCCATCAATTTCAATGATGAAGGAAATTATCCTAGTCCCCCTGAATTTACTAAAGTAAATGTAGTTGATTCAAATAGTCCCGTTATCCCATTCTCAGAATCCAATACACCTCATAATATTCCCCCCTTCCTTTCCATACTGCTCCAGCTCCCGATGGTTCTAGAAGTCATCCTCGTTCAACTCCATCTCAAGTAGAAGCAGGTTCATCAATTGCAATCGAAACCGACGATAGGCACACATCAGATGTTTGGGTGCATTTCGATAAGTCTTATGAGACAAAAAATGGAGTTCAAGTGAAGAAAACAAGATGCAAGTATTGTGTAAATATTTATAAAGCTGATGCAGATAATGATACTAGTATTTTAAAAAGGCATGCTAATAAACATATTACTCAACATGGAAATAGAGAAACCAATCAAACTCAAATAACTAATATGGATACTACTTGGCATTATAATTCTGATGTATATAGGGAACAATTAGCTTTATCTATTACTGCAACTGATCAACTTATTAATATGGCTAAAGATAAATATTTTGAAAGATTTGTTAAAAATTCATTTTTTCCAGGATTTAAAAGTTATTCTAAAACTGCAACTAGAAATGATTTAATAAAATTGTTTGGAAAAATAAAATACATAGTTGTCATGTTAATGTAGCTCTAACCATTGATATTTGGAGTGGTAGAGCTAAACAAAATTATATTTACTTGACTAGTCATTATTTTGATAACGAATGTAAATTAAATAAATCTTTATTAGGATTTAGATTAATGGATGTGGATCATAGTGGTAAAGAAATTTATAATAAAATTGTTAAAGTTTTAGAAGATTGTGATATTGTTCACAAAGTGATAAGTTTAACTTTAGATAATACAAGTGCTAATAGTAAAGCTATTAATATGGCTAAAGATAAATATTTTGTTACAAAGATAAATACTCACATTGTAGTTTGTTCATTGTTGGTATCCATGCACAAGAAAATTAGTTTCATTCTTGAAAGAATCAAAGCAATAAACATTTGCAAGTTTTAGTTTGGGCGGGGTGTGTATTAAAATTGTTAGAAGAAATAAGGATAAGAATTAACGAGTATTATTAATGGAATCAATATGGATATGTTGATTAAAAGATTAATACATCGATTAGCAACTCTTTAAAAATAATAATAATAATAATAAGGGTAACCATTAAGGCTCTTATTTTATCAAAAATTTCAAAACTTTGGAGGATTAGTCGAGATGCACATAAGTTGACTTAAACACTCTTGGTGATAAAAAAAATAACTTTATTTAACTTGACTCAATTGTTGCTTTCTTAACTTCTAGTAAATGATTTGAACTTCAAATTAACAAATCATTTATATCTAGATATAATAGGGCTGGACAGCCCGGAGACGATCTAATTAACTGAAATTCATATTGATAAAAGAAGTAGTTATACATTGAAAATATAGCCAGGAATTGGATGGAAAGGGAATACTGATTGTAAAAAATCTTAACAGCCCAAGTCATGTTCGAGGCTGAGAGTGGAGAGCTAATCAGCACATAATTGGTTGATTATATAAATTGAGGGCCTGCAAGCAACTAATTCTGGATAGCATATATCAGGGTCTCACGGGGATCGATAAACATTCAATGAACAGTAGGTCGATCACTATTCAGAACCCTACATAAAAAAAAATAAACTAGTTGCAGAAACGAAAGGCTGTATGATTTGATGAGTTTCAGTTGATAAATAACAAGAGGGTAATATAGCAGGAGTCGAGAGGTTGATGGTGATAGGTTTCTGCTGCTTGAAGCAAATGACAATTACTACAACCAATTGTTTGTTAACCTACTTGAAATACATACTACAAAACCATATATAACACAAAAGCACTTCCAAAGTCAAGACTCAAGATTAAGACTTATAACTCCGATATTTTGAAATTTGAAGCTGATTAAACGACAACAGACAACTTAATGCTATAATTTAAACCCACAATATTTGCACCATTGAGAGTTGAGAGGGTCCTACTACTCCACCAATGAAACACAAAAGTCCAAGCAATTCATTGACTCACTCCACCAAAGAAGCGGGTTTGACCAGTCTATCCATCGGTCCAATGGGATAAATAGGTACCTTTAAATTTAATCTCTCGGCTAAATAATTTCGTTATCTTTTAGGGCTTCAAGTATTGCGGTTTCCAACTCAAGCATTGCGGATAAATGGGTACCTTATGTCACGAGTTAGGAATTTTATACCCTAAAGGCTAACTTATTAGGTGGAGGAACTCTTCCCCATTTATAAGCCTAAGACCTCCCCAATACACTTTCGATGTGGGATTCGTTACATTCTTCCTCATCCAATCCTGTAACGCCCTCGTCACAGGTAGGGCCCCCTACCTACCCATTCACCTCACTCTCGTATGGACCCACAATCATACGTGGATGCCCCCACGTGGACGCTTGGCAGGACATCGAAAGATGGATCAGGTTTGCTCTGATACCACTTGTCACGGTCTGGGAATTTCACACCCAAAAGGCTAACCTATTAGGTGGAGGGGCTCCCCCATTTATAAGTCCAAGACCTCTGATAATCCTATTTTTCCCTATGATTTTGCATTGAATTTTAATAGGATTTAGGATACTTTTCATACAATTTGAGCCATAATTGCTATCTAATTCTATTAATTTTTCTTTACAGGCCTAAATGATGATTTTGAGCATAAATGACAATTTTGAGCGTAAATTGCATAACTTGAGCTTAAAAACTCGGAATGATCTGAATTTAGAAGCTTTGGAAATTTAAGAAGTAGAGCTACAACTTTTATCTTTTGGGTTTTTCCTAATTCTAACTGGACAAGGGAGAAAACTTGGCTTGAAGTCGTGAATAGAATGTTAGAAATTGAAGAAAAAACGTCTTTAGACGTGCTTTAGTATTTTTTCCATAACTTGAGCTGTAGACCTTTGATCTGGCTGATTCTTGAAGAGTAGAAAGATAATTGAAAGGGCTACAATTTATATGTTTACCACTATTTCAGATTCAGAATCTAGCATGCTCAAATTTGGCCCGAAAGATCTTTGCCGTGCACTACAAGAATTTAGGCTTTTCGCAATAAAATAATTTGTCACTATAAATATCAAAATTGTGACCATTTCACTAATGTGAGGAATTATATTGGTCATCAGATTGGTCACATTAAGTTCGTACTCTTAAGTGTATGGTGAAGAAAGAGTGTTTGGTCATCATAGCCTAATTATTTATTGTGACAATAATAATTTGTCATTGTAAACTAGTTTATTGTGATAAATTATTTGTAACAATAGAAGACAATTTTTATCACTATAAATAATATTTTGTCACAATTGATTTACATTTACAGATTAAATGATAAGCTTTATGGTGAGAATATAATATGTGATTACAAAATTGATTTTGTCAAAATTGTGACAATAATGACTAAATTATATTCTCATAATTTTAATAGTGACCGAAATTTATTTGTCATTGACTTTATTGTGACAACATTTATTTTGTCACATGTTTGTTTATATGATAATATTATTTGTCAAAAAAATGCATAGTGACGGAAATAATTTTGTAAAAAATTTAATAGCATGACAAATAATTTTTAATACAAATATTTTTACATGACAAATTTTTTATTGACAATAATATAGGCGTGACAAATATTTTTTGTCACCTCAATATACTTTGTTTCTCTATCTTTGCATAACCCTTCTTGCATATTTTTTGGGTAAAAGGTAATTATATAAAGAATAAAAGAATGAGTCCCCAAAAGAAGAGCCCTACAAAGTCAAGTTCCTTGGACAAGCCCAAGCAACCAAGCCAAAGAAAACAAAAAAGGTGGCATGGATTTACATTCCAAAAAAGCCGCAAAGCAAGCCTCAAAGAGGACTCTACAAAATGACCAGCAACACAAAAACAATGTCAGACTTTGGTATACAAAAGCCAACTGCACATGCTATACACAAAAGAACCATCCACCCAAAGAACCCAAAAATTCTGCACAACTACTAAAATCCTCCTTATATACGCAACCAAAACAAGAAGAAAATGAGGGAGCAGCAACCTGCAATCTGTAAATAATTCCCTCGCGAAAAGAGCTCCAGAAAAGGTTCTGGTCAATGGCGAGAAAAGTCTTCTTCCAAGTCTCAAAGGTTTCAACATGGAAATATCTATAGCCCAAACAGTAATACTCACCCAGCACACACGAATAAGCAAGCAAGAATGCAGTAGCTCCCTTGGAGGAAGAGACTTGGCGGCATCCAAAACCTAAAGAGTTAAAAAAACAAAAACAAAAAAAGGGAAAAATATCATCAATACAATATGAACAATGTTTATAGCATTAAAAGAATTTGGAAAAGCATAAACTGGTAACATTCTTAAGAGAGAATGGAACTATAAGGTAATACAAAGTAGCTACTATTGGGTGTTAAAGGTGAGCCCATGAGGTTGGAACTAGTCAATACTGAGTAAAATACCCAAGAAAAACCAACATTATAACTATCTCCATTGACTTAAAGCTAGGGGTATTTGGCACATAAGGGTTAATCATTACTTCAAACCAGGGCAACATCTTACAAATTATTTGCATTGGGAAACTAAAGATGATAAACTAACAAAATGATTTCCTGAATAAGCAGTCTGGTTGAAGGAATAAAAGCTACTAATTCATCAACACCAGCAGTACTCCCACATCAAAAACATAAACCAAGATGCTCAAGAATTAATTATATCTGTAGAACTTGATCATAGTTGCATCCTTCAACAGAACACACTTATCTTCTTATTACTTAATTAAGGGATAATAGAATATATGAAGTGATAAAATGATGCATCCTCAAAGAAGTTACAATTCTAGATTATTCTAGATTTCAACATTCATCATCCAGCCAAGTGCATATCGTACAAAAGTCATGTTGTTTCATGAGATGCACCAAATGCTTGTAGTTTGATCCTCACGCTAAACATTCAACATATCATATCACAAAATAATGGAAACTAATGTTTGTCTCTTACCCATAAGTGACATATGGCTCCACCTTTTGCAGCTGTTCTTATATGCCTTCACTAGCCATGGCAAAGACAACGCTAAAGATTTTTGTCAATCTTAATTTGTACAGGATCTTCTTAGTTTTTGGGTGCATGTCATTTTGCCTGAATAAAATGATAGTGAGATATCATAACCCAAAACAATACAAAGCAAAAAACTTTAGGCAAATCACCAAAGAATGCAACGTACCCTTGTATGCGTATGATAAAAAGCAGCTTAGATTTTGGCTCCACCAGAGCTGATTTTGCCCTTTTCCCTTTCTGTTTCATTCAGATAAGGTCTAATTCCTTTGTAGAGACACAGGTTAGTAATTGCTAATATCAGACCATGTTTACACTAAACCGTAAACATTAAGGATAATAGGCAAAAAAATTATCATCAAATAAATAATATTGAATGAAAGTTGAATCCAAGAACAATGGATTCAACAAGTAATATGATTTTGATTACAGTAAATCATAATAAAAAGACCAACAAACATGCTGAAATTTTGTCTCTATATTTCCACAATTATATATTACTGATCAATAGATTCCATTTTCCATTAATTTCTCCCACACAACCAATGCAATGCACCATATAATCAATTTAAATGCAATATGCCAACCCAAATGAAAAAAATTTAACTTGAAAACGCCAGAGATTCTGTATACAAGCCTTAAAAATCAAACCTTCAAACGAAATTCACCACCACCACCTCCCTGGTGACAATCCCTAGCCAGATGACTATTCTATTCACAGTTGTAACAAGCCCCTCCGTCGCTGCCCCTTCATCTTCTACCCCTCTACCCACCGCCGTCACCTTAGCCTCCACCACTGTCCAGTTCGCCCCAGGCCTGTAATAGCACGGTGCGATTCTGGCAACGAATGCACCCTTAAACCATAACCGCAACAAACAAAAACCTCCAAACTACGCATTATATTAACCCAACACAAGCAACTAGTGCACCCCAAACAACCATCAAATTCACCTTGAAAATGAACAAATCCATGAAAACATTAAACAAATAGTGAGAGAGGGAAAACAAGAATGAAGAGAAAAAAAGAAAATAAATTAGAGAAGGTGGCCACCTGCTAGAGTTCGTAGTGATTTTGATTGGAGGTTGTTAGATTTTGGGGCTGTTGGAGGGAAGTAAGTGGGGATGAGGGAATGTGAGCAACAGGCATGAAAGAAAATTGGGGGTGGAGCTTTTGGGGCGGTGGGGTGGGGAAAATAGATAAAAAGGGGCTGGGCAATTTTTTCTATTTATTTGAAATTTGCTTTTTTTTAATTATTAAAATTGGTTATTTATTAATTTATGTTTTATATGCTTTTTTCTTTTGTTTAAAAAACCTAATTTTTTTCTTTTTTTTAATAGACTGGTTTTTAACAAAAATAAAAATGTTTATCTTTAATATATAAAATATATATTATTATTCATCATATCCAACACAATTTATATTATTCGACCCTTCATATTTTTTATAGATTTAATAACCCAAACTTTTCAATTGAGCTTTTTTCAAGTTTTTATATATGTTTAATTAATCAATTACTTATGCTTATAAAAAAAATAAAAAATGTCTATCGTTAATATATAAAATATATATTATTATTTGTCATAACTGTAAATATTGTAATTGATTTTTTGTTATAATTTCAAGCTAATACATATTCATCATTTATAGGCATATATATTCTCATTCACCCTATAAAATTAGAAGTTTAAATCAATCACTCAATCAAGTCCTTGCTGCAATAAATTAGAAATGGAAAATTAAATTAAATAGAGTATTAACTAAACCACATATCAAACACCCACCTCAAGGGTAGCTTGAATTGATAATTTATCTCAATCTTCTAATTTCATATGATCATATACTGTATATACTTTAGTACATGACAAAAAAAAAAAAATTGAAAGTGTTCCAAAGAGGATGAGACAACCGCCTGTATGGTCTAAAATTATGTTATTCATTAATCAAATACTGGTTGTAGGGTCTTTTTCTGATGTTAATTAATTTAGTCAAGTTTTATTAGTCTATAAGTTATTATTAGAAGTTGGAGTAGTATTATAATTAAGTATTACTACATATGATTAACTTGTAAGTTTATATAAGAAGCCTAAACCATGGATTATCATTGTATTTTTATTAGATTAGGATATAATCTAATATACTAAAATGGGTTCTTTTTTTCTCTTTTCTTTTTCCAAATTAAGAGTAAATTGTGTGCAAAGATCAGTGGTGGAGCTGCTAAACATTAATGAAATAAATTAAAAAAACAAAAAAAGATCAAAGAAAAAGCCAATTTTTAAAAAAATGGGTATTGGAACCTATGCACTCTTCTCTCAACTCTTCCCTTTAACCACTTAAGCAAACCTACTCATTTCTTTTCCTTACTCTATATATATTATATAACTAAACATATAAACTCACAGCCAAAGTGTGAGGGAAACAATTGCGTTTTACAGTATGCTTGTCTCTTCTCCCTACTTCTTCTCCTTCTTGCATTTTATTTTTCTTCTTTCAAGATTTGGTTTTTCCAATTCAATTTTACAAAAAATAGAAGAGATCAAAGGCGGCTCACTTTACCCAATTCAATTTTTCCCTTTTTCACCCGATTCAAATTTTCCCTTTTTTGTTGTAACACCAAAGAAAATTAGGAGAATCAAATGAGAGTTCATAAGGAAATTCCCTTTTTCCCTTTTTCGCCCAATTCAATTTTTCCCTTTTACCCTTTTTGTAACCATGGCTGAATCGATTTATTTTTGTAATTTCATCTTTAATGTGAACGTGTAATACAAAAATTAATATTTAACATGTGATCCAAATATTAAGTCTATAACATTAAAGCCAAAAATGTAAATATTTGTATTCAGATTGAATTTGATTTATATTCTTTTATCATTAAAGCCGAAAATGGTACATAATATTTACATTTATAAAATTATTAATGATTTTGTATTTTTTACATTTTTTTGGCTTTTTCGAGTTTTAAAAAAAAAAATTAAAGGAGATCATATTATATGTTTTTTTAGCAATTTTTTGTCACGAAATATAATGTTCAATCTAACTCAAATTTTTTGTCACTAATACCTCCATTGTAACATATATAAATGACAATTTTTTTATTTTATTTTTTTGTAATGATAAATAATTCTTTTGTGACAAATGAGTTTGTAATTATAACATGTATTATTAAATATAGTGACTAAAGTTTTTTATGACAAATATGTTTATCACAATAAACAATTTATCTCGGCGCTTAAATTTTGACTCAAACATTTTGTCATTAATACCTCTATTTCAACATATATTATGACAATTTTTTTTAATAATAAATAAATTTTTTTTGTGACAAAATAATTTGTAGTTATAGCATGTATAACTAAATATAGTGACTAAAATGTTTTATGATAAAATATGTTTGTCACAATAAACAATTTACCTAGGCGCCAAAAATTTGTGACGAAATATTATGATAAAAATGTTTTTCTTCACTACATTTATTATGAGTTTCTTTATTGTGATAAAATATTATGACAATATTTTTTTGAGTCACTGTATATTCTCTTTATCATAAATGTGATATTTCTTTATTTTGTCATAATAACTATATTACTCGTGACAAAATAACATTTGACAAAATTAATTTTGTCACAATATAATATATTTCTTGTAGTGGTGGCAAGGAAAAATATTTGCCGTAGCGAAACTGCTCAGATGTGAAAAATAAAATGACGCGTTTTGGCTTGCTAGGGCTTCGTCCTTAAGTGAAAGAGGTATAAATTAGCGGAAAAGGAAGGGAAAGGGGTCTTGGTTCGTCATTTGGGAGGCAGCTCATGGAAGGAGAAGATTATTGAAGATTTTGGCTTCAAATTAGAGAAGACTTCTCCATCTTTTGCTTGTTTTTCAATGATGAACCTTGATTTAGTTTGTTTTTGTTATTTTGTTTTGTTTTTTATTATGAACTAAGTTGTTTAGCTAGAGTTTGATGTAACTTTGATACAATGATTCAAATTTATATGTTTTGAATTACTTTGAGTTTCAATTTCATGATTGAGTGTTTATCTCTTTGCTTAATGACTTTTAGATGCTTGATCATCATTCAAATGTATGTTGTTCACAATGAGACTGAGAAGTGATTTGTTATTGTGCCTCTTGGGATAAATGTCATAGATTGAGCGAAAACTAGAGATAAATAAACGCGGTCTATGAAATCTAGATAGAATTCCATAAAGCTTAAGAGACTTTGAACTATTAATCTTTATTTTGTTGTGTGCGGAAGTTTAGTAGGGATAAGTAGGAAAATATAGCTTGAGAATGTATGTTTTACAACTTAGAAAATTCGATTTTCAATCAAGGAATTTGGGTAATAGATTCTATGATTTGGGTTAGTATATCTAGGTGAAATCAACACCCTAGCATTTTTTAGCATTTTTTTAATTAGTTAAGTTGTTGGGTTTTGCATTTGTATTTAGTTTATTAATCTTCCATCAATCCAATTTATTGTTGTTTCGATTAGGACTTAAACTAAAGAAATCGGTACTTAGTAACACTATCCTTGTGGGAACGATACTCTACTTATCATTTTATTACTTTTTGTGACAAGTGTACTTGCTACACATTGCATGTTGTGAAAACATGCATCAACCTCTCCAATACACTTTCGATGTGGGATTCGTTACACTTATCAAAGCTAGCTGAATATTGACTGCTGCATTGGATCTACTAGCAATTTGATATCAAAGTGACAAAGTTCGATGACGATGTCATTTTTGTATTAGGTGGAGAAAGACAAAGTAATTAAAGAAAGAGAGTAAAGGACAAATACTCTAAAAATAAGAAGAGTAATCTTACACTTACAAATAAATCTTATAAAAGTCTCTATACAAACTAATATAATTAAAAATGAATGAAAAGATGAATATAATAAATTTAATTTTTTGTTTCACTCCTCTATTCATTTTTTGCCACTTCACTTGATATGAAAACCTCTGTAATATTTCTTCATAAGTGTTGTGTCAAAAATACACATTAATGTCAGCATTACCTAAAAAATAAAGTGTATTAGGTATCAAAACCCAAACCACCTCCGAAAGATATTTTATATCAATCATATCTCATTTTAAGATAAAGATTAAGAAGTGGTCCTTATATATCAAGATAACTTATAAAAGTATTCATTACTTTGACCTCAAGTATAAATGGACACATCTCTTTGGTATGTTCAAATGGCTCCATATGGTATAATTTTGTTGATAGAGTAGCGCAGATTGTGACATATGTCAATAAAAGAAATGAAAATTATAGCAATTTTCAATTTGCTCTGCTAAAAAATTGCAGCTTACTTTTTCATGCATTCGTGTAGGCTTTGTATTCCAATATTTTTATTTTGTTCTGCCGATCAATTCATGAAAATATTGGAATGAAACAATTAAGCAGAACAAATGTTTATAAAATAGCGAGTACTCACCACTAGCATTCCTCATGTACATGGAAGATTACATAGCACTGCAACAGTTTTAACGATTCACAAAAACAGAAATATAATGAAAATTATTATTGAATAAAATAAAAATAAAAACTGACAAAATGAATTATCTGACAAAATGAATTATAAGTGGATCCGCCCTCATAACTGCATTCAGTAATTTTCATGGATGCTTGCATTTATTGGCCAGCAGAGACAATGAATTATAAGTGGATCCACCCTCATAACTCCATGCTTTCTCTGCACCGTGTTTTAGCTCTTTTGCCCGATCCCTTATTGCATGCCCTTCTTTCTCCACCATAATCCTTCTCACCATCATCATTATTTCCTCCCTTCCAACCACTCTCTTCGACGGCAATATCTTGGGTGTAACGGCGACGCCAAGCTCCTCCGTTAAGAGGGTAGCATTCATTCTCTGCTCTGCATATAATGGCCATGCGATCATCGGCACTCCATTGCTGATACTCTCCATTATTGAATTCCACCCACTGTGTGATAAAAATCCTCCAACTGATGGATGGTTTAAGATGTTCACTTGTGGAGCCCACTTCGGGACCAATTTTCCTACTTCATTGATCCGGTTCAGGAATCCTTCAGGCAAGAAGCTTGATAACTCATCATTACCAACGCTTCCCACCGTAAAAAACGAGCCGTCTCCCTTTGCTGTTGGCGGCCGAACCACCCAAATAAATCTTTGTTGGCTTAACTCCAAACCCCAAGCCAACTCAATGGTTTGCTCATATGACAGCGTCCCTCCACTCCCCAGTGACACGTAAAGCACTGAATCACTTGGTTGCTTCTCTAGCCAATCAAAGAGTTCTTTGTTGGAGCCAGTAGGTCCAAGGGACCTCACTATCGGGCCAACAGTATAAATGGGAGCCTTAACGATTCCACCTAAAAGTTTATCATCTCTCAGTGCCGCCAGTGCTTTCGGCTGCAGATCCTCCCAAATGTTAATCAAAATCCCATCACACAGCGGGATCTCCGTCCCCATGCGAACATATTCAAAATATTGTTGATTAGTCCGATCCAACATTGGGTCAACCACATCCTCAGGTCGAACGGACTTGCAGCCCGGGATGTCAAACGGTTCCGTTTGATCAACATACTGTCCTTGCACCAACTTATCCAGGATCGGTGTATATGCAGCGAGTGCGAGAAACCATGCATGCGAGGCTACAAAGTAGTACTTTTGTATCTCAAGCTCATCAGCGATCTCAAAAGATTCAGTTCCAAAGAGGTCAAAAATCATCGCAGTTGGGCGAGATTTCAAAGTAGATATTGCTGCACGTAAAGCTGATTTGCTTTCACGCATCATGATTGCAAGTATGGTGACGACCGCGGTATCAGGGCCTACGAGGTGCGAGATATCTGGCGGTGGAACTTCGATAAGTTGACAAAGTTTTGGACTCATCGCAGCTTGGATCATCTCTGATTCTGCGGCTGATGTTTGAGACGCAACAACAAAGATTGTTACTTCAAAGTTGTGAAGGGTGACAAGGCGTTTTCCAAGTTCCAGAACAGGGATAAGGTGCCCCAAACCGGGACTTGATATCAGAACTGCATGTGGCTTTGAGATGGAGGTCTCCATGGCCCAAAGTTTAAGGATTCTCTGGAGCTGGAGCTAAATTCTTTCACCAAGGGAAGGATACAATTATTATGGACCCTCAGCTAAATGTGTGGTACATATGTAAGAAAATATTAGAGGATAAGAGTCAAGTTTTTCTACTATTCAGAGCTAAACATGAAAAAAGTTTAAGAAAATATTATTTATTAATCAGTAGTTTCAACGGTCATTCAGCTCTTGTCTTTGATACTACAGTTTATGGGCTCGTCTATATATTAAAATTTCAGTAACTTCTTGTTGTAACTAAACTACAAAAGCCACGTATCAAATATATCACACACGCCACAAAGAAAAGAAAAACAAGAATCATCACAACACATAGATTTTATAGTTCATTTATCCAAATTAGATGACACATATATAGACAATATAAACCTTTAATTTTAAAACAAATATATAGACAATAAAATTAAATTGCATGAACGTGATTGTATATAAATATAATTTAGTAGTTTATGAAATTAACAATAATAATAATCCCAATGTACAATTCTATGTAGTAAATTTGAATTCTATATAAGCCCTTGGAATATTATTATATTTTTTAATTTCATATATCACAAGCCTTTATTATATGGATAATACTATACTTATAACCTAATCTTATAAATTTTTTCTCATAATCTTGATATGACAGTTCATAATGGGTCTCGTTTATTTAATTATAAATTAATTAATTACAAGTTATTAGGTCGAAATTATGAAAAAAAGGTGTGTGAGACTGTATCGTGGAGCCAATCTTTATTGTTATTATATTTAATACAACATTCATGAAGCAGATAAAACTTTTGCTTTCAAGAGATCCAAAAAGTATTTAACTCGATATGCTTTATTGAGTTTAACAATAAAGTAGTGTTTTTTTACTCTGATGTGTCTCTATGTCAGGAAAACTATCAAATAGTATTCCTTTTTGGGATTAAATTAAAATAATATTCTTTAATCCTATCTTGCTTTATTCGCATGTTCATTAAGGCCATTAAAGCTCCTACCCCCTTGGATTCTTTGTGGACCAAAGGCCCAATAGCACTTTGGTAGCCGTTGTTTATTGTTTGCAAATACAGCACTTAAACAGTTAACAGTCCCGATATTAGAAATCGATCAGCTTTTGCTTTAAATATCAATGGGGCCATATATTGTTTATTACAGATAAAGATTTGTTCTAATGGTGTGGTTTTCAGATAAAGATTGCGTGGTCTTCACGTCCACTCAGACAGGACACCACTTCTCTCCATGAATCCCTCCCTGCTTAAACAAGAATCTGGAACAAGATTTACATCAGTTTTTGTTTTGGCTTGATTTGGAAGTACTGTGAAAGAATGATAACCGTGCAATTAGAGTAAAATAATATTTGAAGGTCCGTGATAAATGATGACTCTCCGTAGATTTTTTCAATCACTTGATCATTATTCTCGTACGACAAACAAATTTAATTATTAACCTCTAAAATTTTAAAACACATCTGTTTCTCGATCTAATCTTAAATAGTTTCATGTTTGTGTTTTCTTTCTGGCACTTGTCAATGTTTTTCTAATTTTCCCTCCAACCAAACACTCAATCTCTTTATTAAAAACTGAAAAACCAAACGAAGATCTATGTCCACGTTGAGCTCCAAATATGGAAGAGCTCTTTACATTACTTATTATCAATATTCAACCAAGAACAAGTACAAATCGAGTCACACTCTTACTGATTACAATCAATCTTAACATTAACTAATCTTAGAGATACTCACCTAGTTACAAAGATTAATCCCCAAGAACAAGAGCAAAGAAACTATTAATATGGCTAAATATACTCACTTAGTTACAAAGATTAATCCACGATTAATTTTATATATTGCTACAATTGATCAACCTATTAAATGGCTAAAGATAAATATTTTGAAAGATTTATTAAAAATTCATTTTTTCCAAGATTTAAAAATTATTTTAAAACTGCAACTAGAAATGATTTAATAAAATTGTTTGGGAAAATGAAATTAAAATTAAAAAATAAAATACATATTTGTCATGTTAATGTGGCTCTAACCATCGATATCTGAAGTGGTAGAGCTAAACAAAATTATATTTGTATAACCAGTCATTATTTTGATAACGAATGTAAATTAAATAAATCTTTATTAGGATCCAGAGTAATGAATGTGGATCATAGTGGTCAACAAATTTATAATAAAATTGTTAAAGTTTTAGAAGAATATGATATTGTTCACAAAGTGATAAGTTTAACTTTAGATAATGCAAGTGCTAATAGTAAAGTTATAGAATTTTTTTCAAATAAATTTTCCTTTTTATGATAATTTGAAGTTTTTATCATTAACATTCTGCATGTTATATTATTAATTTAATTGTGAAAAGTTGTAAAAAAAACAGTAAAAATAATATTGATAGAATTATGGATTGTTTAGTTTGGATTACTAATAGTAATAGAAAAAAATGCTGAATTTCAAGATGTTTGTATAAAATCAAATATGTCTCCTATAACTTTTACATTAGATATGCCTATTAGTTGGAATAGTACTTATTTAATGCTTGATTCATGTTTATCTTATGCAAATTTAATTAGTTATTTTGTAGCAAATAATAAGGGTCATCATTATTTGATAGACAGTGATTGACATATCCCAAAAATTTCATTCTTTTTTTTTTTAATTTTTTATCAATCTACTTTACAACTTTCTAGTATATATTATCTTATTAATTCATTGGTAATATATATAATTATAAAAATTTCAGATTTATTTATAAAAAAAATAGAAACAATGAAATTTTAGCAAGACCAATAAAGGCAATGGAATTAAAATTTAAAAAATATTAGAAACCTCAACCTTTTCTTTATTGTTTAGTTATCATATTAGATCCTAAAATTAAATTAGCGCATTTAGAAAATGGTATAGACACGTTAAGTGAAAATTTACGGGACGAAACATATGCCAATCAATAGGAGAGATAAGAGAGTGTCTTACAAAGGTATATTTGCAATATGAAAATAGGTATGGGAACCAACGAAGAAGCGAGATACCAGAGGAAGTAGCATAAGAAGAAACAAATGAAAACCTCGACTTCTGGAGTGCACTTAATAGGCCGAAGAGGACCCGAACCCGAAGCACAACCTCCTCTTTCAGAAGTAACGAATGTATTGTCCTCCATACAGCTAAAGAGTAATGAGTTTCACCAATATTTGGGAACTCCCGACATGCTACAAGCAGATCCATAACAAAGAGTCAACTTTGATGTCTTAGAATATTGGAAAACAAAAAAATGTATTTTTTCGGTATTATCAAGACTTGCCCTAGATGTTTTCTCAGTTCATGTCTCAACTGTCTCATTCGAACAAATATTTAGTGCAAGTGGAAGAATTTTAAATGAAATGGGGACTAAACTTTCATAAAAAATGATTGAAGTCCTCAAATGTCTTCAAGATTGGGAAACAGCGCACCATCAGGATCAATGCAAGGTTGTCGACGATACTTTAAATGAATCATTTCAATTTTATAATAGAGATAATACAGATGAGGTCCTAGTCAACCCCCAAATTAGTTGTTTTATAAATTTGTAATTTTATAATTTGTAAATTAATTGTCAATTATTGCACTCTTTTTCCTTACAAAGTTTTTGTCCCAATTGGGTTTTTCTTGATAATGTTTTGAATAATGCTATGTTTACACCACTTTTTTACACCATTTTCATTACACCATGATGTGACATACGTCACAACCATACAAATTTATAATTATTTTGAATTTTTAATATTATAATAGAATTTGTGTGGTTATGACATATGTCATATCATGATGTAATGAAAATAGTGTAAAAGAGTGATGTAAATGTAACATTACTATAAGGTTTTTAACGAGGCAATAATTGTTATAATTTTTTATTTTTTATTTTATTTTTTGATAAATAAATAAATCTAATTTTTCTTATATTATAATTTAATTGTATTAAAATTGAATTAATATTTGAAATGTTAACGAAAAAAATTAATTTAATTAAATTATCAATATTTGAAAAGTTAGTTATAAAAATTACACAAGAAAAAAAAAAATTCGGCTAGCCCACACCAAAACACACCCAGTTAGGGTTGACGGGTTGGGTTGGGCCAACCCGTTTGGCCAAGAGGTGGGCCTGGCAGGTCAAGTTAAGCTCGGCCTGCCATTTTGCTTAACCTTTCATGGGTTGGGTCGAACGGGTTATTTTTCCACCTGCCAAGATACACATGCTGCCCCGAGCTCCTGAGATTTTTTTAAAATTTTGTCAGTAACTATTTTTACCCTTATTTTTCTGGTTTTCACAACTGACCTGCCCTTGCAAAGGTACTGTATGTTATAACTTGAACAACCAGAGCGAAATTTTGATACCATTATTGAGATTTGAGAACATAAAACAATTTTGTTTTCCCTAGTATTTCTTATGTTAATTTTAATGATTGACAAACAACACTGTAAACTCATTTGTTTGATAAGAATAATAAAAAGAAAGAACAAGACTTAAATAGTCTTATTGAAAACTTGTTTCTTTATTTGTTACTGAATTACATGAATTGTGACATTATACTGTATTTGTGTTTGTTGTCATGCTGCATGAGTTCTGCTCATTCTAACTGATGAGCCCGTGATTGTATCACGGGCTCTGGGCAGACCTGAACATAAAGGTTAATGCAGAGTTTTTTTTCGCAGAAGTCATATCTTCTAAATCTGGGCCATAGTTACTGATGATTCCATATCATTATAATATTTGGGCCTGGAACCCACGAAACTAACCCAACCCGAAGGGAAGAAATGGAGGAAGAGCTATACACACTACACACCAGACTTTCTAAATCTGCTCACCATTATTGTTTTCTTTCCTTTTTTATTTTTGGTTAAATTATAATTTTATCTGTTATTAAATTAGTAAAAGAGGCAAATATAATTTTATACATACCCAATTAGTGAATTTGCTTACATGTGGCACAATAATTCTAATAAATAATTTGTTGAAGAATAATTCATAATTAGGTTTATCACTACTGCAGTTGAAAACCTAATAATATAAGAGCCAAGAAAGAGCGCCATAGTGAGTTTCAATTCAATTAAATGTTGAGTCGGATGGGGCAATGTTTTTGCTATCTCATCGACAACTTCAAAACTCCTGACACCACATTGCTAAATGGCTGCCGCTTGAGCTGGTTCCCACCCACCAGTAATTATGTTTCACATTGTAGTTGGTTCATTGTTGGTATCCATGCAAAAGAAAATTAGTTTCATTTCTGAAAGAATCAAAGCAATAAACATTTTCAAGTTCTAGTTTGGGCGGAGTGTGTATTAAAATTGTTAGAAGAAATAAGAATAATAATTAACGATTAATATTAATGGAATCAATATGGATGTGTTGATTAAAAGATCAGTAGTACATAGATTAGCAACTCTTCAAAATAATAATAATAAGGATAATCATTAAGGATCTTACTTTACCGACAACTTCAAGACCTTGAAAGATTAGTTGAGGTTTGTATAAGTTGGCCCAAACACTTATAGTGATAAAAAAAACAACTTTATCTAACTTGATTCAATTGTTACTTTCTTACAACTTCTAGTAAATGATTTGAACTTCAAATTAACAATTTATTTATATCTAGATATAATAGGATTGGACAGCCATGAGACAATATAATTAAGTGAAATTTATATTGATAAAAGAAGTAGTCATACGTTGAAAATATAGCCAGGAATTGTATGAAAATGGAATACTGATTATATAAATCTTAACAGCCCAAGTCATGTTTGAGGTTAAGATTGGAGAGCTAATCAGCACATAATTGGTTGATTATATATTAAGGGCCTGCAAGCAACTAATTCTGGCTAACGTAAATCAGGGTCTCACAGGGATCGATGAACATTCAATGAACAACAGATCGATCACTGTTCAAGACCTTATATAAAAAAAATTGAACTAATTGCAAGAAACGAAAAGCAGAATGATAAATAATAAAAGGGCAAATATAGCAGGAGTCGAGAGGTTGATGGTGATAGGTTTCTACTACTTGAAGCAAACGACAATTACTACAACCAATTGCTTGTTAACCTACTTGAAATACATACTACAAAACCATATATAACGCAAAAGCACTTCCAAAGTCAAGACTCAAGATTAAGACTTATAACTCCTTCGATATTGTGAAGCTAATTAAACGACAACAGACAACTTAATGCTAAAATCTAAACCCACAATACTCCACCAATTGAAACACAAAAGTCCAAGCAACTCACTCCGCCAAAGAAGCAGGTTTGACTAGTCTATCCATCGGTCCAATGGGATAAATGGGTACCTTTAAATTTAATCTCCCGGCTAAATAATTTCGTCATCTTTTAAGGCTTCAAGCATTGCGGTTTCTTACTTATCCCACGGCACGTGTTCAACAAAATCCCACCAACCTCGGATATCTAGGACTTTGAAAGATATATTTTAACTTGTCAAAATTGGTTGGCAATCTTAAAAGTTATGGGATATTTGTCAAAGCTTATAAGTTAATCAAATTTACTTATAAATTCTAAAATTAAATTGATTTGTTTGTTTATAATTTTTTTGTGTTTATAAGTTGAATTTATAAACAAAAAAAACATAAGTCGGGAGGAAGGTACTTTTTTTTAGCTTATAAGCACTTTACTTATAAACTAGTTTGACCAAGTATATTACCATATTATCTTTTTTAATTTTAAAATTTTATAGTATACCCTTGTTTAATGTAGTATATTTTTTAGTCATTTTATAATAAAATGTACTTATAAGCCATATTTTACCAAACACGTCAATTACTTATCAGTCACTTATAAGTAATTTAACCAAACACGTAATTGCTTAAAATTTCAAATGTTTATAAGCTAAAAATTAGCTTATAAGTATTTGTTACTTATAAACTAATTTTTATAAGCTCAAACAAACACCCCCTCAAACCCCTCTAGTTTGAACAGGTCTACTATGAGAACCTTTGGATTGACTTTTATGAAAGCAATTACAAATTGGAGTATTGGGTCAGATTCATGCCTTACCAAAGCTAGTTGAATATTGACTGCTGCACCTGGATCTACTAGCGATTTGAAATCAAAGTGACCAAGTGCGATGACGATGACATTTTGCATTCGGTGGAGAAAGACAAGTAATTCAAGAAAATAAGAGCTAAAGGACAAATACTCTAAAAATAGGTGAAACGGGACACTTATAAATAAATCTTGTGCAAATTTATATGATAAAAAATAAATATAATGAGTTTGATTTTTTGTTTCACTCTTTTATTCATTTTTTATCATCTCATTTTATATAAAAATCTTTGTAATTTTTATTTATAAGTGTTTTGCAAAAAATACATAATGATGTCAGCACTACCTAAAAAATAAAGTATATTAATTGTCAAAAGTCAAACCAACTCCAAGAGATATTTTATATCAATCCCTATCCTATTTTAAGATAAAGATTAAAAAGTGGTCCTTACGCGTCAAGACAACTTACAAAAGTAGTCATTACACTGACCTTAAAGGTATAAATGGACACATCTCTTCGTGAAAAGGGGTTGGACATATGAGAATTAGATAAATATTTGAGATTTATTATTTTTTTTTCTATAACTAAAACATTTCTCCATTTTTGTACATCTTACAAGTAATATCAGAAAAATAGTCAGAGAATAATAAAATAACAGTGGATGTAAAATTCGCTTTAATTATCTGAACCACTATAAAAATTTCGCTTGTAAATCTATTATTTATGTTTCTGCAAACATATATAATCTCAGTACCATAAACTTTTCTCATAAATGATTCATTCGTTGATATCAAAATCAAGCATCAACAGTAAGTATAGTATTATTGAAATAGGAACTATGGAAAACAACCCATCATAGACTCTTTCAATCTATAACCAAAGACTTATTAAACCCCACTAACTAAAAAGACAATTTTGAATTAGACCTCAACAGAGATTAAGTGGACTTGTGGGAAGTTGTTAGATTAACTTCTCGCAAGTGATTGAAGTATCCGTTAGACTACAAAAATATAGTAACGTAACGTGGAACCTATGCTGGTTCAGTCAGGCGACTAGGGGGTTGCGAAGCTCGAGGACAGTTGTTAGATGGCTGGTGCTCAGGCTAGAAAAAAGCGCAGCATGAGGCTCCCTGGTCAAATATCCATGGTAATTTCTTTTAAGAGACCAGGAATTAATATTCAAAGCAGAGACTTACTAAAGATAAGTTTGCTCATCTGTGAATGCGATGTCGGGTTAGTTTAGATACAACCCGCAAGGTTCATCGGGGGGTCAGGTTCCATGTTTGCACAATTTTGTTTCTAAAGTAGTCGGATATAACTGTTCTGACATAATATAAGCTCATAGATAATTACTTCAAAATATCAATTGTTGGGCATTTTGGTATGTTCGAATGGCTTCATATGGTATCATTTTGTTGATAGAGTAGCGCAGATTGTCACATATGTCAATAAAAGAAATGAAAATTATAGCAATTTTCAATTTGCTCTCCTCAAAACTTGCAGCTTACTTTTTCATGCATGCGTGTAGGCTTTGTATTCCAATATTTTTATTTTGTTCTGCCGATCAATTCATAAAAATATTGGAATGAAACAATTAAGCAGAACAAATGTTTATAAAATAGCGAGTATTCAGCACTAGCATTCCTCGTGTACATGGAAGATTACATAGCACTGCAACAGTTTTAACGATTCACAAAAACAGAAATATAATAAAAATTATTATTGAATAAAAATAAAAACTGACAAAATGAACTTATACAACCAACCCTTGAGTAGCTAAGTCATTTGATATAGACTCTTGGACGTATTAATTAAGAGATACTGAGTTCGAGTTCCTCTTTGGTTGTTAATAAAGGTGAATATTTGAGTTTTTATCCGATCGATAGTTTTAGGATCTGGGAATTAGTTAGACTGTACGTAAACTAATCCGAACACCCCAATTATTAAAAAAAAAAAACGCACACACAGACACAAAAATATATTACGCATGATTGCATGATACTCCCTCCATCATCAACTTAACTGCATTGAGTGATTTTCACGGATGCTTGCACTTATTGGCCAGCAGAGACAAAGAATCATAAATGGATCCACCCTCATAACTCAATGCTTTCTCTGCACCGTGTTTTAGCTCTTTTGCCCGATACCTTATTGCATGCCCTTCTTTGTCCACCATAATCCTTCTCACCATCATCATTATTTCCTCCCTTCCAACCACTCTCTTCGACGGAAATATCTTGGGTCGAACTGCGACCCCAAGCTCCTCCGCTATCAGGGTAGCATTCATTCTTTGCTCTGCATATAATGGCCATGCGATCATCGGCACTCCATTGCTGATACTCTCCATTATTGAATTCCACCCACTGTGTGATAAAAATCCTCCAACTGATGGATGGTTTAAGATGTTCACTTGTGGAGCCCACTTTGGGACCAATTTTCCTACTTCATTGATCCGGTTCAGGAATCCTTCAGGCAAGAAGCTTGATAACTCATCATCACCACCGCTTCCCACCGTAAAAAAGGAGCCGTCTCCCTTTGCTGCTGGCCGCCGAACCACCCAAATAAATCTTTGTTGGCTTAACTCCAAACCCCAAGCCAACTCAATGGTTTGCTCATATGACAGCGTCCCTCCACTCCCCAGTGACACGTAAAGCACTGAATCACTTGGTTGCTTATCTAGCCAATCAAAGAGTTCTTTGTTGGAGCCAGTAGGTTCAAGGGACCTCACTATCGGGCCAACAGTATAAATGGGAGCCTTAACGATTCCACCTAAAAGTTTATCATCTCTCAGTGCAGCCAGTGCTTTCGGCTGCAGATCCTCCCAAGTGTTAATCAAAATCCCATCACACAGCGGGATCTCCGTCCCCATGCGAAAATATTCAAAATATTGTTGATTAGTCCGATCCAACATTGGGTCAATCACCTCTTCAGGTCGAAGGGACTTGCAGCCCGGTATGTCAAACGGTTCTGTTTGATCAACATACTGTCCTTGCACCAACTTATCCAGGATCGGAGTATACACAGTGAGTGCGAGAAACCATGCATGCGAGGCTACAAAGTAGTACTTTGGTATCTCAAGCTCATCAGCGATCTCAAAAGATTCAGTTCCGAAGAGGTCAAAAATCATTGCAGTTGGGCGAGATTTCAATGTAGATATTGCTGCACGTAAAGCTGATTTGCTTTCACGCATCATGATTGCAAGTATGGTGACGACTGCGGTATCAGGGCCTACGAGGTGCGAGATATCAGGCGGTGGAATTTCGATAAGTTGACAAAGTTTTGGACTCATGGCAGCTTGGATCATCTCTGATTCTGCGGCTGATGTTTGAGACGCAACAACAAAGATTGTTACTTCAAAGTTTTGGAGGGTGACAAGGCGTTTTCCAAGTTCCAGAACAGGGATGAGGTGCCCCAAACCGGGATTTGATATTAGAACTGCATGTGGCTTTGAGATGGAGGTCTCCATGGCTCTAAGTAAGGACTCACTGGAGCTGGAGCTAAATTCTTTCACCAAGGGAAGGATTATGGACCTTCAGCTAAATATGTGTGGCACATATGTAAGAAAATATTAAACGAAAAGAGTCAAGTTTTTGTACTATTCAGAGCTAAACATGAAAAAAAGTTAAAGAAAATATTATCATCTATTAATCAGTAGTTTCAGCTGTAGTCTTTGATACTACAGCTTATGACAAAAAAGATTTTATAGTGGTTCAGCTATATAAAAATCAAATCTACATCCACTGTTATGTTATTATTGAAGGGTGTTACAAAGTCGAATGAAGTTACAAAAAGAAGTTTGTGAGATGAATAAAGGATATTCGTCTCTCACAACCAATTCTCTCTAAACACTTTCTAAAACAAGTTAGTGGATTTTTTTCTTGTACTTTATTGACACTGGAATCTCTTGGAGCAGAGGTCATCGATTCCTTTTATACTTGGCTGGTCGACAGTGGTTGAGAGTGGGTGTTACGGGCTGCATACATGTATAATCTCCTTAATTAGAATCTGAGTCAGTAATCTTCGTACTTATAATAGGTCAGGCCATACTCATGATAGCTTAACCCATGTTTTTGATAATAATCACCTAGAAGAAAAGGCAAGACGACAAGTGACAAATGGGAGGATACAAGCTGCCAGCCTTCGACACACCATGTTTTTGCACAAAGCTGACTGCCAAGAAATTAGGCACAACACAAACAATAAAATTGATATGGTGGTGGGGGCGGATCTTCCTTATGGTTGGCCGGGGTACACACATTCTGCCCCAAATTGCAGACTTCGGACCTGCCCTTGCAACGGTACTGTATGTTATAACCTTAACAACCAGAACGAAATTTTGATACCATTATTGAGATTTGAGAACCATAAAACAATTTTGTTTTTCCTAGTATTTCTTATGTTAATTTTAATAATTGACACCATAATATCATCAAAACAACACTGTAAACTCATTTGTTTGATAAGAATAATAAAAAGAAAGAACAAGACTTAAATAGTCTTATTGAAAACTTGTTTCTTTATTTGTTACTGAATTACATGAATAGTGACATTATACTGTATTTGTGTTTGTTGTCATGCTGCATGAGTTCTGCTTATTCCAACTGATTAGCCCGTGACAGTGCCAGGGGCTCTGGACAGACCTGAACATAAGGGTTAATGCAGAGTTTTTTTCGCAGAAGTCACATCTTCTAAATCTGGGCCATAGTTATTGATGACTCCATATAATTATAATATTTGGGCCTGAAATCCACGAAACCAACCCAACCCGAAGGGAAGAAATGGAGGAGGAGCTACACACACTACACACCAGACTTTCTAAATCTGCTCACCATTATTGTTTTCTTTCCTTTTTTATTTTTGGTTAAATTATAATTTTATCTGTTATTAAATTAGTAAAAGAGGCAAATATAATTTTATACATACCCAATTAGTTAATTTGTTTACATCTGGCACAATAATTCTAATAAATAATTTGTTGAAGAATAATTCATACTTAGGTGTATCGCTACTGCAGTTGAAAACCTAATGACATAAGAGCCGCAAAAGCCAACGAGGTCAAGGCAACAAAGAAGGCTAGAGTGAATCTCAATTCAATGAAATGTTGAGTCGGATGGGCCAATGTTTTTGCTATCTCATCGACAACTTCAAAACTCCTTGACACCACAATTGCTAAATGGCTGCCGCTTGAGCTGGTTCCCACCCACCAGTAATTATGTTTCACATTGTAGTTGGTTCATTGTTGGTATCCATGCACAAGAAAATTAGTTTCATTCATGAAAGAATCAAAGCAATAAACATTTGCAAGTTCTAGTTTGGGCGGGGTGTGTATTAAAATTGTTAGAAGAAATAAGAATAACTAGTAATATTAATGGAATAAATATGGAATGTCATTGATTTAGCAACTCTTCAAAAATAATGATAATAAAGGTAGTCATTAAAACTCTTACTTTACCGATAATTCCTAAAACTTTAGAGGATTTGGAGGAATTAGTTGAAATACATATAAATTGACCCAAACACCCCATGTGATAGAAAAAAAAAAAAAAAAAATTTTAATCTAACCTTGACTCAATTGTTATTTTCTTAACTTCTAACAAATGATTTGAACTTCCAAATTAACAATTCATTTATATCTAGATATAATATGGCTGGATAACCTTAAGACAATCTAATTAAGTGGAAATTCATATTGATAAAAAAGTAGTCGTACATTGAAAATATAGCCTAGGAATTGTATGGAAATGGAATACTGATTGTATAAATCTTAATTGCCCAAGACATGTTTGAGGCTGAGATTGGAGAGCTAATCAACACATAATTGGTTGATTACATATATTGAGGGCCTGCAAGCAACTAATTCTGGCTAAGCGTAAATCCGGGTCTCACAGAGATCGATGAACATTCAATGAATAGCGAAAAGTTGTATGATTTGATGAGTTTCAGTTGATAAATAACAAGAGGGTAATATAGCAGGAGTCGAGAGGTTGATGGTGATAGGCTTCTGCTGCTTGAAGCAAACGACAATTACTACAAACCCAATTGTTCGTTAACCTACTTGAAATTCATACCACAAAACCATATATAACACAAAAGCACTTCCAAAGTCAAGAGTCAAGACTCAAGATTAGGACTGGTAACTCCTTGATATTGTGAAGCTTATTAAACGACAACAGACAACTTAATGCTTAAAACACGCGTGAAAGCTAGGTAAGCATCACACATCAAAACCTACTTATCCACGCATAAACATCCATCCACTGCACAACAAAAGGGTTTTACTAATGCGCTGCTTTCATTATTAGGATGTTTATGGAAATTATTTGAACCAAATAGGGAGTAATATGAAAACGAAATAACATACAAACACACAAATTAAAACAGTAAAATAAAAGAAAGGGATACACGTGATTTACCTTGATTCACTAAATTAACAGACTATATTCAATCTAGTTAATATTATTTCAATATTATCGATGCTAAAGTGGTTGACAATTCTAACACTGTTGAGTTGGGGAGCTATATTTATGAAATTTACTGGTATGTTATTATTAGCAGATCCACTGTTCTCTGCTTATCCATCTCTACCTGGCTGCCCAATAGCAAACAGAAACTTTCTGTCCCTTGGTGTTTGAATCATCTGTTCATTAGTGAGGGCATTTTCAGCAAAGCAACCACTCCAAAGACTTTCTTTGCTTAAGATTTAATTCAAATTAAACATACATCAGAATAAGTATTAATGTAGCAGGAGTGATTGGGGCCGTTTGGTCAAAACTGAGCACTAATTATTGGGAAAGGAGGTTATTGAATAGTTTGGTGAATTAGAACATCAAGTATGGCGTGGTTCACATGCAACCATTAACGACAGATCACATGTGAAGGGGACCCTATTAATGGGTTCAGACGCCTTTTTGACTCACAGAATCCAACAAATTGCAGAAGAAAATTGAGCATGACATAAATGGATAAGAAACAAAACATAAACTCCGCTATCTATTGTGTAATACTGAAAATTACCTAAAAAGGATATTCCTATTTTAATTCACTTCTGCCCACACTCTTCCGTTTTGATTGTGTTTGGATTTGGAAAATAAAAAAGTTGAACCTTTTGAGATTGTTTATGCAAGAACTTTTGTGTTGCTGAAATAGGTAAATGTTTTCTCAAATGCTATAGTAAACATTGGACTAACATGGAATTTACCTTTCTTAAAAAAGTGTTGTTTACATAAAAATATTTGTTCTTAAACACTTTCTTGCCAAAAACCTCCCAAATACACCACCCTCAGATGTCACCAAATAATCAAATCCAACGATAACATTCCGAGAACCTGCTAAATATTCTATTTAACTGCACCAATGATAATAATCCAATGGAAAATAGATGACATGAACCTCAATGCTTCTAGTGAATGGCAAGTATAAGCTTATCCTAAGGTGGTCTAATGGTAAAATAACAAAAAAAGGTTACATGAGCTCCCAAGTTCAAGTTTCCCACGGACCCTAATAGGGGTGACCATTGAAGGGCTTACCTAATCATCAACTTCAGGACTGAAAGTTAGTTGAGGTGTGTACAAATTGACTGAACAAAAGTATAAGCTTATCAATTAGAGACGAAATAATTTGGGGTTTGCTTGCCAACAAAATAGGTCTAATAAATCACTGCCATCAAATGTTACGAGCATCTCTTTCTTTAAAGGATACAAACTTCCCTGATCCCCAACCAGAAATTGAATACAATCACCCTGTTTAAAGCATGGGAGACTATGACATTAATAATTGGATTAAATCCTATGATAATGAATAGTTAAGAGGACACTAAACATAAACAAGTGAACAATAACCTCCCCAATCACTTGCTTTAGTATTTCCCACAGCATGTTTGCACTATGGAATCTGATAGGTAAGATTCCTTCAGAGCTGTAATGGCTCATTTAATTTAGACTACTAACTATACACATTAAAGAAAATTCCGGGCATCACCAAATATGAAATCGAGGTTTCCAGAGATTGCAGAAACGGGAGGAGACCCCCAAGTGATGCCATACATACTAGACTAGCTAAAGAAACCAAGCACCATTTAGAATGCACAATGAAAACCTACATAAACTTTTTCCTCCATTCACACATTCTCAAGTCAATCCAGGTTTTGGTAGATGCTTTAACAACGCGTCTTGCCACTTCCTAGTGTAAGCTCCAGATCATCCACAGCTATGTCATGAATTCTCTCACCCTCCCATGGCTTAACCGTATGACTCCCAAATTCAAACTCTGAAACTCGCTCCCTCTCTGTTGTCACCCCCCAGCTTACCCCTCCATGCCCATTAACTGCATCCTGAACAGAATTTTGTTTTAGCACCGGTTTAACAAGATTAAATGTAGGTGAAGGAGGGGCTGCTGCTGCTGTTGCTGAGGGTGCTACTGTCTGGAAACTGACCCACCGACCAGAGTCCACAGTGGATGCATCAGACTCATCACATTCTGGTATTGTGGCAGGTGCAAGATGCTGGCGGCGGGTGGGGCTTGAAGGGGCAGATGCCGCAAACAGGGGATGGCGGAAGGAGTTTAATGAGCCATTTGAAAAGGATTCCCAATCAGGTTTTCGTTTTGAACCTCTAGAAGTTGGAGATGATAGAGGTGGGGTTACAGGAGCACTATTTGATATTCTAAGAGGAGGTAAATTAGAGGGGATGGAAGCAATGTTGTGAAGGAATGGAAGAAGGTATGTTGAGGGGTTTGCATCAAAGCGAGTTGGGCTGGGAAATGAGGAGGATGTTGGACTGGCATGGTAGGAGGCCACAGGACTAGGGAAAGATGAAGATTGAGGGCTTGGCTGAATGGAGGAACATGCACTGATGTTATTACAAGCTCCTGCTATTTCAGTTGGTGTTGGGGGCTTGTATCCCTGCAGAGGTAGAAGCAGAAAATTAGTTGGGATGTTAAACAGTACATTACAATGTCATTCCTCAAATTCATAGAATAGCCTATATTATATAGCTTATAAATCAATTTCTATCATTTTTCCCTTCTTAATTTACTTAGATTAAGAAAACACTCGATTAATTAGGCCCTGCAATGTATACGAATGTGAGGAAAATAGATAGTAGCATAATATTCGGAGAGAACTGAGGATACAAAGGATTTGACTAAACCACATGAATTAGACGCACCGAAAGAGAATAGCTTGGAGAGAACAACTTCTTCATTGTTATTAATTCAAGGATAAATTTAATCATGAACCAGGCAAAGGAAACAAACTCAGAAGGTAAAGAAGAAGAAATATGTAAAAAGGACCACAAGAATCATACGCAAAGACACCAAATTTGGAAGCAAGTATCCCATACAAATAAGAGTAATTCAAACGGGAAACATTTAACCTCCAGAAACTCAGAGCTCCCAAGGTACCTTTTCCTCTCTAGTCATTTCGCAGATAGAAAAGACCCACAGATATTTTTAATCAACATAATTACGAAATTACAAGAAAAAAAAAAAATCATTTCCATACGAAAACAAAGGTTCAGAAAAGAAAACACAAAAGACCAAAATTAATGAAGACCCGTTTCATCTAGCGCCATGAAATATAATCTAAATCTAAAATAAAGGAATGCATGCACGTAGATAAGTAGATCTGTCAAACCAAATGGATTACCCAGATAAAGAACCTTGTTTCCAGAACCTTGAAAGTAAAAAAATATGAATAAACAATGATAAACAGAGAACAACAATCTTGAAACGTTATGAAACTTTAGATCAACAAATTAACAATGATAAATGAAAAGACAAACCTTGCGATAAGTAGTTCCATCTTCTTCAACGACCCACCCAGCCTCAGAACAAAGAGCTTTCAAGACCTCATTGTTGT
The DNA here is from genome assembly GCA_026229545.1 of Pistacia atlantica. Taxonomy (NCBI): domain Eukaryota; kingdom Viridiplantae; phylum Streptophyta; class Magnoliopsida; order Sapindales; family Anacardiaceae; genus Pistacia; species Pistacia atlantica. The sequence continues at coordinate 24,286,200 of CM047901.1, read as the reverse complement.
CGCAATGTTTTGGTAGCTTATAGTTGCCCTGAGCTCTTAGCCCTGTAAATATCTTTGCAGCTATGGCTCTTCTCCTTCTCTCCCTTCTCTTATTGTTCTCTCTTTCCTTGATCGTTGGTAGCCTTCCTGATGATCCTCCGGCTGTCATATTTTCTACCAACACAAGACACCTCTCTACCTCTCTCTCTCTCTCTCTCTCCGTTTAAAGTGTGTTTTGTAAGAGGAGAGAGTATTGTAAATTGGGAAGACTGGATCTCTCCCACGAGGGCCAAGCTTTGTTTATTAAGTTTTACAAGAGAATGCAAGTGCTGGGATGTTGCTTCCTTTGATTCTTCTTTTCCTTTTACTCTATTTTCCCTCTTTTTTCTTTTCACACGTAGATGAGTTAAAAACAAGTGTAATTTAGAATAATCAAGTATTTCAGGGCTTACTATTTTTGAGCTTATCCAATCCCGTAATCATAACTCCTATCATTTCCACTAGAAAGTTTACAAAATTTTTGCACCCTGATTTTTGTTTTGGTTTGATCAAGTTAAATTAAAAGGATATTCATCGTGAAAATAAATAAATGTCAAAAGGTAATATTAAAATTTCTAAAAACAAAAAAAAAAAAAAAAGTTGAATGAGCTAGAGGTAATATTTAGACAGGGATTTATTTTGTTACTGGGCACTCGGATACAGAATCTATGACCTCACTTACACTTAAACATGTTAGGATGTGAGTGAAGAGTGAAAAATGAGAAAAGCTTCTCTGACATTACTTGATAGACGATACAACACATGACAGCACTACCCCTTTCTGTATTGAATTTCAGACATTGATCACATTTTCATTTTTTGCTTCATGTAAATCATATATTATAGATCATTTATATAATTACTTAAGCCGTACGAAAATATAATAAAAACATGTAAAGGAAAGGAGGAAAAAGTAGAGAACACAATTATAGTAACATGGGGGGTCAGTGTTATGGGTGCCTCCATTATTGACAAGTTGTTGAGTCCCGATCTAGATTTCCCTAAGCATCAACAATGCATTAAAGAGACTACTATATAGTAATATGGTCATCTTCCTCTTTTTTATTTTAATCTTTTTCAGTTTAAAAAAAAAAAGTATGACACACCTAATTAAATATATGGCACCAAGATATTTTGTTAAAATTCCATAATTATGTCAAAACTCTTTTTTTTTTCAATTTTGGTAATTGGAGTAACCAGTTTGTGTGCGTGTATCTCAATTAATCTTCAGGGTTTATTAAATTTTATATAAATCTAAAAAAATCAAGTAAGTCATAATGTTATTATGATAGGTAACTCTAAAGTTTAAATTTAAAAACTTAAGAAATGAAATAAACCTCCTTAATAGTGGAACCAACCCTTAAGACTTTTCAATGTGTATTTGGTTAAATCCATATCCATTCCAAGGCCATCTTACTCTGAGGTTAAGGGTCATGAGAATTAGATCCACATACCCCAACCGTTAGATCAAATGGTGCCATATTATGGAACGGTACAAAGGTTGGGACACACGTTTCTTAAAATGTAGCCCACCCACAAAGAGCAATTGTGACGTCGATGATTTCAAGGAGATGCCTTCTCTCCGGTATTTGGGTAATCTCTGACGTGATGCTCAGTTTGAACGATACATAAGCGGACAAATAATAAGGCTCTAAATTAGAGGGCCCTACTGAACTGACCCCACCTTCACCAATCAATTCATGTAACTCTCCGCGGTGCTTTTGCCAACGCTGGTCGACTTCACACGTGCGACATTGAATCTTATACTAATAAAGTAACGTAACGCCACCGGCTAGTGGGGACCACAGTGCTTTGACGTGTCAAGCAAACCAAACAACACGTGAACGTGGTCCCATAAATTTATGCAGAGGAGACTCGCCCATTTTCTTTTCTTTCTTTTTCTTTTTCTCTCTTACGGTAAAGAACGGGTCTACTCACTAGTCACTGCTGAACACTGCTGAGTTCACCTCGCGATTTAATTGATGATATTTTAATACAAACAATAAAAAAGGATGGTAATAATATCCCACGAAGTTTCTTAATTATAAAATCTGAATATAGATAGTTGTCGATGCCTAATTTTGATATCAACAGCTCATATATATATATATAAAAAGTGTTAAATTATTCTTAAAAATTACATGTAATTAACTTATTCAAGAGTTGGGACTTGGGACAAGGTTGAACAATATTATCGAATATAAAGTCTAAATAATAAATAGAAGAGACGATTTTTAAAATGGTTTGAATACCTAAAACGATTCTTACGTCATTGTTTCTTTTATATATGAGAGTTTATAAGAGGTTGTATATAACGAACAACAAATAGAGGTATAATAACTGAGTTTCAAAGAAAATATAAAGTCAGTTTCTTTCTTGTAAGTTGTCTTTGTTATTGATTACTTATGAAAGTAAAGATTAGAGAGATCCCAAAATGAGAGTAGAAGTCATCTATTTATAGTAGCTAAATTAAAGATAATGATTATAAATATGTAAGTAGGTTGGTATTGTGCAAGTCATTCCTTATCTCCCATTGACTGATAACTTATAAAATATTCTTTAAATTATCTAAGACTTGAATATGTGTGTGGTCTTTATTCACTCATAGATAAAACTTGAATCTGTTGAATTGATAACAACCGTATCTCTTTTGTCTTGAGACAACGTAGCAACTCCTGGATAACATAAAACATTCATGAACTCTAATTAGTGCTTGTTGATATAAACTTACAAAAACCTTGATTTTTTGTAGGTATAACAATATTCAATGATGTCTACATAATTATAGTTATATCGTATATTTTTATACTGTAACATTTAATTAACTAAATTACAGAAAAATACAATGATATAATTTAAAACTTAATTAATAAACGATAAAAGACATGTAAATGGGGGGTTGTGTTACTCGTGTAGTTAGTTGTGTAATAAAGAAGACGATAAGTCTCGATTCAATGGCTGTGCAATGTGCACGTGCGGATCCAGCTAATGTTGAAGGGGACGGGACAGCTAAGCTAGTAAGGTAAAGAAGGAGACAAGAGTTGCCACACGTGTGGGGGAAAAAATAAATAAAAAAGAAAGAGGCGTGCATGGCCATGTCTTCTTGTCCCAAGAAGGGCCAGGACTACTCTCATTGGTAGAAGAGAGCACGTGGGGGTTCATTACACCATGCCATGAATTGAGACCAATTTGATCAACCGAACTTTAATTAATTTATTATTATCAATTTGTTTAATAATTAATAATGAGTAAGCGACTTTTTTCCATCCATGGTTTGCCTAGATAACATTTTTTCACGTCAAAAGTTTTAAAATACAATTTTTTTTATCCAAAATTTATATTTTGTTACTATTTAAAACCAATTTCAAACACGACAACTCTCTCTGTCACCACCATTTAAACCTTCGATCTTGTTTCTATAAAATTCTTCTTACTTTAGCATATGATTTATTACCGATTATTCGATCATCGTAATACTAAAGTTTCTTATTTTTAACTAATTTTTTACTAATTCCAACAACGAATATTCAATCACTCATCACTATTCGATTCACTAACCTTTACTCTATAAAAATCTCTCTTACCCTGACTCTTGGTTAACTGAGAAAGTTAAGTTTATTTTGAATATTAAAGGAATATAAATTTTGGGTGAGAAAGTGGTATTTTGAAATTTTTGGTAGGAAAGTGTATTAAGGCAAAACAATTGCGTGGGAAAAAGTCGTTTACTCTTTTAATAATCTATAAACGTTACAGTTGAAAGTTGAAACGTCCTAGTGATAGGCTTGACACGGACCTTGAACCTCATCTCACGTGGGTGGGACTTTTTCGTAAACAATTCCACCTTCCACGGCCCTTCATAACTATTAAATTCCACAGAGTTAAGTAAATGAATATGAAATATACATTAACCAATCATATTAAAACTAATACTGTCCTCAACAACAGCTGATGCTAAATCATTTTACGTATAATATTTTATAGTATGGTGTAAAAATGAGTTAAATAACTAGAAGCAAGACCCATTTAGATGAAGTAGTTTTAGTTTGAGTTGTATATTTTAATGTTGTTAGTTTCTTAGAAATTTCTTAAGAGTCGTCATGGGATTAATTAAAAGAAGGTCAACTTGTCCAAATGCATCCCATATTCTTAGGTTACGAATATTTTTTCTTCTTCTCTGTTATACACACACCATTCAGTGCCACGATTAACTTGTTTCGTCAACCTTGTCTTTCTGTAATTTCTCTAGTTATGGTTGTCATTGTGCAATTTCCCTTCCTATTCGAGTTTACGCAAGTTTTATTGACAAAATAATATGGGAAAAATGTTCATGAATCCAGACCAGGCTTGGTCCTGGGCCTGAGAGCCTAGGATTGTCTAAAACTGGTTGACCTTTACCATAGAAATAAACTGAAAGAGGGCTAGTTTAGGAGCCCATTGGGTTTCTGTTGGGCATATATTAAGATAGAAGCCCATTAATTTATATAACTTTGAAACTTGATTTCTCAAATGATTTGCTCTTAATTTGATTAAATTTGTTAATGCTTGATTTTGATACAAAATATTTGCACCTGAGAAACGCTAAGCGTGCTTAAAAGTCACATATGATATGAAAATATTTAGTTGAGTAAAGGGTGAAGAGCAATGTTTAAAATGGTTCGGATGCTCTAAGGCGAATCCTAAGTTCACTAATATTGTATTAATGAGAGTAAGGTCAAGTCGCGTTCAGCGAGCTAAGTTACAACTTTGAGAATACAAGAGATTGAGAGAGAGAGAGTAAGCCTTTTTAGAGTGAAATTAGTCAATCCCGCAAATGAGAGAGAATACCTCTATTTATAGTGGGATGAATAAAGGTAATGATTATTAAATCTGCAAGTAGGGTGGATATCGTGCAAATCCTTCTCTGCGTTCCATTGCTCACCTGCCCAAGTGATTTCCTCGACTTGTGTAAGGGATTGGACACGTGAACAATTTCTGACCATCCGCTAACCTGGTGTTCACCCACTACACTGACAGAGGCATGCCACTTACGTCATCATGTGACGTGGCCGTGTCTGAATGATCGCGAAACCTTTCCCAAGTTCTAACCACCCCATGCTGACAAGACTCTACGTCAACCCTACCTTTGAAGGCATAACAAAATTTATCCACATTAGTTTATCATTACATTGCATTGCTACCATGAGAATCATACAAACAAATCATTTTTTTATATTAAAAACAATAATAATGTCATAAAATTCATAAGTTTCTAATTAAGTGTTTGTTTGGTATCATTGTAGCTTAAGAAATAATCAAATTAACTTTTAAGTTACAGCAGTAAAATTGTTTCAGTAAAAAGTGTTTAAAATTGACTATTTATAAAAGGATTTTACAAGGGGATAACTTTTAAAAATGAGATTATTTATAAAGCTTATTTTACATTCCAAAAAGTCAAATACACTCATTCATAATTATTCAAATTACAAAATAAACTTAAATTCTAGACGTTCGGAATCCTACATTTGATTCGTATAGGGATGTGGTCATCGACAACCCCTTAGGCCTGCCAGCAAGAAAGGGTGGATTAACATGAAGTCGTTGACAATTATAGATTTTGAAAATCAAAGCAGTTATAGAAACGATATTTATCAAACACATGAAATTATTTCTAAAGCTGATTATTTTTAAAATTGAGGAAAAAATGATTAAACTTCCAGCTATGAGTCTATGACTATCTAGAACTAATAATAAATTTATTATGCAAAGTGTTAAGACATTAATAAATTGATGACACCTCATTTATGTTACAAACTTGCATTATTTATATAAAAAAATAATCATCACCACCAAAATGTTTTCGGAAACAATGGCAACAATGAGCTTGTCTCATTGGTCAAGGTTACAGAATATTTGGGAAAATGGAATGTTAAAGGCCACTAACATGATGCCATTTCCTTGATAATCAAGTCAAAGATAAGGACAAAGGAAAACTGCATCTGCAATGTCCTGTGAGGGACAACCATATGTCTCCACGGATGTTATTCAAAGTTATTAGATCCGATGATATTTGACTTTCTAACCAATTACCAATTAACAGCAACTCCCAACTTACTCAGTTAAAAAGATGATTCAACATCCCTGGCGCCACTTTTGAAAACCAAGTTTCCATATAAGGATGATTTTTTGTTTTTTTGGTTTTTGGTTTACCTCTTCGGTTATTCCATCACAGTTGGAGTTTTGACTTTTGGCGTTGGCTGATTTGGAATAATTACAAGTAATTCTTCGAGGGTTATTGGGATGGCAAGAGTTTCTTTGGAACAAGGCAAGTCAACGTCCAAGATCGCCGCAGATTCTGGGACCTGTTGTTGTTCAGCTTTTACAGGAGTTTTGTGCTATTGATTTATGGGCCGTAATCGTATTTATCACAGATTTGGTTCCGGTGCTGTCCCAAGATCCAAGTCCTTTTTATCACAGATATCTCGATACCATGAAGTAAGTTTCTTGCGTGTTTTTGTTTTCCAGATTGTTTATTGTTTATGTGCTTTTTTATTATTTTTTCAAAGAAAATGGTTATGGAGTCGATTGAATTTTAAGAAATTTGTTCAGCTGGGATCCAGATGATATTAGAAAATGGAGGGATTTCTCTGATAAATGATTTGATTAAGCGTCTGTTGATTTGGAGTTTGATACTTTATCACTGTTGATGGAATAAATGTCATTTATTAGTTTTAAGATGGACAATTAACTCTTAGCATATTTGAAATAAGATTTTTAGAGTGGAAGAGTTGAAGCTATAGGCTATAAAATTCTTTTTATATTTCCTTGGATAATTAATGCTACCTTCATTTCTAAAACATAATTATTGCTTAATAGATGATTCTATTTCTGTACGTAGCATTAATAGATGATCTATATCTTCCACTTCTGATTTTACTTCAGTTGTGAGGTTTAGATGGACTAGAAATCATCGCTATGAACATTCCACTTAACAGCATCAGTAGCATTTAATGTCTTGTTCAATTATACAACTCAAGATTCTTTTTCCCACATGACAATGGCATACTCAGATAATCCCAATTTTTCATTTCAGTATAGTTACTTGTTCTTTTAATTCATTTTCATGGATTTTTGCTTTGTTGGACAATTTGTTCCATCTAGCTTTGCCATTATGGATTTTGTACTGCAAAACCTCATCTAAATCACTATTTAATTTTGTATTGATGAAATCATAACTAAGATTTTACATGGAATTCTAAACATATTTTTGAGAGGACTTATATATTAGATCAACCGAGATTTATGAAGTAATTTGGATGACCTATGTTGGTTAGTGGATCATAGAATATTTAGTGAACTTTTTAAGTTTTTATCTTCCTGTTTTATGTATGTTCAACGATAGGAAGTATTATGTCTTATACCTTTTTTCCAAGCCATTTATTTTCCCTTGTATATAAGAGTTTTACTCTCTGTATTGATCCTGATTTCTGTCTCTTGGAAATATGTTCACTTTTCACAGAACATTAAAGGTTTTGGGGGTTTTCTCTGTCTCTCATTCTTATCAACCTGGCTGCTATAATGGAACGTGCTGATGAAAATCTCCTCCCTTCTGTTTATAAAGAAGTTAGTGAAGCGTTTGATGCTGGGCCATCTGATCTGGGGTATCTCACATTTGTAAGGAACTTTGTGCAGGGAGTGGCATCTCCCTTGGCCGGTGTACTTGTTATTAACTATGACCGGCCTTTGGTCCTAACTATTGGCATTTTCTGCTGGGCCTTATCAACTGCTGCAGTGGGAGCAAGCCAGCATTTCTTACAGGTTGCAATGTGGAGAGCAGTTAATGGCTTCGGATTGGCAATTGTGATACCAGCTCTCCAGTCTTTCATTGCTGATAGTTACAAGGATGGCGTGAGGGGTGCTGGATTTGGGTTACTAAGCCTTGTTGGTACTTTGGGTGGCATAGGAGGTGGCGTTTTAGCAACCATTATGGCTGGTCAGCAGTACTGGGGCATGCCTGGATGGCGCTGTGCCTTCGTTTTGATGGCTACATTGAGTGTGCTGATTGGTTGCCTTGTTTTCTTGTTTGTTGTTGATCCGAGAAAACAAACTAGTGTCACTCATGTTTCTGGTGAAAATTTTGATAGGTACAAACCTATTACTTGAGACTATTTAGATTTGTCAAATGTTTTAGTGTCTCACAGCCATCTATATTCGTTGACCATGTCTTTTCAGCTACCCAAATGCTCTGTGTTTGCGAACTTTACAGCGTATTAAGTAGCATTTATAATTTCCATTAATGTTTCATAACTCAACTTCTTATTGTTGCAGGGATGAGTTGGTAGAAAAGGGTAATGCTACTGTATCATCTGTTTGGCAGGAGTCTTGGACAGCTACAAAAGCTGTTATCAAAGTGCCAACATTTCAGATTATAGTCCTGCAAGGCATTGTTGGTTCATTACCATGGACTGCCATGGTGTTCTTTACCATGTGGTTTGAATTAATTGGTTAGCACATATGTGAACTTTACTACTTAATTGAGAATATACCATATAATCACATCTTTAGCTGCCTCTGGATTGGAGTACTTAATAAGCTCATTCTAGTTATACAGAAAGCAGCATTATTGTACTGGGTGTCCCTTTTACAATTGTCATTGCATTTTACCTCATTTCTTTTCATGATGTGTGATGACTTTGTGTCCTTTTGTAGGTTTTGATCATAGTAGTACTGCAGCCCTTTTAAGTGTATTTGCTGTTGGATGTGCATTGGGGTCCTTCCTTGGCGGAATAGTAGCAGATCAAATATCACGAATCTACCCGCACTCTGGCCGTATTATGTGTGCTCAATTCAGTGCCTTCATGGGTATTCCATTCTCATTGTTCCTTCTTAAGGTGATCCCACAATCAGTAAGCAGCTATTACACCTTTGCTGTGACCCTCCTTCTAATGGGCTTAACCATTAGCTGGAATGCCACTGCTGCAAATGGCCCTATGTTTGCTGAAGTGGTCCCTGCCAAACACCGGACCATGATTTATGCATTTGATCGTGCTTTCGAAGGATCATTCTCTTCATTTGCTGCTCCTTTGGTTGGAATTCTTTCAGAGAACATGTTTGGCTATGATTCAAAGTCTATTGATCCAGTTAAAGGGTCGGCGCGGGAGGCTTTTGCTTTATCACAGGGGCTTTTGTCAATGATGGCTGTTCCATTTGGTTTGTGTTGCCTGTTTTACACGCCCTTGTATAAGCTTTTTCGGCGAGACCGTGAGAATGCTAGATTGGCCAGTTTAAAAGAGGAAGAGATGTTTTGAAAGGTTCTATTTCAGTTGACTTGCACTGTCAATCATAACTTCTCAACTCTAGGACATTTTACTGAGAATTTGATTCAATTTTTCTTCTCAAACTGAAGACGGACTTCACCTGACATATCTGCTGATTGGTGTTGGGCAATTTTCGAGAGAATGATCCTTTTTCCTGATTTAATGCAACAGATTGGTTGTAATGAACTTATTTAGGTTAATTTTGATTCACACTAATCATCAAGGTAGAACATATGCAAGTCCAACATTATCTGCGTTAAAATTTCTGGGGATAGTCAGGATGATGTAGATAACTGGATGGGCTGCGTATACAACTAAACAGCTTGACGTGAATTTCTGTAATTGAATTGCTTTGCATACAGAATGATACCCCTACTATGCAAATTAATGAGACACATCCAAGTTCATGTTAGCTACGCTCCAAGGTTTCCTGGTTACTATCCTGTAAGATACTCAGCATGGTTGTGCAGCTAACGAGGAACAGCAACCAGCTGAAACTGTTTTTATGATCATGAAACCATTTTGGCAAATTGTGAGGAATTTGATCAGATAACTCTGGTTTTGATTTGGCTCTTATTCGTTGGATGGTAGTTTTGGTATAGCAGTGCTGCCTAATAATACTATTCTGTTGATTTATATAGATGGTTCAGGCAAATTCTTGAGCCCTTTGTTTCTTCTTTTTCTTGATTCCATTTGAATCGTCATCACGTGCTTAGCTGTTATTTTCACATGTTTTCAAACAATTTAAATATGAATGGTGTTTTAAATGTCTCGAAAGGACACATGATGAGATTAGGTTTTGTCTGGTCTGGTCTGTATTCAAAGTTGGCCAAACATCATTAATTCAAGGGTGAGAATCTGCATATTCATTTTAAGCTAATGGAGTACTGGAGAAGAGATTTTCCATTTTCCTACTACATTGGGAACTCGGGTCCGAGGACTCATACGTGTCTGTAGCGCAGAGACACAGGATAAAATCGAATGTGGGGTTGTTGAAAATGATAATAAGATATCACATGCCAACAGACAGAAATGACATCAACATAGTTTAACAGGTAAGCCGTGCTTTCCTTGGGATCATAAGTGGTTGGTCTTTTTCAAGGAATCCAGGTCCTTCCAGGAAAATACAGCAAAAGCATAACTTGAAAATTAGAATTAGCAGATAAATGTTACAATCCACCACCATAGTGGCATTTACATACACGATTCGAAATATTCATCCCCAATATACCCACCTTCCAAAGCCATTCTCACATTTGCCTCAAACACATGTGGATGGTCCCTCAACATATCAGCAGCGTCATGATTGAGGGGATCCTCACAATTTGGTTCCTGCATACATAAATTAATGCAACCAAAAAAGTTAGAACAAATAAAATTTATATGTCATATTAACTTAAGACAAAAGACACACACGGAATGATAGCGTATTACCGTGAAGAGATGATACAATCCGTAAATGATAGTGTTAATATTCAGCACAGGTTTCCAATCTTCTCGCAAGACATTGAGGCAAACGTTTCCTTCCAAGTCAATATTGGGATGGAAGACCTGAAGGTTTGATGCAAATTTGTAAAAAGCCAAAAAACATAGCACCATATGAATGTTAAGTATATGGTGAAAAATTAACAGGATGGAGATGGAATGCTCTACCTTGGTCTTGCACTTAACCCTTGGCGCATCATGTGGATAGATAGGGGGAACTTCGAAAGAGAACAAGAACGTCCCATCTCTGTAGCAACAATTTGGAAAGGATTTAATCAAACAACACTGAATATTGAGACACACAGAACAGAGGAAAATTGCTTTCTTTAAAGTAGGGAAATTGCAGGGATTAAATTTCAGCAAAATGCCAATGCCTTTTGTTTGAGTTGAAACTATGGACAAGGGACATAAAAAAACTCCTTACTTGTAATAACCTTCATCAGGCTTAATTGAGATCTCAAAATTCATCAAGTCGTCCTTGCCATTGGGGAATGTTATGTTGCAAGAATCAGGGAGGTTCAGCTCAGTAATATCTATGACAAGTAAAATGCCAAGATTTATGTTAGGAATACAGGCATTAAGTAAATGATGAAGAACTGAGAAGACAAAGTTAAAAGACTTTCCTTGGAAAAAAACAACTCAAATCTCTGTTCGATGAATCTTGTGTACTTTTCCTTTTCCACCTCATCTTACAAAACTTAACCCAGCAAAATTATAATAAAGTAAATAATATTTCTTCATCCTGTCCTTCTTCTTACACTATGAAGTCTACAAGTGTTTGATAGAAAGTTAAAAACAATGTAGGCAGAAATATGACAGTGTGATACTGGAACAAAAAAAAAAAAAAAGTCTTCTTTACTAGTAAAAACCAACATAAATGAAGAGATGAAACTATTCAACGCACACACATAAGAGAAACCTTTTTGAAGACGCAACTCCCCAGCCGACTGCTTTTTAACAGGTACAACTCCACTGGAGTTTTCGGCATCTTCTTTCTGCTTCTCCTTTACTTTAAATAGTCGAATCATAGTTCCTGTAACCCAAACAAAAAAAAAAAAAAAAAAAGAACTTTTAGTCCGTGTGATCAATCAATCTTTTTGTAATCAGTTAATTCGAAATCCTTCAAGGACTCGTATCATGCAACATTGCCTCAACTTTTATTCAAGACTACGAGGTTGAATCATCAGAAGATGATTAATATAACCAACCAGCCACCACTTTTATTATGATGAAAGTAATTGTTTAACCCCATGATGCAAGTTTTCAGTGTATCATGTACAGCAAAAAAGTTTCAAAAGGTTGCCTCGAACAGGGTTTCTTTTATGAGAATTCTGAACTGTAAATGATCAACGCTTTACTAAATCACAAAGTTGTCATGAAACGGCCAATCATATACATCATATCAACTTGGAATTAGATATAATATTAAAAAAAACTACAAAAAGTTTACAAATGACAAAACTTTCATCAAACTAAAGCACGAAATCACCTTAAAAAATATAAAAAAAAATTATCAGGCTGAAAGAAATGAAAACAAAACTAAGTAGGAAACTGAAATCACATTAATCAAGCAGATAAATTTCAAAAAAGAAAAAAAAAAAAAAAAAAAGAAACCTGTTTGAGAAAAATCCGGGTAGTGAAAAAAGAAACTCGAAAGTTGCCGAGTTAAATGATTTGATTTAAGCCACAAGAGAGTGTCAGGTGGTTTTGTAGAAAGGAAAGAGAGGGAGAGAAATAACAACGTGGACCCTTCGTCCGTTGTTGCAGCTCTTACTACTATACCAGGAATGTGAAAAGGTAGAAAGTTAAGACACGAATAAGTTTGCTTTTGCCTTAAGCTGTCATTCAGATTTCGTAATTATTTCCTTGATTTTAAGGCCCATGTTTCAAAATAAGGCTTTCAAATCGAAATTGTTTCTACAAATGGTTAAAGAATGGCCGTGTTTGATTAACCAGGCTTCGCTATAAGAGGAACTATTACGTTACGTGTTGGGATTTGATAACAGAGAAAAAACGATAAGACAGAGACGAGTAGAGTATCTTTTTTCCATCCCATTCTTATCATTTACTGATTCCATTATATTCTCGTTTTAAAAGATGAAGAATCTCCGCCAACCCATCACTTGGTCATCAATAATTCAAATCCCCTATAACCATAAATTACTTACTGACTATTAATCTAATTACATAATTAGTATACTCTTCACTTAATAAGGTAAACCTGCCATGGTTTAAACTTGAAACTACTTAAATAAAAAAAACTTAAATATTAGTTATTGCAGACCATTTAAGATCTTTGAACTTCATTATCATTTAATAGTTTTTGATACTTTAAAACAATCTTAAATGTCTATAGATCAGAGAATTAATGTTTTATGGACGATTTTAGTATACTGTTGATATGTACAAGTTACAAACTAAAGAGGAACTTGCACTCCTGAAATATTGTTCGTAACTGGCGGGAATAGCTTAACCCAATGGCAATGCACATGTAGCCCTGCGGCCAAGGACCAACGTCAAGTCCAACCCTTTAACAATTGGGCTGAAACGCTTGTTTAAAGGCTAGGACGGGACGCCTGGACACATAGCCGTTCAGTTTGTTTGTCATAGCACTTTTTAACCCCTCATCTTTCAAGACTTGAAAACAAAGACTTTCATATTTTCGATACCCCATAATACCAAAACTATGGCCTAGGGCAAGAGGCTCCAACCTCACCGGGTTTAAAGTTTTCTTTTCTCTTTTTAACGCTACTCTACAGACAAAGCTTTCACTACATAAAAATTATATGAAAATAATTACTTTTACTCCTAGGTTAATTTGGCGGTTCGTTTGAGACTTTTGGATAAATTACTTAAGAGATCCTAAGTTCAAATCTCACAACTACTAATAAGGGATAACCATTGGAAGTTTATCTGACTATTAACTTCAAGGCCCCGAAGGAACTAGCTGAGGTGCGCACAAGCTGACTCGGACATCCATGCTCAACTCTCTAGGTAGCTTGGTGGTTCGCTTAAGACTTTTGGAATGTATTATTCAAGAGATCCTGAGTTCAAATCCTACAACTACTAATAAATGATAACCATTGGAGGCTTACTTGGCCGTTCACTTAAAGGTTCTAAAAGACTAAGCTGAGATATGCGTAAGTTGACTCGAACACCCCTGGCTACTAAAAAAAAATCTATGAAAAGTTGTTCAAATAGTTTTAATGCTGCTTTTATTGCATTTGATGATGAAAACTAATTTTAAGTTAATTATATTTCATATTTAAATAATTATTATACAAATTATATAATTGGGTTTCTACTTTCTAGTCTCTAGATTAAAAAAGTCATGTATCATAGTATGATGGCTTTATAATAAACAAAGGATTAGAGTCTCATCTAATACGGTTTCTAATTCTGTTGTGTGGCATGAGGTAGTATGCTTGTTGTTCGTATCACCATCAAATATATTTTTTTTTAACTTTTGGATGGAATTTGGAATAAAATTTGTGATTGTTAAACAAGAAAGTGACATTTAACTTTTGGTTTTAATAGAAAAATATTGCCTTAAAACTAATAAAAATATATAGTATAATGGGCCTTACAAGATAACTAACAGGCTTAACAACAACACACCTTACATTTGCACACGAGTTGTTTACCGTTTGGATGAGGTTAATATTAGATAATTGAGGTAATATTTTTTAAATTGAAGCAGATAAAAATATTTGGGGAACATTTAGGGGTAAATTTTCAAGAATCTTAATACCTTGGGGGGGTTGTTATTAAAACTTACCTTAGGTAATCTGATTTTGTTTCCCATATTGCCCCTAAATAGTTGAGCATTTGGTCTAAATTAGCCTTTTATTTGTTAAGATTTACAAAACACCCAATTCACTCATGCAGACCCTTTTGTCCTTACTTTTTAAATTTTTTGGATGACATTGTCTTTGTTATTGTCATTATTTACATAAATGTCATTGTACATAGAACTAGCCACCACCGTCCAACCATCCGTGGATTGTCGTAGAGGTTGCTAAAAGTCCCCATAATAGCGCACGATCGGCCGTATATGGCCGATTGTGCATTGGTGAGGCCTTTTTCGACCATGGATCGCAAATCCCCGGCCAGATCTACCGTTTCACGGCTAAAGATGTGGTCGTGAAATAGCCTTGTGTCTTTGGCCGTGAAACAATCGACGTTTTATTGCCAAAGACTTGGACATTTCACGGCCATGGCCAAATCTATGACATTGTTGACGTCACGACCATATTTGTGGCGATTGCTAGGCGACCGGCCGACCGTGGTGGTTCCGACTATTGGTAATGGCTTGGGATGAGTAGGGTTATTTTTGTTTTGTTAAGGGTGTTTTTAAAACGCCCCCTTTTTGTTTTTGTTAGGGTATTTTTGCTAAATTTTGCCCCCAAAAATAGAGGGTTAAAAGAATTTTTGAAAAAAAATAATAAAAAATACTATTATATTAATATTTAAAAAAGAAGATTATTTAATAATCTACCTATCATATCCACCTATTTATTTCCCAATTAAATATATTATTTATTAATTTACTCAATCAACCAAATATATTTTCTAAATATTTTCCATAATCTTTAATGTTATAAAAGGTAATTTTTTATTTGGTTAATATAATATTCCTGTAATAAAACATTATACGGTGAAACTTCCAGATTGTCCTCCCTCCACTCCGGTCTTCATTTCACTATTCAACGGCTTAGCTCAAACAAACCAAATTCCGATTCCCTACAATCCTCCAGCCAAGAGAGTGTCAAAACTCCCCATTTCAGCGCTTCAATCTCACTTTTACCGCTTCTCTGCTTTCCACCATTCTCACCAGAAAACCCAACAGATCCCAACCTCTCTCTCCATTTTCTTTTAACTCCCTTAAATTTCGGGGCTTTGACCTTCAATTTAGACTCCCCGACAATCCCAACCTCTCTCTCCAACTCTACGGCCTCTACATATACCACGCATTGCTCCTCATCTCTCCCTTTCAATCAAAATTTAACATTTTCTTGCTCTGTTTGTTAATTGAATTGTTGGTTTTACATCGTAAATATTTTAGGGTTCGGTGAATCATTAAATGTGAATGCCGTGCTTGATTTTATTGGCTCTGTTCACTAATTGATCTTAGCCGTTGATGCATCTGTATCTGCATCTGATTTGATCAAAAAATTGTCACAGATTGTGGAGTTGATTTTGATGAGGTCAGTGCTAATATCACAGCTCATCTCATTAAAAGAAAAAGATTAACTTGGTTTTGATATGTTATTTGCTTAATAATAGAATTCATTGGTTTTAGTTATTGATCACAAAAACTACTGGCGATTCTGACAGTGAGGATGATCGTAATCATACATTGATGGCTGATGATCGTATTCATGCATTGATTGCTAGTGATAATGTTCTTCAATTTGATATTATTCTTGGACCTGCATAGATTCAGGTATGTTACATTTTAAACAGCTCGGTGTATAGTTTATAATAATTTGAGAAGAATGACATCGTAATATGAATGGGTGGAGCTGGGAAGTGGTCTCATTGCCGCAATAACGGGCTCCTGTACTTTATCAAGGGATTGCACATTCAGTGAATGCAGCCTAATTGTCTGGTATGTCAAACATAAATTATGTTTATATTGTGCCTATGCTGTTCTCAAAGCTCTTAATTTGGCATTTTGGTAATCGGATTTTGCTTCTGAGTTGTTTATGGTTAACATAATTTGTAGGTGTGAAAGTGCTTTCGGCTTCTAGTTCCAAGTTGTTAAAGCCCCCATCGGACGATCACTTACTGTGTCTGCCATCTCATTAGTTTCATTGTTGCAGGTAAGCTGGTTATCTCTGTCTCCCTCTCATGCATCACAAGCATTTGTGCGTCTCAGTTTGTTAAAATTGTCTCTCTGCTGATGTATGTTTTTGACCTATATTAAGTGTTGATATTTTGTGTGAACAAATATGATGAAAATCTACTGGGAATTTATTATCTAGAAGGAATCTGTGAGGCACACTTCTTCTATCACATTGGTTTTATGATATTCAAATAACACCTTGATTTTACTGGCAGTTTAATGTTAATGTGAAGTTTATATTGTTGAAAGAAGCCTGAAAGTAATAAACATTGCTTACAATAAAAAAGTATTGCAGTTGAAATTCTTATGGTAACAGTTCTTTAATGATGCAGGCTAGAAACAGTGATTGGATTAGGATCACTGGCTCTTCAGATATGTTGAGCAATCGGGCATGTAAAATTGTGATGGTTTTACAGCACTATTATGGAATTTATTCATTTTTATTGATCAAAGTAACTTTTGCATGTAAATCAGACTGTTTACATCAGGTGTTTTGATAGCTGGGAGCTCAAATAAGTAAGTGAAACATGTCAATTATTTAGTCTGCTTTATATTTCGTAGAGGGATTCTTGATATTCTCCAATACTAGTTAATTAGCTTAATGGTCTGTACATGGAAAGAATATTAAATTTAAAAAGAGTTGAAAATCTGTTAGGACTTGCAAGTTCTTTTGTTTCTTTGGTGATTAGAAAGATCTTGATCTTTATGTATGGGGGTAATTTGTTAGAAATATTTTCAATCATGCTATCAAATTTCTCTTATATTCCACCTTCATTATGATTATTTTTTTTCCCCAAATTTCCTTTTAATTATGGAATTTTCTAAAGGAATATTAATGTGAATCCTCATTCATGTTCATGTGTGTTTCCTCTTCCTACCCATGTGTTCTGCCTGTGAGAAACAGGTTTGAATACTTACCTGTTTATAATCTTCGGGCCGGAAACTTGCATGTGTGAACCCATTTTCCTGGCAAACTTTTTAGCTAAATCTAGCTTCCACATTAACTCCCATCTCCATAGTCCTTGTCTATCTAGGGAAGGAAAAATACAAAAAATAAAATGATTCTTATAGTCAAGAAAAGAAAAGATGACAAAAGTAACAAAATTCTAACATTACTATGAAAGTTAAAAGAATATAAAGTCAAAGGCCATGGAAATATAAAAACAAAAGATACTACTTAAAACCTTTTAAGAGATTCTGCATTTAGAATCTATACATAATACAAAAAATTGCTAACTTGCAGGTCCTTTTTCGTATTATATACAAAAATAGAGACTAAATTCAGAATCTGTTAAAAAAGCTTTTTTTTTAAGTTGTCTTTTGTCATTTTTGTGGTCTTTGCCTTTATATTCTTTTGAATTTTTGAGTTCATTAATGTTAGAATCTTGTTATTTATCTTTGTCATTCTTTGTATTTTTCTTATTTTAGGATATTTCTTTTTACTTGTCAAAAGGGATGAGATTTAATGTAGAAGTTGAGTTTTGTTAAGAAGTTGGGTCAGAAAGTGGGTTCAGACTCAAAGAGAATCTGTTGAGGTTAGCTAAGAAAAGCTTGAGTGGAGAAAGTTGATTCAGAAGGAAGGAAAGCTGGCATGGCAAGGGATGGATTAGCTAGCAAGAAAAGGTACAAAATGTGAGTAGAATTACTAATTTGCAACTCATTTTCAAAAAATTTTTCTCTCCAAGGCAAATGTGCCTATAAAAGGAGGAGAACTCATATAAAATATAAGATTATTCACTGTCTAGATTATTCAATAGATATCATATTTACTCTAAACTCATTTTCTCTGTTGTTGAACACTTAATTTTATTACTTATAACTCTAGAAAATGAATTTGAAGATTTCTTTGTCATCATTTGATTTAATGTGATGATGTTGCATTTAGGGTTTTAATTTTGTTTTTCCTCTCTTGATAACTTTCTTGAATAGGGGTACACGGGAATGGGAACCATTCATTAGATTAATTAACTGAACTCTTAAAGTAGGCAATTTGGTTATTGCATAGAAAAGTCAATATTTTCTCGAAAGGTAACAGAGGGTATTAGGGTCTATGGATGGTTTGTGCTTAGTTATATATAAGTGATAATTAAGCAAACTGTAGGGGCAGTTCCCATAATTTTCCCAATTTGAACTTGACATTATTCTCCTACGTATAGAATAAATGAGAAAAATATTGCAATGTTGAACTCGAATGGTCCATCAAGGGATTAAATGGGCCATGTTTTAGCTTGATGTATGACATTGATGGTGCTCAATTTTAGAGATACCATAATTTGTTAGGAGGATCTTAAGTGTCATATTACATTTTCCAACAGACTGATGGAAATTGTTGGCTTCTAGTTGATTGCTGATAGACAGTCAATCCCAATTTGTTTTGTTCTAATTCAAAGGAGTGGAAACCATGAATTGCAGATCCCAGTTTGTATCTTCAAACACATTTGAGTACCAGAGGTTTATAACAACTACAGTCTCATATTACGGGAGCTTCTTTTTCCTTGGTACGCTATCTCTCTCTTGATCTACATGGTCCTCCCTACAGAATACCTAACCATAATATTAGACAATAAGAGGATATGTCCATCCCATTTATAACTTTTCCATTACGGGACACTGAGAATAATTTACTAATGATTGCAAATGGCTGGGTTCTTCATCTTCAGCCTACTGTAGAATAAAGGAATATAACATTGCCTTAGAAGAAGAAAAAAGAAAAAGATGTGTGTCCCAGCAGAGTTTTTGGACCTCAAAATATAATAGTTAGAAGGTTGAGATGGTAGTATGAAATTTATACATCTCTTGATTCTATTCTATATTCACTGGGCTTGAATCATTCAATATTCTCATTTTAGTGTCTACCCAACTTGGTATAACTTCTGATTGATTCATTTATTGCAGTGATTAATATCTTGAGAAGAAATAGAATACTGTATATATATTGGAATAATTGAAATTCTGTAGTCTTAAAGCGTGAATCATGAGTAAAGACCATGGAAAACACGTGTGGTATCTGTTAACTGCCTGCCTTATTAAACATGTGCATGTGAAGGTCTCAGTTTTTGTTCCAAAAACGTTTTTTCAGATTCTAGTAAGTAGACTCCTTTGAATCCTTTCACTTAGCATTAACATTTTCAATATTTATTTGAAGGAAATAAACTTCGACTTCTTTTAACAAAAACATATGATTTATCTTTTTTATTTATCTACTTCCTTATAGCTGAAAGTTCCTTTTTATTAGAATATTTACCATCGCATTGTTGTTAACGAGGAAAAACAAAAACATATTTATTTTAAAAAAAAATTAAAAGTTAAGTGAAATATATATAGTTATTTACTATTGTTAATAATTGTCCTCATCAATATTATTATTTTAATATGTACAGTAGTATGAAAAGATTGACTTAGGTAAATTTTCCTATTTTTATACAATAAATTAATAAGCCAACTTAGTATTGCTTTGTCTACTTAAATGGGTTGTCAAAAGTGGAGTTCTTGATGGAGAGCATTAAGTTGGTGATTTCAAATCTAAAACATCCTTAAGATTTTGTGACACTTATAACCAACAGATTTGTGACAAGTATGTAAAATGTCTTTTATTTTGTTAAATTAATTATCAGAATAAATATATGGCTATTTTGTACTGGTTGTAGTTGTAACTTTTATGTAAAGCCAAAATTCAATTTTTGTCTCACCGTCCTTTCACACACACATACTTTCTATCCCTATCTCTTCACACCCACCCAGACCCGGGTCTCTCCTTTCGTTTCTGCTTCAACAAAAATAAAATATAAATAAAAAATTCAAAATGTACTTGTGTCGAAAATGCAAATAAGTTCATTTGCTTCCCACCGTATTTAGGCAGGTTGTCTGAATTTAGGAAATCCAGTTTATGACTCTGGAATCAAGATAAAGGGCCTCTCCACCTTACCAGATTCTCCTAATTTCATTACTGTATATCCTTCAATTCATTTTTCTTCAACATGTCTTCTGTGAATCTTGGCACTTGGGTTCATGGCTACACTCTCTTCAATCAAACAACCAGATCAAGATCTCATCCATTTAAAAAGATACCAGTTTCATCTCCAAAATTGAGATGCCTACCCTTATCCTTTGTCCCGCCAAGATTAAACAGATCCCTTTCAGTTTGCGCTGTTCTCACCAAACAAGAAACTCTCCAGGAAGAAGAAGAAAACCCAAAACCCGCTTTCGATTTCAAGTCTTATATGCTTCAGAAAGGTAATTCTGTTAACCAGGCCCTTGACGCCGCTGTTTCAATCCGTGACCCCAAAAAAATCCACGAAGCTATGAGGTATTCTCTACTTGCGGGTGGCAAGCGCGTGAGACCGGTGCTCTGCATCGCTGCTTGTGAACTAGTTGGTGGTAATGAGTCCATAGCCATGCCGGCCGCTTGCGCTGTTGAAATGATTCACACCATGTCTTTAATTCATGATGATTTACCTTGCATGGATAACGACGACCTTCGTCGCGGCAAACCCACAAACCACAAAGTTTTCGGCGAAGACGTTGCGGTTTTGGCCGGTGATGCACTTCTTGCCTTTGCGTTTGAACACATGGCTGTTTCTACGGTTGGCATTCCGCCTTCGAGGCTGGTTAAAGCAGTTGGAGAATTAGCGAAATCAATTGGTACTGAGGGTCTTGTTGCCGGTCAAGTTGTGGATATAAACTCTGAAGGTTTAAAAGACGTGGGTTTAGATCATCTTGAATTTATTCATCAACACAAGACAGCTGCATTACTGGAAGGATCAGTGGTTCTCGGAGCAATATTGGGAGGTGGAAGTGATGATGAAGTTGAAAAGCTAAGAACTTTTGCTCGGTGTATTGGGTTGTTGTTTCAGGTGGTTGATGATATTCTTGATGTGACCAAGTCATCTCAGGAACTTGGAAAGACTGCTGGTAAAGATTTGGTGGCTGATAAAGTCACTTATCCTAAGTTGCTGGGGCTTGAAAAATCAAGGGAATTAGCCGACAAATTGAATAGAGAAGCTCAACAACAATTGTCTGGATTTGATCAGGACAAAGCCTCACCTTTGATTGCTTTGGCTAATTATATTGCTTATAGGCAAAATTGATGTCTGTGTTTTGATCACTCTGGTGTTTCTAGTAAAAAAATTTAAGCTTACTGCATCTTTACAGATTTGCAGGTGAGCTTTTAATGTCAAATCCCATTTCTTCTACAATAATAAGCTAATTAGTCACTTACAAATTTTTAATTTTATGCAATCTTTGGTTGAATGATACAAGTATCTTGGATCATCTTCTGTGAGATTTTTGATTAAATATACCTTTCAAATTCAGTAAAGATTAGCTCACAACACAATCTCAAGAAACCTCTCTCTCTCACAAGCCCTTACCTCGCAGCTTCTAGTTTTTTGTTGATGAATTTTGAATTTTGAGCTGCCACCTAGGAGTTGTGAAAGAACGTTTGTGAAATTGAGTTGCAAGTGTAGTATCGCCCTTTCGAATTTGGGATTGATTTTTAATCACTTTAGACCTTTTTTTGTGCAATCTTTGGTTGAATATATGTTCCTCATGTCTCCCAACTGCTTCTCAAGAGTTATTGCTCTTGGGTCTTCTATCTAGTAGTATCTATCTATCTATCTATCATATTTTGTTGGCTTTGTCTTTGCTGCCAACAATGCTTGATGATTTCATCATATGGTTTTCTTCCGCAGTAGTGCACTTACAAATTTTAGTTTCTTGGGCTCTGTTTTTGTATAAATCGTTGGAATACTACCTCTGCATATCCAAATAATAGCCTACAATTATGCATGCTCAATCAAAGAGTCAACAGGATTACAGATATACAGACCGTGCCTTGTTCAAATTGATCTGGATTGTAGAATTGTTTTGTGGATATATGTTGTAACTGGAAGGAGGATGTTTGTGCCAGAGATCATATAGCTTGCCTGTGGAGAAAGCATTGCTGAGGACCCGCCCTAGGACATTTGCTTATTGTTTGTTCTCTTTGATTATTTGGTTGGGGGAAAAATAAAATTGGCTTATAAAATTTAAAAAAAAGGTAAATCAATGTCATGTGGTGGTACAGATTTTCTGATAGATTCTTCTATTGTTAAAGTTTAATCAAGTTTTTTATGAAACATTAGCTTTGTTATCCATAATCATGGACTGGCTTTGTAGAACTAGGGCTTGTTTGTAGCCTTGACCAAATCACTGGGTGGACTGGAGAAGAATACTGGGAAGGATTTAGTTGCTGATGAGATCACAGGCCAAGGAATTACTGGAATTGAGAAATGGGTAGATGCCACGGGAATGCGAACAACAGATGTTTGGATGAGTTGCTTGTGGTTTGATCTGGGATTTCGGGGAAGGCTGCCATATTAATTCCTCTGGCCAATTAGAGTTCAGAATGCTAAAAACTATTCTGTTGTTTTCTATTTGTTCTCTTGTGTTTTAGATAATATATTTCTATGTACTTCCATATGCATTATTGAAGAGGACAAATAGTGGATTGGTGAGCTTGTGTCAATGATGAACATTCTTTGAACAGAAATCGGATAATTTGTAGACATTGGAATCTGTCAGCACCCATTGGTAATTCGTAGCGCTACAGTAATTAATCCTTTGGTTGCCCTCCTCTGATACAGCAATGAGTGCTCCAATAAAAATTGTTGTGGGTGGTGATGAATTAAGGGGACAAATCTAAAATCTCCTCTGTTTATTGCTGTGGCTTCTCATTCTCTCTTTAAGGCCACAAAACATGGTTTTAACTCTCTGGAGTAGCTTCCATCATATAAACTTCACAGCTATCAAACAGAGATCCGCTGATCCGTATGATTGCTACTTGTTAAGAAAAATCAAGCTAAAAAAAACAAAGGCCCATGCATGTAGTTTTGTAAGATAGAAAAAACAAAATGGGTCCATGTATGTGGCTTATGGAAGAAAGAAAACCAAAAGGCCCACGTATGTGGCTATAGAGGCAAATAAAATAAAAAACAAAAAGCCTCTATATAATATGGCTTAAAGAAAGCTGAAAAAGAAAGGCCCATGTGTATGACAATTTTTTTTTTTTAAATTTTAATTAAGAAGGGTAATAATGCAATTTGACACGGTGGGCGCAACTCATTATGATTTAGCTGCTCGCCATCCGAAGTAAAATTATTATTTTTTGGCCAAACAACTGGTTGGCTGAAACGACAAATTGTTACCCAAAAGGTTTTAAAACGATAAATAAATACCTTTCGTCATGTGTTGTTAGTGATTTCTGTTTATTAATAGTGAAAAGACTAAAATGCCCTTGAAGTTTGATATTTTAGTTTTTTAAAAATTTCTAAAAAACCCCATAGGTTTGCTAATTTAACTAAACACCCCCATATATAAAAAGTTTCTTAAATGACAAAAACACTTCCACCACTCAGATTCCGGCCACCACCGCCGGAATCGCCGTGTAAATTGCGTTACGACACGGACCCCATCGAATTTGTGTCGTAACGCACCGATCCGGCCGCAACGTCGCAGATGGAGTTTTGCGGCCTCGGCGGCAAGATCGGCCTTTTCCGGCCGTTAGTAGGTGATCGGCGGAAAGGCCGATCTACGGCGATCTAGCCTTTTTACAGCTAGGGTCGTGGGTGATCACGCCAAAAGGCCGAGATCTACGCCTAGATGCGGCCGTCCGTGGCTGTAAAACTCCATTTGCGGCGTCGACGACTAGATCAGGCCGTAGATCTCGGCCTTTTCCGCTAGATCGGACCACGGATCTGGCCGAAAAGACCGGATCGGCGCGTTGCGACACGGATCATGATGGGGAGTCGCATGTCGTAGCGTAATTTCCAACCGGCAGATTCGACGGTGGTCCGGAATGGCAGTACGCCAGCAAATGGTGGAGGTGTTTTTGTCATTTAACAAACTTTTTATATATGGGGGTGTTTAGTTAAATTAGCAAACCTATGGGGTTTTTTAGAAATTAAAAAAAACTAAAATATCAAACTTCAAGGGCATTTTAGTCTTTTCACTGTTAACAAACATAAATCACTAACAGCACATGACTGAAGGTACTTGTTTGTCGTTTCAAAATTTTTTGAATACCAACTTGTTATTTCGATAAACCTTGGGTATGCGCAAGTCGTTTGGCATTATTATTTTTTTTAAAAAGAGAAGTTGCTTTAATGAATAGAATACACTAATTAAGATTAATAAACCAATTTTTAAAATATCATTTTATTATCTAAATTTATATTTCATTTTCGATCTTGGCATTGTTATGATCTTATACCATTATTTTTTTTCTCAATCATCACTTATTAAAACTCCTTAATCCGTATTCTCATTGACCCTGTCAATCACTGATAATCAAGCGACTAAAGTTTATATAATTGTCTTTCCTAAATTAAATTTTAATCAATTCTAATTACTAAAATCTAATATTTTATTATCAAAAAACTTATTAGTCTCTTCTCTTTAAAAATTTGATAAGTCTGAATCAAATTTGCTTTATGTTTATAGTGGAATATAAATTTGAGAATGAAGTGATATGCTTTATGTTTATAGTGGAATATAAATTTGAAAAAGAAGTGATATGCTTTATGTTTATAGTGGAAATATAAATTTGAGAATAAAGTGATATTTTAAAAGCTGAGGAATTTTCTGAGTGGGAAAAAGTCGTTTAACTCCATGTTGTTGATTAATCCACATCATTAGTCAACAAGAGAAACATCTTCGTATTTTCCAATTTCCAACATATTCCTTCTTTTTTGTCAATGGTCTACGTTTACGCTTCTAACTGCATCCAACATTTCTTCTTTGTCTCAATCTACACGCGTCATTGAAACTTCAAACTTGGAAAACTAAATCAAACAAACAGCACTCCACTATATTTACGATTTTCCTTATTCTAACTTCTCCTTCTTTACCCACTTTCTTTACTCACTTTCCTTTTCTTTTTAGTTTTTACTATGCGTGCAAGGCATCTCATGAACCGCCTTATATACACTACTTGGTGACCCTATTTTGCTCTTTATATTTCTGTCATTTCTTCTAATAACTATTGTCGCATTTCAATTATATCGAAAGAGAGCTTGGTTGTGGGGTTTTGCTCATATTTCAGCTTGTTTACTTTTCGCGGAGGAT
The DNA here is from genome assembly GCA_026229545.1 of Pistacia atlantica. Lineage (NCBI taxonomy): Eukaryota > Viridiplantae > Streptophyta > Magnoliopsida > Sapindales > Anacardiaceae > Pistacia > Pistacia atlantica. Next base: position 24,260,454 of record CM047901.1, on the reverse strand, counting down.
CCAAGTGAGAGTAACGTCGTCTTATCTTATTTAGTTCGATTGAAATTCAGGTACTTTTAAGTTCAACAAAATTTCTCTCAATTAAAGTTTACATATTGATTTTGGGTTTTTCATTTGGATCTAAGTTCGTCTCGATTTCCTAGAGTAGTGGTTGGTGCAATTTGGTTCAGCTTAGTTTTGACATTCTGTACTCTTTCTTTATCATAAATATCTTTGTTATCTTAGTCAAATTAAAGGATTGCCGTTTCGGTTTCTGAAGATCGTAGTTTTCTGGGGTTTCTTAAGCTAAAATATTCAGTAACCCCAAGATTGCATACCGATTCTTTTTCATAGTAAAGCTGTAATATTAAGTTCCTGAAATACAATTCTGGGTTTTTCCTCCGTAATCAATTGGATCACCATGATGGGAGGACAATCTAGCAAGAAGAAAGGTAGCGATGCAACGCCACCAGCCCTCCAAATGAAAATTGATTCCCAATTCTCAGCTGATCTTAGCTCATATGAGGCTGCTTGTACACTTGATCCGGACTTGCAATCCTTTGATAATATCATTCATGAACGTACCAGCCGTGTTATCAACACACTTTCTACCGGTGTTGAGGTTCGTTCCTTGTCTTTTGACTCACTCAAAGAAGTCACCGGATCTCTTCTTGATATGAACCAAGAAGTGGCCAAAGTAATTCTAGAATGCAAGAAAGATATATGGAATAATCAAGAATTGTTTGATTTGGTTGAAGAGTACTTTGAGAGTAGCATCCAGATCTTAGATTTTTGCAATGTTTTTGAGAATTGCCTTAAGCGTGCTCGAAACAGCCAATTAATTATTAAGCTTGCCGTTAAGCAGTTTGAGGAAGAAATGGGACTACAGGATGGGGTTGATGAGAAAAGGTATGTCAAGACATTGGAGGAACTAAAGAAGTTTAAGGAAAGCTGGGGATCCATTCACAGAGGAGTTCTTTACCTTGTTTCAGTTGGTGCATAAGCAGCAGCTGTCTATGTTACAGAAATTGCTGAGAAGAAAAAGAAAGCTTGATAAGAAACTGAAATCCATGAAAACATGGAGGATGGTGTCAAATGTCTTGTTTGTTTCTGTATTTGTGTCTGTATTAATTTTCTCAGTGGTGGCAGCTGCCATTGCCTGCTCCTCCTTTCGTTACAGCTTTGGCTGGTGCATTGGCTGTTCCAATTGGTTCAGTGGGGAAATGGTGTAACTCTCTCTGGAAGGGGTATGAGAGTGCGCTGAAAGGGCAGAAGGATTTAATTAGTTCAATGCAGGATTGGCACTTTAATTAAAATCAATGACTTGGATCATATACGAATACTTGTGAACAAATTGGAAATTGAGATGGGGTCATTATTGAACAATGCTGATTTCGCTGTCAGAGAAGAAGATGTCGTGAAGCTTGCCATTGATGAGATAAAGAAGAAGTTGGAAGTTTTCATGGAAACTATTGAGGTTTTATGTGAACATGCTGATAAGTGTAGCCGTGATATAAGAAGGGCCAGGACAGTGATTTTACAGAAGATAATCAAATATCCCAATAATTGAAGAAGTCTTTTGGTAATAGTACTGATGACTTTCCCCATGATTGTTATATTATTATGTGATGTGCTAGATAAAGAACTCCTAACTCTACACCACGGATCAATTGGTTTTGAATTGATCCTTTATAAAAGTTATTGTGTTTATAAACAGGCATAGTGTTAATGTTTTCAGATTTGAACTTCTAGTTTATCATAAGTTTGTTCATTGTTTGCCTTCAATGATGTGATATTGCTCATGTGCCAAATTATTGTCAAGTGCTATTCTATTATAAGGGCATGATTGGACAATCACGAAGTTGATATTAGACTTGTAGTCTTCATTCTTCTACAATGACTAGCTTGAACTGGGGAGTTGTTATGTTGGTAGGGGTAATTAAACCCAACTGGACCATTAGACCATCTGAGAGATGCAATGGTCCAACTAAGGGTGACGTTATCTCCTAGCACTGTAATAGTACCCTTTAGACTGATATGTGAATGTTGTTGCTTCAAATTAAGAGTCAAATCCTAAATTTAAAAGCACTTCGGTTTGCTATATGTTTAAGGTGCATATGGGTGTGTTTTTCTGGGAAGTGTTTTCCACGTTCCTTAATTTTAGAACTTTTATTTGTTTATTTCTGTCCCAAAATTGCAATATAGTTTAGGATAAAAAAAAAAAATAGACTACTGACTGCAAGAGTTTCGATCTTTCTGACAACAGTCCTGAGTGCATAATCATTTCATCGTGATGAATGGTTCCATGTGAAATGAAACATGCTCATGATATTACAGTCATCTTTAATGAAGTTAGTCTCTTTTAGAAAAAGAAGAGAGCCTCTCAGGCTATGCATGCTTATGTTTGATGCATTTGTGACCATGAACTTGCTACGTACTTAGCACCTTAAAGTCATGAGGAATATGCTTGAGTGAATAAATTCTGTTTTTACTAGTTTTCATTGCCTTTGATGCTCGTTATCCTGATTGAGCAGCTAAAGTAATCAGGGCTCAGAATCAGCAGCTGCAGCTGCACAATTTTCTCCGGGGATTACATCTGCTCAAGCTGGAGGAAATAGAGCCTTTGGATTTTGTTGAGGATTATAATTGGAATAAAAATGGGAAACAATGAGTCATGCAATGACGATGGATTGATAACACATAATATTTGGATTTGTATTAATAGTTAGCTTCATATTTATAATTTCAACTGTAGAAATGGTAAACAAACGAGGCCGAATTACAATTTCCTGCCCTATGTGTGGCAAATGTACAGTAAATGCCCCTTGTTTTAAAAAATATCTACGTTCCACCCATATTTTAAAATCAAACATTAAATCTAAGGGCAAAAGGGTAATCTTGGCATTTCATTTTTAATATATATAGCATATTCATCCACGTTATTATCCCGTACATATTCAGGCCAACCCTTGTACAAATCAACTCTACCATCCTTAGAAAGAGTTTGGACAAGCCACTGGCAAATGCTATCTGAACCCAGAAGTGTGATATGTCCTCTGTAACCATTTAAATACTTTCGAGCAAATGTAGCTGGAATATGCTGCAAAATTGAAAATATTTTCACTTTTTAATACACAGACTTCTTAACTGAATTGAAAAATTGTGTGTTCAAGGAATTCAATTCAAAAGTCTTACCAAATATATAAAATCTGTACGTATGTTGTATGGTCGAAAGATAACCGTGAAAAAAAGGATGATCGGACTTGAACAATTCAGCTGCACAAACTGTTTTGCACTTCTTCATAGTTGTTACAGGCTTACAGCTCTCCAATTCCTCAGAGAAGTTCTCTAAGAAAGTTTTCTTTCTGTTGTGCAACTCTGCTTCCACTTTTTGTTTGCCTATTGATTCATGTACACCTTCAAAACATATAAAATTATAAGTAAGGTGTCTAACTTCACAGAGTTTACTGGGGTCAGTTCTTTGTCCGGATCTTGTGAGTTCTCCTCCTGTCAGACCATCGTAATGCAATTCAACTTCATCTACAGCAGTCAGCTCACTATCATTGAGCAGCTGTGTTCCTACATCTCAATTAAAGCAACTTTTTGCTTCCAAATGACACACTTCCTCTACTGGTTGCACGTTCTCCGAATAACCCCAAATTTAGAGTTGTTATTGCAATTGTACATATACTTTCATAAAAAGCAAGACAGATCCAAAAATTTCTATTAGGATGAGCTAAAATAAAAATTAATTGCACATTAATTTTTTGTCTACTAATATTTATATTAAGATGAGCCAAATCCAGAAATTGAATATATTAATATTTAAAAAAAATTATGCCCACCCTCAACTAGAGCTGCATCCGCCCCAAATAAAAAGCCTTGTTTATTGAAGAACTAGGAGCTGGGCAGGAAGGGCTCGAAGCCAATATTTCAACATAGTTAATATCTTCTATATGTTTCTCAATGGGACGTTGCTTGGCATGACTAGGTTCTTCCAAGCTACTAAAAGTGTCTCATGGATACTTTATATGCACACTAAAATTTGAATTCCCTTGATATTTGAAGACCAAAAGATATCCAACATGAATAAAGCAATCTTCTACGAGTTCATGCCAACCGTTATCAAACCACAACTTATGAACATCTTTTCTTAATTCTACCAGCAAGGCACGACAGTTGGGAATAGTGAGTTTTGCGGTAGAAGAAAGTTCATCTCCAAATTTCCGAATGACCTATCAGGGATCCTCTGCCAGAGAAATTTAAAAAAAAAAAAAAAAAAAAATCAATTTAAGAATCTCCACAAAATCAATTTAATATGAACAGGCTTAATATCTAAGCTGATGATGAATTAGCAACAGAAGATCAAGTAGAATGAGATATCCATCCTAATGATGTGACAATTTTATGAAGTGCAAGATACTATAACTAAGAAAAAGCATGGAAAAGTTATTCCCCGATAGCAAATGTAACCATAGTTGAGGTGAAATTAAGAATGACAAAACGTTTCTTGTAAATTAGCCGTGTTTCAGGACAGAGGAAACATGGAATCGCAAAGACAAACTGCAAGCCCTGTGCAATCTTCATAGTCTTCAAACATATTATGGGATTTACATAACCAGATTTCAGAAGACCAACAAATTGCAAGCCCATTCCAAATTATGGTGGATACCATTTAGGATTTCCAAGGCAAAGTAGAACAACATTGAATGAAATAGAGACAACAGCGAGAACAAAACAACAATAAAGCAAATCATAAATAATAAACACAGAGAAAATAACATGCGCGATTTACCCTGGTTCACCCAATATGGGCTACATCCAGACGAGTCAATATTATTTCAATATTTCCTCACCTCTCTCTCTCTCATTTACAATGAAATAAATTGCCTTATGATTTGCTATCACACTCATAACAAGAGAAAAGTATGTTTATATACTAGGTTTAAGTGACAAAACCTAGTTTACAAGGATTCTTATTCCTAAGCCCAACCCAAGAATGAGTTAATAACTTAAAGAAATCCTACAGCGGTTATACATTGAAAATGCCTAAACCGCCTACGGGAGCTACCCCCCCGACCCCTACCCACTCACTAGGGAGCGAGGCCCTCGAATATGTCTGCGTAACCCAATAATGCTGAAGTAATCGACAACTCCAACATTCTCCCACTTGACGAATACTTCACACAATGAAGGCCTACCTCATCAACACACTGTGTAAACTTCGCTAAGCTCACAGCCTTGGTAAGAAAATCTGTAACATTAACAAGTGTATCAACCTTTTCTAACAACACCAATTTTTCCTTCTACCTTTTGTCTGATGAAATGGTATTGTATGTCAATGTGTTTTGATCGCGAATGAAAGGCAGAATTCTTGGCTAAGTAAATAGCCCATTGATTGTCACAACCTATCTTCACAACATCAAGCTTGAAACCAAGCTCTAAACTCAATCTTTGAAGCCACATAACTTCCTTGCCAGCATGTGTCAATGTCATATATTCTGCCTTAGTCAATGACAAAGCCACAGAACTTTACCTTTTACTCATCCAACAAACAGCAGCACCAAATAGAGTGAATACATACCCACTTGAGATCACCTCCCCAATCAGCATCCACAAAACCTGTCACCTCTAGCTCATCCCGAGTCGCCATGTCCCCATAACATAATGCTAAATCAGAGGTCCCATGCAGATATCTAAGAACCCTCTTTATAGCACTCCAATGCTCCTTGTCAGGATTTGACATAAAACGACTTAAACTCCCACTGTTTGTGCAATATCAGGTCTTATGCACACCATGGCATACATCAAACTACCTACATCACTAGCATACGGCACATATGTCATTTCTTCAGCATCTTCCTCAGACTTGGGGCATTGATCAGTAGACAATTTCACTCCCAAAGTCATAGGAGTCTTCACAGGTTTGCAATCTACCATGTTGAATTTCTTCAACACTTCCTCAATGTACTTTCTCTACTCTAACCACAATTTGCAACTCTAACGATCTCTTTTAATTTGCATACCCAAAATAAAATTTGCAGCTCTAAGATCCTTCATGTCAAATTGTGCAGCCAACAAATCCTTCACAAAGTTTATCAACTTCTTGCTATTCCCTATCAGCAACATATCATCTACATATAAGGTTAAAATAACAAAGATATTTTCTAACATTTTACATACACACGGTGATCCACATTGCTACGGTTAAAAACATGCTGAAGAACATAAGAGTCGAACTTCTGGTACCACATCCTTGGTGATTGTTTAAGCTCATACAGAGACTTCCTCAACCTACACACCAAGTCTTCCTTCCCTTTACATACAAACCCCTCAGTTTCCCTCATGTAAATTTCCTCCTCTAAATCTCCATGTAGGAATGTCGTTTTTACATCAAGTTACTCAATTTCAAAATTATACGCAACACCAATAGATAGAACATACCTAATTGATGTTAACTTGGCCACAGGAGAGAAAATCTCACCATAATCAACACCCTCAATCTACGAGAATCCCTTTGCAATGAGCCTTGCCTTATACTTTGCAATTGTTCCATCTGCCTACAGCTTTCTTTTGAACACCTACTTGCAACCAATTGCCTTTCTATCCTTAGGCAATTTACATAAAACCAATGTATTATTCTTGTAAAGCGACTGCATCTCTTCATTCATTGCAAGCTCCCACAGATTTGCATCTTCCATGGCTCTAGCTTCATTTACATTCCTAGGTTCATCACCTGTCACATTCAAAGCATGCAATCCACTCAAGACACTTAGAGAGAAATGAACTGGTGCACTTCTAACTCTTGTAGATCTTCTCAAAGTTGGCGACACCACAACTTCATCATCAGAATCATCCTCTGAACCATCTACAAAACCTTATCAGCCACACTATCAAATTTATCTTCATGATCAGATTCTGTCGGCTCTACATTTGCAGTCTCTGTAGCAACATTAGGAGTCACCTCCTTCTCTTGCTCTACTATAGTCACATCAAACTGGACTTTCTTTGACTATTTAGGATCTTCAGGAGCTCCCACAAGTTGTTTTACCTCTTTAAAAACAACACCTCTACTGTAGATAATGCTTCTACTAACAGGATTCCACAACTAGTAAACCTTGATGCCATCCTTGAACTCCACAAACTTGCATTTTTCAGATTTACTGTCAAGCTTGTTTCTCTTCTCCTTTGGCACATGCACATATGCATCACAACCAAAAACTCGAATAAAAGACAGATTAGGCTTCTTACCGTACAGAGCTTCATATGGCATCATGTCTTGGAGACCGATTCTTCAAATAACAAGCCATTATAGTAGCTTCAGCCCAAAATTCAAACCCCAAATGCCAGTTGGTAATATAGATCCTTCATAATCCCATGAACATTTACTTTGCCTTGATGATCTATTCAATGAGTAAACAATTAAAAGATTCTATATAATGTTTGTTAATGAATATAATTAATTAAAAGATGAGTTTTGGGAAATCCTGAGTATCATTGTATTCTAATTGTAGGTGCTTGAGGATGAACGGATATTCCATGTTTAAGGGGCAAGTAGAAGGAAATTGAGAATCAACATTGATGCATAGGCTGATTTGAATACTTCAATTACACTTTAGACTGATATTCGAACATATCCAGTAGGTGTATAGTCTATTTATTGATTAATTTTGCTGCCTTGGCCTTGTTGAGACACGGAAGCAGGAAGCCTATAATGGATCTCTCTTTGTCCTGTCGTGTGGACCAGAAATTCAATCAATCATCGCAAACACACGTTTCTCATTTTAACAAATTCTAATTATCAATTTTGTTGACGTTTTCATGGACATTGGACAAAACGACAAGTTCCTAAAACGCAGTCACCTAATTAATTAAATAAATGGAGTACCTAAAGCCAGCTCCAATGAAAGACATGCTGACTCGGGTTTCATAGATCCCTTCCATAAATTAAAAACTATTGTAAACTGGTATGTGTCATCAATAGATCTTTGGCACTTTTCTTGAATAATTTGGAATTTTATGACGTATATTTCTAGGGGTGTGTAAAAGAACTGGCAGGTACTTGGGGTTCAGGTTCCTATCCAGAACCAACCCTCATAGGTAGGCTCTGGTTCTAGAAATCAGGAATTGATCGATTCCAGTTTCACCCTGGCAGGAGTTGGGAACCAGAACAGGAACCAAGATCTGGGTACCCACCTAGAAATTGGGATTGAATTATAATTTTTATAAACTATTGATGGTGTTTTGGTAATTTTTAGAGGGTTTATTTATCATTTCTTAAAAAGTATGGGATAACTAAAATTAACCAGGATACCCGTTCTTGGCTTCTAGGAATCGAAACCGATCGGTTCGAGTTCTGGTTCCAAATCCAAGAAGTCGGTTAGCTCTGATTCCGATTCTGGTTCCTTTAAATTTGGGCAGGTACCTGGACCTGGGCACACCCCTATATATTTCAGTATTTAAGCTCAAATTGTGGAAGTGTAAAACTAGAGGTCAAGTATTAAATTGGTGTAATACGTAGAAGTGAAGTTTAAAGTGTCTCAAAAAATATTTTAAAGGAAGCTTATTTTATCGCCACAACAATTGTTCCACCATATCTCGCAAATAAAGTGGACAACCCATACAATTCTTGATTACTGACACAACTCTACTTAATGACGATATCTTCAGAAAGAATATGTTGCTTATTTAAAACATTAAACCTATCTTTAGTGTTGCAAAAAAAAGAAAACCGAATTGAACCAGGAAACCGAATCGAAACCGAACTGGAAAATCGGTTTTCCAGATTAACCGGTTTGGTTTTGGTTTTCAAAAATAATCAAACTGATTTTTTGGTTCGATTAACCGGTTTAAGGGCAATATTAAACCGGTTTTGAAAAAAAATATATATATATATATATATACTTTTTTTCCCCACTTTTTCTTGGGTATTGGGTATGCAGACTGCAGTTTGCTTCTCCTACACTTTTTCTTGGGTCTACTTCTTCACTCAATTATTTTTCTTTTTGTCTTCTCCTTTCATTACTTTCTCTTTTTTTTGTTTTTCTTCTTCTCTTCCTCTCCTTCACCAATTTCCTTTTTCTTTTTCCTCTTCTTCTCTTCCTCTGCTTCTCCACTTTTCCTTTTTCTTTTTCGTCTTCTTCTCTTTCACTTTTCTGTTTCTTTTTCTTTTTCATCTTCTCCATTTCTTCTCCTTCACTACTTTTTTGTTTGGATTTGGATAAGAGGCGAGAAGAGAACGCCATGATCGGACTTTAGCCTTCTTCTTCTTTAATGGTTTGATAAATTTTTAGCTTTAGGGTTTGTTTGGAAGCTCTGCGTCTGCGTTTTTGCTTATGAGATGTCTTAATCTGAGACTACTTCTGTGCGTCTCAGGTGTTGGTTTGCTTGTTATGTAAGTTGGATTGTGATTTAGGGTATTTGAAGTCTACGGCTGTGAGGCACCCATCTGGTGTCCTTGTTATTATATGTTATTATAAAGAGTCCAACTTCAAATTTTATTAAAATCGGTTTATAAACCGGATAACCGATAATTGAACCGATAATTTGGTGTAGTTAATAACCGATTCAAAGGATAATTCGGTTTGGTTTTGGTTCGGATTATCTTTTGAACCAAAAAACTGATTCGGTTTGAAAAGTGTGCAATCCGATTCAGTTAACCGGATTTCCACACCCCTACCAATCTTGTTGTCTAATAGACCCATATCCTATCTACTAAAACATGACAGTTGCTGCTTTAAATATCAAACAGACCTAACAAATTAAGGAAAAGGAATAATAAGTCAATCTTATCAAGATCCAACTAAATTCAGACACATTTTTATAAATAAATCAATGGCTGACCGAATTGCTTTAAGGGTTTGTGTTATGAAATATTATCTGTTGGGGATGAACTCCAGCTCCTCTAATACATGTCAAAATAACCTATAAATTTGCCACGCTAGCTACCACGGAAGTGGATCAACATTTGATATCATGGGTTCAAACGATTTCAACAAACAAAGGCTTCGTTTGGTTGCATTTTGGGAATACTACTTTGGTTGCATTTTTGGGAATACTAAAAGTAGTATTCCCAAAAAAGTTAAACAGTAAAATACCCAAAAACCAGAGTTTTTGGGAATACTACTATCAATATTATTCAACTTTTTTTAAACCCCTTAAATTTGTTAATTTAATTAAATACCCCTAAATATTTTTTTTAAATTACAAAAACACCCCAGTAATCCACATTTACCGTTAGGCCACCACCTGCGGAAAATGGTGAGAATGCAGGTAGGATGGCGCACTCAGGTTGAATGCATGGCAGGTAGAGCATCGCTAGCCTTTTACGGCCGATCCACCATGGATCGCGAGGAAAGGCCATATCGGCACACGACCGACAAGATCCAACAAGTCATGCGTCGATACTATGACTCCAACCACTCTCCGACGGTGGTGGCCGACTGTTCGTATTTGAGGGTGGGTTGGGGGTGTTTTTGTTAACTTTTAATGTTTTATTATAGGGGGTGTTTTATAAATAAACAAACATAGGGGGTATTTTATAATTTATAAATCCTACATCGTAATACCCGCCCAATTCAACCTTTTTTTTAACTTTTTTTCAAAAAAAATTTCCCAAAAACACAAAATTGTGAACTAAACGGAGCCAAAATTTCTTTATATATATTGAGAATTTGTGAGGGACAAGCAGAAGTCCACCCCCCAACATGTTGAGGCAATAATTCTCAAGAATATACGCTATTAGAGATACATTAGTGATGAAAATTGGGTAGCTGAGGGCAGAGGCATGTGATGCCCCTATTATTGTTGCCTAGGAGAACCTGGCGGTGGTTGAGGTTACTTCATTGTAGGATTGGAAATTAATGGAATGAAAGAAGTTTTCATGATATGGGTTGGATTCTCAATCTCCAGCAGTTGATTTTTATCTCAACTTAGGTTTAACATTAATGCCAACCTCCTATAATGAAATGCGAGGACAATATGCATGGTTGTCCTCAAGAGCCGTCAAATCCGAGTATTATTTGATCATTATGTCTTAGATTTTTTATCATTCTAATTCAATGGTTGAAAGAGGGGACTCGATTTTTGGTTTCTTATTCAGCAACCCTTTTGCCTTATCTTTGATAATTATATCAGAATAAATTCCAATATTTACAATCATTCATTGCCAGTCAACATTCACCCTTCGTAATCACATCACTTTTATATAAAAATCAAAATCATTTTTTATATTTCTTTCCTTCAACATTTAATCTTCTCTTTTTTAAATACTCCATTTAAAGGAATAAAAAAATGGACATGAGAAACAGTTACCACTTTTAGGTATATGTTTTTTTGTTTTTTAACTGTGATATCCAATTTAGTTTACGCTCATCTCAACTATTCCTTTATCACAAATGCAGAGGTAACACAAAAGAATTTATTAAACCGTAAAGTCAATAAAGCAACGAACTCGCAAATGTGATATCATAGTGAACTCATCTCAACTTTATCACAAATGTGGTAGGTAACCACAAAGTAATTTAAATCCAGAAAGTCAATAAAGCGAACGAACCTGCATAACCTACTAAGTCAATCCCTTACAATTTTATATGGTTATTTCATTACAATAAAATTAGGAATTCTCGCCACCATACCTCAGCATGATGGTCTCCAAGTTTGCACATCAATCTTGAAAAATTCCCTACCGATTTGGGTTAATTGGAGTTGTATTAAAGAACATGAGTTAATTAGCAAGTGGGTGGAGAATAGGAATCCTGTAAGCGTTTGCTATGAAAAGGTACTCACAGAGAAATCCTGTTTGAGCATCCCAATCGTGTCAAATTATATATCTCTACGATTCTTATTGAGTTGCTATTTATACTTTATATTATTGAGTTATCGCCACTCAATTATTATTCCCGCATCAATGATCTCTAGGTAAAGTCATCACAGTTCATGGCGTAAGTAAGCCGCTAAATATGCCAAATGCTTATAATTTCATCTCTCAAATTCTTTTCTTATATTACCCTCTATAGGTATACAACTTTGACACTTATTTTCAGCCTTGTCAAGTCTTATAAAACAAGGCACTTTGTCTATTCCCAAATTTCAATATATATATATTTATTTTTTTTGGTGCAGAGGTGTCTGGACTAACTGATTGCCGCGATGCCCTTTCATTTAACGAGCTGTTAAGAATCTAATTAGGTCGGTTGATATGATGATAAATGAAAAAAAAAATTATGTGAGCATATATTATCTGTAAATTCAAATATTTTCTCAATTAACAAAATTAACAGTGAAAGACAAAATGTTGAACGCCTTAGTTTTAACCTATATTATATATATATGAATTAAAGGCATAGAAAAATACATTATTCTTCTAATACGCCATTGTTTTTTATTTGGATCTAAGTTTGACTCGATTTCTTGAGAGTAGTGGTTGGTGCAATTTGGTTCAGCTTTAATTTATTGGTTCTGCTTAGTTTTGACATTATATACTCTTTCTTTATCATAAATATCTTTGTCATCTTAGTCAAGTTAAAGGATTTCCATTTCGGTTCTGAAGATCTTAGTTTTTTGGGGTTTTTTGCTAAAATATTCAGTACCCCAAGCTTGCATACCGATTCTTTTTCATAGTAAAGCTGCAATAATAAGTTCCTGAAATACAATTCTGGGTTTTTCCTCTGTAATCAATTGGATCACCATGATGGAAGGACAATCTAGCAAGAAGAAAGGTAGTGATGCAACGCCACCAGCCCTCCAAATGAACATTGATTCCCAATTCTCAGCTGATCTTAGCTCATATGATAATATTATTGATGAAAATACCAGCCGTGTTATCACCTCACTTACTACCGGTGTTGAGGTTCGTTCCTTGTCTTTTGACTCACTCAAAGAAGTCACTGGATCTCTTCTTGATATGAACCAAGAAGTGGCCAAAGTAACTCTAGAATGGAAGAAAGATATAGGGAATAATCAAGAATTGTTTGATTTGGTTGAAGAGTACTTTGACAGTAGCATCCAGATCTTAGATTTTTGCACTGTTTTTGAGAATTGCCTTAAGCGTGCTCGAAACAGCCAATTAATTATTGAGCTTGCCGTTAAGCAGTTTGAGGAAGAAATGGGATTACAGGGTGGGGTTGATGAGAAAAGGTATGTCAAGACATTGGAGGAACTAAAGAAGTTTAAGGAAGCTGGGAATCCATTCACAAAGGAGTTCTTTACCTTGTTTCAGTTGGTGTATAAGCAGCAGGTGTCTATGTTTCATAAATTGCAGAGAAGAAAAAGAAAGCTTAAGAAGAAACTGAAATCCATGAAAACATGGAGGATGGTGTCGAAAGTCTTGTTTATTTTTGCATTTGTGTCTGTATTAATTTTCTCAGTGGTGGCAGCTGCCATTGCCGCTCCTCCTTTCGTTACAGCTTTGGCTGGTGCATTGGCTGTTCCAATTAGTTCAGTGGGGAAATGGTGTGACTCTCTCTGGAAGGGGTATGAGAGTGCGCTGAAAGGGAAGAAGAATTTAATTAGTTCGATGGAGATTGGCACTTTCATTAAAATCAATGAGTTGGCTCATATAAGAATATTTGTGAACAAATTGGAAATTGAGATGGAGTCATTATTGAACAATGCTGATTTCGCTCTCAGAGAAGAAGATGTCGTGAAGCCTGCCATTGATGAGATAAAGAAGAAGTTTGAAGTTTTCATGGAAACTATTGAGGTTTTATGTGAACGTGCTGATAAGTGTAGCACTGATGTAAGAAGGGCCAGGACAGTGATTTTACAGAAGATAAATCAAATATCCCAATAATTGAAGAAGCCTTCTGGTAATAGTACTGATGACTTTCCCCATGATTGTTATATTATTATGTGATGTGCTAGGTAAAGAACTACTAGCTCTACACCACGGATCAATTGGTTTTGAATTGATCCTTTATAAAAGTTATTGTGTTCATAAACAGGCATAGTGTTAATGTTTTCAGAATTCGGTGTGCTATATGGTTAAGGTGCATATGGGTGTGTTTTTTGGGAAGCGTTTTCCACGTTCCCAAAATTGCAATATAGATTAGGATAAAAAAATGGACTATTTGACTATTAAGAGTTTCGATCTTACTGAAAACGGTCCTGAATGTATAATCATTTCATCGTGATGGATGGTTCCATGTGAAATGAAACATGCTTATGATATTACAGTCATCTTTAATGAAGTTAGTCTTTTAGAATAAGAAGAGAGCCTCTCAGTCTATGCTTATGTTTGATGCATTTGTGACCATGATTTTGCACCTTAAAGTCATGAGGAATATGCTTTAGTGAATAAATTCTGTTTTTACTAGTTTTCATTGCCTTTGACGCTCGTTATCCTGATTGAGCAGCTAAAGTAATCAGGGCTCAGAACCAGCAGCCGCAGCTGCACAATTATCTCTGGGGATTACATCTGCACAAGCTGGAGGAAATAAGAGCCTTTGGATTTTGTTGAGGTTATAATTTGAATAAAAATGGGACCAATGAGTCCTGCAATGACGATGGATTGATAATACATAATAATTGGATTTGTATTACTGGTTAGCTTCATATTTATAATTTTCTGTACTTCAACTGTAGAAAGAAATGGTAAAGTAACTAGGCCGAATCACAATTTCCTGCCCTATGTTTGGCGAACGTACATTAGATACTTCCTTGTTTTAAAATCTATCAACGTTTCACCCATATTTTAAAATCAAAGATTAAATCTACGGCGAAAGGGTAATCTCATCATTTCATTTTTAATATATATAGCATATTCATCCAAATTGTTATCCTGCACATATTCAGACCAACCCTTGTACAAATCAACTCTACCATCCTTAGAAAGAGTTTGGACAAGCCACTGGCAATTGCTATTTGAATCCAGGAGTGTGATACGTCCCCTAAAACCATTTAAATATTTTCGAGCAAATGTAGCTAGAATATGCTGCAAAATAGTGGATTATTATGGTGTATATAAGTGGTTGGGCTCCTTTCTTCCTTGAGCTAACTTTTGAGAGTGAGTTCTACTTAAGCTCACCTTATTATAGTATCAGAGTTACGTTTGTTTCTCTCTCCTCTTTGGTACACATTATGCATGAGAGAGAGTGTTAGAAGTTGAATTTGTCTCACATCACCCCAATAGTTGGGTTTCTCTCTCCTCTTTGGTTAGGGCGATGATGGATTTGGACCCCGGCCTTGCATGCCAAGCGTGAGGGAGCGTGTTAGAAGTTGAATTTGTCTTATATCACCCTAATAGTGGGTTGTTTTCGCATATATAAGTGATTAAGCTTCCTCTTCTCTTGAGCTAGCTTTCGAGTGAGTTCTACCTAAGCCCACTTTATCACAAAATCAAACTCTACCATCCTTAGAAAGAGTTTGGACAAGCCATTGGCAAATGCTATCTGAACCCAGAAGTGTGATATGTCCTCTAAAACCATTTAAATACTTTCGAGCAAATGTAGCTGGAATGTGCTGCAAAATTGAAAATATTTTCACTTTTTAATACACAAACTTCTTAACTGAATTGAAAAATTGTGTGTTCAAGGAATTCAGTTCAAAAGTCTTTACCAAATATATATGTTGATGTGTGATTTTGACACCAACGAAATACACGTGTGAAATGCTGAACTGGCCCAAAAGACACACGTGAATGTATAAAATAATGAGAGTAAATGCAATGAGAAAGGAGTTTTAAAGTGGTTCGGATGCTAAGGAAGCAAGTCCTACGTCCACTGATGTTTTTATTAATGATAAGGGTCAGGTCGCGTTAGTTGGCTGACTTTACAATGATAATACAAGGTATCAAATGCTGTATATTCTAGAGAGAGAGGGTAGCTAATCCCTCGAATGAGAGGAGAGTTCCCAATTTATAGTGGGATGGATTAAGGTTCCCAATTTATAGTGGGATGGATTAAGGTTATCATTACTGAATCTGTGAGTTGATGAGATTATCCGTACAAATCCTTCTTTATGTCACATTGCTCAACTTTTAGAGTGATTCATGCGATTTGCTATAGGGATTGGACACGTGGACATCCTCTAGCCTTTCTTCAGTCTGGTGCGCACCCACTGTACTGACAAGAGTGTGCTGCTTGCATCATCACGCGATGAAGCTGCGCCAGGATGTCAGCAGACTCTTCCCGAGGTTTGACCATTCGCACTTAACTGGACACCACGTCAGCCCTGTTTTCCCAAGCATAACAAAAGTCCTCTAGTTTTTAAGGTTTGAGAATCGAACCTTGGAAACTATAAATGCCCCGATTTGGTGTGTTTGAATAGATTCTGGTCGCTACGACCTATTTGTAAAGGAGATCGAGACATTCTCAGGTAGTTAAGGATCTGCGACCTCATGGCCAGCGACCTGGCCTCGGGTATTCGACGCTAGTGGTCACCCAGACCTGAGGGGATTCTCGACCTGTTCTCACTTGGCAACTTTTTAGGACGAATGGCCATGTTGCTTCGCAGGCGTCACATCGCTTCGCGATTATTGCGACCCGAACAATCAGGTCGCTTTACGATTGTCGCGAGGTAAGGTCGAAAAATCAGGTCGCTTCGCAGCAGATGAGATTTGAAGAGTCGCGTCGCGTCGTGACTGGTGACGAAGAGTGTTGCTGGTAACGACCTCTTCAGACATCCGTTGCATCTTTAGCAGTGAGCGCATTAAATGAAATGCTCTTTGTTCTGATAGACGTGCCCTTTTCACTGATCGTCAGGAGCCCATCTACGATCAACTCTCATTCTTTCTTCCCGACCAAGTGCACTGCCTGAGGTGCCGCAATCGCGGAGATGGAGTGCCACTACAGAACTTTCAATACATCGCGAGATTGTAAAAACGGGTGAGAGAAACATCACCCTCAGCCTGTAGCTCTTTCTCCAGGTCGGTTTGTGGACGAACTCCTATAATGATGAGATTCCAAACAGACTCCTCGGGAGTGTGAGCCACTTTGTTGAGTTCTCTGTGGAATTTGTCTATATATGATTGGAGGGATTCATCCCTCTCTTGCCTTATGCTGCTGAGGTAGCTCAAAGGCATTGAGAACTTTCTGTTTGCTTGGAAGTGTCTTAGGAACATTGTGCTCATCTGAGGCCACAAGTTGATCGATCCCGCTGGGAGCAACCTGATCCACCGTTTGGCATGAGAGGTTAAGGTCACTGCCAAACACCGACATTTTGCCAAATCTAAGACCTGGTAAAGCTCCATCAGGTCGTTGAATTCATATAAGTGATCATGCGGATCAGAATTTCCATCAAACGCCTGCATGTCAGGCATTCTAAACCCCGATGGTAGTGGGGCGGCTAATACCGCCGGAGAAAAGGGAGACGCCGATGCGACCTGCCCTTGCTCATTTTGTTGAGCTTTCAGTTGATCAAGAGCTCGCTACAGCTCTTCGATTTGAGATAGCGACGCTACTTGGGGATTACTTTCCACAACATGGGTGCGACCCTCACGATTACAATTGAGGAATGACCGTAGGTCGGATTCCCCCTCACCTCTGCCGACAATCTCGGCCAATCTTGACACACGCTGGCTAGAGCAATGTGATGGTGTTGCATTATTCGGGGAACTTTCACGACCTTAGCGGTGGTGCGAACCGACCAGCGGAGTGTGGTAGCTTCCCGCACGATGATCATGATCGTTCTGGCGGTAATGAGAATTGCCCCGCCTAGCACTTTTGTGGGGGTTTTCACGCAACGTGGCATGGGATGGCTCGAGTTGCACCATTTCACCGAGTCTCAACACCATAGGTATTCTACTAGGGGCATGGTCAGCGTTCGCCAGGCCTTTTGAGCTTTTAGGCCCATTTGCCACTTGCTTACCCTTTCTTCGACGCGCGGCAGTGCTCGGGGCACGGGCTATCGCCTTTTGCCGTGCTTTCGTGCGACCTGCAGGCATTTTTGGCGGTTGCACCGCCTCATTCGACTTCGGTGGTACATCTTGGTCCAAACGGTCCAATCTCTGCGTGACCGTTTGGAGAGTATTATTGAATCTCTCCAGGTAGATTAGAACGGCAGGGTCAAGTTGTGAACTTGACGGGATGTTCCCCGCAGTAGTCTGCGGGGCTGAGGGTCCCCCGGGGGAGGTATCCTCCTGCATTTGAGGGATCCCCTCAGTATTCTGGTTGGTTTTCTCAAGTTCAAATCGGTGAGTCCATTTCTGTTGTAGGGCCGATAGGTTAGAGATTCTTCCGATGAAAGACGAATGCTAAATCAGGCTTTCCTTCTAGCGCCAAACTATTGATACGTGATTTTGACACCAACGAAACGCACGTGTGAAATGCTGAACTGGCCCAGAAGACACACGTGAATGTATGAAATAATGAGAGTAAATGCAGTGAGAAATGAGTTTTAAAGTGGTTCGGATACTAAGGAAGCAAGTCATACATCCACTGATGTTTGTATTAATGATAAGGGTCAGGTCGCGTTAGCTGACTGACTTTACAATGATAATACAAGGTATCAAATGCTGTATATTCTAGAGAGAGGGGGTAACTAATCCCTCAAATGAGAGGAGAGCTCCCAATTTATAGTGGGATGGATTAAAGGTTATCATTACTGAATCTATGAGTTGGTGGGATTATCCGTGCAAATCCTTCTTTATGTCACATTGCTCA
Source organism: Pistacia atlantica (assembly GCA_026229545.1). Classification (NCBI taxonomy): domain Eukaryota; kingdom Viridiplantae; phylum Streptophyta; class Magnoliopsida; order Sapindales; family Anacardiaceae; genus Pistacia; species Pistacia atlantica. Next base: position 24,241,876 of record CM047901.1, on the reverse strand, counting down.
CCTTCTAGAGTGATTCACGTGATTTACTGCAGGGATTGGATGCGTGGACATCCTCTAGCCTTTCTTCAATCTGGCGTGCACCTACTGTACTAACAGAAGTGTGCTGCTTGCATCATCATGCAATGCAGCTGCGTCAGGATGTCAACAGACTCTTCCCGATGTCTGACCATTCGCACTTAACTGGGCGCTACGTCAACCCTATTCTCCCAGGCATAACAATATAAAATCTGTATGTGTGTTGTATGGTCGCAAGATAACCCTGAAAAAAGGATGATCGGACTTGAACAATAAAGCTGCACAAACTGTTTTGCACTTTTTCACAGTAGTTACAGGCTTACAGCTCTCCAATTCCTTATAGAAGTTCTCTAAGAAAGTTTTCTGTCATGCAACTCTGCTTCCACTTTTTGTTTGCCTAATGACTCGTGTACACCTTAAAAAACAAGAGATAATAAAACCAATGAGAATGCATATAAAATTATAAATTAGGTGTCTAACTTCACAGAGTCTACAGTGTCGCAAGATTAAATTACAATAATTATTTTGTAAAGTGATTCTTAGCTACATAAAAAAGATCACTTAATCCAAAATTCAAGCTCAAGGCCTTTAAAGTTCAAGAAGTACAGTCCAAACACAAAGTATGTGTCCCACAACCCAAATTATGCTAAAAGCAAACACAAATTAAGGATCGACCAAATGGACATTCTCAATCTTCTAAAATTACCCAGCAAAAGTATGAAGTTACAAGTCCTTTAAAGTTCAAGAAGTATAAGGCAAGCTCACCAGCTTCCTGTCCTGGATAATGGAGGCCACAATTAACTTGTAAAATATGCAAGACCTTTTGTTCTGCAAGTATGTTAGTATGGTTCCCATAGAATGTGACAATGTTTGGGTTACCCTGGAAGTTGTTTGCTTACCATCATCAAGAACCATTTTCGATGATTACTGTGCAGGAAGCATCTGGGTTTGGTTACTTTGGCACGAACACTCTCTGATAATTGAGAGTTCCTAGGCTTCATTATGACTTCTTTTTGGTGGCCAATTGTGAAAAGTCAATAAAAATATGTTTTGAAACCACTTTCAGTGAAATGCTTGTAGTTAATCTCAGTATTGAACAAATATTGTTAAACGTGGAGGAATCCTTTCCCCATGTTGCTCCGAACAAGGTCTTCTGATCTTGTCTTCTTGTTCTAAACCTATTCCTCATAAAGTTATTTAAAAATAAATAAATAAAACACCGGGGAATAATTGATTTATCACACTCAAAAACTGCACAGCAATTATAATATCTAATACAAATAGATTAAATTAACGTTCATATATCCTTACAGCTTTATTTTTAGGGCAATTAATTTTATTAGATGAAATTTCTTAATGTCATGTTTAAGAATCAATTTTTTTTTTTTTTTTTATTTATGATGGGAGGTGTCTGACCGGGGGTTTCATGTCAATTTCGTTACTTGCTACCATTGATATAGGTTCAATATCATCATTTATTTTATTTTTTTAAGTTAATTATTGTTAATGAATTATCAAACTTTATATAAACATACATTTTCTTTATAATTTTGTGATTATTTTTATAAATCATCATGAGCTATTAAAAAAAAAAAAAAAAAAAAAGAGAAATCTATTTATTCATTATAAATTTACTAAATTAATATCCATATGAAACAAAATTAAATTACCTCATCGGGATCTAGTGCTTATGAAACGTTGTCGTTCAACGTTGTGTTCGGGTCTTTGACCTGACAGCCATTTGCCGGGGCTTCTAACGCTCCCACAAAAGATTTATGAAAGTAAGTACTGTATCTATGAAGAGTTTGTAGTGTGATTGTAACCTATGCGAAGTGTTTATTGTGTCCATAGATATTTTAAATTTTCAATTGATTTTGTGTCCAGTTGGTGGCAATTACCCTAAAGGTCTGCGTTCTCTTCACCAATTCAAACAAACAAAACTCAATACACAGCGTTATAGAAAGATTGCAAAACCAGTCGAACAAGAAGATGTGAACCCAAAGGTTTTTATGAGGGATAAAATTGCAAATGTATACTCAATTCTTAAGTACTCATCTTGGGATTCTGCTCAGCAACAGATAGAAAAGTTGTCTCTAAAATGGGATTCTTATACGGTAAATCAGGTTCTGAAAACCCATCCTCCAATGGAAAAAGCATGGTTGTTTTTCAACTGGGTTTCCAGAACAAAAGGGTTTAAGCATGACCATTTCACTTACACTACTATGCTAGATATTTTCGGAGAAGCTAAGAGGATTGAGTCTATGAAGTATGTTTTTGAGCAGATGCAAGATAAGGGCATTAAAATTGATGCGGTGACTTACACTTCAGTTATGCATTGGCTTTCCAATTCTGGGGATGTTGAGGAGGCTGTGAAGGTGTGGGAAGAAATGAAAGAAAAAGAGCGTTATCCTACAGTTGTTTCGTATACAGCTTATATGAAGATTCTTTTTGTTAATAACAGAGTTAAGGAGGCCACTGATGTGTATAAGGAGATGCTTCAAACTGGGTTGTCTCCTAATTGTCACACATATACTGTACTAATGGATTACCTTGTTGGGTCTGGTGAGTGCTGGCTAGTTTGTGTGAATATTGCCCTTCCATTGTTCGTTATATTGTCCGTGTGTATGTGCCTATGTTGTTTTTGGGTTGTACACCCCATATATGATTTTCCTTTTTTTTTTTTTTTTGATCATGCTAATCATTGTTGGCATGGTATCTTTCTTTGCAATAATGTACATGGATTTACGGCGAGTTGTTTGCTGCTCTCATTTCATCTTTATATTAGTTTCTGCTCTTAGTTGAACTCCTTAATGTAACCTTGAACTTGATTGTGGTGTTCCATGAAGAAGCAGTTGTTGATTAGCTTTAACATAAGAATATGTTGGCCATCTGATTTCGTCTTCAATCTACTTCCATCTCAAAGTCTTTAACTTCTATCAAAGTTGATCTCATTTCAGTTGGTTCACCCTTCATTAACTCGTTGTATGATCATCTAAGGTTCTGGTTATTGGGCCAGCATATAGATTTGATTTGGGTGAAGTTGTTTCATGAATCTTGTAAAGATATAGATATAATGGTTTCAAGTTTTAACAGTTATGACGCTATATCCAAATGGTTTAATGATTTTCCTAATTAATTGTCGCTGAATTATTATAAAAAGTTTGTAAAGATGTAGATAAAATTAACAAGGGTATCAAATTTTTTCTTTCCTATAAACCCTTGTTGGGAAAAAAGAAAGAAAGCGCTGTTGCTAATTTATGCATATGCAATTACAAAACTTACTCTTTCTTGTTGCATTTTTATGTTATACATATTCTTATGGTTGCCATCTAGTATCTGTGTTTGTTTATGAAGAAGATAATAGTCCTTTTGTTTCTTGATGCAATCCAGGAAAATATGATGAAGCCCTTGAGATTTTCAGCAAAATGCAAGAAGCTGGGGTACAACCTGATAAAGCTGCATGTAACATTTTGGTCGAGAAATGTTGCAAAGTTGGGGAAACAAGGATAATGATCCAAATACTCAAGTATATGAAAGAAAACTATCTTGTACTCCGTTACCCTGTATTTCTTGAAGCTCTTCAAACTTTAAAAGTTGCTGGTGAAAGTGATGTCCTCCTTAGGAAAATTCATCCTCATTTTTCTGCCGAATCTATTAACAATGAGGAGGCTGTCGAGTTTGCAAGAACTGATGCTGAAGTTCCTTTATCTTTAGATGGCGGTCTTTTATTGTTTCTCTTAAAAAAGCAGAGTCTTGTTGCCATCGACCATTTACTTGCTGGAATGATGGATAAAAATATACAGTTGGAATCTGCCACTATGTCAACCATAATCAAGGAGGCCTGTGATTGTGGCAGACCGGATGGTGCTTTATTGGCCTTTAAATACAGTTCTAAGTCAGGAGTAAACCTTGAGAGGATTACATATCTTGCCTTGCTAGGCATTTCAACAAGATCAGATTCATTGTCAGAGGTGGTGGAGATTTTCAAGCAAATGACTAGAGCTGGACATTCTCTAGGGGTGTATCATGGTGCACTTTTAATATATAGGCTTGGGTGTGCTAGAAGGCCTGCTTTTGCTGCAAAGATTTTTAATTTATTGCCTAAGGACCAGAAGTGCACTGCTACTTTCACTGCTTTAATAGGTGTCTACTTCTCTGCTGGCAGTGCTGATAAAGCGCTTAAAATTTACAAAACTATGCAAAACAAAGGGATTCATCCTTCATTAGGCACATACAATGTTCTGGTAGCTGGTCTTGAAAAACTTGGTAGAGTTAGTGATGCAGAAAAGTTTAGGAAGGAAAGGAAAAGCATGCAGGCTGATTCTCATTCCAGGGATACTGTCCTTTTGGAAGAAAAGATATGTGATCTTCTATTTGGTGGAGATGTGATGTCTTGAAACACTATTTTGGACATAGGGGATCCCTGTATTAACGGCATGCTGAGAAAATGGCACAAGTACTACCTGATAAAGGGCAGGATGACAAACAATGCTTCTCTGGTACTCTATACAGCATGAAAAACATGGCCAGGGGAATAGCAGTTAGCAGAGCGTATAAATTTCTCTATAGATTTAAATTCATTTTTATCACTTGATATTCTCATTCGGCCATACTTTGATAAAAACGTCTATCTCTGAAGCAGACAAAATTTAACTGGAGCTTTGTTGTTGCTGATTAAAACTTCCTGCATTCCTTTACGTTATTAAGCCTTTCTTTAAATTACTGATATATCTTTGTAAAATCATAATCTGTATTCTTAAGCTTATTCTTATTAGTTTTTTAAAAATCTTTTCATCCCTGACATCTTAATTTTATCATTATTTAAAGTCTAATGTAACAGTTGAACATCTGAATTTTTTTTTTTTTGTGTAATCAGTTTTTGCTTGAAAGCATTTACGACATTTCGATTAATCCTCTAAGGTTCTGAAGTTAATCATCTCTATTAGCAATAGAGAACATTTTGGAAATTAAAATGCTTGGTGTTTGTATTCTTAGATGCTTTTGTAAATTTTGGATTGTGGCTGGTGATATAGATCCTTGATAATCCCATGAACATTTAGTTTGCCTTAATGATCTATTCAATGAGTAAACAATTAAAAGATTCTATAATAGTGTTTGCTATTTGTTAATGAAAATAATGAATTGAAAGGCAAGAGTTTCGGGAAATCCTGCTGAGTATTATTCGTATTCTAATTATAGGCGCTTGAAGATGAAGGTTATTTTAAGGTTAGCTTCTTCATTATACCCGCGGATATTCCATGTTTAAGGGGCAAGTAGAAGGAAATTGAAAAGCACCATTGATGCATAGGCTGATTTGAATACTTCAATTACACTTCAGACTGATATTCGTATATATCCAGTAGGCGTATAGTCTATTTATTAATAAATTTTGCTGCCTCAGCCTTATCCTGCCGTGTGGACCAGAAATTCAATCAATCACCGCAAACACATGTTTCTCATTTTAACAAATTCTAATTATCAATGTTGTTGACGTTTTCATGGACATTGGACAAAACAAGAAGTTCATAAAACGCAGTCACCTAATTAATTAAATAAATGGACTACTTAAAAGCCAGCTCAAATGAAAGACATGCTGACTCAGTTTTCCACAGGTCCCTTTCATAAATTAACAACTATTGTAAACTGGTCTCTGTCATCAATGGATCTTTGGCACTTTTCTTGAATAATTTGGAATTTTATGGCGTATATTTCTAGGGGTTAACAAAAGAATCGGCTGAAATCGGAACCTACGGGTACTCGTGGTTTTGGTTCCAGTTCCTATCAGGAACCAACCCTCACAAGGTAGGTTCCGGTTCTAGATTTAGGAATCAGTCGTTTTCGGTTTTGATTTCACCCTTGCAAGAACCAGAACTGGAACCAAAATTGAGATCCGGATAATTAGGACTGAATTATAATTTTTATAAATTATTGAGGGTGTACTTGTAATTTTTAGAGGGTTTATTTGTCATTTTTTAAAAAAATTGGGGGTAACTAAAATTAACCTAGGTATCCGGAACCAGAACCGGAACCTATGTATCAGGGTCCAATTTGGCTTTTGGGAAGTAGTAATCGATTGGTTTTGGTTTCGGTTGCAAATCCAAGGAACTAGCCTGTTCCGATTCCGGTTCTTTTGAATTTGGACGGGCGTACCGAGTCCCGTCTACCCCTAAATATTTCAATATTTAAGCTCAAATTGTGGAAGTAAACCAGAGGTCAAGTGTTATATTGCTGTAATACGTAGAATTGAAGTTTAAAGTGTCTCAAAAATATTTTAAAGGAAGCTCATTTTATCGCCACAACAATTGTTCCAACATATCTTGCAAATAAAGTGGACAGCCCATACAATTCTTGGTTAATGACGCAACACCAGTTAATGACGATATCTTTTGTCTGCTTTCCTTCAACGCCGATTCTTCACAAAGAATATGTTACTTATTTAAAACAGTAAACCTATCTTGTTGTCCACTCCTATCTACAAATACACGACAACTGCTACTCTAAATATCAAACGGACCTAACAAACTAAGAAGAAGGAATAATAAGTCAATCTTATCAAGATTCAACTTAATTCATACAAATATTTATAAATAAATCAATGGCTGACCGAATTGCTTTAAAGGGTTTGTATTATGAAACATTATCTGTTAGAATGAATTCCAGCTCCTCAAATATGTCAAATAACCCATAAATTTGCCACGCTAGCTACAACAGAAGTGGATCAACATTTGATGTCATGGGTTCTGCATATTGAGAATTTGTGAGGGATAAGCAGAAGTCCACCCCACAACATGTTGAGGCAATAATTCTCAAGAATATATGCTATTCGACCAAACGGATGAAGAGACCTTAAAACAAAGAGATATATGAGTGATGAAAACTGGGTAGCTGATGCATGTACTGTTGCCTAGGAGAAGCTGGCTGTGGCTGAGGTTACTTCATTGTAGGATTGGCATCACTTTTAATATTTATTACATTGTTTAAATAAAATGGAATAAAAAAGTTTTCATAACATGGGTTGGATTCTCAATCTCCAGTAGTTGATATATATCTCAACTTAGGTTTAACATTAATGCCAACCTCCTATAATGGAATACCAGGACAATATGCTGTCCTCAGAGCCGTCAAATCCGACTATTATTTGATCATTATGTCTTTGATATTTTATCATTCTAATTCAATGGCTGAAAGAGGGGACTCGATTTTTGGTTTCTTATTCAGTAACCTTTTTGCCTTATCTTCGATAATTATATCAGAATAAATTCCAATATTCACAATCATTCATTGCCAGTCGACATTCACCCGTCATAATCACATCATTTTTATATAATAATCAAAATCACTTTTCTATATTTCTTTCCTTCCACTATTCTCCAGTCACAAATGTGATAAGTAATCTCAAAGGTGATTTGAATCCAAAAAATCAAATAAAGAGAATAAACATTCTTGATTATCAGACCAATCTTTTACGGTCTTATATGGTTATTTCATTATAATAAAAGTTGGAATCCTCACCACCATACCTCAACGTGATGGTCTTCAAGTTTGCACATCAACCTTGAAAAATTCCATTGTGCGACTCTTACCGATTTGGGTTGATTGGAGTTGTATTAAAGAAGATGAGTTAATTAGCAAGTTGGTAGAGAATAGCAATCCTGTAAGCATTTGCTATGAGAAGGTGCTCACAGAGAAATCCTGTTTTGAGCATCCCAATCGTGTCAAATTATATATCTCTACGATTCTTATTGAGTTGCTATCAACCAATTTATACCTTGTATTATTGAGTTATCGCGACGCAATTATTCCTCCAGCATCAATGATCTCTAGGTAAAGTCATCGCAGTTCATGGCGCAAGTAAGCTGCCAAATATGCTCAATGCCAAATGCTTATAATTTCATCACTCTCAAATTCTTTTTTAATAGCATAATATTATACATACAATATTTTTATAATAATATTTCTCGTACAACATTATAAGACGAAAGATAATTAGGTAAAAAATTATTTTTAATTTAAAATTAATCGTATAACTTTGATACTTATTTTCAGTTTTGTAAAATGTAACACTTTGCCTATTCCCATATTCCAATACTTAAGATTAGTGTTATTTAAGCATCTAATACTCTAGTCATTTTATAAAATTGAAAATTACCAAAAAAAGCATAAGAAAACGTGTCTATATTACCGAAGCAAGTTACGTAATTATGCAACAAAAGAACTCCATAATATCACAAATTACAATCACCAAACCTGAGTTATCATATTGGTTATCATATTGTAGTTCTTAAGTTCTTTGTAGTTTTTACTGTGGTATATATTTGTGGGTACAATAATCTTTTTTTTACTCTTGAAAAATGAAGGGATCAATTATCAAAGGCACTGAAGTTCTGAGACTAAGAGCACTATTTTTATTCTATTTTGAATTTTTTTTTTTACGCAAAATAATTGGTTTAGTTTTAGAAAAATAATTGGTGATGGTTGACTGTTTTAGAATATTATACATTATTCTTATAATATGCTCTCATTATCTACTCGTTTTTTAGTTTTTAGAAATTTAATTTGAAATACAAATAAATAGATATTAAATATTAACAATAAATCAGTCATTTATTTCATTTGTATGGACTTATGCCAACCTAAATATATGGGAGCTAGAAGAAGTCGTAGTCATACTATACAGGGATATAATTTGATAAGGGGAAGATTGGAGATTAAATAAAGATTAGGATTTTAGTTTGATAAGGGAGACATGTGGAGATTAAATAAAGAATTATAAAAATGTTTAAAATATTCGAATTAACAATCAATGAATTATTAAGTTGTACAAGAAATTTTAATTTAATTAAATTTGAAACTCTAGATAAACGTTGAAATTGACTTTGTAGATATCACATCACCAAAAAGAAAAAAAAATAATAAAAAATCAGATTATTCAGTGATTGCTGTAAAAAGTTGTTGAAATATTGGACTCTGTTAATGTTTGATGAATATACTAATATATTTTTTGGAATTAACCTAAAACAATATTTCTAAGTACGTTCTTCAAAGTAATAAAAAAGGGTAAAAATCAAAATACATTTCTATTTATATACAAAACATTCATAGAAAAAAAAAAATGAAATTAATTTCTAAAATTATATTAGAACATAATTATTTAAAAAAATATTTATTTATATATAAGTTAAAACTAAAAAATTGATTTTCTTGTATTAAATACAAATATTGCATATCACCAGTAAATTCTAAGCTTTCTATTTCAAAAAGTCAACCATCACTTCTTCACCTTTCTTAATACGTATGAAATAAATGCGTGTAAAGCGTGTGTGGCCGTTCACTTTCATCAGCTTAGAAATAAAACTACAATCCAACAGTGTTTGTTTATATTACGTTACTCTCGATTAATGTAGTTATTGACTAAGCTTCTCAATTTTTCAACATTTTTCAAGCAATTTGGAATTGACATCATTACCAACTTGTCCACTACGAACTTAGACGATCAAAATGTAAAGAGTTAACGACTTTTTCTCACCCATTTGGGTTTAATGAAATTTTCTCACCAATAGACTTTTATTTAAATTTATGTTCTAACGATGAACAAAGAGCAAAATTGATTCAGACTGTTAGAGCTTTTGAAGAGGGGAAGTCAATCAGTCTTTTGGTGGTAGAATGTTAGACTTTTGTGATTGAGATTAATTGGAATTTGACTTAGGAAGAGTGACTGGAAAAACTCTAATCGCTCAATTGTTGGTGACTGGTAAGGTTGGTAGGAATAGAGTTTGAGAGGTTTTGGTGAAAGATGATCGAAGAAGAAAATGGTGATGGTGTGGGTTACAATGATGCAGAATCGAAAACAGAGTATAAATTTGAGTAGTAAAGTGGTATTTTAAAAGTCTATAGGTAAGAAAGTGTCATTAAACCATTATTTTGGTGGGAAAAGGTTGTTTACTCAAATGCAAAAGTTTTGACATTTTCATGCAATTATATATTATAACAATGATGTTAGATCTACAATTTTTTCTCACAACTTCTAATATAGCAATTCGTCATTGATTAGCTTCGTAAATGGATAAGTAAAACCCATACAAGCAGACGGGACCTATTTTACGAACTAGTGATGGCTGTCACGTTAAAGGTTGTGAAAGAAAGTTGTAAGATTGATAATACGCAGTTAAAGGTTGTGAGAAAGTTTCAGAAGATTGAGTTGTAAGCCTAACATAGTTCATATTATATACGTAAATAAAATGAGAGTACCCTTTATTGGATTGATTCTAATAATCGAAACCCTATTTGTTTGGGACTTGTTCTGTCCAAGGAGAACTGCAATTAATTACATTCCATATGCTTCTATTACCCACTCAAAGAACATTCCACATATAACCATCAACCACATCAATTTCAAATTTGTTTTTGCTGGAGGTCTTATCTTCGCATTAACATGTGTCAGTTATTGATTTTTATTTATTAAATCATTATTTCAGATATATTATGTTACTTTGTATAAAATGTTTTTTATTAAGTAAATTATTCTTTTTTACTAAAATTATTGTTTTACAAAATTATTAGAAAAATTGTGAATTATATTTATTTTAAAAAATTAAAAATTTGTTCTTTATTTTAAATAAAATGAAAAAATAATTATAACAAAATTGTCAAACGCGGCGTTTGTTCAAAAAAATCAAGTTGTATATGGCAACCTAACTAACCTAGATTTTTCTGATACGAACAATATGTGGCGACACGTTTGCGTGAACGCAAGACCGATTAATTACCACTTCTTTCTCAGCTCCGGAGAAGCTTATTCCATGTAAGCAACCCTATATTATTACTATTGACCTTCAAGAATCATCTTTCCTTCCCAATTACACGTGTTCCGCCAGCTCGATTCCACGTCATCACTGATTGTCATGCCTTAAATCTACACCAATCATACGTCACTTTCTCATCAATTAATTTTCATATGATCAGACGGTTGTGGCTGTGCAGCTCTTTTATCCTTAGCCAACCACGTGTACGATGATCAGATTCACTCCATTATATCTCCAACTTCTCGAGAAATTGAAATTGAACTAATAACTTATTCCATGGGAATATTACTATCTAACGTTTAAGAGAGCGTAAATGGTTGGTGCGAATATTCGCGAACTTTAGGCAGTAATAATTTCTCGTCCATTGAAGTTGTCCCGGTTCATTTTCTAGTCACTTGTTTACACTTAATTTCTCTCTCTCGTGTCGTTATTATCTCAAATAATCGCGTGATTTTGTTTTTTTTTTATTATTTTAGATCCACCCACTTCCTGCCGTATGGGACAGCTATATAAAGCCTCCAAATAACACTGGTATAGATCATCGGGAACGTGCGAGTGCTTAAAACGAAAGCTCTTGCAAATTATTTTTTATTCCCTATATCAATGGCGTTGAAGAAGACATTAGCTGATCGTCTTTTCAGCCTTTCAAAAATCTCGACTCAGGCGCTAACCAATTGCCGCATTTCAACCACCCGGATTTCTCAAAACGCGGCCAAATCTAACATTGCGCCGGATCCCGGAGATAATGGTATCTTCCGGAGGTTTCTCCACAAGAGAGCCATTCTTCAACCGAAATTATCATCGATCGGAGGGGAGAGTCTTATGGAGAAATTGAAAACAATCGACATTGCTAAAGATAGGATCCGACTGGACGGTTTGAGTCCACCTCCGAGTTTGGAGACGGAGAAGGCGGAGAGTTTGTCTGTGAAGGACGCTAGGAAGTTGCTGAGGGCGTTTCATATTGAAGTCGTGAAAGAGAAACTGAGAACGATCGAGCAGCCTTGGATACCGTATTCGGAGTTTGTTCGTGTCTGCGAAGAGGCCGTTTCGGATCCGAATCAGGGATTGCAGTTTGCAAAATTGCTTGACGAATCAGGAAACGTTATCGTTTTGGGAAATGTTGTATATCTTAGACCTGAACAGGTAATTTTCTTTCCATAATTTATTTGTTAATATTTATTAAATGTTTAATTATAATAAAATTATTATTTGTTCATTTTGTTAACCTTTTACAGATAAGGTTAAAAATTAGGATCCATGGTCCCGAGGAATTAGGTTTTGGATTTACGAGAATTTTTTTTTTTAATTTAAATTTGGGTGGTATAGAGAACTGATATGTTTTTTTGTGGTTATTTTTTGTTTTGTTTTTGTTTTTTTTCACAGGCCAGATCTAAAACGTGAAAAGGGTTCCACGTTAGGTGTTGAGGTGACCAGATTTGGGTTTAAGGTTCTGGGTTATTTCCCATGCCTTTGCCCTGTTTTCGGTATCGATCACTGAGACTTGAAAATTAAAACAAAAAACAAAAAGCTTTTTAAATTAACTTTTTTTTTTTTAAAAAAAAAAAGGAGAGAGATTATTAGTTTAAAAAGATCGAGACGACAACGCAAATTTCAGTTATGCTCGGCTGTACAGCATTCTATTTCTCAAAAAGTTTTATCTTTTTCAATAAATCAATCTAGATAATATTTAAAAATGTCTTGAATGCTGACAAAATTATTTTTAATTAGATGAAAAACGCTACTTCGTCCGTTTCATTTTTGGGTTTTGAGAAAAATACATATATTTGAAAAAAACTTAAAGACTCCATAAATGTTTTACATGTTTCACGTTACATGAATATCTCATATTTGACGTATGAGAATTGGAGAACCACACATAGAAGAGGCTAGAAAAAGGATTTGTTGAATGCAGGGTTTTATTTATTTTCAATTTTTCTTGTGATTTATTAATTTCCTCAAGTTTTGGTATGGTTGGGTTGAAGTTTTTAATTAATTTTTATGAAGGGTCTAAATTGGCAACTAGGACTTTGGGGCTTTAATCTCTTGTTGTTTATCTCGAGTGATGTGCGTCAGCTAGTACCTGTCGAGATAAATTCCGAATCCAATAACCAAAGGGCCCTTTCCCTTAGTCATTTGCCAATAATTTTTTATTATTAGATCAATTTTCATAGTCATATTAAGCCGTATAACATCTGATGTAGCCGCTGAAGGCAGACGTTAGAGTTTTACTGTTTGTCTGTCAATGCACGTTCATTTACTTACAAACAAGAGTAGAATAATTAATATTTAAAGAAGAAAAGTTACCCAAAATTGCTTTTTTTTCCCGTTTTCTGATTACAGGTAACCAAAGCTATTGAGGGTCTAATACATGTCCCAGAGGCCAACTCAAACGACCCGAGAAGAAAGGAATTTGAAGAGTTGGAGAAGCAGAAAGCCGCAATAGACCAAAAGGCAGACTTCCTGGTTCGTCGTGAACTGTGGTGTGGACTTGGCTACTTGGTAGTCCAAACAACAGCATTCATGAGGCTGACGTTTTGGGAACTCACATGGGATGTAATGGAGCCCATATGTTTCTACGTTACTTCCATGTACTTCATGGCTGGGTATGCATTCTTTCTCAGGACATCTAAAGAGCCTTCTTTTGAAGGCTTTTACCAGAGCCGCTTCACCTCCAAGCAGAAAAAACTCTTCAAGCTTCATAATTTTGATGTTGAGAGGTACAATGAGCTACAAAAAGTTTTCCACCCGCAACCACCATCATCAGTACAAACCTCATTTCAACATCAGAAGATGAGATAATAAAAAATTATCGATTTACAATAGTTAGACATACAGAATTGACAATTTTGTTTAACCCATACGTGGGTGCGGCTGTATGTAAACCTATTGCTGAGACTTTTTTTTCTTAAAATCTGACATTTATGATTTATATAAGGAGTTAGTTATGTAACATATGTTTAAATTATGGTATAAAGTATACTCCTATTTTACAAAATTTAAAAAGTTTTGGTTAGGCAAGAAACTGAGCATTTATAAAGTACATGAATGAGGCATGATATTAAATTTAGGAAATAATTCACGTACTTAGGTGAGGAGAGAAAAACATTAAATTTGGAGACTATTTAAGCCACCCAAAACTCGGGAGTAGTTATTAACATCAGAATACAGTCCAAGTTCATCACATGTATCTGACTGGGGACTGGGGATTGGGGAGTATCAAACTAGGGAAGGTTTTCTTGAACAAAGTGGAATCCTCTGTATTTGAAATTTGTCAAAGGCATTAAAAGATATTGTCCAACTGCAATTGTTACTCCCAATCTTCATTGCTAGGACATTAAGAAGTGTCCAGGGTTATGGTTATACCCAGTATGGCAGGTAGAAACAGTGGTGGTACTTGGTTTATTTATTTAATTAATTGTAAAGCACAATTTTATCCAAGTTTTGGACCCCAATAAAGGTACTGTCCACCGACTTAATCAAACACTTGCCAGAAGAATCTTAATTAAAATAATTTAGAGCGACTTAATTTGACCAATTTGATTTGAGATCTATAGATAAATCCGTTGCACCCAGCTAGAATTCATTTGCCACATAAGCCTGACGCTAGTCCCATCTCAGATTAATTCACAACTGCCATTCTTTTCTGCAAGTCAAGAAATGTAGGAGATGATAAATTTGTCGGCTTATCGTGTGGATTTTGCTTGGCCTTAACCGCTTAACTAACTGAATTTACTCCCATTTAAAAATAAAAAAATAAAAAAATAATTCTAAGATTGATGGTTAATTAGAACATTTGTAGATGTATTTTATTTTAAAGAGCATCTTTTATATAAAATAAAGAGTATTTTTACTAATTTTAAAATATAAAGAACATAATTTTTATTCAAATCCAATAGACTTTTTAAATTTAATGAAGATCCTCTTTATTTTAAGAAAGAAACTTAATAGGAGAGAGAATTAATAAATAAAATATATAAAAACTTGTAATTTATTAATTAAAATTAGGATAAAGAGTGAGTTTGACTCTCTAATTTAGAGAGTCAAATTTCACTCTCTAATTTATACTTTAATGGACTCTTATTTTTATAAATAAACTCTTTATAATAAAGAGGTTGAGTCATTTAAAAAGCTTTTGGAGATATTCTTACAAATCTTCTAAGCTCGGTTTATAAATAAAATTGATTTAAATAATTTATTCTTTTAGTAATGATTTTGATTAAAAAATATATTTTTTCTGATTTTCTCTCTCTTTCCATAATCATTTTTGTTCTCTTTCTCTTTATCTCTTTACTTCTTGCTTACCTTGTTTCTCTCTTTTATAGTAGATGTGTGAAATCAATTGTTCATCTTTGAAAGCAATATGTATTTAAAGAAGAAAAAAATTATTTATAAAAACTAGAGATGGAATTTAGGCCCAGGTCCAAAACCCGGTCCTAGGACCGGACTAGGCCCAAGGGAGGAGGGACTGAGCCTAAGAGTATAAGCTCTGAGAGTTCGTCCACTATTGCAAACACTTTTTCGAACGGTTTTTGGGTGGGAGTATAGTACTTTCGAGCAAAAATCAGAGTGATTGGGAGATTAGCATTGGTAGTACAACTTCGAGGGTTCTGAAGGACGAATTTGAAACTTCGAGATAAATGTCAGGAAATGAACTGGGGGTAGAGTTAACCATTGTTGGCCTTAGCCACAATGGACTTCACTATCTCTTGAGCTATAGGACATGAGTGATCATAAAACTGGGGGTGGAGGTAACCATTGTTGGCCTTGCCACAGAAGCAAAAAGGGGCAAAGGCAATGAGAGAAAAAGCTATGAGGAAGCTCATCAAGGAAGCCATTGTTTGTGTGTTTTTTTGGTCTTTCACTTTCGAGACACACAAGACTAGAGAAGAAAACTTGAACAATGAGAAAATTTTAGAACTTGGTATGATTATGATAAGAGCTTATATGTGTTATGAGTATTTATAGAGCAGGAACTGTAGACATGAAAGGAAAAGAGGGAAACAAAAAGTTGGAGTTGGTAACTTAGCGCGCAACAGCCTTCACATAAATTACAAGAAAGCAACGAATCGGTGTAGTTGGTAGCGTTGTATCCCTGTCGGCTGACTAATTCAACATGGCAGACCGTCGGAAAGCATGTCATTTTGGGCGATAACGTGAAGTAAAATAAATGTTAATACATTAATTTCTTGATATTGCATTTATCTTGAAAACTTGTGATCTTCATCTACACGTTTGAGGAGTGCAGTCGATATCAACTGGAACGTATCCATCACAGTTTTAGAGTTAATACGCTTGCCTGCATCTGAAATGGTTAAGCTATTCAAGTCTCTATATCTGATCATAAGCTTAAACTATTTTCAGGGTTTTGCCATATATTTTATGTCAGGTTCGGAGGAATTCATTTTAGTAAACCCAGGCTTTACGTATCACTATTGAGTATTAAACTCTATTCCGCTTATTTACGTGAAGACAAGAGGCTTTTTCTTAGCTTGAAGGACGGAAATTTTACATTAGGAAGGCATATATGCTGCTCAACATATTTAGTGAGACAATAGAAATGACCTGAATTTGACGCACAATCATAACTTACTGCAAGTACAAGATTATTATTGTTTTTAATTCGTTCAGAATATTTTTAATATACCCATCATGTAGAAAGGAGTTTTTTTTCAACTTAGAATTTATAGATGATGCCCAATCTACTCCAATTAAACCAAAAAAAAAAAAAAAAAAAGACTTCTAAGATTAATTGTTCATTAGATATCTTTGTAAGCTCTATTTATAAATAAAATTGATTTAAATAATTTGTTCTTTTAGTAATGATTTTGATTAAAAAAAAATTTTTTTCCTGATTTTCTCTCTCTTTCCATAATTGTTTTTGTTCTCTTTACTTCTTGCTTACCTTGTTTCTCTCTTTTATAGTAGATGTGTGAAATCAATTGTTCATCTTTGAAAGCAATATGTATTTAAAGAAAAACAAAATTATTTATAAAAACTAGAGATGGAATTTTGGTCCAGGTCCAAAACCCGGTCCTATGACCGATCCTAGGACCGGACTAGGCCCAAGGGAGAAGAGACTGAGCATAGGAGTGTAAGCTCTAGAGTTCGTCCACCATTGCAGACACTTTTTCGGACGGTTTTTGGGTGGGAGTATACTACTTCCGAGCAAAAATCAGAGTGTTTGGGAGATTAGCATTGGTAGTACAACTTTGCGAGGGTTTTAAAGGACGGATTTGAAACTTCGAGATAAATGTTGTGAAATGAAGCCTCAATACCTCATTTTTAAGGTTTGAATTTCAAAATGGAGACTCTTTTTACATTAATATCGGATTGGAAGGATGGGAAATGAGTGCATTCATGGCGTTGAAGGTGTGAAGAATTACTGAGACTTGCATAAACCCTACGGAGAAGAGAGAGGATTTATTAGTCTTTTACGTTTATGCCCTTGAAGTTTGGGTTGTTTATACCGTGAGCCTGGCCCGGTCCTTCTGGTTGGGTTTGATTTTATATTAACTAAAAAAGAATAATGCCTACTTCTCATCTATTATAATTAATTATTTAAAGAAGTCATAAACCTTAATTCTTTTTTATTTATCAAATTTATGTTAATATATATATATTTTGTATAAATTTGTACAATCTTTGAAGTAATAGAAAAAAAATTATAGAATGAGAAGGATTAGGAACTAACAAATAAATTATAATTTCATTCTTGTCAATTATTTTTTAGTTTGCTTAAATATTATGCAATGCATTACAAAGACCAGTGAGGAACAAAATTAAGGAAATGAAATAACAACAATGAGACGAGTTTAAGAAAAAAGTTCACAAACTACTACTTGGTGGTCAGATGGTAAAAGAGCGAAGGGTCCAACATGGGTTCTTAAGTTCGAGTCCCCACAGACTAATAGGGATGGTCATTGAAATGACTTACCAGATCATCAACTTTAGGTCTCCGAATGATTAGTTGAGGTGCGCTCAAGCTAATATAAACATCTTAGGTCAAAAATATGAACATCCAATTCAATGACCGAATACTTTACCATCCAGTCTTGCCAATTCAGATTAAATGATTATGAGATCAATTCAGTTCCTTTAGTACAGTAGACTCAGTTATATTGCGCAGCAGGGGCTTCCCATGAAGGTAAACTATATGTTTGGTTTTCAGTACTTAAAAGAAGAATAACATAAATTTCTATTGAGCACGAGCTCAAAATCAACCGAGTACATTACAAGTTCAGGTACACTGCTCACGGTGATATTGGCCAAGCTATTTATTTGTTGATCTTCCTGCAGTGCTTTCTGATCTCTCCCTTGGAACCGGTCAATGGAGAGATATTACCCATCTTAATCATGGACTTGGCAAATTGCTCAAAGAAAAGCTTATTGTTCTCTGCATATTTTTTCACTAACTCCATCGATGCTTCATTCTTAGTTAAGAGAACTTGATCAGAGTTTAATAGACCCTTGGAAGCCAATATGTTTTTGTAATAGGTGTTATCAAACTTTGCTGGGCTAACAAAGTCCAAGAAGAAAAGGTTCTGATCACCACCAGATCTTGGGCATCGGGGTCGCAATTGAGAAGCATATGATTGGTCAAGAGTGTTGTCAGGTTGCCCGTTGCCTGATTGGTTGTACAGTCTCTGCCTGAAGCTTGTGCAACGGGAATTTCCGATTGTATGACTCCCTGCGTCAAAAAAATTTTAGAAATTACTCGAAGGTGCCTCGTTTCTAGAAACACAAAATAAGAGTTGACTGCAGTAAGCTAGTTCACCAGACAGCGCTACAAGATCAACAACATCAAGTCCTTGTAACTTGAACTTGGTGAGAATGGTTTGGAATGTGTTGTTTGGAGCAGGAATGTTATTGTTAGAGCCACTCAAGCTTGCACCCCTGGAGTCTCTTCTTCCTAATGGAACTTCCCAGCTAGGACCACCAGTCTGGACATGCAAAAATTGGTAAGATTTGGCCATATTGCAAGGCCATTTTGGTAAAGTAACAAGGCTAAAATATTAAGACTTACCAAGACAGTGGAATCTCTGGCAGCTAGAGCCAAAATATCAGCACAGGATACTGTCTGAGGACATTCCTTCTCAAGAGCAGACTTGATCTCATCGAGGACTTCAAATCCCCTGGCTGAACCCCGGTTAGGATTGGAGCTTTTCTCACTAATTATGGTGCCACTGCTATCTAACAATATTGATGCATCACACCCCTATAAAATTGACCATACAGTGTGAAGTACAATTCATACATCGGAAATGAAGTTGTGAAAATTTTTATGAATGAATTTAAGAAAATGAAATGAGAGTTTTGAGGAAGTAGCAGACCTTTACAAAACAGTCATGGAAATGGAGCCTCAGCAAAGAAGCAGCCATGCGGGTTTCTTTTGCAACAGCCTTAGCCACAATGGACTTCACTATCTCTTGAGCTTTGGGACATGAGTGATCATAAAACTGGGGGTAGAAGTACCCGTTGTTGGCCTTGCCACAGAAGCAAAAAGGGGCAAAGGCAATGAGAGAAAAAGCAATGAGGAAGCTCATCAAGTGAGCCATTGTTTGTGTGTTTTTTTGTGTCTTTCACTTTCGAGACACACAAGACTAGAGAAGAAAACTTGAACAATGAGAAAATTTAAGAACTTGGTATGATTATGATAAGAGCTAATATGGGTTATGAGTATTTATAGAGCAGGAACTGTAGACATAAAAGGAAAAGAGGGAAACAAAAAGTTGGAGTTGGTAACTTAGCGCGCAACAGCCTTCACATAAATTACAAGAACGCAACGAATCGGTGTAGTTGGTAGCGTTGTATCCCTGTCGGCTGACTAATTCACCATGGCAGACCGTCGGAAAGCATGTCATTTTGGGCGATAACGTGAAGTAAAATATATGTTAATACATTAATTTCTTGATATTGCATTTAATGTTATTAAAAGGATTGTTGTCTAGTAGTTAACGGTCGGTGGGTTCAATTTTTATTAATGCATTTTGAGATGCTGGCCAAGTGGCATTATAGATGGTGTTGTGCTGGTTGAGTGGTAATCTAGAGCGGATAAAATTCATATAATTTTGAGTTTATCTCTAATTCAACCATATAACGGCGCTATATAAACGTAGTTGTGATCTATTTCTAAAAACAAAAAAACAATCATAAAGAAAGTAAACTTATAAACTCTTTGTAAATCAAATTATTGTTTTAACGCATTCAAGAATATAATAGTGGACGTAGGCCTTACATTACAAGCACCATACCACTTTAAAAAGTTTTTAATTTCTTTATTATTCTATATTAATCCTTGCATAATCATTATTGTATTGTTTTATTGTTGATTTATCCGAATCATGCACACATTTTTCCGTGATTTTAATGCTATCAATCACAAATTTCTACATCATCAATGGGAAAACAACAATTGATTTATCTTTCATCACCCAAACTTGTGCCAAATATCTTTCATTATGTAAATAAAAATTAAATTAGTTAACCTCAGAGCTCATATAACCCCAGGTAATTACTTGAAGAAGTCTCCAGATTGGTCAACCTTGTACTGTTTTAATTTCTTTGTCTTTTAGATAAAGACAAGCGTGGAGGCTGAAGTTGGAGTAGACTCACCTGCTCTGGAAAAGCCGACGATCTCAATGTACTGTCCATTAAGTTTCTACTTAAAATACCGCCTTCAAGGACTGACTGTGTGAAAGCTGTTATGATGCTTCCTGGATTCTTTACATGGCTTTTTGAAAGTTCATATCTTTCACCGGCTTGTTTTCACTAAAAGCTTCAACACCATTAGTTTAATATTTGCAGAATTTTCCTAATGGCTCATACTCATCTGTCTCTTCTTATGAAGGTTCTTACTTATATTAGGAAAAATGAAGAACGTATTGAATGTTTGAGAGTAAAATATCTTTTTTAATAAATTTAAAACTATTTTATATTTCAATTTTTAAAAGATGATAAATTGGGACTTAACACATTAAATTGGGCTTCAATAGCAACACTATTGCTTAACAGGAACTGATTTTTAAGCCCGTATCAATTTTGTTTTGACAAGTTTAACCTTACTGACATTATAATTTCTAAATACAATAATTCTCTATTTTAATTCTTACACAAACCCTAAATCTAATTTTTTTTAATTATTAAAATGTTTTTTTTCTTCAAATAAATTTTTGTTTGATGAATATATATAACTAATGCTAGGGAAAAATTAATTACACAATTGAATGAATATGAAGAAGGAAAAAATAAGTTTTAAATTTGAAATTGGGAAAAAGGGGTATAAACAAAAACCTAATTAAGAAATTGGGGAAAAGTGATGTAAATAAAAACTCTAATTAAATTTGAAATTGGGAGAAAAACGGATGCAAATAAAAACTCTAGTAAATATGATTTAAAGAATTTTTTTGAAAAATATAATAGAGACGTATTTAACATTGAAAAATACTGATGATCTTGTCCGACCCGGGATGGCAAAAAAGGAAAGCATCACCCAATCGGGCTAGTTGACCTGGGCGGAAATACTACAACTGGAGTATATTACCTTGCTGAACGCGGGCACAATAAACCCAGAAGCTCGATCCGGACCTGGTCCAGATTTGATAATCATAAAAATAATTAATAAAAATATATAAATGATAATTGATTAAAATTAAAATGCAGGCCCAGACCCAGTATTTGAAAACCAAGCTTGGCGGCCCAGGGTCTTGCCATCCCTAGCCCGCATTGTAGTACATGATTGGCAGTGGGATTTGTCAATTGTCACCATATAAAAACCTAAAATTTATAGTAATATAGCATGAGAAACGTGTAATTTTAAGTCTATTTTTTCTGCCCATCAATTTGAATGTGCAATTTTATGTCTCTTTCTTCCTATTTCAATTGGTGTTTTTCGAAAAATATCAATTTCAATATTCTTTCAAGCAAGACAGAGAGACTATGACATGTGGTAGATTTTCCCTAGAAGTTGTCACCAAAAAGTTAACGAAACTACCACGATAACATCGTTACCCTAAAGTACCGCAAGAGTTGGCTTGCTAGTTAAGAAGATTTGCTAATTTTTTTTGAGTTTATAGGTTCAAATTTTGGACTATCTATCACAATAATATTGTAGTTTACCTGATTTTTTGGGCTTTGTTAAAATTGAGGTACGTACAAACTAATCCAAACACTTTAGTTAACCAAAAAAAAAAAAAAAAAAAGAAAAAAAAGTTAACGAAATGCCCTTGTAACATTGAAAAGTAAATGTAGATAAAGCAGTAGCTGTGAATTAAGAATCAAGCAGCTTGCTATCCTTTGTGACCCACTTGGTTTTTTTCTTTTTCCTTTTTTTTCCTGTAGTTTGATGCATGTATCATGAGTGATAATCTTGAATCTTCGTCATAAAACTCTTCCGGGCCATGAATCTAATAATTATACCCATAACAGGAGTTTAACTATGTTAGATCATGTTGCCGGAATGATAATGATAATGTTACCTAGCTTTTCTTCTTTATGGTTGTTTTGTAATGCGGAGTGGTGATGATGAGCTGTGTTGATGCGTGATTTTGACATCAATGAAACGTACGTGTAAAATATCGAGTTGGCCCCCAAAAGACACACGTGAATGGTTTGTGTTGATGAAAGTAAATACAGTGATAAAGGAGTTTTAAAGTGGTTCAGATGCTAAGGAAGAAAATTCTACATCCACTGATGTTTTTATTAATGATAAGGGTCAGATCGCTTTAGAGGACTAACTTTACACTGATAATATAAGATATTGAAGACTGTCTTTTCTAGAGGGAAAGGGTTTTTTTCTTTTCTGTAAGATTAAAATGTGCGAATCCCCTTAATGAGAGAGAAACTATCATTTTATAGTGGGATATCTTGATATAATCATCATTGAATCTGTAAATTGGTGGGATGATTAGTGCAAATCCTTCGTTTAGAGTAATTCACGTGATTTGCTGCAAAGGTTGGACACGCGGGGTCATCACAACTCCTCACTGGCCTAACGTGCACCCATTACTCTGATGGAAGCAAGGTGTGGGCGTCACCATAATCACACGAAGCAGCTACGTCAGTAGGCTCTTCCCGAGGTCTGACCTTGCGCACTTAACTGGATGCCACATCAACCCTAAGTTCCCTAGGCATAACAAACTGAATCCTGGAATATCATCACCCCGTTACAGAAACTCTCATTCCTGAATCATGCGCATGCTCACAAGTGTAAATAATTTTTGATATAGCAGAAATACAATTCTTGACTTTCTCAAATTGATCAGGTCTCACTCTTCACAACGTAGATTGGAACTTGTAATATGTAAATGCTGGGTTGAAGGGGTCTTACAGAAATCTAGGGAGATGAGTGTGGACCTGGTATGGCAGACCACTACCGGTATTGCTGTTGTTTACTTTAATTTGGCCACCAACTATTGTCTCCTTTACTCCACCCTCTAAAAGCTAGATCCCTTATTATTCACTTGGTATACGCTTTAGCCCACAATATCACGATTGATAACACTGATTGGACAAGATTAATTTTTTCTTGATTGAGACATTTGGTTTCCACTGTGCAATTTTAATTGGTATTGATGTGGACCAATTAATTAAATACTGTATAAACACCTTAATCAACTACTCTTTCATATACTTGTGGTGGGATAAATGAGTTCTCTAAAATGAAATAAATATTAAACTTAACAATTCAATTTTTATTCTGAATTCCAGCATTATTCTATTAAGCATATTCATTTACAATAATAAAACAAAACAAAGAACCTCTTTGCCTAGAGATTATTTAATATACAACTTTACCATGCCCATTATCATACAATATCGTCTTCTATGATTTTTTCTTTTTCTACAAAAGACAAACTGGATTTCCCAGAATTTAGAGAGCCAAAAAAAGAAGTCTAATAATCTTTAAGTTTGACATTGTCTTCCCCCTTGGTTGCAATTAAACAAAATTTTCTCTTCTCTAAATGCATCTGGACATAGAACTTCAAAAACAGAAGCAAAATCGCAGCATTCAAGACACAGTTAAAAACCCAGGCACCAATCCCATTACACCCTCCGTTCTTCATAAAATGCAGCAGGAGAACTCCAATATGGCACACCAAGTTGCATCCCAAAAGCACCATTTGACAGTTTATAACCAACGGAAAACAAGCTCTTGGTAATCCTATTCCCGTCCAAAACCTGTACCCATAAACAACTGAATATACCAACGTCGTAAACAGAATCACTAAAACCTGAAACGACTGAGAAAACTCAAGCCACAAGAACGACGTAAACGTTAAAATTGAATTGTAGAATAACTGGAAGAACACCAGTTTTCGACGTCGTAGGATGGTGAAGAAAGTACGCCACATGTGGATGAAGCGAGAAAGGTAGAAAATATATGACCAAAAGAAGACACGCCCGGAAGGACGTGTTCCAAGAGGGAAGCAAAGTAGCCACTGAAGCGGAGTCGTCTTGCTGCGGCGCCAAAACCAGCGAGTCTCCCGTATTTCGGAAGCCGTTGAGAGAAGGATTCCGGCGAAAATGGTAGCGGATATAACGGACATGGAGAGGCTGTGGAGAGCGGGGATTGGACCAAGTGAAACGGGACGACCACGTCGGATGAGGAGAGCTAACAAGAGGTGGAGGAAGGATGGATAGGGCGAGATAGAGGGTTATGGAGGTGAAAAGGAATGACCAGGTGGAGCCCCAGGATTGGGTGTGGCTCCAACGGAAGTTGATAATTGAGGGGTGTTCGGAGAGATAGAAGGTTAAAGCCTTGGCGGTAATCATAATCGTTGACCGTTGATGATGATCAGAATCATTCAGGTGCTTTTTGGTAATTTAATTAGTTGATTTTAGAGAGAAGAGAAGAGGAGGAGGAAGGGGTTCAGGTTCAGGACCTTCAGGTTGGGAAGGGAATGACTGGTTGAAATAAGGAGTTGGCAAGTAAAACAGTTGTAATAATACGTGGATTTTGGTGATTGGTTGCAGGTGTGAAACGTTAATTTAACACGAGTGAATTGGTTCTGTTTTTAGGTGTCGCGAGTTTACTTAATGGAGAGTCCAGCCAATAAATGATGATTTTGGACGGTGAAATAAAAAATACACTTCACTTTGAGTCAAATTCATTATTCATATATCTACATCAAAATGTTCACCTCATTTTACTACTCATGAATACGTGTTTGATAATAAGAAAATGAGTAATTAATGTATAACTACATATATAGATATTATCATTAAAATTTTGTTAAAATTAGATGGAATCCTTATAAATAAAAAGATCAAATAATACAATGTCTTTCATATGCACTAAAATGATAAAAGTAAATTGGTCTTAATTGTGATTTTTTATGACAAACTCTAGTCGTCGTTAAAGGCCAATAAAATCATAGAACACAAACTTTAGCATCAAAATTAAAACTCCAAACCAATTGGCTTGTAGTCTAATGATAAGACCTGATAAGACCTTAAGTAATCATAAAATAAATAAATAAAAGCTGTAATATGGTACTACTTACTAGCGTTTGGATATTCTAATCACCATTAGAATATTCAAAGCACTATGCATGTCCATATCCATCAATTTGAAGCCACAAGGAAATAAATTATTAATTGGTCTCAAATTTATTTTGCGGGATGTCGGTGAGAAATTTTCTTTAATTCCCTCCTTGACGTTACATTTGCATTATTGATGTCACACTTAGGTTGATTCTTTTATATTATAGGTATTCAACCCAGTCAAAACCAACAAAAATTTTCATAAATAATTAATAAAAATTTAACACAATTATGGATTTATAGAACATGATTGTTCAAAATCCATTTATTGAAATCTTAATATTTTTATTTACAAATTGAACTATTTGATAGATTATAATTTGTGCTTTGCGACTTACAATATTACTATCAATATTATGTATAACAGAGCCACACACGATTGGTGGTTAGCTATGAGGAATTTAAATATTAATTAGTTTTTAGTAATTAAATATATGCAGCTTGTTATGTCATATACTTTGGTTAAATCTAGCCAACCCAGGAGAATATAAAACTTAAGACATATCTAGTGACATCTAGGCGGTCCAGAATTATAAATTCTTAACTTCCTTAATTAATTTATCTTTAATGACGGCTATTATAAGCTAACCCATCTTATAATTAATTATAACAAAGTCAAATAAACTTAATTTTTAAGGTTCCTGCGGCCCTTCACCGACAACTAGAAGAAATTAAGTGATAAATTAACCTTTAACTCAAATATTAGTTTTTTTATTATAAGGTTTTCTATTTGACATCAACTTGATGATATGTACAGTTGCACAGAATGCTTGAGATTTAATAAACTTGCTGTAGTCTGCAAAAACCAATTAACTGCTAGTTGTGGGTTATCTACAAATAGTTGTTTGATCAAATCCAATTTTTTTTTTTTTGTTTTGATAACCAAGATATCCAGATCAATTTAAGTAAATCACAAATGTTTAATTTCCCCAACTTAAATGATTAGATAAGTTACAAATATAATAAATAATCTCAAAATTTGAATTCAAAAAGGTCAATAAAAGAAGCATATCTTCTTACAGTCAGACAAATCCGTTAAATCCAAATATTTTTGAATTGATTAATTTGAACTATAATTAAAACACCGTCCAATTAAACAGTCGTAATTTGGCAACGAAAGCAAGTCAAGTCAATAACGAGTTGCTTTGTTGTTCCAAATTGGTAATGCAATTTTTAAAATGGGGTTTGGTGACAGACAGTGGGATCTCTCAGAATTTAGGAGAAATATGCCAAACTATATATGGGTGGAGGTCACAATCAACCAACCTTGGAAATTGTTGAGTAAAGAGCATCTTCCCCAACAACCTGAAAGACTGTTTCATGCTTTTCGAAAATTACAATGTGAATTGTGAATTGATGCAGGAATCTCTTTCCTTGTGGTTTAGCTAGCAGTACAATATAATGTATTTGAGTGTAAAATATATAAATCGATGGGAAGAATCATTAGAAAGTTTAGTAATGACTAATTAGCTAGCTTTGAGTACTCCTGCCTACTGCACAATCTACTTTCGACACGGCTTCACCAATTGATTTACATTCTTTGAATGCACAATTTAACTACCATTAAATATTCTGATGGTAAAAGAACAAAATGAGATTTTATAAACTGTTAAATTTGAGTCTTTTCAAACGTTAATAGAGGTGATTATTAAATTCTTATTCGATCGATAGTTTTAAAACTCTGAAGATTAATTGAGACGTGTACAAACTATTTCAGGAAGGTGAATGTCTGTTTCATAATTTTGGCTAAAGAAGGTAAAAGAATATTAATAAAGGAGAAAAACTTAAAAGCAAGCACCCATTTTAAAAACGTGTTGAATGCCTGAAGCAAGTTAAATACAAACTTATGGCAATTGGCAAGCATTATAAATGAGCAAGTTAAACTAAACTTATAGCAAGCATCCGACATACAGTTAAGATTAGTTAAACCAACT
This sequence comes from Pistacia atlantica, assembly GCA_026229545.1. Lineage (NCBI taxonomy): Eukaryota > Viridiplantae > Streptophyta > Magnoliopsida > Sapindales > Anacardiaceae > Pistacia > Pistacia atlantica. The sequence goes on along the minus strand of CM047901.1, from coordinate 24,214,584 downwards.
GCCCTTCCGTGCCATCTGACCTAACAATGATAGGCATGACTTTAAAGTTTCATTTATTTTCACAAATAATTTCCATCTCAACAAATAATGATTTTATATTTGTAGCTTAGTAATCCATTAGTTCCGACAACTAGGTTGTTAGGAGTGATGTAATGAGTTAGCGTAAAAATAAGGTTAGCACATGACTATACCGTTAGGGTTGATAAACAAGTCTCAATTATAGAAACTTAATTTGTAAAATTTGAAGGAAAATTTAAAAATCATCGTTCTATATCTTAAAAAAACGAATAATGTATTTATATAGGGTGGTGACAGTCAATCCTAACAAGACTCTCAATAAACAAGAAAATAAAATCTAAATTAATTAAAAAATAAAATCCTAATTGTTGATTAATTATAAAATAAATAAGAAAGGACCCTAAATAAAATAGAAAAAAGGGGCAAAAATTTTAAACAACCCCAAAATGCGTCAAAATAGTGGATTTTAGGCCCGAAAATGATTCTCAATGGGAGAACCAGGTTGCCACATCAATAGGCTCAAAATAAATTTTCTGTTGATATCTTATGAAGCCTGTAACTTCTATCAGATCAAAAGTTATAATTATTTTAAGTTAACATATCTGCGTTTGAGTTTTGACACGTAATCTTCTCTAAAAATTAATATTTTGGTATGCGTTTGGTTTATTATTTTGGGTAGGATTTTGGGGATAGTATTGGATAATTGAATATGGGAGTATTACGAGGTAAAATTTAAAAATTTATAGAAAAACCCCCTAAGTTTGCTAATTTCATAATACCCCCCAACATGTAAATTGACAAAAATACCCCCTACCACCTCGCAGCGTGACTTCGCCACCATCGCCGGAACGTCGGAAGAGCATGCACATGCACTCTGGATCGTCGTCGCAACGTAGCGTTATGGCCTTTTCCTAACCGTGATCCACCACAGATCCGGCCGTAAAGGCCGAAATCTGCACGCCATGTGCCGTACGTCGACAATGGTTAAAGCGACGGCCATCTTTGGCCATCGCTGACGGCCAAAGATATGGCCGTCATTTTCGGTCAACGATGGCCAAGATTTGGCCGTCGTTGACCTCAACGACGGCCATTTCTTTCGCCGCTGCTCATGATCACAGAATCCGCCTTTCCGCTGCTGGATCCTGGATCCGGAAAGGCCGGAAAAGACGGTCGGTGAACTTCCGCCATTTATGGTCAGAGGGGTGGCGTTGTATAGATTTCGGCTACCACCAGACGGTGGTTCTTAATAACTGCAGTATGGATTGCGGGGGTGTTTTTGATAATTTTTAAACTTTTTTTTAGGGTGTATTTGATGAAATTAATAACCTTATGGGGTCTAAAAGTAATTACAAAAAATAGGGTAATATTCTTGGAATAGTAAGTCAAACGTTATTTGGAAGAATAGGATCCAGAATCTGGATAAAAATAGTAAGCCAAACATAGTGTTGGATGTTCTACGTCATAGAGCCATGTAGAGAACGTATGAAATTGGTGGGCTTGAAAAAAGTTGAAAGGTGCTTTAAGGTTTTTGTTTCATTTAGGTGGAAGGTAAAGCATATGAGGTAAAACTTCAACAAATCACCCATTAAATCGTTTTTAACGTTCTAAATTCATTATGATGGAATCAAGTAGTGGTAACTGGTCAAACTTTCATTTTACCGTTCTTTTAAACGTGGATCTGAAAAAGCCTTGAGAATAATAATTAAGATTGTTGACAGCTTGTCCTTTGTGTAGACAGATTGGAAATCCTTGATGGAAGCACTTTGTCAGTTCTCACTATGAAATTATGAATTCCATTATGTAGCTTGTCTTTGATTTTGATTTTGGCTTTGACAATTCAACATCTCACTGACTTTTGAGTCAATGTGATATGCCAAGAGAATAATTAAAGATCCTTTTAATGTACAACCTACCATTAAGCCAGGGCCGTCTCTAGAACATTTGTGACCTTAGGCAGGAGTTACTTTGGGATCCTCTAATAATATAAGCATATATTAAAAAAATTATTTTATTATTTTTTTTTTTTTGCCTTTTGAGATGAAAAATCACTAGGAGAGGTAGACAACAATCGGTAGGCTAACAAGATTAGGTTGGTGGGGGGTTTTGGAGAGTAGATGTTGGAGAAGTGATGAGTGGTGAAATAGGTGATTTCCAATGCCAAGATTGATAAGAAAAAGCTTGAGAAATCACGGCCCAAAAGGTATTGATGGCTGGCGATTGGCAGAGTAAACAGATAAGGTATGATAAGGGTTTTGGTGAGAGAGCGAGGGGAGGAAGATGGTGGTGTCGGGGAAGGCCAACAATGTCGTACATGCCAAAAAGGTGAAAATGGGAAAATGTCGTGTGGTGGAGTTGGGTTGCGAAAAATTAGTCAAATCGAGGGCCATCAAGGTTGGGAAATGATAAAATGATTATTTCAGTCGATTTTGGTGAGAAAATCGACCGGAACCAAAGTTGACCAAAATCAACTCCAAACCACTAGCGGCAGAAGAGGGCTGGAGATGATTTATGTGAATGTCAAATTTTGGGATTTAATTGGGGGTGAGTAATTTAAAATATGTAAATGACTATTTTAGTCTTCTCTTTTAACAATGTGTTAATTTAGAGGTATAAACAAGAATATATAAAACTAGAGGTACAAACTTGCTATTTTGTTAAACTTTGGGTGGGAATATATGTAAAAAGTTTATAATAAATTTGGGCTTTTTTAGCTTTTTTTGGAGGGCCCCTTGACTTAGATAAGAAATTATAAACCATTTTCATTTTTGTAAGATATTCAAAAAAATTAAAAAAAAAATTATAAAAAATTTGGGCCCCCTATTTTTTGGGGCCCTAGACAGGTGTCTCACCTGCCTACTCCTTAAGCCGGCCCTGCATTCAGCTTGCATACATAGTGAAGAGAAACTAATAAAACATCGACAAACTTGAAAGTTAAATGTTGTTGCATACATAGTGAAGAGAAACTAATAAAACCATTGGCAGCTGTTGCAGGACCCAGTAAATTCTTTGTCTACCTTTCGAGCCACCTTGATAGTAAATAAGTAAAAGAAGGATTTAACATGGTCTCTTAAGTTTGAGTTTGCACAACCCCTAATACGATTTAACATGGTCTCTTAATTATATTACGATTTAACATGGTCCCTTAATTGCATCGTTCATTGAGAGACGTCCTGATTATCAACTTCAGGTTCAAAGGATAAATTGAATTGCGACCTCAAATCAATTGTTATTTTGTCAACTTTGTTGAATAAAAAGTTAATTTCACTGTTATTTCACGGGTTTTAATTCCCTCTCCTTTTCATTCATCCCTAACCAAATCAATCATTCTTCTGTCAACTTCGTTTAATAAAAACATAAAAGCCGACCGTTGCCCCCTCTAAACTAACCAGCATATCTTTAATGATGCCTCCGATTCCTATAATTACATATATACCCATAGATATTTCTTTCAAAAATGCATTACAAAATTTAAACAATTTGTTAAAAACATCTGTATTTCTTTCAACATTTTATTTGTGAATTAAAAAAAATTAAATTTTTAAAAAGTTGAAACATAATTTAATTTTTTTAAATTAATAGATAAAAAATTAAAAACTAAAATATTTTGTAAAGTAAAAAATTAAAAATACTTTTTAATTTTTAATTTTTGTAAATTGAAATATAAAGAACAATTATTATATTTACACCTTTTATTGTCAATTTTTGGTGTTATAATTAATGACAAAATAGAACTTTTGTGTTAAAATAAAAAATTATAAATTAATATTTCAAAATAATAAAAAGTATTTTGAAAATTAAAATAGATTTAAGATTTAATAGAGATTGCCAATACCTTTCTTAGATTACTAGCATCGACGATCTCCTTTTTAAAATCTTTTTTATTTTTGAATTTTCAAATTACATAAAATATGTTTATTAAAAAGTATATTTTAATTTTTTTAGATTATTTTTCCAGTTTACAATATATTTTAAATTAATATTTCTTTGTTTACAAAAAAAATAAAAATTAAATTATGTTTCAATTTTTAAAATATTTAAAAAATGTTTAGATTGCAAATAAAAATTTTAAAAGAAATACAAGTAATTTTTTTTTTTTTTTTTTTTTTTTTTTTTGTGGTTTGGGGGTTGGGGGTGGGAGGGGTGTGGGGGGCGTAACTACAAGTTTTTATGTTTGAAGGGATGTAAGGAAACGTTTTAGTCAATGAAGCCCTAACAAAAGGCAACGGAGTGGGGGTCTCTATGTTAACTTGCTCATCTTTTCTATGCATCTGTGAAATGTTGAAACCTCATAGGAGGTGAGTGTAATTAACTCTTTTAATAAATAATCATTCCAACACCTAATTACTATACTAACAATCCTCTCACAACCTTGATATGATAACTCGTAATTAGTCCGCTTATAATTAATTAGTAAGACCTATGCGAGACTCATGTGAGACTTATTGTGAACTGAATAATTATAAGGTACCACGTCAGAGTTGTGAAAAAAGGTTGTTGATGTAGTATTATTCGAATTGTTAAATGGACTGGATCTATCAACTGTTGAAAAGGAAACAAGCTGTCTTTGACCTAAGTTAGACCTAAGCTTCTTTGACCACGTACTGCTTCCCACTTTGTAAATGTCAAGCCCAATATTAGATGGGCTCCATTCCGTATTCATTTGGAAGCCTGTCAAATTAACGATGGGCTCTATCTTGTACATATAATAAGTGAAGTTACTAACACTCTAAGTAAAAATATCTTCAATTATGTTCTTTATTTTAAATAGTATCTTTCTTATAAATAAACAGTATCTTCATTCATTTTTAAATATAAAGAACATAATTTTTATTCAAATTCAATAGACTCTTTAAATTTACTAAAGATATTCTTTATTTTCAAGAAATAGACTTAATAGAAGAGAGAAATAATAAATAAAATGTATAGAAAGTTATAGTTTATTAATTAAAATTGGGATAGAGAGTAAAATTTGACTCTCTAGATGTGGAGAGTCAAACTCACTCTTTAATTTATATTTTAAAGATAAAGAATATATTTGACTCTTGTTTTTATGGATAGACTCTTTATAATAAAGAGTTTAGATCATATAAAGAGTTATTTGGAGATGCTCTAATGGATTAAAAAAGTCCTATTTTTAAGACACTTTATTTTAATTTTTTTTTTAATAACACCCCATAGATTTCATAAAATGCCCTTGTGTTCCATTTTTTTTTTTAATTTAAAAAGAGTTAACATTTCATTCATTCCCTTCATTTACATTACATACCCCTCATAGTTATTATTTTTAAAATAGGATTTTAAATAACCAAATTGAAAGTTAAGAAAAAATTAGAGCTAAAAACATCCTTACAAATAATCCCAAGTACAAAATAGAGTTAAACAGCACAAAAATAAATAAATAAAAATAGTTACCAAAACCTCAAAGAAAAAATACAAATTTACATGTGACTAAAAAAGAATCTCATATTTCAAATCCTATTTTTAGTATCTATTTTCATTAAAAAAAAATTTATAAGCTAATAGTGAGGTGTCAAAATACATTTAAAGAATAAAAAGTTGAAATAACCTCATAGGCCAAGGGTTGGCCTAACGGGTTCAAGAAGTTTGTTACCATAATAATATTGTGGTTTACTTGATCTTTTGAGTTTGTAGGGTGTTCAATAGATCCCAAAAATTAGTTAAGATGTGCACAATCTAACCCTATACCTTGGTTACAAAAAAAAAAAAGTTAATATAATTTATTTATTTAATATTGAGACAACTTTATAGTTAAAAAAATAATTAAAAAATGAAGCTTTTATAGCCCATTAAATATCAATATAATCCACTAGCCATCAGCCCAACAAGAAAATTACCACCCAACTCAATTTTTTCAAAAATTTCAACCAAAATAATAAAACAAACCCGCACTGACATTTGAACGGTCGGTAGAAATCAATGAAATCCTGGAGTAATCAGAAGCGTAGTGTTGTAATACGTAAGAGGCATGCGAAAACCAAAGCGACGGAAGAGCAAAATCCAAGGTGGGCCACATCACTGAACTTAAAACAGAATTAAAGTCCAAATACAAATACAAATAGTGTGGAATACCAGAAAACCCTCGAATCTTCGACGCATGTTATTATGTTTTCTTTGATTTTCTCATTCATTACTATTACCTGTCTTTTGCACAACCTCTCCTTCTAATTTTCGCTTCTCCTGTCACTCCATCACTAGGTGAGTTCTCTTCACTAATTTTACGATTTTTTAGATATTTTTTTCGAGTTATTTACATTTGAATTTAATGATTCTGTAAATGTTGATTTTAATTGTTTTATATTCTGGGTTTTGTGTAAATTTATTATAATTAATATCTACATGTTAAGATTTTTAAAGGTCAGAAGTAGTTGTATTTGATGTTTAAGGGTTAAGAGATGGCAACTTGATTTGAAATTTTTTTTAGTGAATGAAGTTTGTTAATTTGATGTCACATGGGAGCACAACTTGGGGTTTTAAAATTTCTGCTCTCTGACTTTTTGATGAGCTTTAAGTCTGGAATAGTAAAACTACATTATATATTATTGCTGTTGTTATGATGAAATCGATCTTGTTCTAGAGCTTGTTCAATATGTGACTTGTTCTGAGATTTAAATTTTGAAACTGAAGGAAGTTGCTATTTGGTGTGGGTTTTAAATGGCAAGTGGTTCCGGGGAATCAACAAGCATGCCGACCCAGAGCCCGTCTTGCTTGGCCAATAATGCTAATGATGCTGGTGATTTTGAGTGCAATATCTGTTTTGAATTAGCTCAAGATCCGATTGTTACCCTTTGTGGCCACCTCTATTGTTGGCCTTGCCTGTACAGATGGCTACACTATCACTCACATTTCCATGAGTGCCCAGTTTGCAAGGCCATCATACAAGAGGAAAAGTTGGTTCCTCTTTATGGTAGGGGCAAATCCCCAACTGACCCACGATCAAAATCTTATCCGGGCATTGATATCCCTAGCCTCCGTCTGGGCAAAGGCCTGAAACAGCTCCTTCCCCAGAAGCCGTAACTTTATCAATTATGGGTTTGGATTCATGGGAGGATTTGTACCTATGGCAACTGCTAGGATTGGCAACTTTACCTTGGGTATCGGTGGTTTATTTCCATCATTGTTTAATATTCAATTTCAAGGGTTCACTGATCCTGCAGTTTATGGGACAACTGCTGGCTTTCCCTATGGTGCTAATATGTTTCATGGTGGCCATGATCACGGTTTAGCCCATGGTGGCCATGATCACGGTTTATCCCAACCAAGTCGAGGGCACCAAGGCTGACCATGTTTTGAAGAATCTTCTTTTGTTGATTGGTCTCTTTGTGCTGCTTGCTCTAATTTGGTGGTAAATAAATCTGTTGTTTCAACTCTCAACTTAAACTGCTCTCGGTTATTATGAATTGTCGGCCTATATTTGTAAATAATCTAGTTCTGTCTTCTTTAATTAAAATAAGTAGACGAGCTCTTTGTTGACTGCTTTTTGTGTTTGAGAAATAACTTATTCATATGATACCTTGTCATCTCTATGTCATAGCCGTCTTAAATCTCAAATTATTCTTATACATTCCTGCCAATCAAATAACAGTGTGTCTGGATCCTAGCATGTGCCATAATAGGGGAAGCCTTTCCACCTGAAGGTTTCTTTGTGCTGCCTTGTGAAGATTCACCATAATGGTTTTCTGGTATTAGTTCTTGTTGCAATCTATGCTGAAAGAGAGTTTTTATTTACTTTTTATTTTTTATGAGTTTAAAAGTTTCATCATACAAAGTATGTTAACAGTAGTAAACTTTGCTAACATGATATATAGATATAAAATCTGTACTGACATGTAGCATGACTGGCCTTAGTGTTTGCCTTTAAAACAGATATTTTTCTCTTCTTGCCAGCAACATATTTTCCAGTGACTCAAACTTATCAGGTTTGATTGCAATTCGTGGTTTTAAGAAGGTACTGTTGCTAAGTTTAGGTGGTTAAAAATTTCGAAAGTTTTCATCTAGTCTGCATATCTTATTTGCGCTGGCACCAGAAGATGATTATTTGATTAAGTGAAATATTTTGAGGTTTGTCCTCATTTGAAGTCCTGACCTCGAAATAGGAGAGAAAATGGTCAGGGCATTGCAGTTTCCATGTAGGAATATCTTATAGGAGGAAGATACTTCACTTCGAATCACATAAGCTGCGAGTAAGATTCCTCTTGTTTTCAAGTCTAGCATCGGCTATTTACATATTTGTCTTTCCACACTTACGAGATCAATAATGGACTCTGAACCAGATTTCCAGTTATAAAGTCGTGGACTGCTCAAGGAGTTTTATAATGGGCATCAGGATGTCCAAAATAAATGGGTGTCTGAAGTTATGAAGTCAAATATGCAACGTAATTCATTTTGTGCATAAGATTATGATGTTCCATGATAAGTCCAGCTTAGTGGGGATACTGATATGTAAGACATCAATATTGAGCCATCAGCATAGCTAAGGGTCTTGGAAAAGTGTCATTCGCCTGATATTTATTGTAGATACCAAGATAATCAATCTACCCTCCTTTGTGCAGTCTATATGTTTTTTTGGTAGTTTGCTGATGTAGCCTGGTATTTATTATGTCATGTTTGCCCATGGAGAGAAAGAAGTCTTACTTTTGATGGATTCTTTTAAGCTGGGAAGTGTTCTGATTCATTTTCGTGTTTCTCTCCAAGTCTGTTCATTCAGTAGAAAGGCTGGTATGAAAACACAGTGGTGACATAAAGTGTGGACATGAATGAACGATCTAACTGAGACTGGCATGATCTCTGTATCTTGCCCAGGTTCTTATAAAAACATTATGATCGGATTAGCATGGTATTTCAGATATATAGTGTCTAATTCTTGTTGGTATTAGAGTTATGTATGTCCAACACATTCAAATTTAGCCTCCTGTTTTGTTACTTTTTGTGTAATAAGGTTCACAAAATTGCACACCCATGTCTGGTTTGAATGAATTGAGGTCCGCACATTTTGAAATGCAGAGTTTAAGTTAGTATACTCATTGCTTAACCTGTTTTCCATGGGAGAAATCAAAGCATTTGTTGGAGGACAAACTTTGGTATTGGCGTTCAAATTGTTCTGATTTCTACTGTTTCCAATTCTCACTAACTCAATTGTTAGATAGTTGCATTTTCTTACCAGTGTTGTTCCAGCATATTCACTCGCCTAGGTTAACTTTGTGTGCGTATTTATGCTCTGGTTCCCAGTGTTTTCATAACCAATCTGGCCCATGACCTGGTCAGGTGAGAGGTGACCAGGCGCTGGGATTGACCAATAAATCAATTGAACTGGTCGGACGGTGGATTGGACTGGTGACATCACCATACTGTCATCAGCATATATAAATAAACTGAATGCATAGTGGATTTTCGTTTTCTGTTGTTTTCACTTTTCAGTTTTCAATTGAAAAAAATAAAAATAAAATCAAGAGAAGCAGTGGGGATTGCATGTCAGCTGGCTGCAGGTTCAAAGATGTGGGAGGAGTTGTAAATCGGCTGGATGGGAGGTCAAAAATATCGCAGTGATGAAAAGGGCAGCGAGCGACAACGAAAATTATAGGCTTCGTTTGGTTGGATTTTGGGAATACTATTTTTAGTATTCCCAAAAAAGTTAAACAGTAAAATACCCAAAAACTCACAATATTATTCAACTTTATTCAACATTTTTTAAACCTCCTAAATTTGTTAATTCAATTAAATAACCCTTTAATATTTTATTATAATGGGTGTTTTGTAAAAAAACAAACATAGGGGGTATTTTACAATTTGTAAATCTTACATCGTAATACCTGCCCAATTCAACTATTTTTTTAACTTTTTTCAAAAAACTTTTCCCAAAAACACAAAATTGTGAACCAAACGGAGCCATAAACATGTCTCTTAGGTTTAGTGGTATTTATCGGAATCATGAAAGAGTTTGTACACATACAATAATTTCAACACAATTTTGAGAGCAATGTTCAATAAAATATGCAAACCGCACCAATCACCATTACTTTCCTAAAGAGTAAACTCACTTTTATACACAGCACCAAACAAAGAAAGATGAACTTAAAGTATCATTATTCATTACAAGTGAGATTAAGTGAAGAACTGAAGATGAAATGAAATGCGATTCGCGAACTTTAACGGCAGACGGCGACTGCAGGGCGGCCAACGATAGATGATTTTGGCACACATGTTGATTGAAACAAGCAATGAAGAGTGAAGATTGAAGAGTTGAAGATGCCAAAGAGTTGAAGATCCATTGAATCTGTGAGAAATGAAAATTGAAATGGGTTTGGGAATTTACAAAATGCATTGACTTGGTTTGCCCAAAACCGGTTGGATCGATGGTTAGCTACAATAACCACGGTCCAATCGTGGGTCATATTGGATAGGGGTGTTCGGTTTCGAATACCTTGCATTTTTTGAAGGAATCGGAATCGATGATTTCGATTCTTAGGTACTCAGAACTAAAACCTGTAACGACGGTTCTAGTTTCGGATACCCTATAAAATTATAAGTACCCCCTAAAGTTTTTAAAATAGAAAAAAATTGTTAAAAACTTACAAATACCCCCCTGACACTTGTTAACAAAACTAAAATTACAAACTTCATTACTTTGTAAATGTCGATTTTCAAGGGTCAAACCAACTTACTTTAAATATTATTAAATATAAATATAAAACATTATTTTTTCTATAAAAGTTTTTATTAACCCTCTTATTCTTTAATTTTATTTTTTATTAGTCTTGATTCCCGATTTCGGTTCTAAAAATTTGAAATTGGAATATACTCATTGACGGCTAGTTCTGGGTAGGAACCAAAACTAAACCCTTGAGTATCAATCAATTACGATTTCAATCGATTCTTTTGAACACCCCTAAATTAGTGGGTTAATTGCATACACTAGTTTTTAATGTTTTAAAACCGGCCTAGCCTCTGATTCCCGGTCAACCGGTCTACCTAGGCCGCATTTCAAAACAGTGCTGGTTCCTTTTCACATTAGTTTATTGTATTTACGTTTTCACTTATGGCTGCCGACACTGCTAAGGGTCTGGAATTCGTCATTCTTTATTACGGTTGAAAGTGATATCTCTGGTCCTAGCCCATATCAATTGCTATATTCAATCTTCTAGTTATCCCAAAGAAAACCCAAGACGTACAGTTGACAAGAACCATAGTTCTTCGTATAGTTATAACATGGATTCCTCATTCCTCGTCTAATTTTGGAAAAAATGGAGCCTGTGGATTTGTTCGGAAGTCCAATTTTCTGATGAAATTACAGTTGATGTCATGTGATATCTATTAATGTTTTGCTTGCCGTGCAATTAATCTGAAAAAGCAATTGCACTTACCAGACTGGCCTGAAAAACACACTACCCTATTAAATACTCGATAGTTGGGTTGGTTTTTACACATTACCCTATTCAAAGCAAATTATACCGAAGTACTTCAGTTGCTTGATGTTTCCGTTACACATTACCCCCTGTTCATGTTCATCCTTCATAAATGAGTCGCCTACTCAAGTTTTCTTAGCATGGAATACGCTAATCTGAAATAACTTTGTGTATTAGAATTGTAATTTAGAACATGCATCGTAATACCCCAAAAAAATAGACATACGCACACAGAAATGGTAAATGCTACATTTACCAATCACCATTTCCTATGAGCCGCCGCTTTTTCTTTTTCTTTTTCTCTGGAATGATTCTTTTACCATCAAAAGATACAGTCCATTACTTGACAAGAGATGCAGATTTTAGTTGACTGAGATCATTCGTGAGAAGAAGAGATGTGATAATTGATGGGTATAAAGTATAAACTTTTGTCTATGATGAAACCCAAGTTTGATGGAGTAATACTTGACTAGATGAGCTTAAAATATGACATACCCATGTGCTCAAATCTGACTTTTAACACTCAATAATTTGCTTCTATCAAGAACATGAAGATTGAGAAGGCATTGTCTTTACAAAAAAAAAATAATAATAATGCATGATGATATTTATTTGAATACTTGCTCACTGTTTAGGCATGAATTAAAATTCATTTCTTCTATCCTTATTTGTACTACTTAATCAACAAAAATATATTTTAACAACCACGCTTTAAAGCAGCGTAATTTCTTATTACAGATTTAAGAAACAGCAGTATAAGTTTGATACTCTGGTTGTCTTTGCCAGCTTATTGTGTTGGATTCTCAATGTCCATAGTCTTTTCTTGAACATCATTGTAAGTAAACCCTTAATGTCAATTTACAAACTCAATTTACAGATTTTGAGTTCAAACATCAACCTGTTAATCTCAATTAATTTCTATATTAAACATATAGACAGAGATCTACAGTAGTAAACTAACTAAGTTGATATCATAGTTAACCAGGGCATGCAGATGACTTAACTGTGTCGTATCTTAAATGCGATCTACTCGATCGATATTTTTTAACTTTTGAAAAAGGAAGTTTCAGAATCTAAGGTGAAATATTTCATCTTCATCCATAGATCTAACTGACATTACCAAGTGGGCAGAAATTCTTGTCACTCTTGTGCAAAACAAAACGTGCACAACGTTATTCCATTGATATTCAAATTTGGTTTGCTAGCTGTACGTTTGTACGGTTATTGATCGAAATGATTTCATTCAAAGATGAAGGACCAGAAGAGTTGGCCAGTTGGGATAAGTCCATTCAACTCCAACTGGGAACTTGTTTTTGAATATTAATTTCTAAGTGGTCGTCGTCGCAGTCAGCAATGCACCATTCCATGTTCATATTGTGGATCAGGAATACTATCAGAGTCTCAGAATTAATGTTTATCTTATAAATTCTTAGTATTTTAAAGCCACTCGCTGAATTCTATATAAATATTGGCAACTTGTAACATTGATTTCCTAATATATCTTGTCTCACTTTAGGAGGATGAACCAGAACTTGAAAATTCAAACAATCATAATTTCAATGAGGACAAAAGAAGCTTGCTGTAATATAGATTTCTATAAGAAATTAAATATCACAGCCTGGAATTTCGTTGAGATTTATATTTTATGAGATTTCTTATCGGTTTCTTTATCATCTTATTCGGCTGCTCATGAAGCAGGAGTATTTATTGCTTATATCTGCATTCTGGGCTTAATATTCTCCAAAATAAAACGCGCATAGCTGAGTCGCTGACTGACACAGACAACAACTCTAACGCGTTCTTGACGTATTTTCTGGGAAACAGACAAAGCTTCAGCCAACGTAGTTGCCTCTTTCATCTGACTTTTCACCGCCCTTGACTCAATTCTCGCTGTCGGTGACAAACTATTGGGTGATAATATTAGTAACTCGATTAGAATCTCTATTATATTTTCCATTAGAGTAAACGACTTTTCCCACCCAAGATTTGCCTTAACAGAACTTTTTCATCCAAAAAGTTTCAAAATACCATTTTTTCACCCAAAGTTAATATTCTGTAACTATTCAAAGCCGATTCTGGCCTATTTCGATGACAAAAATTTTATCCACCAACTCCGATCTCTTCTCAACAAAACTCATTTCACTCCGAGACTTGATTTCTTATCAATTATCGGCTATCGCAAATGTAGAGTTTCTTATTCTTAGTTGATTTCTGGTGGTGAATATTCAATCGATCATCACCATTTGATCTATCGATCTCTACCCTCTTACCCTAGCTCTTGAAAACTCACCAATCATTAGCTGAGAAAGTGAAGTATGTTTTAGGTATTATCGAAATATAAACATTGGGTGAGAAAGTGATATTTTGAAATTTTTTGGGCTGAAAAGCGTCATTAAAGGCAAAACTTGGGTGGGAAAAAGTCGTTAACTCTTTCCATTATAGTCAAAATGTTTGTGTAAAATAGAATTAGATTGCTGAAGATTCATGATTGAAAAGAGTTGCATGGGCCATGGACGGCATATTTTTAAGTAATAAAAGGAAGTAAACATGGTTAGCTGAGGTGAGATACATTAATTGAAAGTCATTTGGCCACGTGTAGCACATGGTTGTGTATATATATAAAATTGGTTTTATTAATTAAAGTCTAATAATAGAAGAAGTATGTGTCCACCATTGGGTATTGTATAGCCAAGAAGTTGAGGAAGAGCATGTGAAGTGCACATGCCATTCAATGATCTCGTTGAGCTTGTATTTAAGCTATTAAAAGGACATCTTAAATAAAACTACAACCCACCAGAAAAAAAAAAAAATTCAAACTGATGTACCAAAATTAATTAAGAAATTTAATTATGGCCCGAAATTAAAAGATGTTTTTAATTCTCATATCACAGGGATTTACAGAAAGTCGTAATCTTGATAATGAAATTAAAGTGTTAGTTCACATGGAAGGAGAAGGACAGAGATGAAAGCAGTCGGCAACCAAAATTTAAAGTTTTTTTCTATGGTCATTTCTCTATCTTTCCATCGTCTTCAATACAATATAATTTTCAGTCTTTTTCAATGCATTTACAAACCTCACTTACGTGGCATCGTTCTCTTTTGCCTTGACTCCCCGTTAATCAAGTCATCTGCAGATGAAGCTGTACGTGGCTGAACCTTTAAAACTTGAATCTGAGATTCATCGATATTGCTCCAGTGCCCCATCTTGAGACATACATGGACATTGATATCACTACGCATTAATTGTGTTTACTCAAATTTAAGCATCGGGGATTGATAATAATAGTATTTATTTTTAAGTTTTAATTTAGAAAGTTTTAGTTAAAGAAATATTCACTGGGAAATTAATCACCTGTGCTGCAAAATCATAGGCGATCATAATCCTATAAGAAAAACATAGATTTAGGTTGCAAATGATTTAGTGGATGAATTGCATTGATTTAAACATAGTGCAACGTGATTTTACCTAAATACATACAGAGTAAACTATTTTTTCTCATCTAAATAATAGTTTAATGATACTTTTTCACATACAAACTTTTAAAATACTACATTACTCTCTAAATTTATGTTTTGTTTCCGGTTTCGGCATCTTACGACCTCAAACCATCATCATTTTCTTCCCTGATCATCACTCATCAAAACCCCTCAAACTCTACTCTGGTTGACCTTGCCAATCGCCAATAATCAAGTGGTTAGGGTTTTCACAACTGCCCCTCTCAAATTAAATTCTAGTCAATCTCAACCACCAAAAGACTCATCAGTCTCCCCTCTTCAAAAACCCAACAGTCTGGACTACGTTTGATCACTGTTCGTCGTCAGAATATAAATTTATATAATAAAATAGTATTTTAAACGTCTGTGAGCGAGAAGTATCATTGAGCCATTATTTGAGAGGAGAAAAGTCGTTAACTCTTTTATATATATATATATATATATATATATATATATATATATATATATATATATATATATGAATTACTTAAAAACTCTGATAACTGCCAGTTAAAATACGGGGAATGGATTGGTGTTTTGGGAATTCAGTTTTGGTTAGCAAGCTTTATCCATACACTCACCAACATATTGTTTCCATTTTACGATTGTTTAAATACGTTTAATTTCAGTTGCATGCATCGGAAACTTGACACTTAAACACA
This sequence comes from Pistacia atlantica, assembly GCA_026229545.1. Classification (NCBI taxonomy): domain Eukaryota; kingdom Viridiplantae; phylum Streptophyta; class Magnoliopsida; order Sapindales; family Anacardiaceae; genus Pistacia; species Pistacia atlantica. The sequence goes on along the minus strand of CM047901.1, from coordinate 24,198,989 downwards.
CTTAAACTTGTAAATCTTTGTGTATACAGAAGCTAATTAGATGCTGTAATGGAGCTTTCATGGTCATTTGACGACGTGGATGGCTCAACTAAAGACACAATAAGTGAGTTGATATGTCATTGTTCATTCATCTTACTCTTCTTCTTAGGTATACATCTTCATCTTCATCCTTCAACTGTATCATCAGTAATTAAAGGACACTAAAAGTTATTATATTCCAATTTAATGCTGCCCTTTTTTTCCGGCTATACTTATTTAAATTTATTGTAAATGATTTGGCAATGGTCCATGAATCTTTTTAAAGCAGAAAAAAGTTGCCCATTTATTTATCTACCTTAGATTGGAAACTGATACCCATGTTATCATATTAAATTCCAGTAGATCATTAACTATAAAAGATTATGAAATAAATGTAGTAACTTTGGATATCAAATATATGATATATGATTGGGTAAGAGGTTATATTATTATATAATATTAAGTACTCATATAAAATATTAGTAGTTTGGAGAAGAAAGCAAAGATAATAAACAATACGAAGCTAGGGGGAACTTGGTTTTAAAAGCCTTGACTTGGTTTGGTAGCGGCTCTCTTTGAATCATCGTGGGTTCAAAGCCAAGTAGAAGACAAATACAGATGAGTCTTTTTCTCTCTTTAAGTAAATAGCCAAAACTTCTCACTTTCACCTCTCCAGCTAACCTTTTTCATTCTTCAGAAAAAAATGTGCAAGCCCATAGCACCACCTCCACCACATGGCCGCCACTTCCTCCTCCGTCCTCCTACTCTTCCTCTCCTTCAGCATCACCAATGTCACCAGCCACCACCACTAAAAAATTCAAAGAAGCCCCACAGTTCTACAACTCCCCAAAACTGTCCTTCCATCGTCGTAATTAGATAACATTAATGATGATCATGTCATGTGCTCTCCCCAGGCTGTCCATGTAGCTATGACTCTAGACGCCGTCTATCTCCGTGGCTCCATGGCTGCAATATTCTCCGTTCTTCAACACTCCTCCTGCCCTCAAAACATTCTCTTTCACTTCATCTCCTCCTCCACCGACATAAATCATCTTCATGACACAATTTCTCACTCATTTCCTTTTCTCAAATTCCAAATCTACCATTTTGACGGCACTGCTGCTGCCGGCCTTATCTCCACCTCAATCCGCTCAGCTCTTGACTGTCCACTCAACTATGCCCGCAACTACTTAGCCGATCTCCTCCCATCATGTGTCAAGAAAGTGGTGTACTTGGACTCCGATTTAGTCCTCGTTGATGATATTGCAAAACTGGCTGGTACCCCGCTGGATAACCATGCAGTATTGGCAGCACCTGAGTACTGCAATGCTAACTTCACGTCATACTTTACCCCGAGCTTTTGGTCAAATCCCACATTGTCTTACACATTCGCTGGACGAAATGCTTGTTACTTTAACACGGGTGTTATGGTGATTGATCTGGAGAGATGGCGAGAAGGAGAATATACAAGAAAAATAACAGAATGGATGGAGCTACAAAAGAGAATGCGGATCTATGAGCTGGGTTCTCTGCCTCCGTTTTTGTTAGTGTTTGCAGGAAATATAGCGCCAGTTGATCATAGGTGGAACCAACATGGGCTAGGAGGAGACAATTATAGAGGTCTGTGTAGAGATTTGCATCCGGGTCCAGTGAGTTTGTTGCATTGGAGTGGCAAAGGTAAGCCGTGGGTGAGACTTGATGCCAACCGGCCCTGCCCGTTGGATGCTTTGTGGGCACCGTATGATCTCTTGCGAACACCCTTCTCTCTTGAGTCTTAGGATTTGGTACTATATCTGTATTATGATAATAAAGGTTTTATTCAGTCACATATCAAAAAAAAAAAAAAAAAAAAAAAGAAATGGTTCAAAGGAGAAGAGATCTATGAAGGTAGAATTTAGAAGATCTCTGTCTCTGTGTACATTACAATGCTTATGTTTTTGGTCTAATATGTACCCGAGAACAGTGAATTACAGTTACGGCTACTAAACAAAGAAACCAGGAATTTAAATGGTTTATTGAATCTTCCTCTTTTCCTTTTTGTCTGTGATCTCTTCATGGTTCATCTCTGAAAGAAAATTTCCGTTAAATTTGCATGTCTCAAGCAGATCAAAGTATCCTGGAGAAAACAGACGGCTGTTGCAGCCAATAGCATATTCATAATTCAATTTAATTGTGGCATCAATTTCTCCTAAAGGGCTCAATTTCTTTCCAAATCCTGCAAATCATTGCATCCATAAATCTTTGATCCTATTTTGTGGAAATTGGATACCATATTACTTAACAGAACAGTTAACACTTCAAATTGAGTATTACTTTTATTAAGTATGCCATTTCTCTTTTTGCTTAGGTGTCTATTGTCTGGTCTGATCAAAGCCAAACATTAAACTTTGAAGAATTGACCAAATGATGAACCTTCTTATATTCTTATAGCAAAATAATATCAATAAAGAAAAATCACCAATTTGATTAGTGGAGGTGGGGACTAAATATTACATCATTAGAAGGTTCATTATCAGCTGCGACTTCTGTCCGAATCCCCTCTTTAAATTGCAATAAACAAAATCCTTGTGGGTCAGCAGTGTCTTTATTTTCTCCCCAAATTGTGTAGTTTTTGTGAATGAAAAAACTATTGGTCCTACAGCTATCAATCCTTTAAGAGTTTACAGTGTACTACAGGAGTTATCAGTCTTGGCATCTTGTGGTGATTTCCTTCCCTGAATTTCCAATATCAAAGTAGTGACCAGAAAAATGAATGCGAGCCTCAACAGTTGCTGTCCATCACCATAAATTACAATCAATCAAAACAACTCTACTGCTCAGAATTTCTTTTTTTTTTTTAAATATTTCTGAAAATTCTTTATCCCATTGCACCTTCTGTCACAGTTCATAGATGTAGTTTCTTGTTTGTTGTTAAGAACAATAGTCAGGCAGACACTTTGAACAGTAAACTGCACTAACAAAATTGCCCAACTTTTGCAATTAGTCAATAATTAACCACAGCACAAGTCAATTGTATTATAACTTGTTTAGTCGTTAATAATTTGGCACCTTTGAAAATATAGAGTAGAAGCTCCCACGGCATTTCTAGAAAAGACAACCCACGTACATTGACTTCTTCAAAGAAAATTAAATTAAACTAAAACAAAGTCTAATCAGTTTTAAGTTTCTGACTACGTACTTTGTTTTCTGGTAAGATTTGAATTCAATCTCAAATATGCCAACCCTCCAATTCCGGAAATCTAAATCGTGTCTGCAATTAACATAAAGAAAGAAAAGTAAAGAATGTATCGTTATACTACACAATGAACGCGTTTTCTTTTGTCTATATTTGATTCAATTTGATTTTAGATAAAATCTTCTCTTTTATAAAGCAATATATATAAAAACGAAGCAAAAATACTTTCCAAAATTTTCAAAGGTTACGGGTACGACATAAGATTCTGTGTGTTACTTCTTTGGGAAAAAAAAGGAAGAAATAGCTCACCTCGCCTTTTTAGAAAGTTTAGACCCTACCGGTATTGGGTTGTATAATTAGATTCCAACGGAGTAAAACATGTTTTAATGCTAACAAGAAACAGTGCTTAAGTTTTTAAAGCCTAGACCAGGTCGGAATAAAAGTTTAATAAAGACTCTTATGTATATTATTTAAAAAGTTATGAGTTCAATCCCTTTTCGATTACTAATAGGATAATCATTAAAACTTTTTACCCAACTAATAATTTCAGGGTCTTAAGAAATTAGTTAAAATATCCTTCATTTTACCCATTACGCCTGAAATTTATGGTTAATTGCCAAGAAATTTGCCCTTGTCTAGCTTATGGGTAACATGTTCTCTCATTTAATTCATGAGTAGTATTACTTGAATCTAGGAGTAACTAAGGCTGCCATGGAATAAATTAAGTTGCACCGACAACCTAGTTCCTCTGGTGCTGCGAGATATATGGCGCCTGGGAGATCTTCAACCTTAATTTACTCTTAACCCGTGGAGTCAACTCATCGGGATTATAGATTTATTAATTAACTACTTAATTTATAAACTAGTACTAAACGTTGTAGATTCTTAACTTCCAGTCAACTCATCAAATGTTTATACACATTAACATAATACCTAGATCTAATTAATGGGAAAAGCTAGCTCCATCTACCGGAGGACAACTAGTCCTGGAAATTTAAGGCCTTATAGAAATTAAGGAGGCAAATTCTTTTCCAGGGCACTTTCAGTTTCAACCAACCTTTTTTCCTGGGAAAATAAGCAAACGATATTGCTTTCACTTGAATTATTATTATCGGTTTCCCAATGACTAAGGGAATGTGACATTGAACCTATTGATGATGTTTATTGTTCAACCCCACAACTGAGTAACTAACAATTTTTCGTACAGAAATTGGAATGTTAAATGCTAATCACATTAAATTATTTATATATAATTCAAATCCAGTATTCACTTTGACGCAGCAAGTTAGCATAATAACAAGGCTATCACTTGACTATACTTTTAAAATCAATAAACAAGTCTCAATTACAAAAATTTAGGTCATAAAGTTTAAAGGAAAATCTGAATAATTATTGAATATCTTAAAAAATAATAATAATATGTTTATACAGGGTGGTAACAATCAAACCTAACAAGACTCCACAATAAACAAGAAAAGAAAATCCAAATTATTAAAAAAAAAAAAAAGAAATCCTAAAATAATATAGGAAATACGAGCAGAAAACTTAAACGGCCATGAAACAGTGGATTTCCGTTGATATATTATGGGCCCCGTAACTCCTCTAGAATAAAAAATTATAATTGTTTTAAATTGGTCTGCTGCATTTGGACTTGTGACACACTGTCCTCTCTAGGAATTTATCTGCTAGACGTTCTACATCACACTTTCATTTAACAAATAAAGCAGAATGTAGCAATAAACAGAAAGCACTCATGCCAACTCATTTGAGGTTTGATTATTCTATTGACCTCAAATGCTACATTTTAATTTGTGAGAGTGGGTATATGATTGAAATTTATTTTATTACTGAACGTAGAATATGTTTCTGTTGCTCAAACTTTAGCATATGAAACGAATGTTTACCAGATTATTCCCACAACTACTGCCACCGATGAGTTATCGATTAGTTGGAAGAAACGATCTCCATATCATTCAACCAATAGAATAAAGTCCTAATGTAACAATTATATATCAAAACAATTGATAGAGCTTTGTTAGTGTTAGTTGCTTTTACAACTATTATGTTCATTTTATTTAATAAACGATACTAGCATGATTCTTTTCTATAAATTATTGAACTCATGCTTTTACAATTATTATTTTCTTTTCTACATCCACAAATTATTTTTTTGTATTGATGTTGTATGGTAAGAATAAAAGAATTGAAGACAGCAAAAATCAATTTAATTATGATAAGGTTTAATTAAGAAAATGAGAAATTAAGGTATATGTTTGTGGATGTAGGTTTTGTAAGTGTTTTGAAGAAGAAGAAATTGATGGTATATTTTACTTCAAATTAGATGTGTAGAATATTTTCTAATAACTTATAATTATAAAAGTGGAACTCATCTAGTTGAAAATTAGGGAGAAATAAAACCACCCTCCATTAGATCAAAATAGGGTCTTATACCTGCAGTTAGATGGGCTAGAATTTTGGGTGAAAGAGCCAGATCGCATGTAAATCAGGGAGCCCAGTCTGAATTCCAAATGAATTCCCAGAGCCCAACATCCCAAAAAATTGTGATACTATGCAGTCCCTCCTTGTTTTAGACGGCCTGGTCATAAGATAAAATATGCAGTTTTCTCTTTCATCTAATCACCTTATTAAACTCTTACGGGGCGTTTGTTGGGAATAATATTGGGATTACTGGGTTATGTTATCTTATATTACTGGGTTATGTTATCTTATATTACTTGATTATTACGTTTAATTATCAAGTAATATAAGATTCTGTAATCTTCAAATACCAATAATAGTTACTATTGGTAATATTTGAGGTAATATAATTACCTCTATTTTTTTAGGTATTTTAAGATTATTAGTGGGTAATTTTTTTTGTTACAATGTTATCCCTTATTAATAAAATTTTAGGACAATAATACCCTTATTTTTAAATTTATTTACATGAATATGGCTTTTACTATTTCATCCCCAATTAATTAACTTTTTGGATAAAATTACCCTTGAAATTCAAAACAAATTGCAACCCACCCAAGCCACCACCCCCACCCATCTGCCGCCAACAACCACCGCCAGCCAACCGTTGCAGTTGCCAGAATGATGCACAAAAGGCTGAAAATGGCCACCGTGCGCCAATATGGCCATGGCTAGATCTGTCATGTCTGGCTATTTCCGACCAGATCTCTGGCCGGAAATGGCCATACGGCTCACGGAGGCCATTTCTTGCCTTTCCATGCACCATTAGGTTGCTGGCGGCCTGCGATGGTTGCCGACGACCAACAGTGGCTGGGTTGGTGGGGGTGTTTTGTTGATTTTTAAAACTTTTATTATGGGGTTGTTTTTGCTAAGTTTTTAAATGCATGGGGGTTATAATAATCCAAATAATAATCAATATTAAAAAAATAATATAATAATAATATTAAATTAGAGGACAATTCAGTAATTTAAATAACATACCCACTAATTTATTTCTCCCAACCAAACATATTAATATAACATACCCACCAATTAACCAAACACATTTTCCTAAAGATTTCCAGTAATCTTCAAGGTAATCTAACTTTCCAGTAATCTAATATTCTCAGTAATCCAACATTCTCTTAACCAAACACCCCCTAAGGGATTGGTTTGGTAGTCAAGAAGGTTTGTTCCCTTTATTGACTTACTAAGTTCAAATCACTTTGAAAGTATCTACTACATTTGTGGCTTATGTGAAATATTGGACTTGTAGAGTGTTCAATGAACCTCAAAGATTAATTGAAGATGCGCACAAATTGACCCGAACACCCGGTTATCCAAAGAAAAAAAATCACCATATTTAATTTTCATTGCTTCCCAACTTGCTTGTGTTTTTAGATGTGTATTTTCCAGGAGTGCAGACCCAAATCCAAGAAAGGAAGGAAATTAGCAAAGAAAGAGAAGTCCAAATTAAAAGAATAGACTGGGTAAAAGAGTAATTTCACCCTCCAAGGCATATTAGTTGCCTAACCCTATGATGGGAGGAGTAATCCATGTAATTAAGGAGAACTTGATGGGCAAAAGGAAATAAATAAAATTTTCTCTCATTGTCCCTCACTTTTCTTCCAACCAAACACCATAATTTCTCACATAAATTCTACAAAAATCTATATTGAAGATCTTAGAATCTTCAATTATCTTTTTGTTTCCTTTCACCTTTATTTCACAATCATAAACTACTCCTTTTGTTTTTGCTTAATTTTTATAGCCCCTCCTTTCAGACTTTATTATCAACATTCTTTATAGAATTTCTCATAACAGTGTTGAGCTAGATGATAATATTTAATACAGGGATGGTAAGTGTATAATAATAAAGGAAACCAACTGAACCGCACAAATGGCGACAAGTTGATTACAGTAACACAGTCAATCAGATATTGAACGTTGATGTCAACGTCTCCATGTCCATTCCAAAGTACCTAACGGACAAGCCCTCCATCCATCAGAATCTTAACCACACAACAAAATCTTTTCACTCAAGTTTTAAAACAAACGACCCCACAAACGTCAATTTACGTTTCAAGTGGACTTCTATCAACTGAATTAAATGGCGAATCACCGCATAAATATAATCTTAATCTTACCCACTGACAAGACTTTATTTAATTAATTAACGGCAACTTGTCTAACAGAGTGATCTTCAACTTAATCAATTGTTGATAGATAATATTACAACACTAAATACAAGAAGCAATCAATCAAGCTATAGTTGCTTTTGTTGCATCCTCGTAATGTTTATGTCCGTACTGATCTTCTCCATTAACTTGAAGATTTCCTTCTGAAATATCTGTAATAAATGTACTGCAATATGATCTATCACGATGTGTTAAGGTTTATATTAATAATAAAAATCTATTTATAACTCAATTTCACCAACTTTTTCTTACCATTACAATTTGATAAACGAGATCCATTGTTGGACAGATAAAACCTATTACGATTACTTATTATAATTAACTAATTATAAACTATCACATCAAGATTATTAGGAAAAGTTGGTAAGATTTAGTTGTAAATAAACCAATAACTAAAAACTATAATAATAGTTGATTGCTTTAGAAAATTTACAACAGAGAAGGATACAAATAAGTCCAGCGCCACGCAGACTATGGCATCCAGCAACCATGGCATATTGGCTTTTATATTTTCCCATTCAGTGTTTCTCACAAGAATACTGCATTCATATTAAGGATCCATGGTTAAGAATAAGATTAATTTAAATATAATAATAATAAGTAAAGTTGAGAGAAATAGACAGCACAACCTTAAAACGTAAGTGACATTGGCCACCAGTGCAAAGAGGAACATAAGAGGATTCAAGCCCTATAACAAGGTTGTGATTCATTGATCAGTAAATCTTTCAAGATTTATTTAAGTAGTTGTAGAGAGTATAAAGTTAAGAGCACCACCTCCACACTGCCTCTTTTAATCTGGTCATTGGAATTAATAAAAAATAGATTTGATTAGTAACGTGACAAAGTTAATCGTATAGGAGAACAAGAAAGAAATTAAATTTGTAAAATTTAAGTGGACTTTTTACATTTAGCCATATTTGAGGAAGTCGACCGCCCATGTATATAGCAGCCATCAGCCATCCCAGCCATTGTCCAAAGACACTGTGCTCCATGCTGCTTCCCTGATATTAATATTACAGTTTCAAACACTTAATAAAAAACAATATAAAAACCATGGCCAAAATATACATAAACAGAGTCTTTTGTAAAAACTTATCTTACATGTAAGACTCTTCTTGAGTTGAACCCCGCAATTGTTTCTGTCAACCCCTTACTCTGCATCGGAAGATTAAGAGATACAGCAAGAAATGTTCCATAACCAGCCTGAAAACACATCATGTCACATCTAGTAAAAGGAATTAAACTAAAATGACCAAATAAATTAACAGAGAAAAAGAATATATGACTGACGGATCTTGGAATTGGCCTGGGCTGGCTAACAGAGTGAGTATTAGATGAAACCAGAGCCGCTTCATCGTCAGATGATGAATCGTCGTTAAAGCGCATAGTTGAAGGCCCACTTTGGGCTGCCCTAAGATAAGTTCGAAAGGGGGGAGTACCACTGCTAGCTAAAGATCTAGCGGATCTGAAACATGTTTTACATATTGATATTTAGAAGAGAGTTAAAACACTGAACATTAAGTGTCTAAGGGGAGAATTTAATATTTCATACGTGTAGTAATACTCTCTCCTAGAATATGTTTTTACTTCAGCCCCGGGAATGGGGATGCCTGTGTCAGCTGACTTAGGTTTCAAAGGCTCCTTCTCATCTTTGTCCTGCATATAAATATACAAATAAAACCTGTAAATACCTCTTATCTAAGGTAAACAAATTCGTAAAGTAGATATTTAGATGTTGAGAAAGCGTACTCCCAGTTTAGCTTTAATTTGTCTGGATTTCCACCTTTTGTAGATGTGATCATAGTACAAGCCTTGCAACACCAATACTATAGTACTGATCGTGTAGAGCTGGGAGAAGAAGTCAAGGAAAGGTTTAGTTTTGACAAAGAAAAGCCATAATATACAGTATCCAGATCTTAATTGTCAAAAAGTTAATGATTTCCAGATTCTTTTTTAATCGAGTTTATCCAAAGGAATTAATAATTTATAAAATATAAAATATTTAAGTTTATTATGGATTATTATTAATAAAAAGTAGGATGCACATTTAGGTAACTTTTTCATTTACTCAATAATTGTTGACAAAAACCGAGAGTAAACCCCATTTTTGGGTGTAAAGCTATAGGAACAGGCACTTGCAATTACTAAAGAGGTTCAGGGTTCGTCTAGTAATTGAACTTATGTATAAAGGTAGCAGGAACCAAGAAAGTGCGGTATTACCAGAGCTGTGTAGTACTGCGTTGGTAACTGCATCAAGAGAATAAAACAGAAAGAAATCAGACAAAAGACTGTATGAAATATTTATATAATATTAGAAAAGTTAATCTAGAATATTAATTTTATGAAAAGAGATTTAATCTATATTATTAGTTTAATGAAAAGAATGAGAACTACTAATGAAATGTTGTCAGAGCCATCCAGTGTGAGGTTGTTCTCTCATTACCGGACGACTGGACCACAAAAGCAGTATAGGAGTTGAATTAATTTTCAGTGTCACACTCACCGTTGCTGGTTCGAGAAGACAACCCACCAGATTAAAAACATCTCTGTATCATTATAAGATAAATTAACTGTTAAAATGAGTAGAAACGTCGAAGTTTGTTTATGTGCGTCAGTGCGTGTGTGTGTGTTGCAGATAAAAGAACAAAGAACAAACCCGGCAACCCAAGTGAGGAGAAATGCTAAAGAGACTCCATGGCTAGACTTTGTGTGGAAGTTGGTGAAGATTTGAGGGATCTCTGCAACTCCCCAACAGACTAGACTAACGATCCCAAAGCCAAAAGAGAAATCATCCTGGAAGATTGCAGAGGCAGTCTTTGAAATACCTCTCAACCCAACGCACACAAGGCTTGTTCTCTTTTTCACAATAAGCTAAAGACATAGCTAATATGTCTGTCTCTCTCTTTCTGGAAAATGAGTGTAGTTTTGTTGGTGAAGTTGATAATGGTTTTTAAAGGCAGAGAGGTGAGGTTTATATTACAGAAGAGAATCCTTATTAGTAACGGATAAATAGGTGTGTTTGTGTTGTTATTTTACTTTGAGGAAGGGACCCAATTGTAAAAACCAGAACATGCTAGTTGAGTGTCATCATGTCGACAGCATATTCTTGCTGTGCAACGGATGATGCCATAAATTAATTTTCATGTCACCTTGTGGGTAAATACGAGACTCTGACTTCTTGAATAATGTGGTTCGCATATTCTTGTGGATATGTCCTTTCTGTTGGTACTATGGCAAACGTTGCTAAGCCTACGGTCCAGATTTTTGTAAAAGGCGTAAACAATTACTGATCGGGTTCCACTTGAATGGGTTCATAATTTCGTATAAAATGTGGCATAGGGACGTACCATTTATCTGGGATTAACCTGGGTGGTCAACTGGTCATGTTTGGGTCCAAAAGGACATATATTCTGAAAGTTTTATAACGTATATCAATTAAGCTCCCAAGATATTTGCATTATTATATTGTAGGCATCAGAACTAGCAACCAAAAGAACTATCTCGATCCTGCTTGAATGCAGTGACAGTGTATAAAAAAGAAAATTGAAGTATAAGAAAGTTGTTTATTATTAGGTTGTAGACTTATTAAAGGCAACAGTCTGCATTTGATTACAAGTTAATGGTTTTATTCACTGCATCCAATCTTCACTGCGTTGAAAAATGGTAATGAAATCGGCACACGTGTAACCGTCGTGGAAATGCTAGTCTTTTTCAAATTTCTAGGTATTAGAAATAATTATTATAAATTAGAATTACTCCCATCAATGTTTTCTATTTGTATATCAGTAGTATTAATCTTACCAAAAAAAATCTACAAAGAAGGTATACAAAGTTAACCTTCATCCTTTCATCTTCATCATTTATCTCTCTTTTTTTTCTTTTTTTCTTTGTTTTTTTCTTTACTTTGTTTTTTTATTTCTTTTGTAGAGTTCTGTAAAGATAGACTTATTCTTTGTATATAATATTTTTATCTAAAATACTTGTAAGCATTAAATTAATTCATGGATTCAACTCGTTTGACTAGGAGACAAGCATAGGAAATCAAATCTTTAATGGTCCTTCCCAATAAATGAAATTATCGTGAGAGCCTTTGAAATGTCAATTCTTACAGGTCGAAAGATAAAAGAGTTCTGATCCAAATGGTGATATGATCTGTCCAGCTAGTTACAGTGTAGTTGAGTTAAGATTTACCACTACGAATCAAACCCAATATAGGGGCCAAGTTCAATATAAGAAAAATGACAAATTAAACCCCGACAATTATGTGCATACTTCAATCGGCTTTATTTGATTCTACTCAGTTGAATGTGGCCTCAAAAGCATCTGGGTTCATTCTGTAAACACAAAATATGCTTGATAAAGTAGGTTTGGATAGAACTCACTCCCAAAAACTAGTTTAAGAGAGGAGATAACCTAATCACTTATATACACCATAACAACCCACTATTAGGGGCGATATATAATAAATTCAACTTTTAATATTCTCTCACGCTCGACGTACAAGGCCAGGTCCAAACTCATCATCGCCCTCCTAACCAAAGAGGGAAGAGAAACAAACGTGACTCTGATATCATGATAAAATAGAACTTGGATAAAACTCACTCCCAAAAGCTAGCTCAATAGAGGAGGAAGTTCCAATCACTTATATATATATATCATAACAACCCACTATTAGGATGATATGCATAAATTTAACTTCTAATAATGCTTCCCAGCTCTTATACTAGAAATGATATTAGTGACATTTTACATGTTTGATAAATGATAAACACAGGTCAATCTATGGTTTTGTTAAATGATTTGGTTTATTGATGTTATTATCTGAAATTACATTTATATCTGAATTGAACAGTTTTGCAGACAGGTCAATCTATGGTTTTGTTAAATGATTTGGTTTATTATGTTATTATCTGAAATTACATTTATATCTGAATTGAACAGTTTTGCAGAATGGTCACACGATGGAAGACACTTGTCGTTTAAATAATAGGATAATAGAACGACGTGGCATGTAATTGGAGATTTAGTAACGGCAAAAAGGAAGAAAAGGAAAGCAAGCATATCTTAACACAGTAGGAAGAAGAGACAAGAACAACCCCAATACGCCGCATCTCGGAAATGCAAACGTGGCGGATATTTATCTGTCCTTGCGACAACGCTGTGTTTTCAGCCTGATTATTGACAGCTCAGTATACTAGTAATTTAGTCACTTAATTGGACTTAGTTTGGTCTTTTTAATTATATTATAATAATATAATATTTGTGACAGCTAATTTTATCAACGACTTTTCTCACACAAAGAGACAGTATGATTGTCCTGTCGTGTCGTGGCAGAGTTACTTTACAATTTCGATAAGATAATTGTAAGAAGGGGGTCTAAATCGCGATTGAGAGTGGAAAGAAAACTTGCTTTAACAGATATTTCAACAAATTCATCATTCTTCACGTTTTCCGTTTATTTATAAATGTCTTCGAGTGTATTAACTTTTTCCAAAATAAATGTTTATCTGACCCACATTTCCATTCTCTTCTTTGCCTCTCTCTTCTCTCTCTACTTTTTCCAAAATAATTAACGGTGTCTTTTTTCTCAGTCCTTTTTCTTAAAATATTTCTCTGACCCACGTTTTCATTCTCTACCTTTATTTCTATGGCCCACATTTCTTCTCTTACTCTCTTTTATCTATCTTTTTCATGGCCTACATCTCCATTCTCAACTCTGCTTGTTAGAATTATTTTAGAATTATGATAATTATATTAAATATTTTATAATTATCTTTTATAATTATACTATTGTTTTATTAGGATTATTTTTTTTATAATTAAATAGAATATTTTATTAGATTTGAATTAGATAATTAGAATTTTTTTAAGAGTTCATTAGAGTCAAGTATAAGACTATATACTAACCTAATTCTATATTGTGGTTATCTGTCAAGAATTTTATCAATTAATTTTCTATCTCTTGTTCTTGGAGGTCTATATTCCTTGTATGAACAGATCGTATCCCAAACCCTATCATTGGTGTTCTCGTTGCCCTTTCCATGGTTGAACTCTTCTCCCCACCTAATGGCTCTGGAAGAACTTGTCTCTCAACATGGGACCAGATTGGATGCTCAAGAGGCCAAACTTGACTCCCTAGAGGGTCTTTTCATAGCTATTACACTAAAATTGATTGTCATTGACACCAAGTTAGAACAAGAACGAAGACAAAAAGAGCTCATGGAAGATAGTGATGCAAGTGGCGATGGCACTCCTCCGCCCACTCGAGTTCTCATTCTTCAGGTCTACGCCACCTTTTAAGCCTTTCCGATTGGAGGTGCTCGCTTTGATGGCACGAAACTGCAACTCACGACCTTCTTCGTGGAACCCAAAGTCATTTCTCAAGTGGGCCCCATCGACCATTCTACCTATTAAGTCGCGATTGTTGTTAGCCACAAGTCTAACGTTGACCTTCCCTTGGTCCCTCTAGGGTCATAATAACAACAATCCTCCACCACTATTGCCAACTTGTCACCAAGCCTTCCCACGCGTTCCTATCTCTCTCTGATGTCACTACTTGGCATCGTGTTGGCTCATGACAAAGGAACAAGTGACTTCTTTACCGTGCTGATTTTTTACCCCGGCGGTGGAACTTTTGTCGTCTCTTTATTGCCTTGGAACTCATTTGTGCCTATGATTTCTTATGGTGCAATATCTTGAAACCTTGAGGACAAGGTTGAACCGAAGGGGAAGACAATGTTAGGATTATTTTAGAATTAGGATAATTATGTTAAGTCTTTTATAATTATCTTTGATAATTATGTTATTATCTTATTATGATAGAATTAGATTATCATAATTAATTAGATATAATATCTTATTATATTTGAATTAGACAATTAGAGTCTTTTTGGGAGTCATTAGAGTCAAGTGTAATGCTATATAATATCCTAATTCTAGATTGTAATTATTAATAAAGAATTTTGTCAATTAATTTTCTGTCTCTTGTTATTGGAGGTTTTTGTTCCTAATATAAACAAATCCTATCACAAAACCCTACCACTGCCCCTCATCTCCTTTCTCCACTTTTTTCTATGGCCCACATCTCCTCTCTCTCTCTCTCTCTCTCTCTCAATATTTCACACGTGTGTGGAGCTGGAAAAACAAAATTTTCCCACCTACAATATCAGAGGAAAGAGTCTATTTGAGAGAGATAAAATTGATTCATTAAAAATTGTACAAAAACTTAAAACGATAGTTATATAGAAAGAGAGTATAAAATTCAAAATTAATTATTGAAACAGTAACATCTTATACAGTATTTTGATACTTGATATTAGACATAATGATAGTTCGAAATTGGTCTATGATGAATTTTTGTTATCTGACAAACTGTCACGTTGAGGTTATAAAAGAAAGTTTATAAGATTAAGTTGTGAATAAATTTTTATTATTAGATATAATGTCTGGTGTTCACCATCCACTTGCTCACCTTATTAGACGGCTATGAAATTGAGCCTAACATCGAATGGGCTTAAATGGGCCTGTCATACAAGTTTGTATACTACTGGACCATCTCATTACCAAGTTTTGCAATTCCTCAAAAACCCAAACTCAAATTTATTCTCTGCTACACCCAAGACTCTAATTATAGCCATGATAATCTATGCAGAAAGATCCGTCATCAAATTTCTTAAATAACTAATGTGAATCAATGTAACAACCATAGGTTAGTATCACATCAATTTATGTAAGAGTTAGTTAAATGAGAGATATAAATCATAAAAAATGACCAAATTTCGAATAAGAACGAGAAAATATAATAAGCGATCAAATTGAAAAAAAATTTACCATTTTGTAATTATCAGCAAAAGTATGACAAATTATCGAGTAGTGATATTTGACCCAGTTATCCAAAAATGACCAAATTATGAAATATGTGAAATTTATAAAAACCACAATGTTATTAGAAGTGATAAAAATTATTAAAAGGACCAAAGAATCAAAATGTTTGTTAAAAGAAATTAGGTTTTGGGTATTAATGTGGAATAGTAAGCATATAGATATGGTATTCTCTAATTCAATTTGGAAGAGGTGAGAAGAAAACCCGATGGATGGCCTGATGGTAAAAGAGTAAAAAAATGTTTCATAAGCTCATAAATTTGAGTACCTCAAGATAATAGCGAATCAAAAATTTATATTGGGCCAAAATTAAAAAATTGTGCATATTAGAATTTTTTTTAAAAAATTTGAGGATGGGCCCTCAACTAGTGCTGGATTCGCCCTTGCCCTTAGGCATTAATAAAGATGGTCACTGGAACTATTATCCATTCGACAGTTCTAGAGTATTGGCAAAATAAGTTGAGGTGTGTACAAACTTAATCAAACATTCCCTGATTTTAGGGTGTTAGAAAATAAAAAAAAAAAAAAAAGTGAGGAATGGAGGCCAGGATCTAGAGAAGGGGCAGTAGGCTATCAGGAAAAGCAAAAGCCAAGAGCTGTTACAATATTCAATTTAAAAGGGAACTTTCATGATGAAGGAGAGGCGCGGACGTCGGCAATAAACAAATGTATCGGTGAAACCAGAACAAGTTTACATGAATTACTCAAAATATGAAATTAAAGTTACTATAACAGGATTTGTTATCAATTTGGCCTTGCTTAAATTAAAGAGGGAGCTTTTGAGTAAGTGGGGCAATAAGGAGCCGTCATTTTTTGTTTTTTGTTTGGTTTTTCTACTATAAGAGATGGCGGTGGCCCATATGTCACACACATACAGCGTCAAATTATTGACTTGACTATTCAAACGCAAGCCCAGCGGCCGAAAGCACCGCCATTTGTGAGGAAAAAAAAGGTTATCTGATATGGGCTAGAAAGAGCTGCAATGCGACATATTTATTGGCCAGAAAAGCAGGAATTCCTATTGATCTTCTCTTCTAACAAGTCAAAAGGCGCCACTATATGTAAGCTCAGTTAATCTTTATTTGGATATAAATAAGGGTAATGAGAGTATGTATAAACTTACGTGGACATGTGAGTATCCACATAATATTAATATGACTTTAAGTTATATGAATCTCAATACCACATGGTATATTTTATAACGTGTCATATGAATGAAATAGAGAAGCAACAAGAACAAAATAATAATAGTTAAACAAAACAAATAGTAAACAAAGAAAGTAATACGCGCGATTTACCCTGGTTCACCCAATGTGGGCTACGTCCAGCTGAGTCAATATTATTGCAATATGTCTCATCTCTTTTGTTTACAATAAATGAATTGCTCTCACACACATAACAAGAGAAAAGTATGTTTATATACTAGGTTTAAGAGATTAAACCTAGTTTTACAAAAATTCCTATTCCTAAGCCGAACCCAAAAAGGAATTAATAACTTAAAAGGAATCCTATAGCGGTTATACATGGAAAAGCCCAAAACCGCCTACGGGACCCCCGAGTGCGTCTCCGTTACCCATTAATGTTGAAGTAGTCGACAACTCCAACATCATATAAGTTTGTATAAACTCTATTTGTACAAAGAGTTTGTACAAATAGCATTACCCTATAAATAATCACATGAGCATGTTGATGTCTCGCCCGTGATTGAATGAGCAATTATCCAAACCTCCCCAAAGGTTGTTTGGAATATCACCAGGACCTCATTAAGTATTGAAAACTACCGACATCCCCTCATCTATTGCAAAATCATCACTTGCTCCCGATATTATAGTTAATTAACGGTACAATATGGAATTTGAATGGTGAAATCTGAAACCTCACCAATGTAACTCAAGTTGCAAAGAAAAATATTATTTGTTACTTTTAGAGTGTATAATCAAGTTGATAATTTATTTAATTCATCAAACCAGGTTGATATATGTTGTGTGTGATTTTTCCATCAAACTTAGAGAAATCAGAGTTCAACGAAGTTATAACCCGACCTAGAACAAGCTCGGCTTAAACGATTGTCCGACCCAACATAAACTCGTCGAAATATAGCTCTACCTAACATAAACTAGTCGTGACCAATCTCGACAATTGTTCAAGCAGCTCACAAATAACCTCAAATCTCAGATATCTCAGAAGGGATCAGATCGACAGTAATCATGGCATAATCTTAACGCTCAATTGCAAAAATATTGGAGTTGCATTTCAATCCTAATTGTAATCCCTTTATTTTCGTTATTTCCTTTGTACAAAACTTGTGTATAAACCCTTTCCAACGATGGAAAAGGGTTTAGCAAATTATTCTAAGAACACTATTGTAAGCTCTCACAACAAATACAAAAACCAATGGACGTAGGCTCAAGATTCAAGCTTGCCGAACCACTTTAAAACTCTCTTGTGTCATTTATTTTACTGCATTTACATTCATACATTGTTGGTTATCTTTAATCATGCACACATTGGATTCGATTCCATTAAAATCAATCAGATCACTCTAGTTAGTGCGAATCTCATATCAACAATATATATCCATAAAAATCAAATATTTAGACAACAATAGAATATAATATTCAATGTACCAACAATAATTATACAAAACGAGTTTAGATTTAAAAAAAAGTCCAAGATGTCCAAAATAGGTTTATGTATTATAGAATAAACAATGATGAAATTCCATAACCCCAAGGGGTTGGCTTGCTGATCAAAGAAGTTTATTCTCTTCATTGAGTTTCTAAATTTGAATATTGAGATTACCTACCATATTATGATTTATCTGATCTTTTGGGTTTGTAGAATATTTAATAAACTCTAAAGATTAGTTTAGGTATAGCGTAAGCTGACCCGGATCATGACGTGATTAGCAATTATTTCCTGAAAATCAGAAGAGAAATTGCAAGGAGATTTCTGATAATTGCACCCTTAAATTCATTGTAATTGATTAAAGAAGTATGCCACTATGAACTTTAAATATTCTCCAATCACTCAACTTCCACATGCTGCTTTTACGAGGTCCTTAACTCAGTATTAATTTATCGGTTTTTGGTTGTGGAAAAGGATCAAGGACAATGCATATATTTGATTATTTCTTCAAAAATGTGGACACTCATCATGATTCATGCTTTTTCGTACCAATAGTCCAAAAAGAATTGTAAACAAAGAATTTCCATGAAATTCTATCAGTTAAGAGTCAAGACCACTGAGCTCCTAAAGAAAATAATTTAGGAAGATCATTAGCAATTACTCATCCCATTCTTTATAATCTACACATTTTTTAATAAATCAATTCTATCTCTCCTCTTATTGTTGCCCTCAAGATCAAAGGACATTATGCCTGTATTTTGACAACTTCGTTACAACTTTTTCAACACGCAAGAAAATAACTAGAAGATCACATATCATTTGTCTTTGGCATTAAAAAAATTTTGGTGTGGAATTTTTAATATACAAAGCCAATAAACCTGGATTGAATTCTAAGTCTTCTTGAGAAAAAGAACAACTGACCTTGGGAAATGAAACTGTAAAACAACTGGAAGACACAGAAATACACAGCAGTATTCATTCATTCGTAGTGAAGGCAACGCAGCTACCGCTGGTTTTTTGACTTTGACTTTTTAGCTTTTCCCATCCAGTAAAGCTCTGCATTCTTAACTCAAATGCGGAGTAAAAAAATTGACCCCATGAAGAGAGAGCCCGACTGCATGGTCTACATACGCATGCTGCTGTTGAGCTATTTGCCAACAAATTACGCGTTAATTAGGCGCGGCAGGCATTAGGTTCTTTTCCACTGCTTATACCAGATTATAACCAACCTGCCTGCTTCATGCACATTACAAACACACATTACATTAACTTACCAATATCTGTTAGGCAGACCGACCCAAATTCAACTTAAATAAGCTTCTGTTAACTTTCTCGTCCAACTTTACAACCCGTAAAACACTCTTCAGATGTAGCAAAGTGGACCCAAAGAATGGAGAAACAAAACATTTCCTTACTTTATATATGTAAGTACGTGATTTTTACACATCGTGAAGAGTGCGTGTGACTAAATGTATTCAAGGACAATAATGTATTAATTTAATTTGGCCCCTTTCAGGAAATTGCCATGCAATTTCCCTTCCACCAAAAACCAAAACCATACGTTATCACCATTCTCGTCTCTGTCAGCGGCTGTTTCATAGCAACTCCTTTAAGCTTTCAGAAAATTCATTTTTTCTGTCAGACTTTATTGCCTTTTACTCTATTATATAAACGCTACGTTACATGATATTGCAACCATTAAGCTAAGATGGCAGCTGATCGAGTATCTAAACCATCCAAATGGTTCTCAAACAAGGGACTGAGGTTAAGTTTTCCTCGTCGCAGATCAAAGTCTAGGTCAACATCAAGCTCTCCTACCTCCCCTATATCTCAAGGTGAAAGTACAACAAAAAAACCCTCTAGAGATGATGAGCTGAAAGAGGTTTTTCGTCATTTTGATGGTGATGGTGATGGGAAAATATCGGCTCTCGAACTTAGGGGTTACTTTGCATCTATTGGAGAGTACATGTCGTACGAAGACGCTCAAGGAGCGATCAATGATCTCGACACAGATGGTGATAATTTACTCGACTTTCAAGACTTTCTGCGGCTTATGCAAGGAGAGGGCGATGAAGATCTCAAGAGGGCTTTTGAGATGTTTGAATTGGAGAAGAAAGGTTGCATAACTCCAAAAGGATTGCAAAACATGTTGAACCGCCTAGGAGATTCAAAATCTTATGATGAGTGTGTTGCCATGATTCAAATCTTCGACATCGATCGGAATGGAGTGCTTGATTATCAAGAGTTTTACCGGATGATGAGTGATTAGTATTTTCCTACATGTAGATAAATATATGTCATGTCGTTTTTTTCTTTTTTTTTTTTTTCGTTTGGGTCAGTTTGTCTGCATTTTAACTAATCTTCCAAGGTTTGAAGTGAACTATTTTTATAAATTACCTCAGTGGTTGACTCCAACTCAAGAAAAAATCCATATTAAACCTTTTTATTTTTTATCATCAGACCATATATATATATATATATATATATATATATATATATATATGATGTCTTGGCATGACTCTTATGGTGCACTGGCTATTAAAATGATTCCATTAGTCGAAACTATGTCTTTCTTTTTGTTTTTCATTTCCCGGTCAAAAAATTATTTCTCTAGTCTTGCGAATCTATTCTTTAGTACTCAGCTAACACATATGTACATGATATGATATATATGATTCTGTCGTCATCTATAAGTTTGCTCTTTTTATTTGGTGATCGTGGGGGAATAATCTGTAAAATATATAGCTAGCAAACGTTATATATATTGAAAGAGCATACATTCATGTTTGACCATCTGATTGATGATATCAAACTTTCCACATCGGTTAAAAGATGAGGGTTTTGGTCATTTGTATAGCACAATAACATCCCTAAAAACACAAAGTATGCGTTTGGTTTAATATTTTTATCCCTATTCTGGATCCTATTTTTCAAATAGCGTTTGGTACAATATTCTCAAAATATTACCCTATTTTTTTTAATTACATTTTAACCCCATAAGGTTATTAATTTCACTAAATACCCCCTGAAAAAAAGTTTAAAAAATTAACAAAAACACCCCCATTAGCCCAACTTGTCAGATTCCGGCAACCACCGTCGGTGATAGCCGGAATCTGTACAACGGCCAAACTTCCGACCAGAAATGGCCGGAAGTTCACCGTTGTGGCCTTTTCCGGCCAGATCCACCACGGATCTGGCCGGAAAAGGCCAGATCTGGCCGTCAGCGACGGCCAAAGAAATGGCCGTCGTTGACGGTCAACGACGGCCAAATCTTGGCCGTCGTTGACCGAAAACGACGGCCACATCTTTGGCCGTCGCTGACGGCCAAAGATGGCCGTCGTTTGGCCTTTTCCGGCAAACGACGGCCATAACAAACCGTAGATCTGGCCTTTTCCGGCCAGATCCACCATGGATCTAGCCGGAAAAGGCCATAACGACGTGTTACGGCACAGATCCGACAAGTCTGTGCCGTAACGAAATTTTTCCGGCCAGATTCCGGCGGTGGTGGCCGGAATCTGACAGTGCAGGTGGTGGGGGTGTTTTTGTCATTTTACATGTTAGGGTCTTTAGTTAAATTAGTAAACCTAAGGGCATTTTTATAAATTTTTAAAATTTACCTCGTAATACTCCCATATCCAATAACCCAATACTACCCCTAAAATCCTATCCAAAATACTAAACCAAACGCACCCAAAGATATCTTTTGATCAAGACAAAACCGTACGAACATGTCAATAGCCTAGTTTGTGGGCTTAAAGCAAACAATACCTCTAAAAACCTACTTACCATGTGACTGAAGACAACATAACAACAGTTGACATTAGAAGGAGAGCTCAGGTTATGTTGAAACCATATCGGTTAGGAGACGAGGATCTCTCAAAAACCCAGAGACACCTTTTCAAGAAAAAATCGCCAATGGGCCTGAAGTAAAAACCGACCTATCATGCGACGAGATACGGTATAACAACTCTCATCTATCATGAAGCCGTATCTGTAGAATAATCCTTATGGCAGAAGCAAAGATGTGAGAGCTAGATCTCGTGAAAGTAAGGTAATCATCTTAATTAGCTTTAACGGATGATGCAAAGTGATGTTTCACGAGATTTTACAGGATGTCCTGGGCTTTACTTTTAGCCCTGAGGTGATTTTTGAATGAAGGTAGATAAAGATAATATTATTTTGTTCCTCATGATTTAATTGTCATCATAAAAGTCTTCTTTCCCATCCCCCCCTCTACCAAAATTTAATAATGAAGAAGTGTTAGCGGGCAGGTTTAATTTTGTAAGACCTGTAAGTATAATGACACTTGCCGAATTATTTTCAGAAGAGTGAAGTTTAAGGTGACAGCATATTACGCAGTGGGTCACAGGAGTCTGAGCTCATGTTCTTTCACCATGCAGGAAGTTGGGTGAAAAAGTAGTTTCGTGTGCAGTTGGTTTTAGATGGTATAGTAATGTTATTTCCTTGAATGAAACCACTCCTGATCTTGTCAGTGCGTACCATTTACGCAACCATATATCCAGCATTCCAACTTTCAATAAAGATGGACTGGTAATCCAATTTCACACATTTTCACTCGTGAACCCTGGTCATGTGGCTCATAATTAGGTAAAAAGAACTATTGTGGGCAGGCAAAACTTATTAAGAAAATTATTACAAGTTTTTATGTCAAAATTATAAGAAAAAATTTATAAAATTGAATTATAAATATAGTATTACCTTTACAGCTTCTCTTATAATTCATAATTTACTGTTTTTATTATAAAATAGTGTTTGGATCATTTTGTACATATTTCAACTAATCTTCATAGCTTATTAAATACCTTACCAAATCAATATTCCAGATAAACTATAAATGTGATAGAGAAACTCAGAAAGGTTTAAACCAAGAAGTCAATAAAGAGAGTAAATCGTCTTGATCACTAACCAAACTCTTGGGGTTTATAATTTACTGTTTCATACACTAAAAACATAATAGTAATAGGATTTGGGAATAGACAAATAGATCTTCATCATACATTAGTTATAATGTACACTTATCATAACATACTTTAAAACTCTAAATAAGTTTAATTAAATCAGAAGAGGATACAAATTCAAATAAGAGCGCGTTTTTAACATTCAGATTTTTTTCCAACATATATCCCATTTATACTCTATGTTTTCATACTTCACAACTGTATAACAAGTTATAACTTATATTTCTAGAAAATTTATATGAAATATTATAAATAGGAGGTTACTTTTTTTTTTAATCAATATCTCCGGCTTCCCATTGATATGAGGGTAAAATTATAAAATAATGATAATTTTTAAATTTACAATTATCACAATCTATCCTGGATTTAGGGCATCTCCAACCCACGACCACTTTGGTGTAAAAAACACCAAAATGGCGTGGGTTGATGCTGGCGTGGCATTGTAGTGCGAATAATTTTTTTTTTTTTTATAATTTTGTTAAATTCATTTGAATATTAAATTTTACACAAAAAATCACACCAAATTTGATTATTTGTATTTAATTTAATTTGATTATTATTTATAATAATAAATTCATAATAATGATATAATTCAAAAAATGATGAAAAATTAAAAATAGAACTTTATTCAATACAAATATTAAACTACAATAATTCAAAATAAAAATTAATACTAATTTAAAAATACTAAAATTAAAAGAAAATACAACATAAACTAAAATAACAATATAGTATTCTGGTAGATTAGTTCCAGATCCAGGATGAACGTAATGTTGATGCATCGATTGAGAATTAGATGGAAGCGCCAACTCCTGAAGTTGAAATTGTCGTAGATGAGAATATCTGATTTTGAAATTTTCTTGCTCGACATAAACGAATCAAGGATATAGAGGCTCATCATGCTATTCGAAATGCATTAATTGATCATTTGTAGGAAGAACATACTAATTCGGAAAATTAAATTACTATCAATATGAAATTTTACCTTTGTGTTGTTGTTGTTATTTATTTTTATTTTTTTTTGTATCATTTTATATTAGATGTAATGTTTTTCTATATTAAATATAATGTTTATTTGATTAAATAAATGCTTAATTTTATTAAATTAGTATAATTTTCAAAATAATAATTATTTAATAAAAATAGCATTACCAATATTTAATTAATATATACAAAAATAATAAGTGAAATAGATTAATTGTTAATTATTACAATAAAAGAAAAAAATAGAATATTCTAAAAAATATTATTTTTGATATAATATTTAATGTTATGGGTTAGAGATGGAATAGTATAGACCAAATTGGTGCAATGGGTTGGAGATAGTCTTACGCAAAATATGAGTTGGATAAACTTATGTAAAGATGGATAATTGGGATAAGGAGAAGTTGTTGATAGAGACATAAAGCATAAACCTGTTGAAGTTAGAATGAAAAGGCTAGGGGAAATTACATGGTAAGTGGGAAGTCCAAGTTACATTGGGTTTGGCGGCAGTGCAACTGCAAAGACACAAAATAGCTTTCAAATCGACCAGTCCAAGAGAAGATCAACACAGACTCCTAAATTCAATGTGTTTGGATGAGGAAAGGAACAAGTGGGAATTTTATTTGGCAACGTCTTCTTTGTTTGGGGATGAAGCAAATAAATAGTGTTCAAACATCATTACCTTTAACTTTGTCCATGTGATTGGACACTGTTATGAAAATTCACTATCAATTATATGCCTAATCACATGCACAAATAACACACGCAATACAACTCAAGAACACTAAATATACTATGGTTCACCTTTCCACAAAGGAAAGATTACATCCACGTTGAGTTTAGGAATTTTGGGGCTCATTGCACTAGGAATAAAACGTTATTACAGATTACAGATAACTCTCACTGATTTTACCCAAATATCAATCAAGAAACCCACTCACACAAACCTAAAAAATTCCCTAGAGATGATCCACCCTAGTCTCTCTAAACCTGAAGGAATAACTTGCCCTCACCCAAGATTACACATATTTGTAACTCACACAAGATTGAAAACAAACTCTCAACACAAAGGGCAAAACAGATCTGTCGCACAAAAGAGAAGAAGCAAAAAATCATTGTTCTATGTAAAGACTCTCCCTTTGTATAGTTTGACCTCATGAGCTAATCTTGGGCACTGGATCTACTTTATTTCAGTGGCTGAGATTTGATCTTATTTGCAGTGAAACGACAATGTATTGATTAGTGATATTGTGCATAAACGTTATCGTTTTGTGCTTTATACATCAACAGATACACTAGTCTTCCATTCCATGGTTAATGGTATTCTTATACCAATGTTTAATAAAATTTGAATAACTTTAAAAGAGGAGTATTCTTATTGTTAACTTACCTTTTAATTAAGTTCAATGATTAAAACAATAGTAGTTTGAAATGGGAAAGACCAAAATTATAATATTTGAAACAAATGGATCAAACACAATTGTCTCATCTTTGTAGTGTTTTCCAATACACAATTGTCCAACCCACGATATAAATTGGTTTCATGACCCAACTTTCACCTAACGCCCGTTTTAATGGCAACTATCATGGTTCACCCACAAATTCTTTGGGTAAACTACATGTTTCCACCACAAGTTTCTATGCCCAATTTCATTTATTCCATATTCCTACCCTTTAAGTAATACCGTAAGCCAATTTTTAGGTTATGACATAAATGCAGAAAGTAATATTATCAAACTGCCCTTGACAACTTGACAAACACACCCCTCATATTTTCTAAAGTATTTAAAAATTTGAAAACCTGACAAACACACCCTTGCAACTGTTGCTTCTGCGACTGCTATGGCAGTAGAGGCGACGGCTGCGGCAAGAACTTTTATTTGTTCACCTTTTTCTCCACCCACCAACACTTGGCAAAGCTCGGCCAACCCTCTGCAAAGCTCGCCTCCTCCCCCTCGACATCAAATTGAACTTAAAAGTTGGAATGAGAAATATATTATCAAGATGAAGAGAAGAATTAATGGAGGTGGAGCCAATCTTTATTATTTGTGCGGTAGAGCTATCTGACAATTGAACACTTGAAAGAGAGGTGTTGGGTGACAATATTTGAAGGATTTGAGGTGTGGAACACATGATTTGTGGCTCCATTGTTGATTATCCAAACATAATTACGAGAAATATTGAGAGCAATACCTACAAAATTAGACACGTGATCAATTCTACCTCGTTGTAGAATGACAAGTATTTGATCATACTGCTCTTGTGTTAAAGTCGAGGTAGATGAAATGAAAGATTCTTTGGTGCCTGAGTTAGATGCTATTGAAGTGGGGTTGGATTGTTCATCAGATGACACAACAAAAACCACGAGGCTAAGATCGATTATTATTGTGTGGTGGATATCCATGTATTTTGTAGCATGTGGCAATAATGTGGCCTTGTTTGCGTCCTTTGAACGATTTTTCAATCCATTTACTTAGTTTGATGTTTGCCAATTTCCAGATTTATTGTGAGCTGAAGCACTTGAACCTTTGTTTATATGTTGGTGATTGGGGCTTTGTAATGCCACAAATGCTGATCCTTTGTTTGAAGTAGATGTTAATATGGAGATAAATCATTGTCTTTCTTCTTGTAGTAACAATAAGTAAATTTTATTCATAGGTGGGAGAGGTTAGCTCAACAATATTTGACTACAAAAAAGTAGTATACCTATCATCGAGTCCTTGTAGGAATTGCATTGCATGATTTTGTTGAAAGTAACTCATTTACTGCCTTTGCTGCCCTATACGAACAACTTGGAATTGTTATATATGATGCCAATTCATCCCATAAGCTTTTCAACCGAGTATAATAAACAGTGACAGAGAGATCTCTTTGTAAACAATCTGAAATCCCCTTTTTTACCTCATAAATCTTTGTGCTATTTGGTTGAGAAAAATGCCCACAAGTCTTCCCAAATTACTTCTTGAGTTGTATCGACATAAATGATACTTTGAGCAAACTCTGGAACCATTAAATGAATTAACCACGATGTAACCATGTCGTTGGCTCAAAGCCTCAAACCCATTGCTCGTAAGTCTGGGATGTGAGATTTGAAGGGTTATTTCTAGGTTGAACCATTAAAAAAAAGAAACACTAGATACAATAGTCTGTGCTCTAGTTCCATAATAAAAACTTAACTGGGAAAAGATTAACTATACTTGAGTAGGATGACTTTAGTATTTTTTATGTGTTAGGATTTTTTTTTTAAGGCTTTTTCTTTTAATTTATAATTAAACCCTTTTTTTATTTTTTAATTTTTAAAATTAAGTGAATTGAAAATGTCAAATTTTTTTTGCCCTTATTTATGATAGATGATCATGTTGATGGGAGAAATAACAACAACAACGTGAATAATAATTGGAGAAACACAGCCGAATAATTTTCTTCCCTTCTCTTGTGTAAATCTAATAGGAAACAATAATGTAAAGCAATATAGGAACTCAAATATTACAACCCAATCACACACAAACACAAGCCAATTTTAACGTGGAAAAACCTTCATGATGTGAAGAGTAAAAAACCACGGGACCGAAGTCCATTCAACAACTCTAACCATTAATCAAATAACGGGTATACAAAGTTCTTCTCTAGCTAGAACAAGAGGCATACGTCAACACAATCATCAAGAACAAAAGCTTGGCATTACAAAGAAACTTTGAAAGAGATCAAGGAAAAATGAGGTTACTATTCACGGATGAAAAATCTGGTGTAGGGAGCTCCTATTGACAATCGGACCGTTCAGATTGAAGAACCACAAGTCATGAACATGCTGACAAAAATTCAGCTCAATCGGACCACAATTCATTAGCCAATCACCAGTTTGATGAACCTGTCACAGCTTCCCAAAACCCAATTTTTCTTCTTCCTCTCTTTCTCTCTCAGTCTGCTTCTTCTATTTTTTTTCTTATATAAGCAGCAGCCAAATGCTGCATTTTAGTGAAAGATTTTGGGCCTCTTTTCACTTTTTGGGCCTTTCTCCATTAAGGAGTGGCCCGACCCAACACATATCTCTACTCACTTAAAGGGAGTACGACTTACGCAAACCCAAGGTTTTCCGAAACGACAAGTTAGTATCTAAAAAGTTTTAAAATAACAAATAGGTACCTTCCATCATGTTCTGTTAGTGATTTTCGTTTGATAATAGTGAAAAGACTAAAATTCCCTTGAAAGTTTAATATTTTAATTTTTTATAAATTTAAAAATTTCTAAAAAACCCCATAGGTTTGCTAATTTGACTAAATACCCCAATATATAAATTTTTTTATAAAATAACAAAAACACCCCCACCACCCGCAGTGCCAGATTCCGGCCACCACCGCCAGAATCTGGCCAAAAAATTGTGTTACGACATAGATCCGCTCGCCTGGCCCTACGATCCGGCCTGGAAAAGGCCGGACGACGTGTTACGCACGCATCCAAGCGGGTATGTGTCGTAACACAATTTTCCGGCTAGATCAGCCACGGATCTTGCTGGAAAATGCCAGATCTACGTGTTACGACACGATCTGATGGGTCTGTGTCGAACGCAATTTTTCTGCTGATTCCAGGTGGTGGTCGAGCCTGCACGCTGAGTGGGGTGTTTTTGTTATTTTATAAAATTTTTATATATTAGGGTATTTAGTCAAATTAGCAAACCTAGGGCCTTTTTTAGAGATTTTTAAATTTATAAAAAATTAAAATATTAAACTTTCAAGGGCATTTTAGTCTTTTCACTATTATCAAACGAAAATCACTAATGTAACATGACTAAGGTACCTATTTGTCGTTTTAAAACCTTTTAGGCACCAACTATCGTTTCAGCAAACCTTGGGTATACGTAAGTCGTTCGACCCTCACTTAAAAGGCCAAAAAAAAGAGTTTATTTGTTCTATCTTTTAATCGTTAAACTTCCATCAAATTACCCATAAAGTATTAGGAATATATAATAATTTTTTGTATTTATCGATGTTATTCTTATAATTAATTCAAAAAACAAAAAATATTGATTTTTGATATAACTTGTAAGGGCATTTGGTTGGGGGAATATGAGATTACTGATGTTATGTCATCTTATATTACTTGATTATCACGTTTGGCTGTCAAATAATATAAGATTCCGGTAATCTTCAAATACCAATAGTAGTTATTGTTGGTAATATTTGAGGTAATCTGATTACCTTCATTTTCTTAAGTATTCTAAGATTACCAGAGTAATCTTTTTTGTTACAATTTTATCCCTTATTAATAAAATTTTAGGATAATAATGCCCTTATTTTTAAATTTATTTACATGAATATGACTTTTACTATTTCACTCCAATTGATTAACTTTTTGAACAAAATTAGCCTTAAATTCAAAACAAATTGCAACCCACTCACCCAAGCCACGACCCCCACCCACCTGCCACCGCTTGCTGTTGGCAACCATTGCCACAAAGAAGCCATCGCAGCTACTGGACTGACACGTAAAGCCAAAATGGTTGCTATGCGTCGATATGGCCATTTCCGGCCATATCTCTGGCTAGAAATGGCCATATGGAGCACGGAGGCCATTTCCTGCCTTCCGTGCATCATTAGGTTGCGCTAGCAATGGCTGGGTTGGTGAAGGTGCTTTATTGATTTTCCAAACTTTTATTATAGAATTGTTTTTGCTAAGTTTTTAAATGCAAGAGATTATAATAATTCAAATAATAATCAATATTAAAAAATGATATTTAATCAGAGATAATTCAGTAATTTAAATAATATATTCACCAGTTTATTATTTCCAACCAAATATATTAATCATATCCATCAATTAACCAAATATATTTTCCTAAAGATTCATAGTAATCTTCAAGCTAAAATTTAAGTAATCCAACATTTCTAGTAATCTAATATTCTCTGAATCAAATACACTCTTAGTTTATGTTTTAGTAAATTAGTATTTTTATATTTTATGATTTATAAAATTTAGAATATTATATAAATAATATTACGTCAGCATTAAGCTGACGTATATATCAAATTGCTAATTTTTAAATATTATTATCTATACGAATTTTTATACGAGTAAACAATTTATATAAAATAAAAACACTGCTTGACATGTGACTTAAAAATAGAGTTAAAAAATTCACTTTAAGAAATAGCAAGCGTAGAGGGGCGGAGGAATCATATATGTCCGTACGAAAACGAGTAGAAATGAAGAGCTGGAGACATCTGATTACGTCTTGCGGTTGTGTTCATGCCACGTGTTGGAAAGGTTCGTAAGAAAAACGGCTGTATGGATAATTGGATATTGGATTCACAAAACACTCTCAAAGCTGATTGGTGGTATGGCAAGTCAACAGTACAGGATCTCAGGAATTAAAATAGATCAGAGTGAATGAAATGCATCAAAACATAAGGGGTCGATGAGAATAAAGTTGGAGAGGTTTAAGGAAGTGGGATTAAAGAAGATGACTGAAAATGTTGCATTTGCAGATTTGGGCTTCAGAAGTAGTAGTGCCCGAACTAGCTTTCAATGGGGTGGAACCGTTTTTGCCTTGTGAGTCACCCCATTTTGTTTTACCCTTTTAATTATTTTGTTCTCTCTCTCTCTCCCTCTCTCTGTCTTTTGTTTATGGCATCTAGTAGTCCTTGATTTCTGACAATTAAGCTTTCTGTTTTTGGTTGGTGTTTTGCCTGGCTCTTTGTTGTATGAGTCACATGTATAATCTCAGGTTGTTCGACATAATTAATCAAAAAAATAAGTGTCATCGATCGAGACCAATGAACACATAGATGTAATGTATTGAAGACTTAAAGTTGATTCTTGAACTGAATTTCTTGATGCAAAAGAATTGATGTAGCTAACCGGAGGGATTGAGTCATAATTGTTTCATTTAGTTAATCCCTCTACACGATTTTCATTTCTTGATACCTCCTAGTTGTAAATGGTGAATTTATCATTTTTGAGAAACTTGCAATAGTTTATATTAAGATGGTATCATGGATTTTCATTTCTTGATACCTCCTAGTTGTAAATGGTGGATTTATCATTTTTGAGAAACTTGCAATATTAAGCTTTCTGTTTTTGTTTGGTGTTTTGCCTGGCTCTTTGTTAATCCCTGTACATGATTGGACAAGTTTCAATCTCATTCTATTGTTAAAGCATTGAGCGTGCTCTGATATTGGATCTTTTATGTTTCTCTACAGATTTTTGTTACTCCTTAATCGAACAGGACGGCGATCACACTTGCAAACTAACATTCTAGTGTTGTATCTCTTTACAAGTTTCCCAACTGTGTTGTTCAAAATCTTAAGGTGCTTGCCAAGGTTATTTTATTGTGTCTCAGTTGAATTGGATCTATATGCTATTGGATTTACAAAAATTATTAACATGGAATGATGCAGAGGTCAAGTTGGTTGCTGGGTTGCTTTTCTTGCTGTTGGAGCAAACCTTTTCTATCCTCAAACCTGTCCAGGTATGGAGTTCTTAAATTTCATAACTAGTCATTTTTATTTGTAAATGCCTAAGATATAACAACATCAATTTTAAAGTTCTCTGATAAATTCTGTCTCACTCATATTTACAGTTGCTCGTTTTATCCTATTTGTTATAGCACCAGATTGGCTGGCTGATGAATTGCGTGATGGCATTGCTGCTGGTATTTTTTGTCTTCTAATGGGGGTTCTACTAATTATCATAGAGATTCGAGAAACTAGAGGATTTAGGGATTGTGAATGTAGTTTCTATTGCTTTGGTTATATCATAGGTATATTTTTCTTGTTCTTCTTTACGATATCATATCTATGTTTGGGAACTTGATTAGAAGAGGAGTTTCTGCTTGGATGGAGGTGCACTGTCTCCAGTTTCTAGATTTTATTCAAGCTCACTTTGAGCTATATATCAGAAATTGCTACCTGTAGCTCGTGTTTTACTTATGGTGCTCTCTGAACCCGCTTCAAATCAACGCATATGAGGGACTTGAGAAGTATTAAAAATATTGCTGGGTCAAAATCTCAATGAAAGAATTTTTGGAGCCTTAATGTTGCTAGTTCGTGGCTTCACTACTTCTTTGATAGATTTACAAGTATACTTGATTCTGGTTCATGAGGATACTGGATTATGTATGTTTTTGAAGCAAAATTCCAAATCTATTTTGTTCTCTACCCTTCTAAAGGGTTAACTTTGAAATTGGGGGCTGGTTTCTTTTGGACTGCACCACAGAGAATATATGAAACTCTGGACTTTCAATATTTGCGTGCTTGTAGTTTGTTAGATTCTTGAATAATGGAGCAAGTACATGCACACAAGTAATGAACTGTGTATAATTACATCCGCTGTAAAATGAATTCTGGCTATGGAAACTTCTCTTGTGTTATTAAATGTAAAATTACTATATTATGTTTCTGAAACTTCATTGTGTTGGAGAATCAATGAGTGGTCTGAATAGCCAGAGATTGTTTCTTATTTATCAGGCTTTAGAACTTATTTTTGGTCTCATTAGTTATCTCTTAAAGATTGTATACAAGTCGTAAATTTTTTAGTTCTAGATGGATTGTGAAACGTATGTTTTTCTAAGAACTCAACCGTTTTAGTGTTTCAAGCAAAGGGTTGATGACCGGAAGCAGTTAGGGAGAGGACATCTTGTCTTTCTCTCCAGAAAAAAATGAGTGTGGATTTCCTATTAACTTTGTGTTGTTCTTATGAGCATGTCATAAATTAGCACTTAGTTACTAAGTAGTTATTGATGATATATGTGAATTTGAGTCAGGAAATTGAGGAACTTCCCCTGCATCATGGCCCAAAGTCGAACTTGATGGCTGCTTCTGACTTTTCCTTCTTCTTCTAGTGGAAATATCGCAGCGGATGCCACCTATGATGACAGTATTTAGAAATTGGTTGGATGGAATTTTTAAAGACAAATTTCTATCCGAATGGTGCTGATTTGTTGCGGTTGGAAGCCTTTGTAAACCATATTTGAACGTAAATTATTGCATATATACTATATTATTGATTTCATATGGCATTGAGATCTTCATATCTAGTTTTTTATTATTCGATTGAAGACCAAGTTTGTCTTATTCAAACCCTCATCTTCAATGAGTTTTTTAATGTTATCTGATCTTTAAGATTCATTTTTTTTCTTATATATGGTTGGAGACTTGGAGTTGGAAATGGTATGGGGTGGGCTTGGTCAAACATAGAGCAAAATTACTTACCGCGTTCTACTATTCAAAACTCTTGGATGATGTTGCTGATGGTCGACCAATTAAGCACATATTGAGCGCGGTCAGCATCGCCAATTCAACTTTGGGTTCTAGGAATAATGTTTTTTAGACAGTAGGTTCAGAGTACAATCCATATATGATGCCTGGAAAAGTATTGTCAGTTTTTAAACATATTGGCGTACAATCTTTCTGATTGTTCATGTTCAATATGGGCTCTCTCTCTCTAATTTCTATTTTCATTTTGTCCATGTTATGTTTCTGTTCCTTAAGTCATGCCCAACAGCCTTATGTAGGAATGGCAACAACGGATTGTAACAACGCAGATACTTCAAATTCTGTTCTTGGGTATTCCTGTAATGGCCTGAATAGGAGTTGCCAAGCTTACCTCATTTTCAGGTCTCTACCTCCTTTCGACTCTGTTGTTTCCATCTCCACACTCTTCGCCTCAGACCCATCTCAGCTTTCCCAAATAAATTCAGTTTCTGAGACAGCAACATTTGAGACAAATAGAATGGTGATAGTTCCTATCACCTGCTCTTGTTCAGGTCAGTATTACCAGGCTTACACATCTTATGTTATTAAGAGCGGAGACACTTATTTGCTGATTGCAAATAACACCTTCCAAGGCTTGTCAACCTGTCAAGCACTCCAGGATCAAAACAAGGAATGTCAGTAATAATTTACCTATTGGTACAAGAGTCGTTGTTCCTGTTAGATGTGCCTGCCCCACAAAGAACCAAACTGATGGGGGTGTTCAGTATCTGTTGAGCTACCTAGTCAAGACGGGTGATACTGTTGAAATCATTAGCACAAGATTTGGTGTGGATACTGGGAGGACTCTTGAAGCTAATAGGCTTTCTGAACAATCAACCATTCACCCCTTCACTACACTTCTAGTTCCTTTGGAAAATCCACCAGTGGATTCCCAAACAATAGAGTCACCGCCTCCGCCTCCGCCTCCATCTTCAACTTCTAATTCTTCGTCCAGTGAAGGCTCAAAGAAAACATGGATTTATGTTGTAGTAGGGGGGTCCTTTCAGGAAGTACTCTTTTATTGATTTTGGGGACCGTTATTTACTGTAAGTGCTTTGCTAGAAGTAATAACAAGGAGTCTGATTCAATTGTAGTCTCAAAGAGTTTTGAGGCACGTGAGAAACCAATGAAGATAGAGCTGGATGAAGAATCTCAGGACTTCTTGGACAGTATGTCTAATATAGCTCAATCTCTGGAAGTTTACAATTTTAAAGAACTTCAATCTGCAACTGATAATTTCAGCCCCAAGTTGTTTGATTAAAGGATCTGTTTATCGCGGCACAATAAATGGTGATTTTGCTGCCATTAAGAAAATGAACGGAGATGTGTCGAAGGAGATAAATTTGTTGAACAGGATCAATCATTCTAATCTCATCCGCTTATCTGGCATTTGTTTCAATGACGGCAATTGGTATCTGGTTTATGAGTTTGCTGTCAATGGACCCTTGAGTGACTGGATTTTCGACAATAAAAATGAAGGGAAGCTTCTGAATTGGGCACAAAGGATACAGATTGCATTGGATGTGGCCACAGGTCTCAACTATCTGCATAGCTTCACCAATCCTCCTCATGTTCATAAAGATATAAAGAGCAGTAATGTTCTTCTCGATGGTGATTTCAGGGCTAAAATTGCGAACTTTGCTCTAGCAAGGCCAACAGATGGGCAAGAAGGTGAGTTTGCCTTGACAAGGCACATTGTTGGGAACTAAAGGTTTCATGGCTCCTGAGTATTTGGAAAATGGTCTAGTTTCCACAAAGCTTGATGTCTATGCATTTGGAGTTCTGATGCTGGGGAGATACTCACAGGGAAAGAGGCTACTGCATTATATGGTGAGGAGAATATGCATTTATCAGAGGCCTTAAATATTGTACTAAACAATGAAGATGGACAAGAAAGTTTGAGGCACTTCATTGATCCTTCAATGCAAGGGAACTGCCCTCTAGAACTCGCCATTTTTGTGCTCAGATTGGCCGATAGTTGTTTAAAAAAATCCTGCACATCGCCCAGCCATGGATGAAATAGTGCAGTCTCTCTCGAGAATCTTGAAGGCTTCCCTGACATGGGAATTGCCAAACAACATCACAGGCTACTAGGGTTGTAGCGGAAGATCTTAATGGAAGAAACTACAAGTAGTTCTTGTAAGATTTAGGAAATTAGGTTCCCTTTTTTGTTTCCCTTCCTTTTGCTTTTATGATAAGTTATTTTTAACTAAGACTGAAATCTCGTTTCTTTTACTATTGTAGTTTTTATATGACTAATGAAATTTCATCCAGATTCTTGTAATCTCATTGATTTCAAGTCAAATCCAAAGGGTTATTCTTCTAGATGTATGAGTCATAGGCTCATAGCAAGTAGATAGCTTGTTATAAAAGATTATGAAAGTTTTAATAAGCATGTCTTTATTCCTCAATGGATTATGAATTTGTAGTAAACTGATTTAAAGATGATAGTTGTGAGTTGAAGTAAAACATTATACAGCTTTGATGAATTTTCCCTGCATCTTGGCTTAAAGTCAAATTTGAAGGCTGCTTTTTTCTGTTCTTCCGGCTAATGTCAGCAGTCGCAACCAGCAATGTAAAAAATATGTTAAAGAGTGCTTGGATGAAGTGAGATAACAAATTACAACCCAAAGTGGTTCCGAATCATATTTGAATGCATTTTCAAGTAATAATCCATTATTGTTTATAATATTATTTTTGGAATGTGTCTCTGGCTCCATTGAGATTTCATATCTAATTGTTTATATTTCTGTTGAAGATCAAGTTTACATTATCTGAGCCATGAATTTTATCAATTTCTGAATGCCACCTGTCTTTAAGATTTTTCTTTTTTAATGCTTGGAGTAGTATGTTATGGACCTGAACCAAACTTCTATGAAGCTCAATTCCTTGGCGTTAAGAACAAACATGCTAGAAGATGATAGTGATGGTCAACCATGCATGTAGTGGGTGTGGTCAACGGTTCAATAATGATTCTTGCTTCTCATGACCCTGTTCCCAGAAATTTCGCACCACAAAGTCAACATCAAATCCTTGTGAAAATAGTTTCTCTTCAGGAAGTGGGTTTATAGAGCCCACATAAGGTGGTGTCTTGTCTTGATAAGTATTCATCTTTTTTCTAGCAATACATTGACTTGCCCCATTTTTTTTCTTCCATGTTAAACATGGCTTCCCTCACTCTCATTTCTGTTTTTTCTCTGTTGATGCTAAGTTTATGTTCTTTGATTTATGCTCAGCAGCCTTATGTTGGAAAAGCTACAACAGATTGCGACAACATAGGTATTTCAAATTCAAATTCTGTGCTTGGGTACTCCTGTAATGGCCTAATCAGGAATTGCCGAGCTTACCTTATCTTCAGATCTCAGCCTCCTTTCAACACAGTTGTTTCCATCTCTACACTCTTGAACTCTGACCCATCTCACCTCTCTCAAATAAATGCAGTTCCTGAGAGTGCCACGTTCGAATCAAATAAGTTGGTTATAGTTCCTGTCAACTGCTCTTGTTCAGGTCAGTATTACCAGGCAAACACCTCTTACGTTATTCAGCATGATAATACCCATTTCGTCATAGCAAATAATACCTTTCAAGGCTTGTCAACTTGTCAAGCTCTCAAGGAACAAAACAGGATTCTTACTAAGAATTTATATACTGGTACAAGAATCACTGTTCCTCTGAGATGTGCCTGTCCCACGAAGAACCAATCTGATGTCAATCTCCATTATTTATTGAGCTACGTAGTCACTTGGCGTGATACTATTTCTGGTATTAGTGCAAGATTTGGTGCCGATACTGGGAGGACTCTTGAAGCTAATCGGCTTTCCGAGCAAGCACCTACCATTTATCCCTTCACTACAGTACTAGTGCCTTTACAAAATTTGCCATCAAATACTCAAACAATAGAGCCACCACCACCTCCATCTTCGCCTCCACCTCCGTCTCCATCTCCTAACTCTTCCTCCAATGAAAGCTCAAAGAAAAATTGGATTTATGTCATTGCAGGGATTCTTGCAGGAATTGCTCTGACATTGATCTTTGGTACCATTATTTTCTTTGTAATTTTTTGTCGAAGTAAGAAAGAGCCTGAGTCAATTATCGTCCCAGAGGTCGTTGAGGAACGTGAAAGACCATTAAACAACAAGTTGGATGAAGAATCTCAGGACTTCTTGGACAGTATGTCTAGTATAGCTCAATCTCTGGAAGTGTACAATTTTAAGGAACTTCAATCTGCAACTGATAATTTCAGCCCCAGTTGTTTGATTAAAGGATCTGTTTATCGCGGCACAATAAATGGTGATTTTGCTGCCATTAAGAAAATGAACGGAGATGTGTCGAAGGAGATAAATTTATTGAACAAGATAAATCATTCTAGTCTAATCCGCCTATCTGGCATTTGTTTCAATGATGGGAATTGGTATTTGGTTTATGAGTTTGCTGACAATGGACCCCTGAGTGACTGGATTTATGACAACAAGAATGAAGGGGAGGTTTTGAATTGGGCACAAAGAATACAAATTGCATTTGATGTGGCCACAGGTCTTAATTATCTGCATAGCTTCACCAGCCCTCCTCATGTTCACCAGGATATCAATAGCAGTAATATCCTACTTGACAGTGATTTTAGGGCTAAAATAGCAAATTTTGCTCTAGCAAGGTCGACAGAGGGGAAGGAAGGTGAGTTTGCCTTGACAAGGCACATTGTAGGGACTAAAGGTTTTATGGCTCCCGAGTATTTGGAAAACGGTCTGGTTTCCACAAAGCTTGATGTCTATGCATTTGGAGTTCTGATGCTGGAGATACTCACTGGGAAAGAGGCTGCTGCATTGAATGGAGAAGAGAATATGTATTTATCAGATGCCTTGGATGCTGTGCTTAAAGATGGACAAGAGAATTTGCGGCACTTCGTAGACCACTCTATGCAAGGGAACTATCCTTCAGAACTTGCTATAATTGTGATCACAATGACCGAAAGTTGCTTGAAGAAAAATCCTACTCATCGCCCAGCCATGGATGAAATAGTGCAGTCTCTTTCGACAATCTTGAACGCTTCACTGACTTGGGAATTGTCAAACACCGTCTCACGCTAGACGCTACCAGATTGTAGTTGGAGCTCTTCAGGGAAAAAAGTAAGAACTATTTTTTGCAGCTTCTCTTTTTATGCCTTCCTCTTTGTTTTTTTAATGACTTTAAGACTGTAATGTGTTTATTTGTCTGGTTTTGCACCTCATTTTCATGCGTTATAGTTCGAATTGTGATGCTAAAGTCTGCTACTAATCCAAGGAAAATGAAAATTCGCATTAAAATCTCAGTTAATATATTCTTAAATTAATACTAGAAACTATTTTTCTCTTAACTTGTAAGACTTATCAACTTCATCTTTCTCAAAGTCTCTTCCAATTACATCATCAAATTTTATGAATTGAATTTAGAAAGAAAGATAAGGTGATTGAAACAATTTCACTCACCGGTTCCAAA
Source organism: Pistacia atlantica (assembly GCA_026229545.1). NCBI lineage: Eukaryota > Viridiplantae > Streptophyta > Magnoliopsida > Sapindales > Anacardiaceae > Pistacia > Pistacia atlantica. Next base: position 24,159,949 of record CM047901.1, on the reverse strand, counting down.
CACTACATGTTCTTCCAGAAATTTTCAATATTAACACTTTCAGCCAAAATTGACAAAATTATAATTTAATTTATTATATTATTTTTCTATAGCACCAATCCACCTCCTCATCCAAACAGGACCAAGCGCAGGTGACAACCAGCACAACTTCATCCTACAATTTCTGAGTATTTCAAATCCCACAACCAGAGGTTCTGGCAAAAGTCTTAGAAGACAGCGGCTGTGAACCTCAAGCAAGGCCGCCGTTGTGGTCTTCTGAGGCCAACCCAAGACCTCTCGTAGTGCATCTGGGTGTTTTAAGAACCCTTCTGGGTATTTTAACAACCACCTCCTGGGTTTTTAACCACTGGGCGGCCTCTCGTTGAATTACTTCAGGTTTTCAGAATACATGTCAAACAAATCAATATCATATTAACATTACGGATTAAGACTCCCAACTTTTGTCTAAAACAAGCAAGTTCTTTCTTCTGAAATGTTTCAAATGGCAATTTAACATGACAGCTAAATTGCTTGGTCCTAAATTTTCTTTCTTCAGCAAATACAAAATGAAAACCTCCGATAGTCAAGGATGGACGAATTTCCATAACCCTCGTTAAGTTGAGTGTTTGCTTATTATTGATAAACTAGGTGGGTCAAAATAATATCACTAGTTTGTGCATTTACAGTTTGACGATCAACAATTGATTAGTATATAAAGGATAAGCACCAGGAAGCCATAAATTCTCTTTGAACAAAGCAAATATAAATTCAGAAATGTTGGATATGTCTTCCAAAGTGTCGATTATGCGCCGCAGGCCAACTGAGTTGAGAGATGGCTAACTTCATTAAGAAGTATATAACTCTATTTATTAAATGTTGGGTTTTTTTTACTTTTTTTTTTTTTTTCATTCTTTGATAAATATTACACTTTAATATGTACCCTTAACCCATGATTAACACAATCCAAATTATCAGTCTGCTTGAAAAGTATATAACTCTATTTAGTATATAACCCACGATTTTTTTTTTCCACCCAAGGTTTGCTTTAACGATATTTTCTTACTTAAAAAGTTTTAAAATACTATTTTTTTACCCAAAGTTAATATTTCATTACTACATAAAACCGATTCTGGTTGTGAAAATTTTCTTCATTACCACCATTTGAACCTCCAGTATCCTAGAAAACCCCCTCTCAATAATTGCTGGCCACCACAAAGTTAGAGTTTCATGTTCTTAATTAATGTTTAAATTAGGGTAAATCTAGCTACACTACTTAAAATAATAGTGAAAAGAAATCAGTTTTAACTTATCCAATTATATTGAACACATCAATTTTAGAAACCATTTTTATTTTCTTTGGTTAACCATTTAATCAACTGAGTTAAACATTTTTTAGATAGAAATTCGTTAATAAGACGTGTTATAAGAGGTAAGCATTTACTTTAAAATAGACATCTTTATCAAATAAATTAAAATTTTCTGTGTCTTTGTCAAAATATAATTTTTTTTTTAAAAGGCTATGTCTTTAACGAGGACTTAAAATGATTGGTCTTTGCATGATTTGTCATGAGAAATCAGTTTTATCATCATAATGCATACATTTCTTAACTTTTGTGCAAATTCAAATACAAATACAAGTTCTCTGTTGAAAATGCTCATACTAAATCCTGAGTGTTTTGCGTTTGCCCCCAAATTCTACATCAATGTCATGATATGGTATTTATGCAGATTTGCTCAAACTAGAATTGATATGGTTACATAATGAAGAGAATTGGCAACTATCTACTGGAAGTCTGGCAATATATTGATCTCAATTTCTAACTTTAATGAAATTATTTAATGGACGAACAATGACCACTGCTTTTTGTTTAAAAATATATTTAGGTCATATAAGTATACATGTTAATAAGTATATAACTCTATCGTCTCAAAAGGTTGATCTAATAGTCAAGAAGAATTATTTTTTTTATTGATTTTTAGAGTTCGAACATCTTGGGATTAACTATTATATTTACCTATATTCTTTTTCTACTTTTTTTTTCCTTTCTTTCTTTGATAAATATTACACTTTGATATGTACCGTTAATCCATGATTAACAAAATCCAAATTATCAGTCTAAACTCTAAAGCATGACAGACTTCGGATTTTAAGGTCTTATATTTCAGCTCGATCCTCATTCACGCGCATAATACGTCAACATCACTTCACTCCTAAATAATTAAATGCTTGAATTAAAAAAATATTTTTTTCTTAATTTTCAACAAAACATCAATAAAAAATTTAAAAAAATTTCTCCTAGTAAAAAACCAACGGACCGTTTCTCAAGTTTGAGTCATTTTAAAGAGCAAACGGTTTTTACTCACCCAAGGTTTACCTTAATCATATTTTTTCATTCAAAAAAATTTAAAATATCATTTTTTCATCCGACGTTTATATTCCATTAATACTTAAGATACATTTCACTTAATCAGTCGACCTTCGGCGAGTTACCAGAAGCTAGAGTAAGAAGGTTTTTGTAGAGTGGAGGTTGGTGGATTGAAAAGAGGGTTGATTGATTGAATATTCGTTGCTGGAATCAGCATGACATCAGTTAAGAACAAAAAACCCTAATTTTACGGTGATCGACAATTGACAAGAAATCAAGTATCAAAGTAAAAGGGTTTTGTAGAAAGATACCAGAGATTCAAATGGCGTAACAGAGAAAATTTTTGCTAACAGAATCACTTTTAGGTAAGTAATGGAATATTAATTTTAGGTGAGAAAGTGGTATTTTAAAACTTTTAGGGGGAGAAAATGTCATTAAGGCAAAACCGGGGTGGGAAAAAGTCGTTAGTCCATTTTAAAATATATCTAAATTTGGTTAGTCAAGGATTGATTTGGACGATGTACCAACTAAAAAGCCTTTAAATAGACTAATTACTTAATTTTAAATCATAGTAGACTTGGTTTTTGAAAGCCTCTGGAAATCATCCTCGGTCAAACATGGTTGTTATATCTATGTAAGACGTTAATGCACTTAGGCCTTGCAGAGTTTAACGATTTGATCAACTATCTTCCAACATGTTGTTAAATCAAAGAAAGTTCCTTATGGATCAGATTCTGCTGGTTTTTTTCATTCTTTTCTGCTTTTTATTTTCAAACATCAATGCTCAACAAAGTTACTCAGGCAACTCAGTTCTGGACTGTGATAACACTGATGAAACAGGCCCATCTCCAGCGTTTCTTTACACTTGTAATGGTAAAAATCAATCCTGTGGAGCCTTTCTCATCTTCAAATCTCAACCTCCTTATGATACAGTCTCCACCATATCAAAACTCACATCTTCAGACCCATCTGAACTTGCTCGCATCAACGATATCTCAACTTTTACTGAAGTCTTACTTACAGATAAAGAGGTGATTGTTCCTGTAAATTGTTCCTGTTCAGGTCAGTATTATCAGGCCAACACCTCTTTCATTATTCCTACCATATATGACACTTATTTCACCATCGCCAATAACACATACCAGGGTCTGTCAACTTGTAACATTCTTATGCGTGAGAACAATTATAGTGCAACCAAATTACATCCTGGTTTGATTTTACAAGTACCACTTAGATGTGCTTGTCCCACAAATAATCAAACTGTAAATGGCACCAAATTTCTTTTTACATATTTGGTTAGCTGGGGTGATAATGGTTCCTGATATTAGCAAGAGATTTAATGTTAGTAAAGAAAGTATAGTTTATGCCAATGGGTTTACTGAAGATGATCCACCTTATATATCCCCTTTACAACCAATTCTTATTCCACTGCCAACTGAACCTTTAAGCTCCCAAACCATAATTCACCACTCTCCACCATCCAATTCTCCTCCATTTGTTCCAAATGATAGCCACAACAAGAAGAGGTCAAGGAAAGGGATTTATCTTTGGACTGGAATAGGAATTTCTCTGCTAGTCCTCTGCTTTGCTCTGCCTATAGTCTTATTGCATTTCAAAAAGAAGAAAGACAAGGCTTCACAAATCCATGGAGGGGGAAAAAAGAAACAGGATTTACCAGAGGGTTTCCTAGTTGATATTGCTACAGTCGATCAAGGATTGAAATTCTTCAGACATGAAGAATTGAATAAGGCTACCGAAAATTTCAGCACCGAAAATAAGATAAACGGTTCAGTTTATCGCGGGGTACTAGAAGGAAAAACAGTAGCAATAAAACAAATGAACAAAAATGTATCCAAGGAGGTGAATTTGCTGAAAAAGATCAACCACTTCAATCTGATCAGCCTCTGTGGAGCAAGTGAGCATCAAGGGAGTTTTTACCTTGTTTATGAATTCATGGAGAACGGTTCTCTAAGGGATTGGCTCCAAAATAAGAGGTATCCGGAATTTGAGAGTTGGTATTACAGGTTTCAGATTGCTTTGGATGTTGCTTATGGACTTCATTATCTTCATAACTGCACTCATCCTGGATATGTGCACAAGGACATAAGCAGTAGCAATGTTTTGCTTGACAAAGATTTAAGGGCTAAGATTGCAAATTTCAGTCTCGCGCGTTCAGCTGTGAGGGAAGAAAGTGGGTATTCATCTGTAAGGAGTTCTTTCGGAACGAAAGGTTACATGGCACCTGAATATATGGAATATGGCTTGGTGACATATGAGATGGATACATATGCCTTCGGAGTTATTGTTCTGGAATTGCTTTCAGGAAAAGAAGCAGTTTATTTGCAGAATGGAAAAGAAGTGCTACTAGCTGAAGCAGCTTCTTCTATTATGGAAGGAAGAAATGAAGAAGCTAATCTTCGTTGCCTGATAGATCCTAATCTCCAAGCGGAAAACAAGATGCAACATGCTCAGCGTATGATAAAGTTAAGTCTGGCCTGCGCGGCTGAAGAACCAGAAAGGCAGACCAAGCATGGCTGAAGTGGTTTCGTCCTTGATGAGGATTCAATTGGATATGCAAAGATCAGAACCTTTATTTTTGGAGCGGGTTTAAAGTATGATAAAGATGTCAACATTGCTTTCTTTCATTTTCTGATCACTTTGTTTTAAAATTGAATTGCAATAATCTTTAGTTCTGTAATTCATGTTACAGAGGAAAGTAAATAAGATATGAATGTAATTATAAGGTTGGTTTTATATTACTAATGTTGCTATTCATACCAGGGAAACCAACTACAATAAAAATATGAGATAACCAAAATCAGAAAGAGTGTATACAGATATTTCATTATAATAAACATGAACAATATGAGATATTCTTCGGCAGATTACGTTAATTCAGTTCATCAACGAGCTTTGACTGGACTGATAACCTGAAGAACTTCTTCTGCTTCTAATCCAGTAGTCCAAGACCTTTCTAATGTCTCTGAAGAGTGAGCGAGAATGGAGAGGCCGAAGACGACTTCTCCCATACTTGGCCTTGACAAAGGCTTCTCCAGTGTGCACGCCCTTGCCAATGTTGCCAAGCTTATCGCGCCATCAATTGGATAGAAGCTCTCCAAGTATGGGTCCATCCAATTTCTTAGTCTTTGCTCTCTCTTCTCTTCAATTTTCAAGACCTCGGATATCTCCTTCCACAGCATAAAAGTCTCACCGTTTTCTTTAGTCCTCATAGCTTTCTTTCCGGAAAGCAACTCTAACAGAACGACCCCAAAAGCAAACACGTCAACTTTTGGCATCACATCATTCGTGGTTAGTGTAGCCAATGAGAAATTTGCTATCTTGGCCTTAAACCGGGAGTCTAAAAGTATATTTGCTGTTCTGATATCCCGATGAACAATACTGGGTTGAGTATGTTCATGCATGTATTGCAGGCCATTGGCAACATCTAGTGCTATATGTAACCTCTGGCTCCAAGTAAGAAAAGCTGCAGATCCTGAAGAGATTGAAGATTTTGGGTGCAACCACTTACCCAGCGACCCATTTTCAGCATATTCATAAACCAATAAGCGGTTTCCCTCAAAATCTGATGAGACACCTATCAATTTCACAAGATTAGCATGGTTTACTCTCTGTAGAATGCTTAGCTCCTCTGTGACATTTTCCTTGATATTCTTTACAGCTAGGACCTTCCCGTTAATGGTTGCCCTGTATACTGATCTTCCAATCCTGTAGTGTTCACTTAGGTTCATGGTGGCCTCCATAATCACTTTAATCTCATACACGATTGGCTTGCTCAGATAGCCTGAAACCCCTGGAAGTAGTTTATCCTGTATTATCTTTGGCCCGAAACTTTCACTATTTCCAAATTTCCTCACTGGAATCAAATCAGAACTCTCCAAAGAGGAACCATTGCGACTCAATGTCCTTCTTTTCCTGTGAAGACCATGAGTGTAAACCGCCCACGCTGCTAACAGTAAAATCAGAAAAGCACCTCCAATGCTTATAGCCGCGATCATAATCCAATGTTGTTTGGATTCCTTTCTTCTTGGAGGAGAAGGATATGATTGGAGAGAGAACTGGTAGTTGTGACACAGGAATCAATACTGGTTGATATAATGCATCACTAAAATTTCTGTACTTATTTTCAGTTTCAATATCAGATGGTGATGCATTTAGGTTAGCACCTACATGCCATACATCATCAGTAGGCTGCCATACATAAGTAATTAGATATTCGATTCCCTTCTCCAAATGAGTCTTTGAAGGGCACTGACAGAACAAGGGAAAGGTCACATTTTCACCAACCTGCAAGAGGTTTGGATTTAGACTGGGATTCATCTCTTTCACTACTTGCCATTTGGTGAGGTTTTCGAATGAATTGATTGAAACTAAGTAATAGCTATCACCTTTCTTGATCTGATAAGTGATATTGGCAAAATATTGGTTTCCAGTGCAACCACAGGTTATAGGTACCAGCAGGAGTTGGTTTGGAAATAATAGTAAATCCTCAGAAACTAAGGTTACTGGCTCTTGCAATCGACCAGCGATTGACCCCAAACAAAGAAGATATGTTACCCAGGTCCATGAATCCTGGTGACTGGGCAAAGGTACGTGACATATGATTTGCATGAGGCAGGCGAATTTGTAGAGCATGAAAAGTCTGTGCTGTTAACAGGTGGTGATTGAGCTTTGATGTGGGTGACGAGGAATGGCAAAAACAAGAAAAAAGAGCTTTCCCAGGAAAGCAAAGAAATCGTCATTGATCTGAGCTTGGTAAGGTTGAGCAGTTGGTAGTTAATGTTTACGAGTGTTATATGATAGAAAGCTGTTTGTGGAGTCCCACTTCAGGTTGATAGAAAAGTTCAGCAGATTGCTATTATGAAACTTTTGATCCTAATAAAAATGATTCCCTGAATAAAATCCAAGGGCTTTTGTCGTTAGCTTTGATTGGAAATGATTCTCATTGTTTTCTCCCCTCCTATACGACATTTTCAGACGCATAAAAGTACTTGGTATGGCACTATCTGAGATATAGTCATGCGCAAAAGAAAATCAAAGGCGACGAAACCTCTATTTCTTTCTCATTTTTCAGGAATATGTTCCCTTTCTGCTAAATATCCGTCATAATCATCTGATTAATTTAATTAAAGAACCGTTGGCGACGGCAAGCAGTTGTCCTTCCTACACATTAAAAATTAAGAAATCAGCCTAGCCGTTTTTTCTGTAAACAACTAATATGATGGCTACACTAGGATTGTTTAATACGGCAAAAGAATATTCTGATCGTTCCTGCACTGTAGCGTTATTACTCAATGACAAGACCTAATATACAAATGCCCGATCCAGAGATTTCCAATGTGCTACCACAAGTTCATTCATGTAGGATTTTACTGCCCCCTGACTACCTGCAGTTTGGCTGGTTGGAAACATCCACTGAAGTTGGGGGTTTAAATCCTTTCGAGTGAGGATAAACTAGAGCATACAGACGAAGGAGATTAATCCAATTGAAAGGGTTTCTACTGCGTGATGACTTTGTGAATAATGAGTGCATATCTTATCCACAACCTTGGGCGGTGCGCACAGACAACCCATGAGAACTAAGGCAATCATGCTGGAAAAATACAAAGGAAAAGAGAAGAAATGCTCTTGGTAAAAGTAAGAAGTTGATTTTTCTAGCATTTACAATGCAAACCCAACAAGTATATTAATTAGGCATTGAATTGTAAATAATGTAAAAGCTAAGTCATATAAGGTGTATGTGCATCCAAAATTCCTAATCATATCAAAAAAAAGAGCTGAAAATTTATGGAAGTTCAGTGTTTCAAAACATGCAAATATAATGCCCAGAATCTACTTTCTGCAATTGTTTGAGCAAACCAGAAAGCACAATTCCCTAAGCATCTCATTATCCTCTTGTCTTCCTTCAAAATATATATTACCATTAAAGATTTAGAAGACCCTTTTTCATTCTTGCTAACGTGATAAAAAGAAGCCGAGTACAGAACAAAACCTAAATTGAGAAAGAAACCATCGAGACAAAGGTATTAATATTTGGCTTTATAAAATATCATTGTTTTCCAAAATTTAACTGCTCGTTGACGAGAAACTGTTCAAATAAATATTATAAACTCTTGTGAGATCCGCAGAGTTAACTGTCCATATATGACCACGCAATGCCAGTGGAAGGACATCATTTATCTCCTCACATCTCTCTTCTACAAAAGCAGCCTCTTTTCGCTTGCCTTCCTTCCAAAGACTCTTCACAAGCAATTCCTTGGTAGCAGCATCAGGCGTCAAATTAGAATTGCTGAGGTCTTCAAAAACCCTATATGCAAGAGCAGCTCTCTCACATTTGCAATAAGCTTGAATTAGGACCTTATACATATAAGCATCTGGCTCTACACCACTCTGCCTAACCATTGTAAACAACTTCTGTACAGTTTTAATATCTCCCTGCAGTGCAAAATGATATATCAACCCCGAAAATGTTTGAATATCAGGGCAAACACCACTTAAAATCATTTCTTCAAGTACATTTATTGGCATCAGAATTCCTCTTACACTTGGTCAACGTTCGCAATAGAGATGAATATAACAGCATCAAGTTAAATTTTGAAACTGGACCACAGAGTGTTCTATCATCATAAAAGACCTTTAAAGCTGCATCAGCTTTCTTAGAAACGCCATAAAAATCAATGATTAACCTGATAGTGCTGAAGTGCAACCTTATTCCCTCCCTTCTTATTTTGGATATGAGTCTGTCAACCAATTCAACATGTCCACGACTTGCTAAAATAGCCATCATCCTTTCCACTGCGTAAACATCATGAGTATACCCTGGCTGATAAGCAACCCAACAGAAGAAATCCCACGCAGTTTCTGGTGATTTGAAATGCCTAAGAACCTTGCAAACCAACCTAGTTGTCCACACAAATTTAGCATCCTCCAACACAGATACCACCTCAGGGCTCCATTCATTTAATGCATTTGCCAATTCTTTTGGATCCAACCATGGTTTCAATTGAATTTCATCCACCTTTCCCTCCCCACAATCATTATTAAAAATGCAATCCTCATCCTCATCACTACTATCCTCACAATATCGTACACTCTTTATTCTCTCATCTGGTAACATTTCCCTCAGAATATCATCAGTCTCCTCAACAAACCCAGCCTCCTGCATACGTTGCAAAGACACACGCATGGACCTACCAGGAAACTTCCCATCATTCCGCATTTCATTGAGCAATGTTTTAACCTCATCAAACTGCCCAACCCCAACAAATCCCTCCACCAATACAGAAAACTGCTTCAACGTCCTCTTTATCCTCATCAACGGCAATATAGTAAAAATCTTCGTTGCTGAATCCAATTTTCCGCAACTTACAAGGTGATCAATCATAACAGTATAAGTCCTGGAATTTGGAATCGCTCCTTCATCAATTATTTTGCTAAATGTCTCCACAGCTTCAAAATTTTTACCCTTTTTTGCATAAACGCTCATTACAATGTTATAAGACTCGGTGCACACACGCTTCTCCGTTTGTCTATACTCATTCCATGTATTTGTAACCAGGTCAAGGTCACCAATTGCACTATACCATTGCATGAGGTTCATAAAACTGAACACTACAATTCCTAAACCTACCAGAACTAATGTCGCCAATGAGGGTCTTAAGTTCAGCACTTCGTCGACACTTTGCTAAAACTGTGGCTAGGGCGTGGAGGGTAGCTTGTGTATGCGAGAAATGAGGACTTGCTTCAAGATTTTGAATGATGCGGAGCGCACAGTCCGCATTGGGAGCGGAACGAATTGCGTGAATCACAATGAAGGAGTCTATAAGACGATCGTTAAGAAGAGCAGAGGAGTTGGGTGAGTTGGAACGGAGAGCAAGCCTGATAGAGTCGATAAGTTGTGCTCTGCGGAGATAGTGGGTAAGTTTGTTGGTGAATGGGGCACGCACATAAAAACGAGTTTGCAACTGGGCTAAGGTTTTTGAGAGGTTTATAGGAGGCAAAAACCGATTAACAAACATTTCTAACAAGTGAGGACTGTAACAATTACTTGTCTGTTGCTTTTAAGACGTAATGAGAAAGACTGGGTACTACATTGGAATTGTCATAATATCAAACAACTGGTGTGCATGGGACTGAGATTTGAGAGAGACAGGATTCTTATGTATCCGCTTATGTAGATTCCAAGAGCAGTTAACCCATGTCATAGAACTAGACACAGTAGAAGATGACTCTTGTTCAATTCCCGCCTACATTCGATAACAAAACCTTATTTCTATTTGCACTTTGCAGTGGAAGTAAAACGGCAGCCCATAACAGGTCTGGTAATCGGGTTAGACCCGATATGACTTCTGGGTGTCAGTGTCACATCTAATATGATTAAATTGACAGCGTCCGAGTAAAATGGAAAAATGAACATGTGATTCTACTATCGGGTTAGGTTAAATCGGATCGTTTTATCTATGTTATGCCCTTTTACTAATTTTCTTTTTTAATTTCTTGAATTATCTGTTACCTATTCATACCTATTCATAGGACGAAATGAATAACTTGAGAGGTACTAAATTCAATCCATCTAGGTAAGGTGATCAATGAAAAAACTTACTTGATTGTCAACTTTAAAACCTTAAATGATTAAGTTGAATGCATCGTAAACTAGTGCGGACACGTTAAAAAAAGAAAATTAAATAAAAAAAAAAAAAAAAAAATTTGAATAACTCAATAGAATTGGGCCCAACGGCCAATGTTGTGTTCAATTTGTCAACCTTTTAATTAACTAAAATATCGGCTCTTGATTATTCAGGAATGCTAAGCAGAGCGAGACAGAGATATAAAGGATAAAAGAAAACTATATGAACATAATACTATATTTATTTGTATAATGTTCCTTTATAAGGGTTCTGAATACATTCTATGTTGTGTAAATTGTTTAAGAAAAATTATAGGCATTTATACATGGAAACTAGCATTCTTTATCACTTATTTAGTTGGGGGGGCGTGATGTATTTGATCCATGTGGTATGGATATGGTTTTGTTCCTAAAAAGCTATGCAATCAACAAGGAAAATTTCCAGTAAGACGGATGTGTTCCAGAGTCCTCCTGAGGCCATACTTGCTCACTGCCTGGTTACCTTCCCTAAATCCATCTCCATAAGCTGATGATGAATCTGACTCGATCTGGTGTTTAAAAAATTCACCAAGCTTCTTCTCAAAGTCAGAACGTTTACCCTTCTTAGTTGATGCAGGCAAGGGTGGAGATGATGATGATGATGAAGAGGAGGAAGACGATGAAGCAACATTTGAGCCGGAGCCAGAGCTAGAATAAGTTTCAGAATCCAACCACATATGAGCCAACACCTGACATATACCTTCTTCAACTTCTGGCTTCAAATTGGGATAACCTGTCAAATACCCCTGTTAGAGCTTCCTAGTTCAATAGAAATAAAAATTTGAGTATGATTAACTTGCTGTTCATAAGACAAATAAAACCTTTCAGACGAAGCCAGGCATGCATCATTTCATGAGCCAGGATTGACCCTGCTAATAACCTGTGTTTACAATAAACTCAGGTCATATACAATGGAAACATAGAACAGGTATAAGGACTTACGGCGCCAGACTGGTATAGAAAGAATACCTCGGGAGACCGTACAAAATGAGAATTGCTGTCACTTCACATCGACGAATTAGCCTATAAGGCTCTGTTATCATGTCTACAAACAAGTAGCCAGCTCCAACTCTCGGTCTCCTTGCAACCTGGTAATAATATTAATACAAGTTACCAATCCATAAACTTGTATCCTTAATCAAACTTAGAGACCGCAGTTTAAAGGTTAAAAGTATCAAAAAGAAAATCCTACAGTGGTAACAGTCTGCTCTTCTGACAAACAGAGCCCTCTGGTCTCAGGTAAATGATGGTTGCCCTGACAACAATAGAATAGATAATCAACACCACCAGAAAAGGAAGAAAAGAAGGTGCATTCGTCGTAAGGTATGAAAGCTTAAGTGCATTAGCCATACATTTTTTTCCCCCTCCATGGCCTCATTTAGTGCTTGTCTCTCAACCAAAAGTAAAGGAACTTGCTGTTCCACTTTCATATTTAAGCCTTCATAAAATTCTTGTATTTCAAGGTAAAGGGGTTGGCATTCATGAGTATCCATTATTGCAGAGTCCAAACACTCCAAACACAACTTTCGACCATCATCATGTGATATATATCTTGCATCCCTTGGCTGCATGGATTCCGAGGGTTAGCATTAGCAACAATCCTAAGAAGTGAGAAATACCAAAAAGGTATATCTTAGCACATTACGATAAAATGTGTTTCAGATAAGAGTGTGTAGTTTTCTTCATAGATATCTTCTTTTATATGTATGTGGATATGTGTAGAGAGGAGGGTACAGGATTTTTTGTCCTTGCAACTGACCTCCATTCTTTCACAACTGCAACAACGAGGAGTCCCATCTCGCTCGTGTGAGGGGCAGTATTTCTGAAACCAGAAAGGATGTGCTCTATACTCAATAAGGCCACCGGAATTTGTGGGGATCTGTAAGAGAGAACAGAAATTCAGACCGGCAAAGAATATAACAGTACTTTTCAGTTCTACCATTAAAAAAGAATAGTATCTAAAATTTGAAGATAACACATTACACAGATAATGAAATCCTACAATTGTAAAAATCAGCAAATGTCGGGTAAAAAACAAAAACGACACACACACATGTATATTTAACTAAGATAGGTTTGCATATATAAACCAAAATGCAAAGATTTTTAAGCTCCAAAAATGCCCCCGACCAATCATCAAAAGGTCAAATCACAAAGTAACAGACAGTACACTGAATGCTGTATGTCATTTTAGGATGATGAGGCTTTGTTAGTTTAGGTTATCCAAACATGAGGAAAATTGTTTCGTATCATGACACTGAAATGCACAATTAAATTAGAAGGAATTTAAATCCCAATTTCTTCCAACTTTTCAACATCAGATGTACCGTCTTTTATTTCTCTTAGAACAAAGTTGCTATTCTTTGTCACAAATAAGGGGTCTGTCAACTTCAAGCAAGTTTACAATGATGATTGATGCCAAAGAACTGATTAAATTTTTTTTCAGATAATTGGTGACAGTATTAATTGCACCATCTCGTAAAATCAGCTTTGTAGTCTGTTAGTCTACTTCCTTGATCATCAGATACACTATTTGACAAAAAAGGAAAAGTAGCCTAGCTTCACCATCCTCTACAACTGAACATAAAATCAGATAGGACACAATTATATGTTCATACTAGATGTCAGAAACCACATAACAAAAAATAGCTCTAGCATTAGTAGAGAGATGGAAAAAAAAGAAGTTATTATAGCACTAACATGGGAAAAATACTTACAAAGTTATGGCAGACATCACATTTTGGGTGATGTTGCTCCTTATAGCAGTGTTTGTGATAAGGACGACTCCCGGACATTGAAAACTATCATAGAAAGGATATATCAAATTAGCCATACCCTTCATTCACTTGGTTATTGAAAAACCACCCATACTAACAGCAAAATTTGCCAAGAATTCAAGCAGTGTGTTAACTGACTCAAAATTAATATTATCATTCAAGTTTTATAAAATTTAAACCTCGATATCTGTAATTGGTTGATTACAACCATGGCAACGGAAGCATTCAGGATGCCAAAAAGCACCCATGCAACTTAAGTATCTTCCATGACCAATCTCAATATTGCAACCGGCACACGTCCTATGAGAAATACAGTTTCAACAACCAGGTTAGGATTTGTTTGATATCTAAGTAAAAAAGATTAGAAACATAAGAAGCAGATTATATAAAAGACACAATAATATATGTTACATATATAATTTATGCATGCAAATTCATGATGTTACATAACGATGTAATGCACCCCAACTTTATCACATTTAGCTTTTGCCAATGTCAAATACTTGTCATGTCATGTCTACTAACTTGAAAATGATAATTTCAAACTGAGCCACATAATAAAATGCAAAATTCTTGATTGTCACATTTATAATTAACCAATGTCAAGTACTTCCCAAGTCATGTCTCCTTGAAGAACAAAAGTTCAAATTGTACCTAAAATAAAAAATTCTTAATCATCTTGCACTAGTTATTTTCGAAACAGAAGATATTTAGATTTTAGACCATGAGTTTCCTCTTTCCACTGGCATTATTAAGTCAACTTAATCAGAAGAATGCAATGCAATTGCTCATGCATCTACAATGAAATACAACTAAGTATTGCACAGGGAAAAAACGATATAAGTAGACATCTGCATCACTTCATTCCAATAAAGTTCAGTCAAGGCAAAGATTACAATGGACTGATACAAGAATATGGTGCTGAACTTTAAACCAATTAGCTCGAGCAGCAGACGTGTTCATGCTATCTTTTATCCGTGTAATGCCTATGCCTTAAGCTGGTTTGTCAGCTAAAATTCAATGGGTTTCTGCTTAAGCTAGCCTAGCCCTAAATCTTTACTCCTTCAGAAAGAATGCAATATTCAAATTCAAAAAAGCATGTCTGCTTGTGCCTTTAATACATTTCACTAAGAGCTGTAATCAAAACAATTGACATATATAGACAGTCGTCAGATTACTGAAACAGAGATTGAATTCAATGACGTGTACCTGTAACCAGGAGGATAAAGGAATGGAAAAGGTTGAAATATACTTGGAGTATCATGTTGAGGAGGAGGCTCAATGCTCAAACTTTCCTGAATGGCCTTCGCAAGTTGTTCATCCTCCTCTAGTTGAGCTTTGGCTTGACGTTCATATTCCTCTTGTTGAGCTTTAGCTCGTCGTTCATCTTCCTCTATCTGAGCTTTAGCAAACGGTTCATCTTCGTCTTCATCCGAGTCAGATTTAATACATTGTATATCTTCCTCCGAGTCATATTCATTTTCTAATAAATAAATATATTAATGAGACTAAAAGTATGAACTTTAAATTTCATCATTAATTCAACACTTCCGAAAATAACTGGTATTGATTATAGAGTGCACCTCTTTAATGGACCTTATGCATGTTCAGTTAGCATGTAATATATAAAGGAAGTCCATTCAATCTGATATTTTAAGAAGTCACTTTGTACAGTTCTTCCTCCTGCCTCACTTCACTATACTATTGTGACTGAAAAACGCAAAGAGATTTCACAGAAAAACCACAAGATGCATATGTATCTCTGTAAGCAATTTGCAATCATACCCACTGTTTGGCATGGATACTAGTTTGAAAAGAGAATTATCTTTTTTCAAACCCAATAAAATAAATTATTTTAATTGACTTCTACTTCATTAAAACTCTCTTACTTATTATTTAGAGTATTCATGAGCATAAGCTCTTAAGTTATTCAATTAAACATAATAGCATAATAATCTAAAACAATGACGGATGCATTACTTCTGTTCTTGCCCATAATTTCTGGAGCAAAATTTTGAGCAATGCAAATAAAAATAATCTGATGACGGATAATTTTTGTTATTTATTAAAGAAGAAGAAGTAAAAGCAATCAAGCAAGTATACACATACAAGGCGGTACTATTGGCAATCAGTTACCCTTCACTCTGTGTTTCTTTTGATATGTCATTGCAGAGTACTTCACGCACTGAGCCATAAGTAATGTCTAGTAATTAATCACAGAAACTTCCCATATCACAATTACAAAAAATTTCATGATCAGTGCTTACAGGTTTGTGGGCTTACCAATCACTTTTTTTCCTTTTTGATCCACTTCTGAAAGAGACATTGCAATAGCACGGTCAATTTCTTCTTTGTCAAAATCGGATGAATCATCCTATATCCAGGTTTTTCCACATATGGTCAGCAACATCACAAACTTGAAAAGAAAATGCTGCATACAATGTATGCATGAATATTCAACTTGGCAGCATGTATCCATTCCATAATTAATAAAATATAAGAATTGATGTAATAATCCATGGAAGAAAACAGCAGCTAGGGTGCACCTATGACTGAAGGGGAAAAAAAGAAGAGTGATTACCACTGAATCTCTGGGCTCATTCCATCTTCTATCATCTCCATATTTTCCATGATATTGACCTTTATGATTGGGACCTTTCAGAATTTTTTTCAGCCATCCCATGATGAGATATTATCTGCCAGCAGGATAGCAAACTTTTGCCGGCAACCAAGCTGCTCATTTATATAAGAATGCAAATTTAGCAGCAAAAGGAAATGCCAATATACACTGGGACATTACTAACAAATGCAAGAAAATTTATCTATAGCATTAGAATTCGACCATTAATTTGGCAAATAACTTCCAGGTTCATGATACTATTACAATTAAACACACCAGGCAATTGAAAATTAGAAACTAAAAAAGGGGAAAAAACAGAAACATTCAACTTTATTGATAGATATAACCAAGTGTCAGATATAGCCTGAATCAACAGCTTAGAAGGAATACCACACATAAGCTTTCTTCTGTCAAAGGCATCAATAAACTTGTTGCCTGCATGTCTACCTTAATTGCAAAAATATGGTGCAAAATCAAATCATTTGCCTACATCAATGAAAGATTTCAAGCAAGCGAAACACAAGGCAATGTAAATCACCCGGCACATATTCAAATTTTCATCTGAAATGCCCAATTCCCAGAAATTTCAGTACCACGTACTTTTGTTTGCGGCCTAAAATTAACTAATAAGTCAATCACACCCCATGTTTCTATTAAAACACCCTTAATTCACCCTTTACCAATACTGTAATAACAAAAACTAATACATAACAGTTGTCATATAAAAGAAGAATAAAGAGGGAAATTCAGTGTTACAGACTCACCTGTAACAAGTAAATAATCCGCAGAAACAATAGAATCTGGTGAATCTCCTATCAGATACAGGCACCCAAATCCAAATGCGTAGTCATCAAAGAAGAATCAGTGGAAGCAAAAAGATATTATTCTTTTCTTTATTAACTGCCATGAATCCAGCAAAACCACTCCGCCTTTTTTTCTGACCAGAAAAAAAAGTCGGATAAATATTCTTAGTGAATTAAAGAATGAAGATAATATTATTAAAAAGACATATTAGGAAAGCTATAAAGATGGAACTAAAGACGACTTGAATCTTACGCAAAACCCAGATTAAAAAAAAAGGCAAGCAGTGAAAGCTGATATGTTCTTGAGGTGTGCACAGTTGAGAAGTCTTGAATTCGTGTATAAATTATTAAAAGGATCAAAAGGAAAGGGTTTAAAAAGATAAAAAGAGAGAATCAAAGTCGGAGTTGGTGTGTTTGTAATCGGAATTGATATGGAATAATAGAATAGAGTAACATATAGCTATACTTTTTATTGCAAGTGGGTCCTTTCCCCATTTTCCACCACACTCCACTAAATGTCAAAACCGCCATCAATCCTTCTGGTTGAAAAAGTGACCTTAGAAGAGAAGGTGACTCTTTGAATTTCTTCTTTCTAGTCCGTTATGTACTTAGTTGCCCATCCACTTACCCTACCAACTCTTACCCCACCTTATAAACCCTCACCCCCCTTTTTTTCACCTTTAATCCTTATGTTATAAAACTTAAAAATTAATTAATAATGTTAGTTCTTCATTCACAACTCATGTCAGTGACGATGAAGTAGTTGTTCAAATTAGAAGAAAACCAAGCTGGTAACTTTGAGCTGACGGAACAAATAACCGATTACTTTATTAAATGGGACTGCCAAATCGGAATAAAAGAATATTAATTCAACTTTGTATAGCATATATGGGTGGGTTAGTTATCATCTCTCGACCTCACTGGTTAGATGATGATCACCACTGCCCACCAAATTATACTCAAATTTGGAATTTGCACCATCCTTATTTTTCACCAAAGCTGTGTTTTTAATACCGTTAAAGTTAACAGTTAAATAATCAGAGATTTAACTCAAAACCTCTTACATAATACATTCGAAAAATCACAGTTGACTGATTGACCAAGTTGGTTTGTAATATATTTATCTCTTTAATTTTTTTTAATTTTTGTGAATAACAGTATTCAATGGTAAAGCGCTGGAACTTAGTTAGAACTGACTATTTAGATTCAGTATCTGAAACTGTGCTTCCCACCATGTGAGAAGGATCTAGAGGACATTGGTAGGCTAACAATCATAAGTTTTGTTCCCCACTTCATTTTCAAATTATAAACACGCAATATTAAATTAAATACAAACACCATCAACTCTAAACTACTACCTGTGATTTCGAGTATAAGGGTTCGTGGTGGTGGAGAAATTAACTCGAAAAGAAAAAAAAAAAAAAAAAAAAAAAAATTCTAGTTGTAAGATATGGAATGAAGAATTGAGATCTCAATCAAAGAGATCTCAATTTTTTGCCGACCGACTGTTTCTATTGTTTTTATATGCTGTTTCTTTTTCATTAATCAAAGGGTTATTATTATCAGAGATTATTATAGCTCCACCTACCCAATTGATATTAATTCAGCCGCAATTGAAAATGATTTGTCAGCTTGAGATGAGTCATTTAGGAATCTTTTAAGATAGAAGCAAGTGGAACACAATTATACTTTTTTTAACAACTGATGTTTAATTACCGTTACCAAAGACAGATTTATCTCACTCGGTAATTACTGCATTAAATTATTCAACAAATTATATTTATTAAAATTACTTATCTGACGATTTAGTAAACTGATCTATGGATTTTGTCTGATTTTTTTTCATTTAGACCCGTAAGCGTAAAGCCAAAGAGGCAAAGACATCGATGTTACATTTAAAAAAAGTCAACAGTGCACTTACATTGAATCCACCTCTTACCATACACATTAACGTCACCATGGACCTATCAAAATATCACACACATGTAGTAAATAATTTATCTAATTCCTGTCACCTGACGATCTAGGAATTTTAACCCAAACATGGTAAAAGAATAATACTACACATACATCATTTTCATACAACATTTCTTATACAATATTATGTAGCAAGATATGATTGGGTGAAAGCTTAATTTTAACTTTAAATTAGCCAATCATATCTTGCCACATAATGTTGTATGAGAAATATTGTATGAGAATGATGTATGTGTAGTATTACTCCATGGTAAAATCAGTGTTACTTTATGTGTAGAGTAACTGTGTTGGGTATTTGGACGTTGTTATAGGCTAATTTGATTAACTTTAAGGGTTAGTCTAGCCGTTAATTAAGTAGATTTAAACTTTGGAATCATCTATCATAATAATATTGTGATTACCTGATTTTTTAAACTTAAGAGGTGTTTGTCTGAGCTTATGAAAATTAGTAAGTGTTTATAAGCTAATTTTAGCTTATAAGCATTTGAAATTTTAAGTAATTACGTATTTGGTTAAAGTACTTATAAGTGACTTATAAGTAACTGATAAGTAGTTGACGTGTTTAGTAAAATGTTGCTTATAAGTATATTTTATTATAAAATGACTAAAAAATGTACTTCATTAAATAAGGGTATACTATAGAATTTTAAAATTAAACAAAGATAATGTGGTAATATATTTGGTTAAACTAACTTATAAATAGAGTGTATATAAGTAAAAAAAAAAAAATAAGTACCTCCCTCAACTTATTATTTTTTTTTTTTGCTTATAAACTAAAAAAAGTTATAAACAAACATGTCAGCTTAATTTTAGAACTCATAAGTTAGTTTGACCAACTTATAAGCTTAGACAAATACTTCTTTGTAAAGTGTTTAATAGATCTTAGAAATTATTTGAGGTACGTATAAATTAGTTTGAATGTCTCAATTATTAATTAAAATATGTATGGACCGAGTCAAATTATAAAAATAAATTTAATTAAGAATTAAACATTTATTTAATCAAATAAACATTACATTTAAGAATTATGCAAAAAAGAGCTCAACAACAAGGTCAAGGATCTCAAAATAACCCAAGTTCTTTTCAATATTTTGATGATCTTACTGGATCCGAAACTAATCTACCGAAATACTAAATTGTTATTTTAGTTTATGTTGTATTTTTTTTTAATTTTAGTGTTTTTAAATTAGTGTTAATTTTTATTTTGAGTTATTTTAGTTTAATATTTGCATTGAATAAAGTTCTATTTTTAATTTTTCATCATTTTTTAAATTATATCATTATTATAAATAATAATCAAATTAAATTAAATACAAATACTCAAATTTAGTGTGATTTTTGGTGTAAAATTTAATACCCAAATTAACTTAACAAATTTAAAAAAAAAACCAAAAAACCAAAATTAAAAAAAATATATATGTTTTTTATTTGTGCTACAGTGCTGCACCAATTTGGTGTTTTTTGCACCATTTTGGCGTGGGTTGGAGATTCCCTAAGGGGTTAGTTTAGCGATTAATGAGTTTTGTTTTCTTCCTTAAATTATTGGTTTTAAATCTTGGAGTCATCTACTATAATAATATTATGGTTTATCTGATTCTTTAGACTTAGGGGTGTTTGTCTGAGCTTATAAAAATTAGCTTATAAGTATTTAAAATTTTAAGTAATTTCGTTGTTAAAGTCTTAAAGATCTTATAAGATGATAAGTAGTTAACGTGTTTGGTAAAATGTGGCTTATAAGTATATTTTATTATAAAATGACAAAAAAATGTATTACATTAAATAAGGGTATACTATGGAATTTTAAAATTAAATAAGGATAATGTGGTAATATATTTGTTCAAACTAACTTATAAGCAGAGTACTTATAAAAAAAAAAAAAAAAAAGTACCTCCCCCAACTTATTTTTTTTTTGCTCATGAACTCAAAAAATTTATAAACAAACAGGTCAGTTTAATTTTAGAATTTATAAACTAGTTTGACTAACTTATAAGTTTAGACAAATACTCCCATATAAATTATTTAATAGATCCTAAAGATTAATTGAGATACGTATAAACTGGTTTGAATATCTTAATTATTAGTTAAAATGTGTATAAATTGAGTCAAATATCCTGATTATAAAAATAAATTAATTAAAGAAAAAGAAAAACCAGCTGATTTGATATGTTGCCTACTAATTTTTATAATTGATGACGCTGGGGTCTTTTGGTATTAATTAATAAGTAGGAGGAGACGACAATGGCCTTACACCTCACTTAAAGTAGAGTTTTACAGCCATCACTAAGAGATTGCAATCAATTAGCCTTTTAAAGAAATAATACAATAATGAATGACGTCTTAGTTCAAGAGACAAGACTCAACCAATTCACTCTGCCAATTTGATATCTGTTCTGTAATAATTGTTTGGGCTTAGGATAAAATAAAATAAAATTACTGATCAAAGTACAAATTTACAATTAGATAAAAGATGAATTTCAAATCACGGGAGTTGGGATTGGGAACCGAAAGGATCAATTTTGATATAGACAGCCAACACCTCTGCGATGATCATGTACCAAACCATTACATCACCTCGCCTAAAAATCCACTAACAATTTGTGGTCTTAATCACAGCCCATGTTCTAATGATAATTATTTAATCAAAACATAAAATATATCCGTGTTTGGTTTGGCCCATTAATTCGTCACTTCTTCTGTTCTCTTTTGACTTGTATTATTATTGATTACATCTTCACTAAGAAACAAAGGCAATCCGAAAGTGACATCTTCAAAACTTGTTTCATAAGTTTTTCTCTCTCTCCTTTTACATTCCTCCTTTTTCAAAAGTTTCTGTACTTATTCAAGGAAAAACTTGTTTGCCTACACATTTCTAAACCCGAGGGTGGTCTAACGGTCGAAGAGATTTGTTCACTTTTTTATATTTTTGGGTTCAAACATTGGGGTTACTTACCATAATAACATTATAGCTTACTTAGTTATTTGAATTTGTAGGATGTTCAATAGACTAAGAGGATTAGTTAAGATATACGCAAGCTGATCCGAACATCCCGATTACCAAAAAATAAAGATAATTTTTTTTTTTTTTTGGATTACTACTTGTGCATTTCAGTCAAGTTCATTCATTGATTAAAAAAATATAAGAGAATTAGGAAAAGTATATTTAAAAAAAATAAAAACCAACTACCTGTGGGAATGATCAAGTGGTTCGATATAGACTCTTAGTGTATTACTTGAGAGATCATGAGTTCAAATCTCTCCGATTGCTAATAGAGATAGCACTAGAACTCTTACCCAGTTAATAGTTTTACGTCCCAAATGATTAATTGAAATACACATAAACGGGTCATGACACCACGATCATAAAATAAAAAAAGATATTTAAAAATTAACTTTTAAATAAATTTTATATAATTATGAAGGCTTAAATAACATTACTCAACTTAGAAACGTTATAAATAGGCCTAACCCAGTAAGGAAGGTGTAGGAAAGTCCAGCCCAAAACCTAAGATGCCTTCTTGCGATACGTATTTTAGGCATCCACGTCACTCCTGTACTATATTTTGTACAACTAGACAAGATTTTTTATAATAAGTTTAAAAGATATCATTAAATTAATTTACATTAGAATTAACTGAATAAATTTTATTAATATAAACGGTATTATTATTTACAATGAAATATTAATTTTCAGCCCTTCGGTACATGGCCGCTTCAGTTCAAATATGAAGTTAGTATAACAAATTAGCAGTACATCTTGTTTGTGCCGGCACCAACTTCATCCAATACAGTGCACTAGATTATGGCTGTTAAATAAGCTAAAACTGAATCTGTTTTGAGCTTTTGAGCTCCTCCTTTTTCATTTAAATCTTTCCATTCACTCAATTCCAACAGAAACAGCTTTTTCATTGTACACATTTCTCTCTTCTCTTCTATTCTATATTGAGTTCTTTCTTCTTCTGCTTTTCATGCTCGAATATGAACAACTTTACAAGCGAACGAAGATACCCAACTGAGAGTTGCCTTGTGCTTCCTCCTCTGATCAGCTCTGCTGGCTTGTTGACAGCATCTGATGATCAAAATTATAGATGGCTTGATTATGCATCTCCTAGACTTCAGTTGATCATAGTTTTGATCTTTGTCCTCACTCAAGGCTTTCATTCTGTGCTCAAACAATTAGGCCTGCCAATCATGACTTCCCAGATCATTGTATGTTAAAATCTCAAGAATTTCATAAAATTATTTATTATTATTCTTTATTTGAGGTACTAATTTGGCATTTCTTTATTTGTTTTTTTTTTTCCCCTTCTAAACTAGGCTGGTGTATTGTTATCTGAAGCAGTGCTTCCAAAACAATGGTTAGATATTCTGATGTCAGAAGATAGTGTTCAATTGATTGGCACCTTAGGGGAGTTTGGCTATTCAGTTTTTGTCTTTCTGAGTGGGGTGAAAATGGACATGGGCATGGTAACCAGAGTGGGAGCAAAGGCTTGTTATCTAGCTTTTATATCCATTCTAGTGCCGATGATATATGTCGTGTCAAGCATAGTAATGTTGACCAACAACCGGAAAGAATTAAACAGCATCATGCATATTGCACCATTGTTTTATATCACATGCTTTCCAGTCATTCATTGCCTTCTCACAGAACTGAAAATCCTCAACTCAGAACTTGGCAGACTAGCACACTCAACAGCGATTATTGCAGACTTTCTTAGTTTTATTTGTGCAATTGGCATCTCCGTTGCTCTAGGAATAATTCAAGGATTTCCTAAATCCTTTCTTCCTCAACTAGGAATTACATCCTTCTTCATTTTTATTGCTATGATTGTGCTCCGACCAATAATGCTTTTGATTGTGAAATTAACACCTGAAGGACGACAGGTAAACCAAACTTACATATATGCAATAATAGTGGTGTTCCTAATCAGTGCGAGGGTTATTCCTGGAGGGTGTAATAAGTTTTATTTCATAGTAATTTATGTTCTTGGCTTGGCTGTGCCTCATGGACCCCCATTGGGATCTGCTCTGGTGGAGAAATTTGAGTGCATGGCTTCAGGTTTGTTTTTGCCAATATTTGTCACAACATGTTCCATGAGATTACAGAAGTTAACTCTTGATTTCAGAAACGAAATGGTAAAAGAGCATGCAATTATTGCTGCAATGACTTTATTGGTGAAATTTTTGTCATGTTTGGGCCCATTGTTGTATACGAAAATGCATAAACCTGATGCAATTGCTCTTGCTCTCATATTGAGCGCCAAGGGAGTTATTGAGCTAGCTGCCTATACCTTCATGAGCGATGGAAAGGTATTCAATCAACCTTTACACCTAATCTAAAACTTCATTTTTAATTCAATCAAATCATAGTAACAATGATCTGCTTGTTCTTATTTTCAAATACAGGTTCTCTCTCCACAAGTATTCAATGCAGGACTTATTTTTGTCACTTTCAGTGCAAGCATTGTGCCTGTTTTGGTGAGAAAATTGTATGATCCTTCGCGGAAATATGCAGGCTATCAAATAAGGAAGATCATGGATGCCAACCTTGATGAAGAACTGCAGATTGTTACTTGCATTCATGTTCCAAACAATGTCACATCAGTCATCAACATGCTGAACATCTCATGTCCAACCAGAGAAACCCCTCTAGCTGTTAGTGTACTTCACCTTATCAAGCTCAGTGGGGTTGCAGCCCCAATTTTCATTTCCCATGAAAAGAGAAGCAAAAGATTCACTCGTTACTGGTACTCCGAAAATGTCATTCTTTCTTTCATGAAATTTGAGGGAAATCATTTTGGAACTGTAAAATTGAATACCTTCACAGCTATCTCTCCACCAGAGTTCATGCATGATGATATTTGCACTCTTGCTCTTGACAAGCTTGCCTCTCTTATCATCCTCCCATTTCACAGAACATGGTACATTGATGGCTCACTCGAATCCGAAGACCACAACGTCAGGAATCTAAACCTCAGAGTCTTCGAAAAAGCTCCTTGTTCCGTAGGAATCCTCATCGATCATGGCAACATAAGGCGACCTATCTATTTGGATGCACCAATAGAATCATACTCCGAGGTTGCTATGCTATTCTTCGGGGGCAACGATGACCGCGAAGCGTTGACATTAGCCAAAAGAATGGCTAGGAAGACGACAGTCAGGCTTACAGTAGCACAATTCGTTGCCAAGAGTGATGATGGTGAAGTAGACTGGGGTACAATTCTTGATTCTGAGGTTATGAGGGATGCTAAGAACAATGAATATATCAACTACGTTAAGCACGTCGTAAATGATGGACGTGAAACAGTGAACATTGTTCATTCCTTGGTGAATGAATTTGATCTCATCATTGTTGGGAGAAGATACAACATAGAAGATCCACAGACTTCGGGACTTAAAGAATGGAGTGAATTTCCAGAGATTGGAATCATGGGAGACTTGCTCGCCTCCAAAGATTTGACTGGGAAATGTTCAGTCTTGGTTGTACAGCAACAACGTACAGTTTAATTAGTATGCTCATATTAATTAATTAAGTCAACCATTATATCATTGTACAAATCCTAGTTATAATTTTGTAGATCAGTGGGTACATATTTGTATAAAACAACACATAAATGTGTATTTTGTACTTTGATTTGTGTAAATTTCCCTCAGACATATGAACTTGGAAGATTTGATTGATTCCAAATATCAAAATTGGGATGTTGTTTTCTTGTTACTGATTTTAAGGACCCAATTAACCCATAGCTGATCATGGTTATTAACAAATTAATTAACTAATATTCAATGTACCAAACCTCCACTTGGTTCAAATTCATATATGTACTTTCAATTTGAGTTAATCTCATATATGACTTAGAGTTGGTATACATTTTTTTTTTTTTGGTAACCGAGGTATCCGAACCAGTTTGCGCATACTTCAACAAATCCTTGAGATTCATTAAACACTTTACAAGCCAAGAAACCAAAAAATCTACAGTATTATTGTGGTAAATGACCATAAGGTTTAAACCTAAAAATTCAAGGAATTGAGCAAATCTCTTTAACAGTCATGCCAAACCCTTGTGGGTATACATTGCTGTTAGCAATTGTTTTGGTTTTTGGTTTATTGGAAGCAGCAAGTTAATTTGGATTAGTATAGCTTTGGGTATCACTATTGTGTGAAGATAAAAGCTAGCAGTGGAAGTATTTATAAATATTTAGGAGATAAAGCTCGAGGGAAGAGAAGATCAAATTGGACAAAACATTAATAGAAAAGCACAAGAATCAAAGATTCTCCACAGGGAACCAAAAAGAAAACTGGCCGTAGCTACGAAAGTCTTACCCAGAATGTCTGTCTTTATTCACCCTTGTTAGGTTCAGTCACGTTGTTTTCTTCGGTTACTGGTCTTAATCAATTAAATTATACATAATTTATTTTACATTTGAATATGCAGTCGCTTATTCACCTGAATCAAATTGTTTTGTATTGAAACCTATATTTATCGGGCAGTCGAATATTTGAAGTTTGCAAATATTTTGTCAATGCCTTATTCAATTTAATTATATTTTCGTACAAGATATGGATTCTATCTTTTTAAGGTTGTATTTAAAGTTTTGGTAACTGAATGATATTTAAAAATCATTTCCTAGTAGGAGAAGGAGACTCCAGTCAAATTCACAGTAGGAATAAACTCTTATATATTTCTATATAAATGGATGACCCCCAATGCCCATATATGTACCTCCTCTTCCCTCTCTTTATTCCGCTAACAAAGAGTGAAGCAAAAGAAGATGATGAAATCCGGCGTTTGTGGTTGTGGTTCAAGAGTGCGTGTTGATGTGTACGATCCGATTAGAGTGAGAAAACTTAGAGAATGGGCTGAATCAGACGCCTTGTTCCTAAGAAAGTTAAGCATGACAAAGGAAGACGAAGAAGATCATAAGAGTGACAAGTTTTATCCTCCTCCTCCTCCGTTAGGCTTCGTCTCCCGCTCTGTCTCTGAACCATGTCGTCAAAGTCTTGACGAACGCTTTGCATGCAGGCAGAGATATCTAAGAAGCTACACATTTGGCAAAGATCCGGAAGACAAAGTTACCATTATAGGAAAATCAAAGAAGTACTGGCTCAAGTTGAAGAAACTGAATGACAAGAACACGGGTGATAAAGGTGAAGAGGCTACTTGTATTTCTCTTTTGAAAGGTGGATTGAAGTTCTTGTTCTTGTGTATAGCTCAAGTGGACTTACATAAGTCTTAGCTCAAGATTTTTAAACAATTAACCCCTGAGGGTTTAGTCTGGCTGTCAACAGAGTTTACTCTCTTCTTTGAGTTTCTAGGTTTCAACATTGAGGTCATCTAGTATAATAATATATTATAATTTATTTGATCTTTTTAATTTATAGGGTATTCAATAGATTTCGAAAATTAGTTGAGATATACATAAACTGGTCGGAACACTAGATTACCCCAAAAAAAATGAGATTTTTAATGGTCCATAGGTTGTAGTTTGCTTTGCATGCTTAGTATATTTTAATTGATTGTAGCTTTTTATACTAGTAAAATATCTTTTGTGTAAGATTTTGGTTGCCAATTCAATCTATTGAATAAAGTCTATTATTTAGTAATATGCATATTGTTATTAAAATCTTCATAATCTTTAACACACAATCAAGATAAAACAACCATAACAATACACACAGATTTACCGTGGTTCACCTATCCAAGATTGGGTAGACTACGTCCACAGCTCCGGAATCAGAGGAGCTCGTTGTACTAATAAATTAGAATCAAGAGTTTACACCACAGATCAAAGATCAATCATTCAAGAATACAACTCAACCTTTCTCGTAATCCTACCTAGAGAACACAATCAGATTCCCTAAGAACTTGAGAGTAAAACCCCTCTCACTTGAATGAAAACTAAACACTCACTCACCTAAGATTACAAAGATTGAATGTAAAAAGAGTAAAACCCTTCAGCAATTGCTCTAAAATTCACGAAGAAAAGAACCTGTAACTATTTCCCAATTTGCTACTTTATATAGTGTTGACCAAGTGTTGATTTTCAGCCATTGGATCTGAAGTTGATCAACAGCCAGGATTCACTTTAGTAGCTCCCAAAACGACGTCACACCACTTATGGCCAAAACAGCACCGTTTCATGTCTTCAACTCAACACGTATCTTATAATTAAATTAATTATCTTACTTTGCTAAAAACATGGAAATCCCAATTCTTGAAAACTCGTTAATATAATAGAGTATTCTCAAAATAGTTAATATTACTCGTGACATGAAACTATATTGTAGTCAATAAAGACTAACCTAGACTTGGTCAAGGACCGGTCCCAAGTAGGCTCGGGCTTAGGCCCATTTGGGATTGGTCCTTTTGGGACTGGTCCCATTTGGGACTTGTTGCTCATGGGCCTGGAACCCATGAGCAATTTTAGGACTGGGCCCAAGACCGATCCTATGGGTCTGCAAAATTTATTTTTCCCCCTTATTATTATTATTTTTTTTATATTTTAGGGGTGAAATAGAATTCTTAGAGAGTTTTAGTAATTTTTAGGGGTAGATCAGTAAGTTTCTAAAAGTTTAATTAATTTAAAAAATTATAAATTAATTAATAGTTAATTTTAACATAAATGTAATATTCACACATTCACACTAGACAAATAAATAGTTAAATGAATTTTTTTTATTAAATTATTCATCTTCATCGTCAACAATATTTTAAATCATTTAAATCTGTACTCCTAAAGATTTAAAGTAGTTGGGCTCGAGTATTATTCCTCTTCACGAGCCGAGTTCGTTAAGCCGAAAACTCGACTCGTTAACACCCCTATATATTACCACATTATCCTTATTTAATTTTAAAATTCCATAGTATACCATCGTTCAATGTAGTACTATTTTTAGTCATTTTATAATAAAATGTACTTATAAGCCACATTTTATCAAACACATCAACTACTTCCCAGTCACTTATAAGTACTTTATCTAAACACGTAATTGTTTAAAATTTCAAATGCTTATGAGCTAATTTTCATAAGCTCAGACAAACACCACTCTACTCATATGACAAAATGAATAATTTGAGAGGTCCCAACTTCCATCCATCTAGGTTATTAATAAAGCCAAAATATTGGCTCTTGATTATTCAGAAATGCTAAGCAGAGCGAGACAGAAATATAAAGGATAAAAGAAAACTATATGAACATAATACTATATTTATTTGTATAATGTTCCTTTATAAGGGTTCTGAATACATTCTATGTTGTGTAAATTGTTTTAAGAAAAATTATAGCATTTATACATGGAAACTAGCATTTTTTATCACTTATTTAGTTGGGGGGGCGTGCTGTATTTGATCCATGTGGCATGGATATGGTTTTGTTCCTAAAAAGCTACGCAATCAACAAGGAAAATTTCCAGTAAGACGGATGTGTTCCAGAGTCCTCCTGAGGCCATACTTGCTCACTGCCTGGTTACCTTCCCTAAATCCATCTCCATAAGCTGATGATGAATCTGACTCGATCTTGTGTTTAAAAAATTCACCAAGCTTCTTCTCAAAGTCAGAACGTTTACCCATTCTTAGTTGATGCAGGCAAGGGTGGTGATGATGAAGAGGAGGAAGACGGTGAAGAAACATTTGAGCCGGAGCCAGAGCTAGAACAAGTTTCAGAATCCAACCACATATGAGCCAACACCTGACATATACCTTCTTCAACTTCTGGTTTCAAATTGGGATAACCTGTCAAATACCCCTATTAGAGCTTCCTAGTTCAATATAAATAAAAATTTGAGTATGATTAACTTGCTGTTCATAAGACAAATAAAACCTTTCAGACGAAGCCAGGCATGCATCATTTCATGAGCCAGGATTGACCCTGCTAATAACCTGTGTTTACAATAAACTCAGGTCATATACAATGGAATCATGGAGCAGGTACAAGGACTTACGGTGCCAGACTGGTATAGAAAGAATACCTCGGGAGACTGTACAAAATGAGAATTGCTGTCACTTCACATCGACGAATTAGCCTATAAGGCTCTGTTATCGTGTCTACAAACAAGTAGCCAGCTCCAACTCTCGGTCTCCTGAAAACCTGGTAGTAATATTAATATAAGTTACCAATCCATAAACTTGTATCCTTAATCAAACTTGGAGACGCAGTTTGAAGGTTAAAAGTATCAAAAAGAAAATCCTACAGTGGTAACAGTCTGCTCTTCTGACAAACAGAGCCCTCTGGTCTCAGGTAAATGATGGTTGCCCTGACAACAATAGAATAGATAATCAACACCACCAGAAAAGAAAGAAAAGAAGGTGCATTCGTCATAAGGTATGAAAGCTTAAGTGCATTAGCCATACACTTTTTTCCACCTCCATGGCCTCATTTAGTGCTTGTCTCTCAACCAAAAATAAAGGAACTTGCTGTTCCACTTTCATATTTAAGCCCTTCATAAAATTCTTGTATTTCAAGGTAAAGGGGTTGGCATTCATGAGTATCCATTATTGCAGAGTCTAAACACTCCAAACACAACTTTCGACCATCGTCAAGTGATATATATCTTGCATCCCTTGGCTGCATGGATTCCAAGGGTTAGCATTAGCAACAATTCTATGAAGTGAGAAATAACAAAAAGGTATATCTTAGCACATTACGATAAAATGTGTTCCAGATAGAGTGTGTAGTTTTCTTCATAGATATCTTCTTTTA
Organism: Pistacia atlantica; assembly: GCA_026229545.1. Lineage (NCBI taxonomy): Eukaryota > Viridiplantae > Streptophyta > Magnoliopsida > Sapindales > Anacardiaceae > Pistacia > Pistacia atlantica. The sequence goes on along the minus strand of CM047901.1, from coordinate 24,129,047 downwards.
TATGTACGTGGATATGTGTAGAGAGGAGGGTACAGGATTTTTTGTCCTTGCAACTGACCTCCATTCGTTCACAACTGCAACAACAAGGAGTCCCATCTCGCTCGTGTGAGGGGCAGTATTTCTGAAACCAGAAAGGATGTGCACTATACTCAATAAGGCCACCTGAATTTGTTGGGATCTGTAAGAAAGAACAGAAATTCAGAGATACTTTCTGGGTTACAATAGAATTAGTCTGATACCGGCGAAGAATATAACAGTACTTTTCAGTTCCTATTATTAAAAAAGAATACTATATAAAATTTGAAGATAACACATAACACAGATAATGAAATCCTACAATTGTACAAATCAGCAAATGTCGGAGGGGGGAAGGGGAACCACACACACACACACACATGTATATATAACTAAGATAGGTTTGCATATGTAAACCAAAATGCAAAGATTTTTAAGCTCCAAAAATGCCCCCGACCAATAATCAAAAGGTCAAATCACAAAGTAACAGACAGTACACAGAATGCTGTATATCATTTTAGGATGATGAGGCTTTGTTAGTTTAGGTTATCCATCCAAACATGAGGAAAATTGTTTCGTATCATGACACTGAAATGCACAATTAAATTAGAAGGAATTTAAATCCCAATTTCTTCCAACTTTTCAACATCAGATGTACCATCTTTTATTTCTCTTAGAACAAAGTTGCTATTCTTTGTCACAAGCAAGGGGTCTGTCAACTTCAAGCAAGTTTACAATGATGATTGATGGCAAAGAACTGATTAAAATTTTTGTTTCAGATAATTGGTGAAAGTATTAATTGCACCATCTCGTAAAATCAGCTTTGTAGTCTGTTAGTCTACTTTCTTGATCATCAGATACACTATTTGACCAAAAAAGGAAAAGCAACCTAGCTTCACCATCCTCTACAACTGAACATAAAATCAGATAGGACATAATTATATGTTCATACTAGATATCAGAAACCACATAACAAAAAATAGCTCTAGCATTAGTAGAGAGATGGAAAAAAAAAAAGGGTTATTATAGCACTAACATGGGAAAAATACTTACAGAGTTATGACAGACATCACATTTTAGGTGACGTTGCTCCTTACGGCAGTGTTTGTGATAAGGACGACTCCCGGACATTGAAAACTATCATAGAAAGGATATATCAAATTAGCCATACCCTTCATTCACTTGGGTACTGAAAAACCACCCATACTAACAGCAAAATTTGCCAAGAATTCAAGCAGTGTGTTAACTGATCAAAATTAATATTATCATTTAAGTTTTATAAAATTTAAACCTCAATATCTGTAATTGGTTGATTACAACCATGGCAACGGAGGCATTCAGGATGCCAAAAAGCACCCATGCAACTTAAGTATCTTCCATGACCAATCTCAATATTGCAACCGGCACATGTCCTATGAGAAATACATTTTCAACAACCAGGTTAGGATTTGTCTGATATCTAAGTAAAAAAGACTAGAAACATAAGAAGCAGATTATATAAAAGACACAATAATAGATGTTATATATATAATTTATGCATGCAAATTCATGATGTTACATAACGATGTAATGCACCCCAACTTTATCACATTTAGCCTTTGCCAATGTCAAATATTTGTCATGTCATGTCTACTAACTTGAAAATGATAATTTCAAACTGAGCCACATAATAAAATGCAAAATTCTTGATTGTCACATTTATAATTAACCAATGTCAAGTACTTCCCACGTCATGTCTCCTTGAAGAACAAAAGTTCAAATTGTACCTAAAATAAAAAATTCTTAATCATCTTGCACTAGTTATTTTCGAAACAGAAGATATTTAGATTTTAGACCATCAAATTATGAGTTTCCTCATTCCACTGGCATTATTAAGTCAACTTAATCAGAAGAATGTAATGCAATTGCTCATGCATCTACAATGAAATACAACTAAGTATTGCACAGGGAAAAAACGATATAAGTAGACATCTGCATCACTTCATTCCAATAAAGTTCAGTCAAGGCAGAGATTCCAATGGACTGATACAAGAATATGGTGCTAAACTTTAAACCAATTAGCTCGAGCAGCAGACATGTTCATGCTATCTTTTATCCGTGTAATGCCTATGCCTTAAGCTGGTTTGTCAGCTAAAATTCAATGGGTTTCTGCTTAAGCTAGCCTAGCCCTAAATCTTTATTCCTTCAGAGAGAATGCAATATTCAAATTCAAAAAAGCATGTCTGTTTGTGCCTTTAATAAATTTCACTAAGAGCTGTAATCAAAACAATTGACATATATAGACAGTCGTCAGATTACTGAAACAGAGATTGAATTCAATGACGTGTACCTGTAACCAGGAGGATAAAGGAATGGAAAAGGTTGAAATATACTTGGAGTATCATGTTGAGGAGGAGGCTCAATGCTCAAACTTTCCTGAATGGCCTTCGCAAGTTGTTCATCCTCCTCTAGTTGAGCTTTGGCTTGACGTCGTATTCCTCTTGTTGAGATCGTCGTTCATATTCCTCTTGTTGAGCTTTAGCTCGTCGTTCATCTTCCTCTATCTGAGCTTTAGCAAACAGTTCATCTTCGTCTTCATACGATTCAGATTTAATACATTGTATATCTTCCTCCAAGTCATATTCATTTTCTAATAAATAAATATATTAATGAGATTAAAAGTATGAACTTTAAATTTCATCATTAATTCAACACTTCCGAAAATAACTGGTATTGATTATAGAGTGCACCTCTTTAATGGACCTTATGCATGTTCAGTTAGCATGTAATATATAAAGGAAGTCCATTCAATCTGATATTTTAAGAAGTCACTTTGTACAGTTCTTCCTCCTGCCTCACTTCACTATACTATTGTGACTGAAAAACGCGAAGAGTTTTCACAGAAAAACCACAAGATGCATATGTATCTCTGTAAGCAATTTGCAATCATACCCACTGTTTGGCATGGATACTAGTTTGAAAAGAGAATTATCTTTTTTCAAACCCAATAAAATAAATTATTTTAATTGACTTCTACTTCATTAAAACTCTCTTACTTATTATTTAGAGTATTCATGAACATAAGCTCTTAAGTTATTCAATTAAACATAATAGCATAATAATCTAAAACAATGACGGATGCATTACTTCTGTTCTTGCCCATAATTTCTGGAGCAAAATTTTGAGCAATGCAAATAAAAATAATCTGATGACGGATAATTTTTGTTATTTATTAAAGAAGAAGAAGTAAAAGCAATCAAGCAAGTATACACATACAAGGCGGTACTATTGGCAATCAGTTACCCTTCACTCTGTGTTTCTTTTGATATGTCATTGCAGAGTACTTCACGCACTGAGCCATAAGTAATGTCTAGTAATTGATCACAGAAACTTCCCATATCACAATTACAAAAAATTTCATGATCAGTGCTTACAGGTTTGTGGGCTTACCAATCACTTTTTTTCCTTTTTGATCCACTTCTGAAAGAGACATTGCAATAGCACGGTCGATTTCTTCTCTGTCAAAATCGGATGAATCATCCTATATCCAGGTTTTTCCACATATAGTCAGCAACATCACAAAGTTGAAAAGAAAATGCTGCATAAAATGTATGCATGAATATTCAACTTGGCAGCATGTATCCATTCTATAATTAATAAAATGTAAGAATTGATGTAATAATCTATGGAAGAAAACAGCAGCTAGGGTAAACCTATGACTGCAGGGGAAAAAAAGAAAAGTGATTACCACTGAATCTCTAGGCTCATTCCATATTCTATCATCTCCATATTGTCCATGATATTGACCTTCATGATTGAGACCTTCCACAATTTGGGTCAGCCATTCCATGATGAGATATTATCTGCCAGCAGGATAGCAAACTTTTGCCGGCAACTAAGCTGCTCATTTGTATAAGAATGCAAATTTAGCAGCAAAAGGAAATGCCAATATACACTGGGACATTACTAACAAATGCAAGAAAATTTATCTATAGCATTAGAATTCGACCATTAATTTGGCAAATAACTTCCAGGTTCATGATACTATTACAATTAAACACACCAGGCAATTGAAAAATAGAAACCAAAAAATATGGTGCAAAATCAAATCATTTGCCTGCATCAGCAGCTTAGAAGGAATACCATACATAAGCTTTCTTCTCTCAAAGGCATCAATAAACTTGTTGCCTGCCTGTCTACCTTAATTGCAAAAATATGGTGCAAAATCAAATCATTTGCCTACATCAATGAAAGATTTCAAGCAAGCGAAACACAAGGCAATGTAAATCACCCGGCACATATTCAAATTTTCATCTGAAATGCCCAATTCCCAGAAATTTCAGTACCACGTATTTGTTGGCGGCCTAAAATTAACTAATAAGTCAATCACATCCCCATGTTTCTATTAAAACACCCTTGATCACCCTCTACCAATACTGTAATAACAAAAACTAATACATAACAGGAGTCATATAAAAGAAGAACAAGGAGGGAAATTCAGTGTTACAGACTCACCTGTAACAAGTAAATAATCCGCAGAAACAATAGAATCTGGTGAATCTCCTATCGGATAAAGCACCCAAATCCAAATGCGTAGTCATCAAAGAAGAATCAGTGGAAGCAAAAAGATATTATTCTTTTCTTTATTGGCTTCCATGAATCCAGCAAAACCACTCCGCCTTTTTTTCTGACCAGAGAAAAAAGTCGGATAAATATTCTTAGTGAATTAAAGAATGAAGATAATATTCTTAAAGAGACATATTAGGAAAGCTATAAAGATGGAGCTAAAGACGACTTGAATCTTACGCAAAACCCAGATTAAAAAAAAAAAAAAGGCAAGCAGTGAAAGCTGAAATGTTCTTGAGGTGTGCAAAGTTGAGAAGTCTTTAATTCGTGTATAAATTATTAAAAGGATCAAAAGGAAAGGTTTTTAAAGAAAAAAGAGAGAATCAAAGTCGGAGTTGGTGTGTTTGTAATCGGAATTGATATGGAATAATAGAATAGAGTAACATATAGTTATACTTTTTATTGCAAGTGGGTCCTTTCCCCATTTTCCACCACACTCCACTAAATGTCAAAACCGCCATCAATCTTTCTGGTTGTAAAAGTGACCTTAGAAGAGAAGTTGATTCTTTGATTTTCTTCTGTTGATTCTTTGATTTTCTTCTGTCTAGTCCGTTATGTACTTAGTTGCCCTTCCACTTTACCATACCAACTCTTACCCCACCATATAAACCCTCACCGCCTCTTTTTCACCTTTAATCCTTATGTTATGAAACTTTAAAATTAATTCATAATATTAGTTACTTCGTTCACAACTCATGTAAGTGAAGTGGTTGTTCAAATTAGAAGAAAATTGTTATACCCGGAAAAGTAGGGTGATGCAGAGCCCTGTCAGCACAAGTAGTCAAAGCTTAGGTAAGTCCAAGCGTCATTCAGTATAGCCACATTGCGCACTAACGCAAGAGGCATGCTCCTGCCAGTGCAGTAGGTGTGCGTTAGGCTGGTGAAAGGCTAAAGGTGATCCACGTGTCCAACCCCTGCAAGAATCGAGTAAATCACTCGGGCAGGTGAATAACGGGGCACAAGGAAGGATTTGGACAGAAATCTGACTCACTTCCTGATTTAGTAATCATTACCTTAATCTATCCTACTATAAATAGAGGACTCATCTCCCGTTTGTGTGATTAGCTAATTTCTCTCTGCAATAGCACACTTATTTTCTCTTCGTAATCACTTGTAAGTCAGCTTGTTGAACGCGACCTGATATCAATATATTAATACAATATTAGTGGACATAGGAGTCGCTTGTTTAAGCATTTGAACCACTTTAAACATCGTTCTCCATCTTTTATCCATTCTCATACCCCCATTCACGTGTGTTCTCTAGGTCAGCTCAGCATTTCACACATGCGTTTAGTTGGTGTCAAAAATTTTGGCATTAGAAGGAGGGTCTGATTTAATATTTGTCCTTCATCAGGAGAATCTCTAACTAGTCGATCCTACAACAGCAAATGACTCGCGGATTTGAATCTCAGCAAACCAACCGTGGTGAGGAAGAAATCCCCTAGGCGCAAGAGGACACTTCTTCCGAAGTGCCCCTAGTCCCGCAAGATCTCGTAGGGGATATTCCTTCAAGCTCACGGCTTGACCCAACCATCATGAGCTACCTGGAGAGGTTCAACAATACTTTTCAAACGGTTAACCAAAGGTTAGATCGTTTGGATCGGGTTGCACCACCCGAATCAAATAAGGCGGTACCACCGCCTAAAACGCCTGCAGGTCGCATGAATGCGTAGAAAATGGCGATAGCCTGCCGCGCGCACTGTAGCACGTTAAAGGAAGGGAAAACAGGTGGCGAACAGTGGGCCTAAAGGACCCGAGGGACCAGCGAACACCGACCACACCCTGGGTAGAATACCTGTGGCGCAAAGACTCGGTAACAGGTCACATCCCGAGTTGTTCTATGCCACATCGCGCGAGCACTCCCATAAAAGTGCGAGGTGGGGCGATTCCCATCACCGCCAGAATGACGACCCTAATTGTCATCGCACGGGAAGTTCCTACCATCCGCGAGTTGGTTCGTACCACCCCGGAGGTCGGAAAGGTTCTCCGGACCATTCATTGCCATCACACGGCTCTACCCAGCGTGTGTCGAGAGCGACCGAAACTGCCGGCCAAGGCGAGGAAGAATCTAACATTCGGACTTTCCTCAATCGCAATCACGAGGGTCAAACCCGCATGGGGGAAAGCGATCCCTAGATGGCTCGCATTGTCTCAGATCGAGGAGCTACAGTGAGCTCTGGATCAGCTAAAAGCTTAAAATAATAAGCAAGGGCAGGCGCTCGCAGCGTCCCCCTTTTCTCTGGCTATGTTAGCCTCCTCTCTCCCATCCAAATTCAGAATGCCCGATATGCCCGCGTTCGATGGAAATTCTGATCCGTAGGATCATTTATACGAATTCAATGACCTGATGGAACTTCATCAAGTTTCTGATTTGGCAAAATACCGATGCTTAGTAATGACTCTTACGTCTCATGCCAAGCGATGGTTTAGGTCGCTTTCAACGGGATCAATCAGCTCGTGGAATCAGATGAGCTCGACATTCTTGAGACACTTCCAAGCAAACAGGAAGTTCTCAATGCCTTTGAGCTACCTCAGTAACATAAGGCAAGAAAGGGATGAATCCCTCCAATCCTACATCGATAGGTTCCACAGAAAGCTTCATAAAGTAGCTCACACTCCGAAGAGTCCGTTCGGACTCTCATCATAGCGAGAGTTCATCCACAGACAGACCTGTGGAAGGAGTTGCAATTAGAGGACGATGTTTCCCTCGCTCGCTTTTACAACCTTACGAAGAAATACCTCTGTATTGAGAGCTCGTGGTGGCGCTCCACCGCCACGACCCCGACACTCCTGGCAATGCACCAGGTTAGGGAGAAAATAGGAGAGTTGATCGTAGATGGGCTAATGACGATCAACGAAAATGAAAGAAACCTCGGTTCGAGCCCTAAGAAATCTTATGCTACAGTTCCTCATCGAGATCGCGATAGGACTCAGTATACCCCTTTGAATGCATCTCTTTTGGCCATTCTTGATAAATCAGAAGAGGCCGGTTTTCTTGGAGAGCTGCGCCCATGAAAGGTCTCTCCTCATCCAGAAACAGTAAAAAATATTGTCGTTATCATAGGGACAATGTGCATCACACCAATGAGTGTCGAGCTCTCAAGCAGGCAATCGAAAATCTTATCAAGCAGGGGCATTTCAAAAAATATGTTGATGACTCTGCTCCCGTAAGGGAGAAAAATCAAGAGGAACCAAGTAAGAAGCATCGTGATCGCAAGGGTGTCTGTAGCATGGGGATAATCTTTGGAGGACCGCACCTCCGAGGAAACTTACGAGGTGCCCAAGAAAGATATGCTCGCGCAGCCCATCACAACCCCATCAATGTGATGAACATGATGTATCAACCACCAAAGGTTCGCAAGGAGGAGGAAATCACCTTCTTTGAAAAGGATGTAGTTCAATTGCATCATTCCCCATGATGATGTTCTCATCATCACGCCCCAAATAGGGCGCTTTGACGTCCACAGAATGTTGGTGGACAACGGAAGCGTTGTGAACACTAGCTTTCGAGAGAATGAAATTGGATGAGGCCAACCTAAAGCCTGCCTCAATCCCCCTATATGGTTTTACAGGGGATCATCTGATCCCCAAAGGAACGATCTCGCTTCTAGTCACGCTGGGTGACTCTGACGAGGTGACCAAAATAACTGAATTCTTAGTAGTGGATTGCCCATCCGCTTTCAATGGCATTTTAGGGCGACTTCTACTGAGGAACTTCAAAGCAGTCATTTCGATCTACCATCTCAAGATGAAGTTCCCCACCCCAACGGGGATAGGGGAAGTAAGCGGATCTCAGTGCTCATCTCATGACTGCTATGTAAAGGCAGTGCAGATGGCATGTAAGGGGAAAGACATCTCGTGTGGCATTCCCAAACAGGCAATGGTGATCAGTCGAATCGAACCACAGCCTGGCCTAGCGAGGAATAATATGGATCTCGTATCTAGGAATGCCTTGCTAGTGGGCTAGTTGAGGATCTAATGGAAGTGTCAGTTGACTAGAGCGAGCCAGCAGAGTGTTGAGGATTGGAAGCAATCTCAACCCCTAGCTCGCTAACGACCTGATCAGCTTCCTTAGAGAAAGTATTGATGTGTTCGCATGGACGCATGCCGATATGGTCGGGATCAGCCTGGACGTCATTTGCCATGCTTTGAACATCGATAGTGAAGCCAAACCAGTCCGCCAAAAAAGAAAGGCGATGGATCCAGAGCGGTATGCTGTCTTGAAAAACAAGATAGATAACCTCTTTCAGAATGGGTCCTTCCGATAAGCGCTTTACCCGAGTTGGGTTACCAACCCAGTTCTAGTAAAGAAACCCTAATGGCAAGTGGCGGACCTATGTAGACTTCACCAACCTCAACAAAGTCTGCCCCAAAGATAGTTTTCCCTACCCAGATCGACCAACTCGTTGATGCCACCTCCGGGCATGAGCTACTGAGCTTTATGGATGCATACTCGCGATGCAATCAAATTTCGATGTATGCACCGGACGAAGAGCATACCTCATTTGTAACAGATCGGGGGCTGTATTGCTATAGGGTTATACCTTTCGGACTGAAAAACACTGAGCAACTTACCAGCGGTTGGTTAACCGAATGTTTTTTGAGCAGATCGGAAAGTTGATGGAAGTCTATGTTGATGACATGCTAGTCAAGTCGCATGTGGCTTCATATCACATAGCATATCTCACTGAGATGTTCGACATCCTCCGGAAATACAGAATGAAGCTTAATCCTTTCAAATGCTCATTCGAGTATCCTCAGGAAAGTTCCTAGGGTACATGGTTAACCATCGGGGAATAGAGATTAACCTCGAGAAAATCCAAGCTCTCCTCAACATGAAAAGCCTGACCAACCGAAAACAGGTTCAAAGTCTCAATGGGTGAATAGCGGCGTTTAGTCGCTTCATAACGAGGCTAATATATCGTTGCTTGCCATTCTTCAACATTCTCAGGGCCAATAAGAAGTTTGAGTGGACTCCCGAGTGCGAACAGGCATTTCAGAGCATTAAATAGCACTTCAGAAAACCACCTCTTCAATCCAAGCCTTTCCCGCAAGAAATCCTACTCTTGATTTGTTTGTCTCCCAGTACGCGGTCAGTGTAGCATTAGTTCAAAAGGAGAGCAAGGTTCAATGGCCAGTGTATTACGCGAGCAAACGTCTGCTGGATGTCGAGATGCAGTATCTGAAAATGAAGCGATTAGCTTATGCCCTGCTGATCGCTTCCCAAAAGTTGTGACCTTACTTCCAACCCCATACAATCCATGTAATGACAAGTTACCCGCTCAGGCAGGTCCTCCAGAAACTGGAGGCATCGGATAAATTGCTTAAATGGGCCATGGAACTAAGTCAGTTTGATCTACAATATAGACCAAAAGCAACTATCAAAGGGCAAGCTATTCTGATTTTATTTCTGAATTCTCATATCATTGACCAAGGAATCTGAGCAACAAGCCAGAGAAGTCTCTCGGGACTCGTATTTATGGCATCCTCCGGTTTAGATTTAAAGCAACCAATAATGAGGCTGAGTATGAAGCTTTGCTAGCTGGGTTGCGGTTGGCTAGAGAAATGGGATCAACCGCGATCCGCATCGACTCCATGCTGGTTGTCAACTAGATTTTGAGGGAATACAAGGCCAAGGAAGAAAATATGATCAACTATCTGAAGAAAGCTAAGGCCGCACTTGAGCCGTTCAAGCACTTCACGATCACACAGAGTCCTAGAGATAGAAATTCTATGGCATATGCCTTGGCGAAAATAGCCTCATCGCTAGACTCAGATGTACCGAAAAGTATTCCTGTTTGGTTTATAGAAGCTCCCATTGTCAGCTTGACCGAACAGGCTGTGAATATAGCAGAGCCGGTTTCTAGATGACCCATATCATTCAGTATCTCCGAGATGAGATATTGCCCAACGACAAGGTCAAGGCAAGGACCCTATGAACAAGAGTTGCTCGTTACACACTAATAGGAGACCAGCTGTATAGGCGAGGGTTTAGCGCCCTCCTTCTCCGATGTGTAACCGACGAAGAAGCAAACTACGTCATGCGAGAGATACATGAAAAGATCTTCGGTAATCACATGACCGCACGATCTCTCGCCAATAAAGTTATTCGTCAAGGATATTACTAGCCCCTGATCCAGGAAGACACCTACAACTTTGTCAAAAAGTATGAAAAGTGCCAACGGTTCACGAACATACCGCGAGCTCCTTCCCACCAGCTTATAACCATGACCAGCCCCTAGGCCATTCTCTATGTGGTGAATCGATCTCATTGGTCCCATGCCAGTTGGTAGAAGGGGAGTTAAGTATGCGGTGGTCGCGATAGACTACTTCACCAAATGGGTCAAAGTAGAGCCATTAGCCGCGATCACTACCAAAAAGCTCAAGGACTTCTCTTCAAAAAACATTATGTGCCACTACGGGATTCCTCATACCCTCACGTCTGATAATGGGAAGCAGTTCGATAACAAGGAGTTCAAGCAGTTTTGCGACGAGCTGGGTATCCAAAAAAAGTTTGCCTCAGTCACAAGACCGCAAGCAAATGGTCAAGTTGAAGCTGTCAACAAAACCATCAAGCACACCCTGAAGGCTAAACTTGGCGCAGCCGAGGGAAATTGGGCCGATGACCTTCCTGAAGTCCTGTGGGCATATAGGACGACTCCAAGAACCTCTACCTCAGAAACCCCTATTTCACTAGCATATGACTGCGAAGTGATGATCCTTGTGGAGGTAGGGACCAGTTCACTTCCGAAGGACCTGTTCCGTGAAGCCGACAATGAAGTGCTTATGTGCGCAAGTCTGGATCTAGTTAAAGAACATCGCAGCAAGGCTCAGCTAAGAATAGCAGCCTATCAGCAACGTGCGAAAAGGTTCTTTGACTCTAAGGTCAAAAGAAAAGACTTCTGGATCGGCGACCTCGTTTTAAAGGAAGTCCTTCTCGGTATTAGAGAACCAAGTACGAGAGTTTTGGGACCAAACTGGGAAGGCCCATACTGCATCGCCAAAGTGATAAGACTAGGGACTTATCATCTCAAAAGACTGAATGGTTCCGAAGTACCGCAAGCTTGGAATGCTGAACATCTCCGACCATATTATCAGTAATTCCGAACTCAATTGTTTCCTTGTAAAGATTTTACTTTTCTTAATCTTTGTAAATGGAAAATGTGCAATTTTGTTCTTTTGTAATCATTTTCCCATGTATACAATTCTGTTCGCATAAACTTGTACCAATGTTATTATAAACAGTTACAATGCGATCTCATATTTAAGAATACGAAAATTGTAAGTACTCATGAAAGATTGTGGAAAACGACTTCTTTATTCATAATAAAAAAAGGGAAAGTACATGGGCAGGTAAGAAAAAGACTACAGAAGGAGATCACTGATCCTCGTCCCTAAGCTGGTCGCTGACCACCTGTTCGAGTATGGGCTCCTTTGGAACGAACTTCGGATGCTCCTCTTCCAAGTCGGGTCCCTGAGCCGCTTCCTCGGCCTCAGCTTGGGCCATGGAAACAAGTTCGTTTCGATACTCCTCAAGGAGGTCGGACAGATCCATCTCAGGGTTCTTCAGCCAGAGGGCAAAAATAGACTGAATCGTCCATTCTGCAGCCTTACTCTCAATCTCCGCCTCCTGCTGCTGCATCTCCGCAGTTAGCGAAGTGACGCGACCTCGAGTAAAGTGGAGCTCATCCTCAAGCGCTGATCGTTACTTCTCGTAGTCTCCCACAAATCGTCCCTTTCCCTCTCTGCTCGTAAGGCCCACTCAGAGGTCGTTTGCAGTGCCTAGGTCTTTCTCACCAGCCTCCCTAGTTAGTTTAGCCACAGTCCTTTAGAGCTCTTTCACCTCCTCGCTGCGCTTCTCTAGCTCGGACTTCTGAAAGTCCACCGCGCAAAATGTAGCATCCCCTTTCGGATAGATGCTACTCCGCTTGAGCGATGGACGAGTCTTTGTCTGCTCGCGCGGCCTTTAATTCCTGCTTGAGTCGCGCATTCTCTGTCCTCATCTCGACCAGTCCCTCAGCAGCCCCCAGTTGGATCTTCTGTAGGGACAGGTGCATAGAGAGTAGGGCCTGCATAACGAAGAGAATAAAGTTAGTCCTTTATATTACAAAAACAATTGTCCTCGCCGAGGGCAGCTTCATTTACCTTGCTCAGATGCTGAAAGGATGTGGTCATTAGGACCATGGTGCTAGAGGCCACGAACTGCTCAAAAGCCTCTACAAGCCCGCATTCCAGTAAAGCAAAGACTACCGGTTGTAAATGGTCTGGTAGTTGACCCGTTGACTTTAGCACAAGGGTGCCTGTGCCCTTAGCAGGTAGAGTTCCCTCTACCGACTCCTTTCTCGATCTCCTCACGGGGACTACAATCGCATGTTGTCTTACCTACGGACCCTCGGGAGTGATGGAGATGCCGGTCATGCCCCAGTGGCCCTCCCGAGCAGAAAACTTAGTAAGGTTACGACCTCTCAGGTGAATGCCCAAATCCTCCGGTTTGGACTCTAATTCCTCGGTCTGAATTTGCCTCCTTTTCTTAGGCCTTTGGGCCGTGGTTTTCTGAGCGAACATCCGAAGGCTGGGCAGCGCCTGTAAGTTGGGCCTAATCAGCTACCGACGTCCTTCTAATGAGCGGACCGCTAGGAGCCTCTCTAGCTAATCCGATGGCACCCTTTCGGGGAAAGGCAAATTGTCGTGGTCACGGTGATTTGGGCGCCTTGGGAGGCATGGTCGCTACACGTGAACATCGTTAGTAAACAGTTCGCTGCATGCGAAATTAAAAAGGCTAAGGTCAACAAGCTTACTCGGTGTGGTCTCTAGGGTCGCTTTTGAGTTGAAGAAATCGTATTTCTGCAAATTTGCGGTTGTCACGAGCAATCTTGCGTTGTGACTATCTTCTGACAGAAAGCCAAAGGTAGTAATCCTATCTAGATCATCGAGGAGCTCTAACCTAGTCGTTTTGTTAACTGTGAAGAAACAAAGAGTCCATTAGCAAAGAACGAAAGAAAGCTCGGGAACTCAAAAGAAATGAGGACCTACTTAGATCCTGAAACTGGCAAATGCCATCATGACTAAAGAAAAAGAATTTCATCTTGTACGCCCCTACATTGCTCGGGTAACTATATATTCTCGCTCCAATGGTAGTTCGCCTGGAAAAGTAGTAGGAATCCTTGTCTTTATCTTTTTCAGGATGTACGAGCAACCGAGCTCTAGCACGGTTAACTCGCCTAGTCTGTTTTCATGGCTCGCGATGTACATGGCCACGGCTATCATGTACGCGTTCGGTGTGAGCTGCAAGAGTGCGACCCCGAAATGGTCGAGAACCGACCTGAAAAAGGGGTGGAAAGGGATCAACCCCCCACCCTTGAAAATGTCCTCGGAGATCGCGGCCGCCCTTGGTGACGGATTTTGAGTTGTGTGTGTCTTGTCTCAAAAGACCTCCACGCTGATAGCGTATTGGTCTACCACCATTTGAAGCTCTTCGTCTGTAAGTATCGACAGGATCTCTCAAGGGGGACCTGCAGGAGCATCCTGCACAGGCGAGTTGGTCTCTTCCTCGGCTCTGGTCGTTGGGGGGTCCATTCTACTGTGGTCTGCAAAAGTGACATGCAGGGAATCATTCAGTCTTCGTACACAGTTTCGTATGATGACGTGGAGGAAAAAGAAAATATTTCCTCCTTTAAACCTAGAAAAACCCTAACAGGATACTTTTAGAGCCACCATCAATGGCTCAATCCCAAAGAGAATGTTTCATCTCTGATCAACTTCCAACAGACTGTCATCACACGACAACGATTGAAAACAAGAAAAAATAGTAAAGGTGGCAGAAGGATCATCCTTACCTCTTGAAATGAGTAGATTAGTCCTCCTGCTCCGGATATCAAGCATACACCAATCTGGTAGACAAAGAATCAAAGCTCACAAAAATCTCTTGCTCTCTCTGAGAATATGAATATTGTGACATTGCCTGAAGTAAACTTGGGATTTTATATTGAAGGAAATGGCACTTTGGTTTCCCGAAGTCAAATGACATTTGGGTGGAAAACGCATCTCACCGTTGATTGCGACCACGTGTCATAGATCAGTGGAGAAGAGTGACCGCCACGCTTCGAGAAACCAAATCGTCGCTCTCTTCCGTTGAAACACTCAAGCGACGACACGTTTTCCCTCCTCCACATTAAATGCGCTCACATCCGCATTTAATGCCCTGATAGGGAATGTCGTTTTAGCATGTCTCGCATTTAATACGCATGGTTGGCACTTATTACGCACAGGACATGTCTGTCAGAGTAAAAGATATTTCATTAAATGTATCAACTATGAAAGTGCAACGGATAACATCTGAAGAGGTCGTTACGTACAACACTTTTTGGCTCATGTCTCATTGCGAAGCGTTGCGACCCCTCGATCTTGTCTCATATCTCACCGCGAAGTGACGTGGCTCTTCGACTTGGATCTATATCGGTCGCGAGGCCATACGATCTCTTGCCTTGCACCAAAAAATTCCGCAGTGCAATCAGGTCGTGAACCTCGTGCGAAGATCAAAGCCATTGTCGTGGCACTACAATGGTCTAATACAGGTCGCTGACCCTTAAAGTAACGGCCATTGTAGGTCGCTTGTATGAAAATGTTTCTTCGACCTCTCTGCATTTAGGTCAATCAACTAGTTTTCAAACGCATCAAATCAAGGCATGACATGTAGTTTCCAAGGTTCGATTCTCAAACCTTAAAAACTAGGGGACTTTTGTTATGCCTGGAAAAGTAGGGCTGACGTAGAGCCTGTCAGCGCAAGTGGTCAGAGCTTAGGTAAGTCCAGGTGCCATTCAAGTGTAGCCACGTCGCGCCCTGACGCAAGAGGCGTGCTCCTGCCAGTGTAGTAGGTGCGCATCAGGCTGGTGAAAGGCTAGAGGTGATCGATCCACGTGTCCAACCCCTGCAAGAATCGAGTAAATCACTCGGGCAAGTGAATAACGGGGTGCAAGAAATGATTTGGAAGGAAATCTGACTCACTTCCTGATTTAGTAATCATTACGTTAATCCGTCCCACTATGAATAGATGACTCCTCTCCCGTTTGTGGGATTAGCTAATTTCTCTCTGCAATAACACACTTATTTTCTCTTTGTAATCACTTGTAAGTCAGCTTGCTAAATGCGACCTGATATCAATATATTAATACAATATCAGTGGACGTAGGAGTCGCTTGTTTAAGCATCTGAACCACTTTAAACATCGTTCTCCATCTTTTATCCATTCTCATACCCCCATTCGCGTGTGTTCTCTTGGTCAGCTTAGCATTTCACACATGCATTTAGTTGGTGTCAAAATTACGCATTAACAAAAACCAAGCTGGTAACTTTGAGCTGACGGAACAAATGACCGATTACTTTATTAAATGGGACTGCCAAATCGGAATAAAAGAATATTAATTCAACTTTGTATAGCATATATGGGTGGGTTAGTTATCATCTCTCGACCTCACTAGTTAGATGATGATCACCACTGCCCACCAAATTATACTCAAATTTGGAGGTTGCACCATCCTATTTTTCACCGAAGCTGTGTAATTTTTAATGAATATCACCAGTTGATCGACTGACCATGAGGAGTTGGTTTGCAACATATCTATCTCTTAAAAAGGTTTTAATCCAAAAATTCAAAGAACTGAGTAAATTTCTTTGATTGTCAGGCCAACCCCTTGGGGTTGTTGGTATACATTGTTGTTAGCAATTGTTTTGGTTTTTGGTTTATTGGAAGCAGCAAAGTTAATTTGAATTAGTATAGTTTTGGGTATCACTGTTGTGAAGATAAAAGCTAGCAATGGAAGTATTTATAAATATTTAGGAGATAAAGCTCGGGGGAAGAGAAGGCTCAAATTGGACAAAACAATAGAAAAGCACAAGAATCAAAGATTCTCCACAGGGAACCAAAAAGAAAACTGGCTGTAGCTACGAAAGTCTTACCCAGAATGTCTGTCTTTATTCACCCTTGTTAGGTTCAGCCACGTTGTTTTCTTCGGTTACTGGTCTTTAATCAATTAAATTATACATAATTTATTTTACATTTGAATAGGCAGTCGCTTATTCACCTGGAATCAAATTGTTTTGTATTGTAACCTATATTTATCGGGCAGTGGAATATTTGAAGTTTGCAAATATTTTGTCAATGCCTTATTCAATTTAATTATATTTTCGTACAAGATATGGATTCTATCTTTTTAAGGTTGTATTTAAAGTTTTGGTAACTGAATGATATTTAAAAATAATTTCCTAGTAGGAGAAGGAGACTCCAGTCAAATTCACAGTAGGAATAAACTCTTATATATTTCTATATAAATGTATGACCCCCAATGCCCATATATGTACCTCCTCTTCCCTCTCTTTATTCCGCTAACAAAGAGTGAAGCAAAAGAAGATGATGAAATCCGGTGTTTGTGGTTGTGGTTCAAGAGTGCGTGTCGATGTGTACGATCCGATTAGAGTAAGAAAACTTAGAGAATGGGCTGAATCAGACGCCTTGTTCCTAAGAAAGTTAAGCATGACAAAGGAAGACGAAGAAGATCATAAGAGTGACAAGTTTTCTCCTCCTCCTCCTCCTTTAGGCTTCGTCTCCCGCTCTGTCTCTGAACCATGTCGTCAAAGTCTTGACGAACGCTTTGCATGCAGGCAGAGATATCTAAGAAGCTACACATTTGGCAAAGATCCGGAAGACAAAGTTACCATTATAGGAAAATCAAAGAAGTACTGGCTCAAGTTGAAGAAACTGAATGACATGAACACGGGTGATAAAGGTGAAGAGGCTACTTGTAATTCTCTTTTGAAAGGTGGATTTAAGTTCTTGTTCTTGTGTATAGCTCAAGTGGACATACATAAATCTTAACTCAAGATTTTTAAACAATTAACCCCAGGGTTAGTCTCACGGTCAAGAGAGTTTATTCCATTCCTTGAGTTTTTGAGTTTCAATCTTGAAATCACCTATTACAATAATATATTGTGGTTTATTTAGTCTTTTTAGCTTATATGATGTTCAGTATATCTCGAAAACTAGTTGAGGTAAGCACAAATTGGCCTGGACACCAAATTACCCAAAAAAATAAGAGATTTTTAACTATCCATAGGTTGTTGTTTGCTTTGCATGCTTAGTATATTTTAGTTGATTGTAGCTTTTTATGCTAATAAAATATCTTTTGTGTAAGATTTTGGTTGCCTATTCAATCTATTGAATAAAGCCTATTATTTAGTAATATGCGTATCTTATAATTATATTAATTATCTTAGTTTGCTAAAAAGTGGAAATCCCAATTCTTAAAAACTCTTTTATATAATAGAGTATTCTCAAAATATTAATAATTATATTAATTATCTTAGTTTGCTAAAAACGTGGAAATCCCAATTCTTGAAAAGTCTTTTATATAATAGAGTATTCTCAAAATAGTTAATATGACTCGTATCGATATAAATATGAACATTTTTTATTTTGCGATGCACCCTAAAAATAAAAAAACACTTTTATTAAAAAAAACTTTTTGTATTTTGTAATTTTTACAAATTCCTCCTTAAATTACATTGTTAAGAACACTTATTATATTATGATAATTTGATATTCATTTAAATATATAAATTTATAATATGAGTCAAGCTATTATAACACAAATTTGTGAAACAAATTCAATATCATTAATTTATGGTAGTTCAATAACTTAGAAATTATTTAGTTGACATAAAAAAAATTTATTTTAACCTTTCATCTAAATACATTGGACTAGATTTAATTAAAGTATAAACAATTGTATTAGAAATTTATTTTAAACTTGTATTATAATATATAAGACAAGATCATAAACCCCTTTTAACTTTACATATATTTTAACATGAAATTTAAACCTTCAAATTAAAGAATGATTTTGGGTTAAAAATATAGGGCCGTGGATAAATTGATTTTGAAAGAAAAAATTAAGGAAAAATTTACTTAGTTAATAACATTGGAATAATAAATCCTAACCACCAATAGGATGACCCAGATGGTAAAATAGTAAAATAAGGTTTAGTTAACAATTTCTGGATCGTAAGAGATTAGTTAAAGTATGTGTAAGGTGGTTCGGATACCATCATCACCCAAAAAAAAAAAAAAAAGATAATGAATCCTCACCCTTCCTTATTTTTTAATCCAAAAGTGGTTTAAATTGCAAAATTTCTATCATATTGCAAGAAGTAATGGCTCCGTTTGGTTCAAAATTTAAGGCTTTTGGGAGAAGTTTTTTGAAAAAAGTTAAAAAAAAGTTGAATTGGGTGGGTATTACGATGTAGAATTTATAAATTAATAAAATACCCTTTATGTTTATTTTTTTACAAAATACCCCCTATAATAAAACATTAAAAGTTAACAAAAATACCCCTAACCCACCCTCAAACACCCCCAGCCGGCGACCACCACCGGAGGTGGCCGGAGTCGTCGTATGGGCACATGGACCGATTGGATCTTGCCTTGGGACATGTGTCTTTATGGCCATCCACGGCGGATCCTCGCATGTCGGAAAAGGCCAGATCGGTCGTATTTGCTGCTCTCAACGAGCCGGAACAAACGGTCGTTGGTGGTGGCGACGACCGCTTGTTGGCCGTCAGACGAGTGTTCTGGCTGGATCTTTGGTTCCTTAGATCTGGCCTTTCCACCGGCGATCCACCGTGGATGCGGCCGAAAAGGCTAGAGCGCATACGCGCATTCAGCCTGATAGTGCGCCATCCTACCAGATTCCGGCCATTTTCCGGTGGTGGTGGCCTAACTGCAAATGTGGATTATTTGGGTGTTTTTGTAATTTAAAAAAAATATTTAGGGGTATTTAATTAAATTATCAAATTTAAGGGGTTTAAAAAAAGTTGAATAATATTGGGAGTAGTATTTCCAAAAATATGAGTTTTTGGGTATTTCACTGTTTAACTTTTTTGGGAATACTAAAAGTAGTATTCCCGATTATGAAACAAACGCAGCCAATGATTTTACATTGTTAAAAACTTAAGCCCAATAATAATTGATTGGGCTCAGTTGAGAATAACTGATGGGCCGAGATGAAAGTTTGAACCTGGAGAGGGTATAATTGGGAAAAGAAAATGAGAGGTACACTTGGACTGTTAAAAAAAATCTGGCACTAATTGAAAGCGACGCAGTAAATAGTAATTCAATGGAAATAAGTACACAGAATAAACGAAAAGCAATTAAAACCTGATAGCCACAAGGACAACTCTGCTCAAGCCAATAGGGCTGCTATTAAATTACAGTGCATAGCCTGACTAATTTACCTTCTAATTTTACAAATTTATCCATTCCTTAAAATGGGAATCGCCCCGGAAATCGAATTAGGTGGTGGATGTATTATTTAAACGCGTTTTACCTATAAGTAGAAGAGAGGTGTTACGACGTCGTTATCAATCTTCTTGTTTAGTTTGTTTCCACTTTTCCAGTTAGACTTTGCACAGCAGCCTAAACGCGATGGTCTCGACTCTCGATCTTAACAAAACCAAACCACAAATCTCCAATTCTTAATGTCTAATCTTGGAAATTAAAATCTTCTCTGTATATCAAAAATCCCAAATCCCAGCCACCCAGTAGTAATTCAATAGACTCGCTTTTAACAAGATCAAGCGAAGGTGAAAAGTTACAGAATTGCCCCCGTGTATGCTGGCACACTACATGAACGCACCTTCTTTATAAATCACATACAAAAACGAAACACAACCTAAACCTAACCCAGTCAGTCAGGTCAGTCCCTTCCTTCAACTCTCAAATCTTCTCTAAAATTAGATCTTCTTTATTTACGTTCCTTCGTAGAATTGAAATCCTACCCCACCTCACAAATTCACATACGCTACTACAAAAACTTCTCATTTTGGCCACGGTGCATACCTGTACGACACATTCCACAGATGCCTAAATAGTCAATCGGTCAGTCTGATACAAATTTTAATTTTAAAAAAAAATTAACACCCTGAACAAATTCACCCTCTTGTTTTGCCTAGCCAACTCAACCGAACCCAAACACCACAACAAAAACAACCATGGATAAAGGTGATCTCCCCCCTCTTTAAAGGTACATTACCTCTACTACTCTTCCATATTCTTTTTATTATTTCTTTCTTTTATTTTTATTGCCTTAGACATATTAACATACATACATGTATGTCACATTTTTCCAGTCAATTTCGTCACCCAACTCATCCAATTCTTCCTTCTTCCTTATATCAAAAACTAAAACCACCCCCAAACCCATCTTTGCTTTTTTTTTTTTAAATTTTAAATGGGTTGGTTTTAATTTTTGGCTACATGCTGGATTTTGTTGATCTGGATTTTTGATTATGGACCCACCTTCTAGGTTTAGGGCATGTTTTACATGTTCATGATCAGGTTAATAGTTCTGGTTATTAAGGATCTATTATGGGTTTATGACATTATGGTACCAATTTAATAGTGATAATTTAGGATTTTAATGCAATTTTGCTTCTGGGTTCCTTTGATAATTCCGGAAAAATTATGGGTTCTCGCTATCTGAGTCTTGAGGTTTTTCGTTGATAATTTATTTGAAGTGCAAGTCGTTGTACATGAATCAAGATGACCTTCTAGTCACGCAACACTGTTGTTATGCAGTTTAGTGTAATGTACGCTGGTAATTAGCAAGATGTGACGGAGACAATTTGTAACGTGTACACAGTGATTGACCATTGATTTGATTTGTTATATTCTGCTTCATGGTTCGAGTTCAGCCTCTGAATGTTTTCAATTTTATATAAATTTATGGATTTTTGTTTTGATTGATTTGATTGAATACCTTACTTATTTAGCTATGAACTTCATTTCCAAGTAGTAAACGAGTATAGCCTTTTCCCTGTCTTTCCAAATATGATCTTAACTTTTTCCTAATTTCTAGTATTTAATTGAAATAAAATGATCAATTAAAGCATATCTTTTTTTTATTTTTTAGTTTTACTTGGTTATATGTAATATGATTGTTTGTCTTTACAAAGTTTAGGCTCGTGCACAATTTTCACGAATAATTAGAATCATGTCAGTGAAAAATTATTGTGATAGGGAATGCTTTGGAAAATATAAAGAAGGAATGTGAATCGGGTCACTTTACCTGCAGATTACTTTAGAATTTCATGATGATGAAGATTATAGATAATAATCTTAATGTCTGAGCTTAATGAATTAGGAAACAGATTTAGTAGAATTATATTTGCATTAATCATGCATGGACAGATAATGTGTTTGGATTTTTTTTTTTTTGTTGTTGTTGTTGTTGATGAATAACAGTAGATGAAGAAAAAATAAAATGTCCAAGGGGTTATAACCTGAGGACAATGGTTGATACTAACTTATAGAGTTAGTCATGTATAGATAATTTTCGTTCTTGCTTTTTTGGTTTATATTCTTTGAAAACAATTAGAGTATATTCCTGAAATATACATGAAGTTGCTCCATTTCTGTAGTGAAACCTTGTTTGACATTGAGTGTGTTGCTCGTAAATTCAGTGGTAATTAAAATGTTGAGTAAAAGAACTTGCTTTTTGAACAATAATCTATTGTAATCAATAGTTCTATGACATGCTTCCCTTAACTCTTATTACTAATTGAAGCATGGACATTAAAACCAACTGTTTAATTGGAAATGCCAAAATATAGTTTTTTTCTCCTCTTTCTAATTCCAGTTCCTCAGCTCTTCAGCCTATGAAGTTAATCTTCCTTTTTATTTTTCTTTTCGAAAACAAATAAATGAGAATCTATACATCTACTATTACTTTGTCCCTCTGTCCACATTATGATTTTAGACTATAACATTGTGATTGGATGTGATTAGTCCTTTTACATGCTACTGCTATAGTTTCCATTTCGTTTTTGACTTGTTATTTTCGCACAGCTTGGTATATCAATATGAACTAAAGGGGGACATACATATTTTCATGCTTTTGGGAAATAAATAAATAGGCACTTATATTTGTGAGGAAGAAAGGTAGAATACATGTGTTGAAAGACTAAATTATGTGATGTTTTGAGTTAGTCTCTGCCTCTTGACGCATCTTCCTTGCTTCATTTTTGAAGATCTTTGTTTCCACAGTTGGATGGTTAGGTGATAACAATTTGACAACCGCAATATGTTTCAGCTTGTTTAGTGAAAAGTCTGCCCTCCTTTCTTTTAACACATGCACACATGTACATTCATATACTATTTAACATCTTCTTTAAGGCAATTTGGAGGATATATTTCTCTAATTTTATATTCACTGCAGTCTTCACTAAATCTTGTTGGTATATGTAACACATGCATATATGCATCTTATATGGTACATTTATCTGACTTTTTCATGGGTTTGAACTTTATTTGAACAGGGAGTTGAGTTATGGTTAAGGATTATGCACACATTATACAACTGCACTGATTTTAATGCAAATTATGGAAGTGCTTCCCTGTTCTGGTGTTCAGTATGTTGGGGAGTCTGATGCTAAACAGAGTTCAAAGACAGATTTTGTTTATGACGGAGAATCTAATTGCTTTCAACATGAAAATCAAGTTCAAACGGAAGACGTTAGAGTGGGTGATTTGTTAAATGTAAAAGGGCCTCTATTGGAAACACAAGGTGAAGGTCGAGGGACAGGGACAGGGGCTGAGTTGCAAATTTCACAAGGACATCATAGTGGAGCTTCACAATTTGACTCTCAAGTCGAGGGCCAAAGATCTTGTGGTTCCCATGATTTTGAAGATGATGACTTAAATGCTCAAAATGATTGCACAGGACCTTATCAAGCCTCTGAAAACTCTAATTTAATTGTGGATACGATTGAAAGTGAGTTGCCATGTGATAATAGAGAGGGAGAGTCATTTCTTTCAGAGCCCCAGTGGCTAGAGCATGATGAATGTGTTGCACTGTGGGTCAAGGTAGTTCCTAATGTTTATATCTTTTGCTTATATCATATTTTTTTAATTATTATTCATGGTTTATGTGCATATTTTGTACTGGATTTTTGTGAATTCTCTACTATATGAGGCTTAAATTTTGTGCTACTGGTGCATGGTGTTTATAAAACTGTTAGATTATGCTATTTAACATCTTTTATATTGAGCCAAAGGCGCTTATTATCTGATAAAGTATTTTTATATTTCGTTTTGTTGTTGATATCCTTATGCTGTACAAAAAATATAAATGTACCCTGAATTTATTTTCATGTTGATACTTTCATTTTCTCCAAGTATAGTGGAGGGGAAAGTGGCAGGCAGGAATCAGATGTGCTAGGGCTGACTGGCCTTTATCAACTTTGAAAGCAAAGCCAACTCATGACCGGAAGAAGTATTTTGTGATATTTTTCCCCCATACCAGAAATTACTCTTGGGCAGATATGCTGCTTGTCCAATCAATCAATGAGTTTCCTCAGCCTATCGCCTATAGGACACATAAGGTTGGATTAAAGATGGTTAAAGATTTGACTGTTGCGCGTCGGTATATAATGCAAAAGCTTGCAGTTGGCATGCTGAATATTGTGGACCAGTTTCATACAGAGGTTCGTGATTTCGTGTGTCTTTCTTTGATGTGAATTTTGGCCTTTACTTTTGTGTTAGTTTTCAATATTCATTAAAGCGATCCGTTCAAAACTTTTGCAGGCTTTGGTAGAGACTGCTCGTAATGTGATTGTTTGGAAGGAATTTGCAATGGAGGCTTCTCGCTGTGTTGGTTATTCTGATCTTGGAAGGATGCTCCTCAAGCTTCAAAGTGTAAATCTCTGACACTTTGATAGTTTGGACATTGGATCATTTTCTCTTCAGAAAAAATTAATATAACGAATGTTATTACCTTCATTTAATTCTCCATAGATATTAGACAAATTACACGGTTAATATTATTGAGCTCTTTTTGGTAGATAGAAAGAGTGATTCTAGTGGCAAACTCTCATCCTATATACTTGAAGATTCTCTTATTCCCATGCAAGTGGATGTAGGATTTGGGGATAGCATGTTAGTATAGGAGTGTAATATTTTGACAGGAAATTTTTATGCGAGTATCAAACTTAAAATTTCAATTAATTTTATGGTTATGTCCTGGAAATGAATTGGATTGAGCTAAATGGTGAAAAAAGTTATATGCGGATGACCCTAGTTGTTGGGATTCAGGGCTATATTGATGTGAGTTGAGTATCGGGCCCCCATCCCTATTGCAGCCAAACCATAATCTCAACCTGACACTTCCATGCTGCCGTACCCCCTTATGAACTGCCAATTCACATTTTGATAATCCCACTCTCTGCAACTGTTCGAGATCACATATGCACACGTGTCACTAAATTTGTCATCAAATTGTCTTGTATATCTTTGCTGTTATGAGTGTTGTGTTTGTTCACATGAAGAATATGGATACTGTTCATTTCTGTACGTTTGAGTTGTTATTGCAATGTTTGTTACTGCAAGTTATACTTTGTGTGAGTGTTGATGTGCATGTGTGTACCTGAGAAAGTATTGATGTTTTGCATAATACATGTAATGTGTATAGACTGTTAAATTAATTGAGCCAGGGTGTACAAATCAACTGGCAGATAAATTTAATTTGTAATTCTAGCATAATACATAAACCTATTGAATTCTAGCATAGTTTAATTTGTAATTTTACCATAAATTTTTAGTTCTTTTTGTGTGTTAATTTATCTTTACATGTACTTAGCAGAGTTTTGTTTTTCCCTGATATCTCTATCTTTCCTTCTCTCCAATTGGGTAGAGGGTTTTTTAGCTATGGTTTAATCATGATTCTCTTCTCTACAGATGATATTGCAACGCTACATCAATTCTGACTGGCTAGGTCATTCTTTTCCCTCTTGGGTACAGCGATGTCAAAATGCACATAGTGCTGAATCTGTTGAACTGCTGAAAGATGTATGTCATACTCTGACTTACTTTTTGTTAAATATAATAGATTTCTGCTGAGGTAATAAATTAGGTAGCACTAGATTTAGCGAGTGCCATATTGGAGGATGGTTTTAATTCAAAATAAAATGTTACACACAGGCAAAAATCATTAGCCAGGCCTAAAATTTTGGAAATTGTCAGTCAAATGGTAACTTTGGGGTTTTTAGTCAATCTCTCCCCTAACAGTTAGAGAAATTTGTTAGAAACCACCTGTACTAACCTGTTCTGTTTAATTGACTGTTAATTGTCCATTATAAAGACTAAAAAAGTCCATTTTGCCCTTCAGAAAATTAGTAAATGAATAATTTGAAATGCAGAATGATTAAAATATCATATCAACAAGTGATTAATTTTTGCAAAATGTTAGTAATAGTGGTTTCTGATTAATTTTTTGAAACATTAGAGAGAAGATTGATTAACAATTCCAAACTTATCATCTGACTGATAATTTCTAAAACTTTAGGGGTGGTTAATGATTTTTGGCCTGTTATACTTTACACCTTAGTTTCCAAATATTGTATAAGTTATGCAAGATTTTTGTCTTTATTTTTTATTTTTTTGGTTAGCTAAATTTCCTGCTTGTTTCAAAAGGATGAGTTGATGTAATATGAAATGTTCAACTTCCCTGATTTTTTTTTCTTACAATAATACTACTTTTCCCAAAACTTGTCCCAAATTTTATATCCCAAGTGATGTGTCATTATATGTGGCATTGAAATGTAAATAAAATTGATGATGCATTGAATGATATAGCAATACAATAACATCTCATTTGGGATGTGAAATTTGGAATAAGTATATGAGATGGGTAGTATTATTCTTTTTTTAAAGCAAATTTTGATGGATACTTAAAATCCATTAGGTATGGCTTTTTTACATCGAGTTTACTCCATTAGGTATGGCTTTTTTACATCGAGTTTACTAATACAACTTATTAAAATAGAGCTTGCTTTGAAAATAGTTGTTGGTTTGGTTGTATCCTTTCAAATTGCTTATGACGCCTGCTGCTGTTTGAATTAACTATTTATTGGAATATTGTAACTGGTAGATGAACTTGTGACATATTACTCTATTACTTCAGTGCCTAGTGAGGAATGTATGCATATGCTAGTAACAGATCGCTTGTTCACTCGTGGCAAATGAACACCAACTCTTTTTGAGTGTTCTTAAATCTTTTTCTGATATGTTTCTGCCCCGCTTTCCTTCAGGAACTATATGATTTTATACTGTGGAATGAAGTTAACTCTCTCTGGGATGCACCAGTGCAGCCCACACTGGGTTCTGAGTGGAAAACTTGGAAGCACGAAGTTATGAAATGGTTTTCAACATCTCATCCCCTATCTAATGGCGGAGAGTTGGAGCAGCGGAGCAGCGATGGTCCCTCTACCACAAGTCTTCAAGCTAGCAGGAAGAGGCCCAAACTGGAAGTTCGTCGTGCTGAGCCACATGCTTCTGTAATGGAAAACAATGATTCAAATCAGCCTCTGGCTTTTGAAATTGACTCTGAATTTTTCAATAGTCGAGACACTGTGAATGCTGCTACATTTGCATCTGAGCTCTCTAAAGGGGAATATTTTAGGGAGGCAACTGCACAAACAGATACACCAACTAGTGTGGCTGATAGATTGGATGGAATTGTAGTTGGAGCAGGAAATTCTGAGGTCATGCAGACCAAAGAAGTTGAAGGGACACCCGTGAATGGAGAGGTTAAAGAATCGTTATATCCAACTAACCAAACCAAATATATGGAATGGACACCTGTTAATGAGGTGATCAGTAGAAAATCTTTAGATTCTGGCAATAGGAATCGACAGTGTGTAGCTTTTATTGAATCTAAGGGAAGACAGTGTGTGAGGTGGGCAAACGATGGCGATGTTTACTGTTGTGTACATTTGGCCTCTCGTTTTATAGGTAGTGCTACAAAAGCAGAAGCCCTCTCTGCTGATACACCCATGTGTGAAGGTACAACAGTTCTTGGTACTAGATGTAAGCACCGGGCTCTATATGGCTCTTCATTCTGTAAGAAACACAGACCAAGGAATGATGCTGAAAAGACTGCAAATTCATCAGAAAATGTGCTTAAGAGAAAGCATGAGACTATTTCTGGTTCAGAAACAACATCTTGCAGAGATGTAGTATTGGTAGGAGAAGCTGTCACTCCCCTCGAAGTGGACCCTCTTTCAGTCATGGATGGCGATTCTATCATGAGAAAAAACAGCATAATTGAAAAGGCCTGAGCATTCTGGTAAAGAATATAATGCCACTGAAGCGCTGCACTGTATTGGTTTGTACTCACACACTGGCAGTAATCCATGTCATGAAAGTCCAAAGCGACACTCATTATATTGTGATAAACATCTTCCTAGCTGGCTTAAGCGTGCAAGGAATGGTAAGAGTAGGATAATATCAAAAGAAGTGTTTGTAGACCTTTTGAAGGATTGCTGCTTGCTTCAGCAAAAATTGCAATTACATCAAGCATGTGAACTATTTTACAAGCTCTTCAAGAGTATTTTATCCCTACGAAACCCCGTTCCTATGGAAATTCAACTTCAATGGGCCCTTTCTGAAGCTTCAAAAGATTTTGGCATTGGGGAATTCTTAATGAAGCTGGTTAGTAGTGAAAAGGAGAGACTCAATAGGATATGGGGGTTCAATGAGGATTCGCATGTTTCCTCCTCTGTCATGGAAAAATCGGCTCCTTTGCCATCGGCAGTTGATGGAAGTTGTGAAGATGACAAGAAAATTAAGTGCAAAATTTGCTCCCAGGTGTTTCGTGATAATCAAGAAATTGGTACCCACTGGATGGAAAATCATAAGAAGGAATCACAATGGCTGTTCAGAGGTTATGCTTGTGCTATCTGCCTGGATTCATTTACTAACAAGAAAGTTCTGGAATCCCATGTGCAAGAGAGACACTGTGTTGAATTTGTTGATCGGTACATGCTTCTCCAATGTATGCCTTGTGGTAACCATTTTGGGAATTCAGAAGAGCTATGGTTGCATGTGCTATCAGTTCATTCTATCGATTTTAGAATGTCAAATGTTGCTCAGCAGCATAATATGTCTGTGGATGGGGATTCACCATTGAAGCTTGAGCTGGGTAATTCAGCTTCTATAAATCACCCTGAAAATTCAGGTGCTGGTAGAAAATTTATTTGCAGGTTTTGTGGCTTGAAGTTTGATCTGCTACCTGATCTTGGTCGTCACCATCAGGCTGCTCATATGGGACCAAGTGTAATCGGCCCTCAGTCCCCAAAGAAGGGGATTCGTTACTATGCATATAAATTAAAATCTGGGAGACTTAGTCGTCCTAGATTTAAGAAAGGTCTGGGGGCAGTGTCATATAGGATCAGGAACAGGGGTGCTGCAAATATGAAGAAGCGCATCCAAGCTTCAAAATCACTAGTTATGGGGGAAATAAGTGTTCAGCCTCCTGTAAGTGAGGCAGTGAATCTTGGCAGATTAGTTGAATCCCAGTGCTCATCAGTTTCAAAAACATTGCTTTCCGAGATCCGGAAAACAAAACCTTGGCCCAATAACCTTGATATCTTATCCATTGCTCGCTTAGCTTGCTGCAAGGTGAGCCTCAAAGCCTCACTAGAGGAGAAATATGGAGTATTGCCTGAACGTTTATATCTTAAGGCAGCCAAGCTTTGCAGTGAGCAAAACATTCAGGTGGAGTGGCACCAAGATGGATTTGTATGTCCTAATGGATGTAAAATTTTCAAGGACCCACATCTGCTGTCTCCATTAGTACCTCTTCCTTTTGTGGAACGACAACCTGCAGATTTTTCAGAACAGATGAATGATGAGTGGGAGGTGGATGAGTGTCATTATATCATTGATTCATATCATTTGGGACAAAGGCCCTTGCATAAGGATACCATTTTGTGTGATGATATAAGCTTTGGGCAGGAATCTATTCCAGTTGCTTGTATTGTAGATGACAGTCTTTTGGACTCCCTTTGTGTACCAGCTGGTAGCTCAGATTGCCAAAATTTTAGAAGCTCCATGCCTTGGGAGAGTTTCACCTATGTTACAAAGCCAGTGCTTGATCAGTCCCTTGATCTTGATGCTGAGGTGCGAATTTGTGGGCTATTTTAGCCATTTTATCGAACTGATTCAATTTCGATTCTTATCTCCCTGTTTATCCAAAATGTATGTCACTTGGGTGCTCACAAAATGCACTTGTGGGCATGGCATTCGCGATTATGTTGGTCTTCTAGACTGATCAATAATTTCTTCTTCTTATTATTTTCTTTCTCTCTGAGAAAGAATAATATATTTTTTCACTGTGCAGAGTTTGCAATTGGGATGTGCCTGCTCGCAATCAATATGCTGTCCAGAAACATGCGATCATGTTTATCTCTTCGATAATGAC
The DNA here is from genome assembly GCA_026229545.1 of Pistacia atlantica. Lineage (NCBI taxonomy): Eukaryota > Viridiplantae > Streptophyta > Magnoliopsida > Sapindales > Anacardiaceae > Pistacia > Pistacia atlantica. Next base: position 24,099,120 of record CM047901.1, on the reverse strand, counting down.
TATGAAGATGCAAAAGACATTTATGGGCAACCCATGCATGGCAGGTTTGCATATGATCAGAGAGGGCGAATTATTGTTGAGGTAATGCCATTTATTCTATTGTCAGCCATTACTATCTTTGGCTAGGTTTAAGACTGTCCTTTTTCTGAGCTTCTATTTATTTTTTTTCTCATATATAGAATTTTTTAGCGCTTTGCGGCCAGAAGTCTGGTCTTTTCTTTCTTCCTGCAAAATATAGATAAATTTCAATAATGAATCAGACATGTTATTCTTTCTGCCTTTGCTACTTTCTGCTGCAACAAGTTATGTCTGTGGATTCCATTGAGCCAAACAGGAGCATCGACTTGATTTGTTGCATATGCTTGTGAATACATGTTTCTGGATTATTTAGTGTGAAAAATATTTATTAGAAAGATAATGAACTAAGTTAAAATGTTGGTCAATAGGACCATGGTGTTAAAGACTGGTGAATCTTTGATTTTGAGTTGCCTCTCTGAGTTCAAAGTCTATGGGTAAAAAAGATGGGCTGTTGGTTCTGGTGGACTTATCTTTTAAGTTCCTGGTAAGACCAGTATTTTCACTCTTTTCTTGGAAACTCTGCAGGAGGGTTACATTGTTTATGAGTGCAATCGCAGGTGCAGCTGCAATAAAAGCTGTCCAAATAGGGTTTTGCAGAATGGAGTATGCGTGAAATTGGAAGTCTTTAAAACTGAGAACAAGGTAATGCTTTGAATTTTTCATTATTTTCTTTTAGCATTAATTGATCCCCATGTTTATTTTTAGGGTTGGGCAGTTAGGGCGGGAGAAGCAATTCTGCGGGGTACATTTGTATGTGAGTACATTGGGGAGGTTTTAGATGAGCAGGAGGCAGACAAGAGGCGCATCAGGTTTGCTTTCTTGCAAAGTACAGTTCCTTTTTTGTGCTTTATGTTAGCCTTTTATGCTATATAATAAATAGCTAAGTTGGATGCTCAGGTATGGCGCAGAAGGTTGCGGTTATATGTTCAATGTTGACGCTCAAATCAATGATATGGGCAGATTGATTGAAGAACAGGCTCAATATGTCATTGATGCCTCTAAGTACGGAAATGTTTCAAGATTCATCAATCATAGGTGAGGAAAGAGTTAGTGGGTTTTGTTACCTGAAGTTATTAGAAAGTAATTTGTCTCTGCTCTGGCTTATAAGGACTGGGGTCTTAGCATCAACAGCTTTTTTGAAAGTGCTTCTTTGAAAAGCCTTAAATTTGAAGAAAGATGTGTTAACATTCAAGGGATATATTAGCCTAGACAGAGTAAACATGTGTGGCTAAGTGGTCGGATTAGGCTTTGCTGATTGCGGTTATGGTTTACTTTGCTTATGGATGGTAAATCAGTAGATTTGCTGCTGACACTTATTCTTTTCTTCTGTAGCTGCTTGCCAAATCTTGTGAATCACCAAATTCTCGTGGACAGCATGGATTATCAGCGTGCACACATTGGTCTCTATGCAAGTCGAGATGTAAGCATTCCAATTGCTTGTAAATTATATGGATAGCATGTTGTACACTTGAATATTTTGAGGCGCAGATTTCTTTCCCCGTAATGTTTTATGCGTTTAAGATCATTGATTTTTTTTTTACTGTAATACATGATTTGTTGCTGGAAAATATGGAGCTTTTAACTCATGGCCTGGGCAAGATATTATAAGAGTTTCATTCTTTTCCTTTTGTGATAGTTATTATGTTGCCCCTAATTTTTCCTTGAATATATCACCTAGTATTTGTGACTTCAAAGAAACTATAGTTGTCCAAATTATGTGCTTTGTTTATACTTCTGACATTTTTGTAAGCAGATTGCCATTGGTGAAGAACTGACATACGACTATCACTATAAACTACTTGCTGGGGAAGGATGTCCATGCCAATGCGGAACTTCGAAGTGCCGGGGACGGCTTTACTAAATCTTTAACTGACACCAAGTGTTGTCTCTCCAGCACATGGATAGGAAGTCAGTAGGATACTAACTGGGGAATTGAAAGATCCAAGTCTTGTTGCAGAAGAGCTGCTTATAGTTGCATTGTCAAGTTGGTCACTTTTTCATAAAGGAACCTGATCATGGAGGTTTTTTTATTTTTTTGGTTTTTCCTCAAGTAGATTGTAAATCATGCTCTCTAGTTGTAGATGCATTTGGAAGATATGATGATGAAAACTCAATTCTTTATTTAGTGAATTGTTTTAGTTATGCTCCAAGTTCTTAGCTACTCCTGTTATGAGGTTAGCCAAAGGTTTAAGAAAAGTTGGTCTTCTAATTCATGATTGGCCAATGTGTGTGTGTGTGTGTGTGTGACAGAATTTCTTAAGAAATGGTAACCAAACATTTAAACGAAGGAAAATGTTACCGTCTACAAGTGAGAACAACACATTTTACAAACATTTTTTAATGAAAGGTGGTTCCATTTTTTATACAAATCAAAGATTGGTCATGAAAGAGGAATCTTTAGATTTTGTTGAGAAGAAAGTCAAAGATATTCGACAGACCTCTCCTTTTGTGGTCGGATGGGAAAAACTTTTTAGTTATTAGGGTTTTGTGTAAGAGTTGTTGGAAAGGTATTTATTAAGATTTGTAGGGTGTTTTACAACTTTGAGAATTAAACAAACTTCAATGTGGGTTTTAATACTTAGATATATATATAAAAAAAAAAGGCTCTTTCTAAAGAAAAGAAAAGCCCATTTCTATTATTACCCAAAAACATTAATATGTTAATACTAGAAAGGTCAAGGACAAAGAATATAGAGGTATGTATACATTCAAATGTAATTGAAAATTGTTTGCTTATATTTGTATTGTTGAGAGGTGCAGAAATTGAAATCTGATCAATAAACTGCAGAGAAAGCAACTTAACATTTGAGATAAAGTCGAACAAGGCACATGCGTTGTGCATAATACAAGTTCATGTGAGCCAAAACATGGTACAGTTGCCTATTGTTATGAGTTGTCTCTTTGTTTCCAGAAATTGGGGCAGTGTTTTTTATTCATCATCCAGGAAGCATGTATCTCTCAAAATACGTTAGTACCAACACAAATCATTTGGGTTAATTAATTAGACATAAAAAAATTATTAAAGAATTCACCAAACCCGTCTATAGATTTGAATGAGTCAAAGAAATTATGTTTTGATAAAAAGGTAAGTCATTAATGAAGGAAGAAAAATATACACTCCATTAAAAGCTACTTCAAAATTAGATGAAATGAGGTGGGTGTGGCGGTTGTATGTTAAGTTAATATCAAAAGGAAACCTACCTGGTCCTACTGCAAAACCCTAAAAATCTTTCTATAGATGTGAAGCCAACATAAAATCCTTGCTTTCCATACTCTGTAATTAGAGATTATTTCTTTGAGTTAGAGATTTGACAAAAGGATTATAAGTTTTTTAATCAAAAAATGAAGTAGCGAAAATTCCTTAAAATCTGCCAGCCGACTGCCAAGATTCCTAAGAATAAAAGAGGAGTAAACGCCTTTTTCCACCCAAGGTTTACCTTCATGACATTTTCTACCCTAAAAGTTTTAAAATACCACTTTCTCACCCAAATTTAATATCCCGTTACTACCCAAAGCCAATTCTGACGGCTAAAATTTTCTCCGTCACCACCATTTGAACCTTCCGTCTCCCCTCTACAAAACCCCTCTGACTCCGATACTTGATTTATCGTCAATTATCTGTCGTCACAAAGCTAGGGTTTATGTTCTTAACTAATTTTCGCTAATTCTCAGACGAATATTCAATCACTCACTATCATTCGATCCACCGATCCCTTACTCTACAAAACCCTTCTTACTATAGCTCTTGGTAACTTATCAAACGCTAACTAAAAAAAGTGAAGTGATAAACAAAAAATAAACTTTGGATAAGAAATTGATAGTTTGAACCTTTTTTGAGTTGGAAAGTGTCATTAAGGCAAACCTTGGGTAGGGAAAAGTCGTTTACTCAATAAAAGAAATTGAAAGGTATAAACCCTAATGTAGCACATGCAGGAGCACCAATTAGGATTAGTGATAATGAATGGCACACGATAGCACATGAGTAGTAATAGAACAGTGGGCCAAGATTCCAGCAAGGCCATCTTGATAATGATATTGGCTTTATTTTTTTGGGACCAATTTATGATGAAAACATGTTTCACTTTTTTCTAGTTACCATCATTTCATTTCTTGTTATCTAGTGTCTACCTCTATTATTGCCATTGCACTCACCCATCCAATTTCCAAGTCAAAAGCATTTTTCAATTTTTTTACTTTGTTCCCTCCCTCTCTTTGTTAATTTCTGTCACTTTGATGTCCATTTTGTCTTCCCTTTTTATAAAGCAATAAAGAGGAAATTTTAATGGCAAATTGTTTTGTTAATGGACCCATGGATAATTTTGATTAAGATTTGAGTTAGATTGGCAAATCCTCCATTGATGGATGGTTTCAATAATTCAGGTAGTTGGGTATTCAATTCTAGTTTATTTTATATATATATAAATGCTTGTGGGTATTAACGTTAGAGAAGTCAGTTGTAGGATTAACCATTATTGAATAGTTGAACGATCAACTAAGATTCTTGAATGTATTACTTAAGAGATCTTAAAGTTCGATCCATCTCAACTCTTAATTGATGGTGGTTACTGGACCTTGATAAGGGTTGGTTATTGGAGGCTTATCCAATGGGTCGTAGGATTAACTTCCAACCCTACAGTAATCATTCAAATGAGCTGGTTAGGCATAATGCTAATGGCCATGGCTTCAACTTCACTACTCATCACCCCCAATACTAGATTCTCTCTAAATAACAACTATACAAATTAATTGAATAACCCTAAATAACTTCATATACACTCTTTGTTTTCCAGTACTATCCCCCTAAATCATATGCAAAATTCAACAGAGGTAGAATATTATGATGGCATTTAAGTCATTGCAGGAGACTGGTCAATGTTTGGTCATGATAACGACGGTGGTTGAGTTTGCCTAGAAAATCCAGCGACGGGCTGCAAAAGCAACAAACACATAAAAGTCTCCAAGAAAATTTTTATTAAAAGAATCAAAAAAATATAGATAACAGATAGATATAAAACAAAGTTCAAAATTTTAAAAGACAAAGCGTGCATTTTGCTGAGGCAAAGACATGCAAGAACTCAGACCCACATAGGCTTACAATCATCAAAACCATTGAGACATACACAGTGTAAAGGTAAAGAACACTAACACTAATACTATCTCATTTGTTTTAAGTGTTAGTTGTTTTCCTTTACAAATTAAACACACACTTTACTCATTATAACTCTCCTGCAAACTACGTTGGTTCCCTTGATGCTTGACACCAGACCTCTCCTTCAATCATTTTAGCCACTCCCGGCTCCTTCAAAATACCAGATAGCAATTGGGTTCTCTGTGACGTCTCTCTACACTCTTGTTTTTTTCTTTTATTTTCTAGTGAGTTTTTCTTTTTGGTGGTTTTGGGGTTTCAAGATTCTCTTTCTTCGCTATAAAAAAACACCAATTTCATTCGTGTTGTGATTTGTACTTTTTTTTGGTACTGGTTTCTGTCGAGCATTTGATCCATGTTCAGATATGGAGGAATTTTGACAATAGTTTGATTGCTATTTTATATTTCTCTCTTGGATGGAAACTATTTCTATTTGGAATGTTTTAAGTCTTACTTTGCTGGTTTTCAAGTATTAGATCACCCAGAATTCCAGTTTTTTCTATTCCCTGCTTTGAAATTTTTATTTAAAATATTTTAGCTACTTTTGATTATATTTCAAGGGGTCTCCAAGCTTGTTTTTAGTAAATGCCATATCTTGATCGAATTTTTTATTAAACTCTTGTTAAGTATGGCTGAAATTAGACTTCCAAGGGTAGAACAAGGTCAAACCAAGATTAGAAATGTTCCAATTGCTGTGACACCTGAAGGTTTTTGGTGTTGCCCATCTCCTGTTGTGTTTCAAAAGACCGTTAAAGCACAAAATCCGGGAAACAAACCCAAATCCTCCTCACCTCCTCCTAAAACTACTGCCCAAAAGAAACAAACCCAAGCCCCGGTGATTGAGAAAAGACCAATATCCACTCCATTAAGACCAGGGGTTACTTCTGATAATCCGCGAACTCTTAGCTCCGATACACCTGGTATTAGTGCATCAAATGCTGTTTCTGAGAGAACTCCAAGACCTAAGATAGAACATTTGCCTAGGAAAGTGGCAATTGAGTTCGGTGAACCTGGAACCAGCAATTTGAAGGTGGTTTTATTTGGAAAGCAAGGCTTTTGCGTGAAGCTGAGTGTGCACAGGAACGTTCTTGTGGAAAATAGCAGTTTTTTCTCTGATAAGCTTTCCGGAGAACTATCAGGTCTGCCTTGTCTTGAGATTGATGACTGTGAGGATGTTGAAGTTTATGTTGAAACTTTGGGACTAATGTATTGCAAAGACATGAAGCAAAGGCTAATCAAACAAAGTGTGTCGCGTGTTCTTCGTATCCTGAAGGTAATCTGCAGACTTACGCCATCTTATTCATATCTGGGTTGGCTGCATCATTTTTATGTTGTATGTATTGTTTGGTTGGTGTTTATGATTTATCTCAACCCTATGAAACTTTTACCTTAGTAATGATCTATGGAGACTTCAATTGTTGCTTTATGCTCTGGATGTTTATTGGTCCGTCTTAATTCGGATATTACAATTTTAGTTGAAATAATCTCTGTCCTTGTATTGCTAGTTAAATTTTCACCCTTCCAAGTGCCAAATTGAGCAAAAGGGTTCTTAGATTTCATCTTGTGCGGCAAAGTGGGAGAACATATCCCCTAGTTTTGGATTAGTGTTCAAAAGCATTAGTGAAGAATATATGTTGCAATTTGTTCAAGAATGCAACTGTTCTGGTCTACGATAAAACTAGGAAATGCCATGTTCCTTTTGCATTGATGCATTGACATATTGGCAACATAGGTTGAGTTTTTATGTACTAAGAATATTATGTTTTTAGCTGGTTCCTAACCCATAAATAGTAACAGCCATTCAAATCCGTGAGTTGAACTACTACGCATCACAAGCTTACTTTAAGATCTATTAATGATCTCAGATTTTGATGGTTCAGTTTGAATATTCTACATAGAATTTAAAATTTATATCCTCACATTGAATACAACGTCATATGTAGTCGTAAGATTTAATTAATTTATGCCTCAGGTACAGATGTTTTCTTTGTTTTTTACTATGCTGATCACAAACACAATGAGACTTTACAGTGGAATATAAGGCTTTTAAAGGTCAATCGCCTTTTGTCCTTTTCCATTAACCCTCTATAGTATATATACACTGAGTCAAGATATATCTTCTTTGCTACTTAAACATGCCCTTTTTTGATCTTATTAACTGTGAGACCTTCAAAATGACATCTATTTCCTCACTGCTGTTATGGTTGCCCATGGGTTAACCAGCTTAATTTTGTTTTTTAAGTTTGTGTATTTCATTGGTTCCTCCATTTCCTATCTTTGTCTGACATGCTTCTTATTTAAAAAATTATTGAGCTTCTTTGAGCCATAAACCATGGCTTATTAATCTCAAGGGATGGGCTGAATGATGTGACCCTGGGTTTTCAACCAAGAGATCAGATGTGCAAGTTCTTTCAGAAACCCCTCCCTGGGTTGCCTGACTGCTAAATGTTGTATGGTCCAGTAGTAATTTCAGTTTCATAGGCAATGCTTATGTCGAATAGATTTCTGGGTTTATCCAAAAAACAAAGAGGGAGCTTCATTTGTTTTAGATACAAAGGTGTAGTGAGATGGCAATTGGCAGTATCAAGCACGCTACTCTGTGTAACAGAATTTCTTCATCTGCCTGGTAAACCAGTGTAAGATGTTATGATTGAGGATATCTATTGTCCCCGAATTTTATGGTTGTTCTATGTTTGGTATCAGTCTCTTTCAAGTTCTTGCATTGCTAATAATACCCATTGTCTATGATATCCCCTTCAACCTGCACACATTTTGCCATTTTAGAGTACTAATTTGTGTTAGAAAAAAGGAAAACAGCGCTTGTTACAATAGGCAGTTTTCTGCCCACCTAGAGTGTGATGCAATGCTAGTCTAACTGGTACCAATTTTAAAACTAAGGCTTTATAATTTGTTCAGCATTATTTATGTATTTTACTTATTGTAGTTAGATTGTCAAGTGTTTGGGTTGTGCCTTAAATTTTCCCAATGTGGTGTTCCTATTTGAGTAGGACCTGAATTACTGATCTGGAGTAGATTTAGATTTTCTTTTGTTTTGGACTTGACCGTTATATAAAAGAACTTATGTTTTTTTATGGTGGAGATAGATTGACGGTAGAAGCAGTATAATGAAGTTCTCACCCAATTTTCTCCTTTCTCACTCTCTTTCATAAGAAGGCTGTAACTTAAACTTTAAGATTCTGAGCACTGACTAAGTATCTAGTTATCGTATAAACCCTTTTAAGTGCTTCACCAAGTTTCCCTCTGCAATTGTCTCAACCAATCTGCTACTTGTGAGTGTTGTAAAATGTTTTTCCTTTATGCAATTTTTGCATGGATTTTAATGAATTGTCCCGACTCTTGTGGTTTTTCTTAAAACTTTTAGGTGTCATGTTTCATTCCTTTCATCTCCTTTTGCATAGTGAATTGGGATGATGCCATTCAGGCAATAGTTATTGATGACCTGCTTATCAAATTTGGAGTCAATTGTCTTCAAAGTGATTAACAATAATAAGTTAATAAAACTCAACAATCTTTGTATGAAGCAATTGCAGCTTTTTTGTCAGTGTTGAATGGTTTAGTGAACAGTGGGGTCACCCTTCTTTTGGTTGAATTAGCGACGACTTTGGTTCTAGTCAGTTTAAACAGATAAACTCAGTCCACCTGCAGCCATGTTGATCAAAATGATTAAGTTTCATCACTTGACCAGTCACTCGCCCAGTATCAGAAAATCATCTCACCCGGTGGTGGGTATTCCATAATCCCCTTAGTCATAGATACTCGTTCTATTTTTATTTGAATGGGCTTGGTCTCCCCGAGGTTCACATGGCTAAGCCTTCAGGTGTCTCCATAAAATGAATTCCTATCACATCCCTATCACTTAAGCTGATCCTTACCAAGGACAAAAACAAATTAAATAATTCTTTCCGCTTGACTCTGATTAGCCTTTATGGTCCTGTGTAAGTCGCCCTTTGTTTTTCTTCTAATTTTAGTACGTAATGTCTGTGCAATGGTGTGAAAGAAGTTTTCATACGTGTCTATATATATCTTACTTGCTTGGAACTTTTGTACAGGATTGCTGAAACACTAGGCTTCAGCTTGTGCATTAAGTCATGCTTGGAATATCTAGAAGCGGTTCCGTGGGTTGGAGAAGAGGAAGAAGAAAAGGTTGTCTCGTCAATCCTACGACTCCAAGGTGAGGGTGTTGGTGTCACCCCAGTATTGAAACGAGTCTCTTCAGGAGTCTCCAATCCACCTAAAGACACACTATCCCACATAGTGGATCTAGTTCTTAAAAGCAATGAGGAGAAAGGTCGAAGGGAAATGAAATCCATAGTACTGAAACTCCTTAGGGAGAACAACAGTGTTCCAAGCTATGCTGGTTCAGCAGACATTTGCGCTGAAACTCTCTATACATCATGCAGAAGTTGCTTGAATTCACTCGTGTCTAAATTTAGGCAAGCTACGGAACCAGAGTTTGCTGATAAAACCATGGACAAGAAGGAACCTGTGGTGAAGCAGATAGCTTTAGAGGCTGATAACCTCTCATGGTTGCTTGAGATTTTGGTTGATAGGCAAGCAGCAGATGAGTTTGCTCTAATGTGGGCTAGCCAGCAGGAATTGGCAGCCCTACATACAAAGATGCCTATTGTGTCTCGTTACCAAGTTAGCTGCATTACGGCAAGGCTATTTGTAGGAATTGGAAGAGGGGAGCTGCTACCATTAAAGGATACTCGTCAGATGTTGTTACAGACCTGGCTACAGCCATTGATCAACGACTACAGCTGGCTGCAACATGGGTGTAGGTCATTTGATCGGAAGGTTGTGGAGGAAGGAATTGGCAGGACTATTCTTACCCTGCCTTTAGAGGACCAACAAAATATTCTGCTTTCTTGGTTGGGAAGTTTCTTGCAGGCCGGGTGACAATTGCCCAAATCTTCAGAGAGCCTTTGAGGTCTGGTGGCGAAGGACTTTCATCAGACCTTATGGTGATGCGCAAGGTAATAATGTAGTCCAATCAGATACCTCAATGACATCAAAGGAGTTGAACTAAAGAATAACCAGTTTGGATCACTGAGAGTTGGTAATCATATGTAAATTAAATAGAAAATTTGACGATTTCAAATATGAAATAGCTGAAAAGAAAATACTTGGGAGTATTTCTTTTTTATCAGAGCTAACATGGCAAATCCCACTGGAGTTGGGATAGTGTTTAACTCCAACACACTACCTAACTGCAAATGTTTCTGATGGACATGCAGTATAGGGTGTATGAAACAGTTTTTGGATTTATGAATTTGGATTTGATTGCATGATGTGGAATGCGTTAAAGGTAATGTAATTTGAGTGGTTGCTTCATGTGGGTTTATTTGCCTGGGAGAACTTATCTTTCCTAACACATTAAACTTTTTTAATGATTTTCTTTAAGAGTGCAGTTTAGTTACTCATAACACTGGCTTACCTTCATGGTTGCTTTCATTCATTCCACTTTTCAGTTAATTTTCCTAAGAACTGCTAAAAAAACTCATTGAACTCTAGCCCAATTTATTGGTTGAAGAACAATTTAATATCATAAAGATAAGTTTGTTCATGTTCATTTTAGGTTTCTACATTGATAATATTACTGCAGAAGTGTTGTTTTTATACTTTTTTGTGCTATTGTTTTGGATAATCTGGTGAGAATAGACGCTTCAGTCAGCATTGCTACTTCTGCAAGCAGTTAATTCAGGTTGATGTATGTGTTGTGTTGTGTGAAAGATACAGATAAGGAACTTGGTACTTCTTTAATGTGGGGTTAATTTTGTTCGACCCTGTGAGATACCTGAGTATGAAGCGGTACATCAATTATCGGAATGTCTTAAATAAGCTCCTGCTGTTAAGACGTAAGACACTGTTCATTTCAGTCAACAAAAGTCAAACCATGTGGGCAGAACGGTAATTGACTCAAATGAAATACCATCGAAGGACAAAAACGTACTTTTTCCCCCTTCCTCTTCCTCCTCTTTTTCTACTTCTCTTCTCCCGTAATTTCTCTCTTCTTTTCTCTCATTTGTTCTTCTGTTTTTCCATTTTCTTTATTCTCTCGTCACCCATGGCTACAGCCATAAGGGCATCGCTGCCGGCCAGATTAAGCCGGCACCTGAGGCCCTTGCTTTGGCCAAAGGCGCAGGGCGCAAGAGCCACATGCCGGCTTTTGTGTGGGTAAACTGAGATGGGATTTGGATGGTATCTGGTGAACTGGGACGAGATTAGTGAACTGGGATAGGATTTGGTGATGCAGAAACCCAGAACGCAGAGCCTTTTTGCAAGTTTTCAAACCTGTAGGGGCTTTTACTTTTTACGGGTCTATTTGCAAGTTTGGAAACCTTTAGGCGTGTTTGGAATCTCATGTAAAAGTAATTTTGCCTTTCTCTCTGTCCTGAACAAGGTTATTAGTATTATATGAGATTATATATTGGTTGCTAACTATATGGATTAGAGAATGTATTCTAAATCTTTTCGTTATATTAATATGTATCCTATAATATGATATTTATTAGTTTATATTCTTTAAAAATATTAAATTTAATAGATATGACTTTATTAATTTGTGGTTAAAAGCCCAAACAAAATTTTGGGTTTGATTTGGGTCACCAATTAGTCCACTAAAACCATCCTAAATTTATCTATTTTGTATAAAGAAAGTAAAGGAGGAAGATGTATTACCCAGTTTGTATGATAATAATAAAACAAGTAGAGATAAAAATATTAATATTTATTTTTAAAATGATGTGACTGGTTGAGAAGAAATTATATAAATTCTTAATTTTGTGATTAATTTTAATTATGTAATACCATAATTTAAAGTCGATAATATTACAAAATTTTTTAATTAACTTTGGGGATGATATTAATTTTTAGAAAAAATTTTATTATTTTATTTATTTTTATTTTTATTTTTTGAAAAAGGTTATATTACGATACACGATTCAAAAAAATTCGATTTGGCAACCATGATCTGAACATTGAAAGGGTAATAAAGTCATTTAATACCTTTCATATGACTTGAGCCAACGGCGTCTTAACGATAAGGGCTTATTTTAAGACTTTCTGATAATAAGTGGGCCGCTGAGAATTAGGTAACCCACAGGGGGGCGAAAGAATTAACCCCTTCACTATGTCTTGTCTTGTGGTTAAACGTAAATTGGATACCTTGGGTGCATGAAGCAATAAACATTTAATGAAATCGGAAAGCGAGATGTGTCAAAACTCAAAATTACAATTACAAATCCCTCAGAGCTTCCCAGAGGGCAAATCATATCTATTTTTGTGGTCACTCTTTATTCCATATCATAAACTCCTGAAACCACATTAATCCAAGCTCACTAAATGATTCTGAAAATAGTACCACGGCCTGAAAATTTGGTCGTTTCTATGTTCTCCCTCTTCTTAAATTCACATCAACCTCTCCAATTTTAACATAGCTTTACCACATTCCGCCATTAAATTCATATTCAAGTTTCCAAACTAACATACATATATATTTACCCTGCAACTAAATTCACTGATAGTTTCACAAACAGTAGCAAAGAATTATGCTGTATATTTTCTGTTTCTGGTGAGTTTGCTGTAGTGACAAAATATATATACTATGATAGACTTACAGTGAAGTGGACAAAGGAAGAGACAAAGATTTAGTAATGTAATAATTGCTCTTTAAAAATTAAGCTTGACTCATTAAGGTTCAGTTTCTGACGATGCAGCCTACTACAGTCTTGGTTCAGGTCCCCATTCTATACTAACCAAGATGATTGATCAGAGTCTTCAATGCTGCTGGTCCACCATTTTCATCAAGATTGAATGTGCCCTTGAGAACTCTTCAGAATCAACATTTCTGTCGGCCTATATCTCGGGGGTGGGGGCCTCTCAAACCATCTTCTCATTCAATTTCTGCTCACCCCAACTCAACTTGCCCCTTATTTCATGCAAAAAATAACACCGTTTGGTTTGAATGACCAATAGTTGAGGTTTCAAACTACTTGCCTCTCTTTTTCCTTTGTTTAAAAATACAAACAGATTCCCTCATTTATTGATAATGAAAATTCTAGAATTCCTTTTCAATTTAGTTGTTCTTGCCAATGTGAATAATATTTCTGTTTCAACCGGCCCACCCTATTAAACCTTATACACCCACATGGGCTGGAGTCATACAGAGCCTATCCACTTATGGTCATATCCTTAGCCAGCGAACCAATCTGTCTTTTTCGTTTTAATATATATATAAAGGAAAATCACCTTAACCTCCCCAATGTTTCGTATAAATCGTCCTAACCTTTCATTGATTTGAGAAATTAACAACGATCTCCCCACCACCAACACCAACCCATTAATAAAACCGTTAAGTTTTTACTGAAATTAAGTACAAAACACCCTCTCATTTATGTAAGAAATAAAACATATACATTTATTGGCAATTCGACTTGGTTAGACCACATGGTCAAATTAGATATTATCAACGATGGTTGGTCGACCACCTACATAATATTAATTTTTTTATTGTTTTTAAATGGGAATTTGAATTAGGATTTTAATGAATAAAAGAGAAAAATAAAATAAAATTTTCAATATGATACTACTATTAACTTTTGGGAAAGTTTTTATTAGTTTCTCAAAATCAGTGAGAAGTGCATGATAGTCGCCCAAACATCAGGGACGTTAAAGGAAAAAAGCAAATATTTTTCTCTGTTAATTATGACAGAAAATAGAAGTAGTAAAATAATAAAGAGATGGGTCCCATCCAAAGCTCAAAAATCTGATCAAGTCTCATCCCAATTTCCCAAGAGGACCCACGTACAGATATCTGGTTGGTCGACTGTCCTTAGATTATATCCAACGGGTAGCTTTCGATAAATCAATTTCAAGTAGGGTCCAGCCTCGTTATTGTACACTGTCTCTTTGTATGGGTCCTCGCCTTTTAATTGCAAACCCTAACTCATATAAGATATTCGTCTGTTTCTTTCACATTGAATTTGCAAAATTATTTATGTAACCAAACAAGACAAAAAAACCATTCTGCATTAACCTGCTTATATATATTATTTGATTTTGTGTAGTGATTGTTACTTAGTAGGGTTTGAAAGGGTCTTCGTGTTCAGGCCACCAGGTCTTGTGGCTCAGAACAGATTCAGAAGAAGAAAAGGACCACCACCTTGTCAGAAAGTAACATTTATCAATATTTGTAAGGCTGATAACAAAAGCTCATTTAAGTTTCATGATAATATACATATGGGTTTAGTTAGCCAAACCCCTTCATTTATATTTTAACTTTACAGTGAGAATGCTCTTACGTCTCCACAACCACAATTAGCATGTAGATTTCAGCTTTCTTATAGGTTCTAAGTTGATGTCTTCACTGAAACCCTACAGGATATATAAAATGCCTGGATGCATTGAGACCTTGATTGATTAATAATTAAGTGCATGCTGCTATTTTTTTTTTTTTTTTTTTTAAATTTCATCTAACCGTCCCATCAACAACGATGGAATGGAACCTTTGAAAATGACGCGACTGCTTGATACTTACATGTATGAAAAGGAAATACTGAGCTTTCCAAAGGTTTCTAATTATCTAATATTGTTGCAATTATGCTTATAGAATTGCTATAATTAGACTAAAATATGTCAAATTATATATCTATATGTATATAATACTTGAACGATTTGATCGGTGCAGCAGAACAACTTGGTAAAATCCTTTTGTGGGTCATTTTGTTTTTGGTTAGTTAAAGTGTTTCTAAAATCCAAAGCAACATATTAGGTAAAGAGTACTTGTTGCTTTGCAAGTTCATAGTTTGGATTTTAAGAAACCGTCGTTGCTTTGGTTACCAGATAACACAACAAAAACAGACATGATAGAAGAAGATTATATCGGGATTCATTACTCTACTAACTAGTTAGTACCATCCACTACCAAGAGAGCAGCCTTCAAGCTTTTTCTACTCTTTTTGCTTCCCTATTTACAATTAACAAACCAAACAAAGCTTCATTACGCAATAACATCATGAACAAGTTAATAAGTGCATCTTCTACGAATCTCCATACCATTCCTGCTTTCATGATATGTAGTTATATAACATATTAAAAATCTAGGTTAAAACTTCAGTCAGAGGGCTAGTTTAAAATTCTCTACTTCAGAGGTTTATACACTCATACAGTCATGATTCTTTATATTGTGAATCTTAGTTACTGGAAGGAAAATACACTTTGACTTAAATCTATAGTTATTAAATCTGTTACAGCTTTAGAAAGCATGTGTTTCTTGGTATTATTATGTTCATCAGTTGCTGTATTGAATAAGTACAATAGGGCTCTACGATATTTCTGAAGAAAAGCATTGTAGCAAGTGTGCTAAAATTAACTTTGCTCAATGCGATAAACCTCCAAACTAATGTATAGCTTACACCGAAAGGATATGCGTTTACCTTTTGCTGCAATGCATGACCATGGTAACATTTTCCCTTTTCTTTTCTGTTCCTTCTTAACATCCCCACAACATGCCCCATAAATTTTAAGGTAATTACCTTACCTACAACTTTTTAAAGCTTTTCGACAATAATTTCTTGGAGCCTTCTGAAAGCGAAATTACCAGGAGTCGGGTACACGGCTAAGAATTAAATCTAGTAAAGGATTTTTACGTCCGCCATTTTAAAATGTAGGAGAATTTGATATCATCACATATTAAATGCCTTTGTTTCTGGAAAAAAAAAAAATTAATCCATGGTGAGACGCCCTCTCTTTCTATACCTAATAAAGGTGACAAAACTCAATCATAGTGATTGAAAGAGGTACATATATTATATATAGAAGATAAATAGCCCATCTCTAGGGTTTTTCTATTATTATAAATAATAAATATACGATAACAATAACACATCCATACACATATATGGGGAAAAGATAAAGTTCTACAAACACTCTTTCCCTCGTCGTCGCCCTTTACATACGCCTCCAAAATTAATATGATTCGACGATCATATTATTCTAGAAATTTAAAGGTTGCAAAACCTGAAGTACATATTTAGGCAAAGGATCCACGACAATCTACTATACAATTACAATAACCCCATATCACTACCTGAACTTTATATATATATGCTACGAATTCCAATATGTATTTTCTTCTTAATAGACTAAAGGATGATGACGTGAAAAAAGGAAATGAGGTTTAAAATTCTTAAAGAAGTTAATAAGCTAGAGAAATATAATCAACAGCCCCCAAAATCTCTAACTGTGAAAGAAGGTGTTCTCAGGCATATTTCCGGCATGGCGTAGCCCTAGAGTGAGTGACACGTCACCAGAAGTGGTCCCAAACCTTATAAGAGTAGAGCCTATGTCAGCAGGATTAGCAGAGGTGGTCCCATAATCAGCTGGAACCACATTGCCACGTCGACAAGTGTCATCCACAATGTGGGTGACCGGAAAAGAGGGGGAAATGGGTGGCGCTACTTCATTGATGGGG
The DNA here is from genome assembly GCA_026229545.1 of Pistacia atlantica. Classification (NCBI taxonomy): domain Eukaryota; kingdom Viridiplantae; phylum Streptophyta; class Magnoliopsida; order Sapindales; family Anacardiaceae; genus Pistacia; species Pistacia atlantica. The sequence goes on along the minus strand of CM047901.1, from coordinate 24,082,402 downwards.
ATAGTGGTGGTGGCGGTAATAATATTGGTGGAAGAGGAAGACTGTTTTGCGTGGGTTTCCGAGAAGCATTGTCTATTGATTGCCATTAGTGAAGGGTCGCTTTCTAGGTCATTGATTTCGGATCTTTTGCCTGTGGGTGTAGCTGTTGTTGTTGTTGGCGTTGATGCTGTTGTGGCAGCTTGTGCAATCGTTGTAGTTGTTGTTGAAGGCGTTGGTGTTTGTGCAGTCCCCCTTTCTCTCTCTTCTATTCCTTCTTCTTCTTTCGTCTCTTGCTGATACATCTCTTCGACCATCGGCTTCCACAGTCGTACCCTCGCATTTATGAACCAATTTGAAACCTGCATTCATATTTATATCACAAAAAAATATATGATGTTAGTAAAGATTTCTTTAGTTTTCAAATTAATAAATAGTCAATGGTAAATACAAAAGAATATCATTTAATCATAATTTCTCTTATTTTTAATAAAGTGAAACGGAAAACTGTAACCCGTATGTCAATTCCCTCCGCCATTAAATTCTTAAAGAGTACGATCTGTACTTTAGTTAGCAAAAGTAAATCAGCCAAAGCAATAATAATCGTTTTTTTGAGTCTCTGAAAGTTTGTTGAATGAAATGACATATGAAAATTACGTTCTGATTGACATGATTTTTCATCAAAGAAAAGACTTGTCATGCAAATGAAAACAGATCGTTTACCAAAGTGAAAGATAATAAAACAAACTCAAACAGTCACCCACGTTATACCACAGAGATCGTGATAATAGTGACTCCAACTAATATTTTTTCGTCTTTTTTAACTGATTATAATTACACAAAAGTAATAGTTGCATGAACAGGAAATGTTAGCTTACAAACACAACACTAACAACTTAAAAAGTTTCTAACAGTTCAAAGTACATATTACAGTGTGAAAAAAGTCATTTAACTTTGAAGTCGTGCAAATTTACTATATGTATTTCAAGCAGTCAATAAATTTGATCTACTGTCTTTATGATTCTTATCGTGTGGTTGAATGGTGTCATACTGTCAATTGACACGAGGAGTTACAGAGAGAGTCAAAGCTGCAAACTCTCACGTCTCATCTCTTGTGTACTTGCATCTGGTCTTAAACACTATCAGGAGAGAGGTTCTTCACCTATTACTAATAGTATTTGTGTCTCTCTACGCAGAATCTATTGTCATTGTGATAAAAGCATCCCAAGGGAAGATATTTTTAAAACAAATGGAAGGAAAAGAAAAATGGTTGTTTCTCTAACAGAAAGATGAGAGAACCAGGTGAAATAAAACCAAAACCATGCAAGTTTTCTTGACTTACTGATGGTCTCACGACATCTAAAAATCTTAATGGTTTCTAAAATTTCTCTTATGTTTGTCTCGGTGAAAAAATGCAGTGTACCAGGTGCCAAAAAAGATGAAAAATCTCTATCTATCTTTTATTGTATTTACTGTTTTGTAGCGTGAACAGTAAGGGAGAGAGAGAAGATTAACCTGATTTCTCGATAAACCAGTCTGCCGAGCCAACAGATGTTTATCTGCATCGCTTGGATACCTGAGAACAAGAAAATGACATCAGAGTCTTTGCCTAAACTGTGTAAAGAAACAACAATCTTTATTCATGGGAATTGGGATTGAACCTTTCTTCTTTCTCTGCATGGGCGTGAGAATCTAAGTAAGGAAAGCTCAGCCCAGCAGCTACAGTTTTTTCAGAATAAGTAAAGAGGACAACTGCTTACAGTGATCATCTCATCTCACATTAATTACAAATACTAATCTTTAGCTTTATTAGAGAAAAGGTGTTTTAAGAGAGCAACACTGTGAGAGAGAAGTAGCCAGTGAAATTATACTTTAACAAAGTTGCTTTTTTAGTATAACTAATTTCTTGGATCTGCAAGAAACTGACTCAAGCTATAATTTTATCACAGATAAAAAGAAGTGAGCAAATGAAGCTTCTTTTTACAACTTTTTGATGACTAGGCAACATTCAAGGACAGTGTATCAGTGTTCCTCTCATACACGAAACAGAAAGGTTGACGAAGAAGAAAACTTGATTTTGAAGAAATAAAGCGTCATTATAAGTCTCGTATCTAGTTTTATGATTATTAATTCTCTTTAAACTTTTTTTATTTTTGGTCATATTCATTAGAAATTAGTTTCGGATTCTACTCTTGACTTGAGGTAAGAGAAATATAGATAAGTAAAGACAACGTACGGGTGAAGGAAATGCTCAAACAGCCAGGCTCTCAAAATGTTGACAGATCGTTCAGGCAACCCTCTTTGCGGTCTCCAAGCCTCTTGTTCCATCATCCCCATTTGGTGAAATGCCCTTTGCTGCCTTAGGCTTTGCTCAAGTAACTTAAGTCTCGGAGTCTCTCCTTTGGTTATGCCTGAGGTCCCTGCACCGTCTTTTTCACCCAATAACTCACAGCTGTGCTTAAGTTGTGCTTGTATTGCATCCTTTAGACACCGGAAATGCCGAGACATCGCCTTCTGGGCCAGAGCAGTATAAGGAACTGCAGCACCGAATCCCATCACCAGATCGAATGAGTTCACCACCATTTGCATTTGTTCACAGTAATGGTTGTATCTTCGATCCACCTGCAACCACAAATCACATGCACCGACAAAGTAAAACGTTATTTATTATCAGAACTATACATAATATATGTATAATTAAAATTCACTGAATTAATGATAGTCAATATTGTTTAGGTTGGCCGTGTACATCAACCATGCTAACGTATATGTGGAAGAAATCTCAAGTCCTTTATTTTAACTTACCAACCAAATAAAGAATTAATCGATGGGAGAAAAATCATAGTACAAATGATTTAATATTCATGAAGTAGTGGTAAGAAGATAATAAAAAGGAGAAAGACAATAATAAGTTCCTCTTTCAGAATATAATAACCTCCAAAATAATATGATAACACTGTTGTTGCTCTTAAAGGAAAGCCAGAGAATAAAATGAGTGAAACAAAGAGTGGTACAGTGAAATGATTGTTGATGAGAGTAAATAATTCGTTGAAGTTTGTTTTGTTTCTTTCTCTCCCAATATAGGCAATTGACAGCCTTGTTTGTATAGCCAACACCTAAGCGAGAAAAAAGAAAAAGAAAAGAAAAGAAAGGAACCCCTCACCTAGTCAAGAAAAATTATAATATCGGTGACTTTCTGAGTTTCACTGAAATACGAGCGATAGCTTCTCAATAATCCTACGTAGGATTTGGTGGATTAATGGTCATCTTCCTAGCAGAAGGAACGTCGCGTCTAGCACAACAGATACTCTCCTAATTTTTTAGTTTTTCATATTCCCACCAAACCTAAAATTCTTTAGACCCTTTTCCTTTAGGCACCTCTACAACCAATCCAATCAGTGAAACAGTGCGTAGCTTTTTTTTAATAAAAGAACAATTAAAATCGCGTAATCATCAAACTCTACCAACTAGATCCTATGGAACCCTATTACACACCAGCCGGCTTTGCTCTATCTGTGTTTATAAAATATTCACTAAAACTGGCCGGAAGTTTCTATTTGATTTGTTGGTGTGATTTTTATTTTAAAAATATAATGTAGTAAAATAATAAACAAAAAGATTGGGTCTTGACTAATGAAGAGGAGAGAGAAAGAGAGGGAGAGAGAGATTACATGCCTCATCAAGCATGGATAATAATTTGACCTTCCTTCTTTGATGCTCAACTCTATCAGCAGGTGATAAAGGAGGGAGATCCTTGGTGGATGACGAAGAAGCACCACCACCACCACCACCACTACTTCCAGGATTAGAACTAGGGTTTGTATTGTTCCGACCAAACTTGCTCTTTCTGAACTGACCCCTTCCCACACTACAAAATTCTTCTAACAATTCTTGGGCAGCTTTCACATACTTAGAATTCCTTAAAACATTCACCACTCCTAATGAAGACCCATACCCCAACACGAACCTGGTGGTTTTGACCCACTCCACCGCCCAAATGCAATGGCTGCTGTTGACTACCCAAATTCTTGTACTGATACTGTGATGAAGAAGAGCCCCCTCCTTGATTGTAAAACAATAACCCTCCATCTCCCATCCTCAATTCTTCTGCTGCTTTGGCTGCCTCTAAGTGCTGCAAAGATGACGATAATGAAAGAGAAAGGCCTTGACCCTTCCACTACTCGTCCCATTTCACTTGGGTTGTTGATTTGAGCAGCAGTGTTGCCCCCTTCGTGGCTACTGTCAGGAACCCATGTGAATTGTGGTGGAGAAATCACACTGCTAGTTCCAAAAGCACCTCCTGTTCCTGATACATTAAAGCCTTGAAGAGAAGTTGAAGGGTTAGGTAGCAACATGTGAAGTGTAGAAGAAGTTGAATGGGGAGGAGGAGGAGTTGGAGAAGGTGATCTTGGCTGTGGATTCATCAAGAAAAGTTGCATGGCTGCAGCTGAGTCTGCATTAATGCTAGAAATCTGATGATGATGAGCTAAACTGTCTCGGTCATTTTGATTCTTTGAGTCACCTAACGAACCCAAACCCCCGAGCATACCTTGCCTGTTACCGTACCATTCACCTGCCGCCGTTGGCCGTGGAGGTCGGTAATTAGACGGTATGGAGTGGTCTAATAATTCAGTGGAGGAAGTTCCTCCAGAATGGAAATTGAACATTTCTGATAACATACCGCCTGTGTCGTACACAGGTAGACCACTAGATTCTTCCTCTTCAATACCAACCAATGGTGGTGGTGGTGGTTCGTAGCCTTGGACTCTAAGTTTGTCTCTGCGGATCTGTTGTGCTACGTGTTGGTGTTGTTCTTGGTGAGTTACGGCTGATCTCTCAAAGCCATTCGAGAAACTAAAGATGCCTTGGTGGTAATCCTGGGACATAGAATTCGAGGAAATTGACTTGTCTTGAACTTGAATTTGATGGTGGGACTTTGAGTAAGAAAGAACTGGTAAAAGTTGCGGTGTTGCTATTCCCATATCAGTATCTTCTTCTTCATCATCTCCTCCTTTTGCACTCTAGTGCACAATTCCTCCTCTCTATAGATCGGTTAAGAAGAAGCAAAATAAACAACACATCTTGGAATTAGATGAAAAAAAATCTGTACTACCAGCAGAAACAAGTAAGAAAGAAAGAAAAAAAGAGAGTACGAAATTGTTATTTTTTTAAATATAAATTAACCTTTTATCATTTTCAGCTTTGTTCATCATATGTACATATTTATATATATACGAGTACCTCTTAGAGTTGCAGAGTATGAAAGGATGTAAAGCTCTAAGACATCGTTTTCCCTTCTGTGGAATTGAAAGCTTCTTGAATTCTTCCCTTTCTCTTTCTCTCTCTCTCTCTCTGTATTGTCCTGAGTCTGTCGTCTCTTTCTTTCTCTTTCTCTCCTTTTCTTTCTCTTTGTTGCTCCCTTTGCAGTAGTGAGTGTTTGTTCTTTACAATCACCTTGTGGAAAGAAAGGCGAAATTAAACAATTAAAAATAATTGGAAAATGGAGGCTTGAGAGGGAACTGATATCTCTCTTAAACAAACACAGCCCCAAACAGAGAAGAGGTCGCTATTCTCTTTCTCCTTCACCTCCTCTTTTTACTCACCATTATTTTATATATTAAACAAAATATATTTATCATTTTTTAATTTAATAACAAGAAAAACAAAGACTTTAGTCCTAATATATTATCTTTCTTATAATGACTAGATTGCCCTGCTCTTCAGCGCAAAGGTAGTGGATGTATTTGTCCTTTGATTTGCAACCAAAAATTATATAAACTGACATTTACAAAATAAATTATCTTCCAAGGTCTGTGGTTTAAAAACAATCAATTTCTTCTTTTTTTTCTTTTTTAAAGTTTAAATTATTTTTTCCTGCGTAAGAAATGACGTAGATGCCCTTAGAAATGTAACCTTTTATTGTCATTTTATACGAATACTTAGGAAACCAACGCAAACTACGGAATAAAATAAAGATAAGGTCGGTACAAAGTCATCTCAATGATCCAAACTACCACCATCCTTCATAATCTTTAAATGTCTATATTGCCCCACTTAATCATTATTTAATAATCACAACCATATTAGTTGGTAAGGCCAAATTAGGCATTTCATGTAGACTTTATTCATTAATAACACAACCAAAAGCTAGATAGGCATAAACGAGTGTACACGTGCGAACGATGGGTGGCACGTGCAAAAGATTGGGCTTTAGAAAGGTTTGTTCTGTGGGGTGTAAGGTGTGAAAAGCACTTCCAACTGCTTACCGGTTTGGCAATGTCAAGATGGGCATGTTTGATTAACCTTTTCATGTTTTGTTGATCTCTACGTATGTTCTTTTTTTTTTTTTTTTGTTTTTTTGGGGTTATGTTCTTATTACTATTATTTATTTTTATTATTTAACTTTGAGCATAGTTTTTATTTAATTTATACAATTGTCAAATCATAATATGGAGATTATAACATCAATTAATGTGGACACATTCATGCCTTTTTTCCCAAGGCCATGGTTAGTTATAATTAGGAACTTGTGATGGGTGAAATGTTATGTCTTACAATTTAAATCAAATAAATCCTTCTAACACAAGCAATTAACTGGTTATATTTTCAATTTAATAAAAGTGAAGTAAATATTTACTTGCTCAGTGATTATGAGCAATTAAAATATTAAGTAATAAACTATCTTTAAATAGTTAAATGATTCGATAGAGATTCTTGAGTATATTACTAAAGAGGTCTTGAGTTTAAATCTCTCTTCAATTGTTAATAGAGATAGATATTATAACTTTTCTTTTATCAATAATTTCAGGATTCTAAGAGATTAGTTGAAATACGTGTAAACTAGTATAAAAAAAACTAATTAATATGTCTAGAATAATGTGGTTGAGAATCTGACTGAATGTTAACCCTTGTGAAAACGTATATTTATTTAATTGTAACATGGATTCCAGATTTTGATGCTCAATCCATTAACAAAATATTATTTTTTTAATTCCAAAAAGTTAGGAATCTAGATCCCAATGCCAAACTTCATAACCTATCTACCAACGGATGGATAAACTTAATTAGATCACTGAACACGTGCATAATTAAATTCACGGAGGAGGGAAACAAACAATAAGAATAACCTTCAATTGCTTTTTAATAATTGAAGCAGGATTTAAAAAATGTTTCCCTTGTTAATTAAAACATCATATACATTTTTGGGTTAATCATTTTTTAAATTTTTCATGCATGGGTGGACATTAGTTAGGTGTTAATTAATGCAATAATATTATGGCTGCGAAGCTCCCACACCCACTAGGGTTTTGTTTAAGTTCTTGATTTGTTAATGTTGGCATCAAAGATGTCAGTATCATATATATATATATATATACACACACTGCTTTCTTAGTAGCATTATATTATGTCTTTTCATAGTCATACCTCTCCTTCTTTTGGCTCTTATGAGAAGGATCCTTTAGGTTTCTGATTATTAAATTCCAACTACATCCTTTTTGTCACCATTGATTGCTTTACATTAATTTTGGTAATTTGGAATAGAGAATTTGCTCATAATTTTTGTTCAGAATCGAGTTATGTTTTGGCAGGTTGGCCCACATACACTTTAATTAATTTTCTTTGGAGTGAAAACATAAACTATCAAGCTCACAAAGATTAAGTAAGCCACAATGTTATTATGGTAGATGGCTCCAAGTTTTGAATCCCGAAAACTCAAGGAATTGAACAAATCTCCTTTAACCGCTAGACCAATCTCTTGGAGTTAAAAAATTAATTAAAAAAATTGTTATTTAACCCAAACCTGAAGACAAAATAATTATCTCATTGATTCCTATGTGAACAAACTCATTACTATGACAATACATGACATGAAACAATTAAGTTTAAGTTTATTTATTTTTTAGTAATTAATTTATTCTGAATAGGATATTTAGTCTTCATTCTTAGTTGAGTATTATATGGAGATTAGGATAAGATTAATTAGAAATAATGGCTTCATTCTTTGAATTATATTTATAAAATATATATATTATCTAAAGTGTTAGCAAGAGTAAAGGAATTGAGAGAGGAAGGTAAAACTAGCTTTCCAACTGCAAAGAGAAAGAGCGTTGATTATATAATTGACAGCCCAACTTTCTTCTTCCATCTGTCCTGTTTTGGTAATCTCACGTGAATCCCACCATTACACACACCCACACGCTTCAATGGTCGAAAATCATCCGCCACTCACGTGCCCAAGTCGGCTCTTACGCACGTGTCCCTTTTTATATTTATTGTGTATTGTTTTAATTACCACTCAATATCATTGCCTTACAGCATCACCTGAACCGTTTTACATTTCCATACACATGCAGACACAATTTTTGTCTTCTCATGTTCTTGTTTAAAAGATTCTCAAATCTTAATTTAGTCTGCCATGCCATGTCATACATAATTTTATTTCATTTTCATCTTTTTTTTTTTTAAATTATATATATACATAATAACATCAACTACTTATAACCTAGTTGTTTTTTTTTTTTTTTAAGTTTAATTTAATTATTTACCTTTTTTTTTTTTTTGGCCATCGAGTGAGAATAAACATATAAAAATCCACGCTGTGGTATTATAATATTCATTTATTTAACCACAACTTACATGAGAATGGGATGGGGCAAAATAATGTGAATCTTTCCCCTGACCAACAATTTGAAGGCACCTTTTTTTTTTTTTTAATTGTTGACCACCAGTCACTTGAGGTGTTTAGGCCAATTTGTGCGTACTTGAGTGGTCACCCCTATTAGGGCATGTGAGAACTCGAACTCAAAAACTTATAAAATCTCCTTTTGTTCTTTTATTATTATGCTACTCAATGATACTTGAAGGCACCTTTTTCTAATGAACTATTATTTAATTTTTAACTTAATTTTTTCTTTATATCTTTTGTGAATTATTCATCTTTATAAATCCAATAATTTTAAATGATATTGAGTTGACATTAATTATAATTATCTTTAACCTCCTTTTTTTTTATCATTATTAAATTAGCAAAAAAATAAATCATAGTATCTCAACCCTATACATGTATATTCACTTAATGATCATTGCAAATTTGAATCCCAAATTTTTTTTTTGTTTTTTTTGATAAATGATATGGTCAAATTTATGAGAATGGAATTAACAAACTAGCATGCATGTAGTTTAATTCAAGGGTGAATGAATGGTTATCCATCGATGATCAATTTAATTTTGCAACTAGAATATGGTATATTTTTGGGCAATATCTTGACCAAATGTTAGCAGTCCATGCAGATAATTAAACCTGATTTTAGCTGAAGCTAGGTATTCTACATTAATGTAAATGCGTATATATATATATGATATGCCACTATTACTAAGCCCCAAATTAGAGGATTCATTTCATTTATTCATGAATGTGACTCCATTTAAACCTAGAAATCATCCAAACTATATATGATTAATTCAAATAATGCAACTACTCTAAAAGAATTATTGAACTTCTCCAAGCAGCTGTTTAAATATCTGCATATTCATTAATTAAACATTAGTTTTGCAAACTTATAATTGTTTTAATTAATCAGTGTTGAAGTAATAGAAATGAACGAATAATATAGCGACACTATTGGTGGTGTCGGTGATGGTGGTACGTAATTAAGACAGATTGTGTTTGTGATATTGATTGAAAATAATACACAGCTACAAAACTATAGAATGATTTTTCTTGTAGGTCTATTTTTGCTCCCTATATATGATAAGGATGATTATACTATTGGCAACAACTATATAATATATGAAAAAAGAAATATTTAACATAAAGTATAGAAAACAACATCCCAATCATAACACTGTTCATGTATCCCGAAATCTGTACACCCTTAAATGGATGGAGTTTAAATGGCTAAACCGTTGATGGCTACAATACATGTGGCCTACTAATAATTCTGGAAATTCCTCTTCTTTGCTCATTTACAACAACTTAGAAATGTCATTATTATTCGGAAAGAGATGAGATAATATCCGTCACTGAGCAATCAATTCAATATATATATATATATTTTCCCTGCATCATGCAAATTGCAAAAGTTAGATGTGACATTGCGGTTGTACAAAGATTGCCACTAAAAAGAAATAAATGAATAAAGATACTATAACATTACAGATCTGAATTTATTCATTGGAGTTATATGGGAGCGTATACTTTTGTCTTGTATTTCTATATATGTAACATTTCATATAGTCTAAATTTTGGCTGTTATTAATTATTTGTTCATTTAATCATTTTTATGTAATTGATAGAGTATCGACCTCAGTAATTAATTTAATTTAATATCTAGTCCATTTACACATGTTAAAAGTTTTTTATATTCTAAATAGCTTTTAATTTTTAAAAGTTATTTTCTAATTTCAAATTTAACAAAAGTTTCATACATAAATTTTTAAAATAATAATAAAAGATTTTATCCCCAATGCAAAATAATCATAATTTCAAGGTATATATAATAACTTTTACCATTGATGCTATTACATAAAAGTAAAAGTTTTTTTAAATAAGAATCACAAAAGTATATATATATATATGCTATACCTCAAAGATGCTGCCAGAAGGTTGATTATAGAGTTTATATATGTGGGAAACTATGATAGCCGACCTAAGTAAAACCAATCAAAACAACAATTGGTCAAAATTATGATCAAGACACTTTTTTTATCCCCCACACACATTTACACCCACACATCTTTTAACATCATTTAAAAGAGTTAGTGAAAATTAAACACATTAAGAACATATATATTAAACATATCAAAAACATAAATAAAAAACATATATATATATCATCTTTTGCTACTCGTACCATTATCAGAATATTACAACACCCTTAATATTGAAGAAAGGTTTAGAAATATGAAGGAAATATGGAAGAAAAATGTGCAAATAAAATATGCAAAAGGCGTTGTGAAAAAAAAAATATCTTGAATACTTCTCTTACTCTTACATTGTTCTCTTATAACAAAATATCTATTTTTTACTATAAAATATTATAAGACAATTTTTTACATTTCATATGACACAATCGACTTAAATTTTGTCTTATTATTCTATTCATGCCATCAGGAATAAATGTTTATTTATTTTATATAATATAATACATATATAGTCAATAACTCAAAAAATCTCCCAAAATCAAATACAAACAAAACCCAAATTAATAAAAAACGTAGACAAGTTGTCTACCAGTATATAAATTGGAAGAGAGGTGTGGTAGAATGACACGACAGCCGAATGATCTAACTTTTTCACATGATTAAACAATGCCTACAGTCATAATTGGTCAGTTAGGGTGATTCATTTAAGGTATTTCATTTAGAGGATTAAGGGTTTCCATGGTGAAAGAGACGGTGATTTAGGGTTTTCATTTAGAGGAATCATAATTTGTTCCCTGTGACCTTAAAACAATGATGCGAAAACTTTTTAAGAACCCCAGGAAAATGCGTGTAGGAGTAGATCATAGGAATATAATTTTATGCTTTCAATTCACAGGGGGCTTTAAATGAGAAGGAATCATTTCTGAATAGATAGATATTTGCTGGACTCCTCTGCAATGAATGCAGTGAAGTATGTAGTAATTAATAATGTCAATTGGGCAGCGTATCATCATTATAAAATATATGGTCACTGATTTAATCATTAGTTTACAAGTTTAATCATGCTAATAAAAGAAACATATTTAATATCATCAGTATCATTAATTAAATGATAAACCTACCAGATTAATTAAAACCAAAAGGTTTGGTTTATTAACAACATTTTTAATTACAGCAAGTACACGGGAGAAGTACAATATTCCTAATTATTGGGATAAAAAAGAAAGTAAATGGAACGACTTTATGAAATTCGGAATTAAAAAAAAAAAGTTAATTATATTAGATGCAAAGCAAGTACATTAATAATGTCTTAGAAGAGAATTTTTTTTTTTTTTTTTTTAGTAACCGAGGTGTCTGAGTCCAATTTACGCGTATCATAACTAATTTTTTGGGTTCATTGAACACCGTATAAGCCTAAAGGACCAGATAAGTCACAATGTGATCGATGACCCCAAGATTTGAACCCAACAACTCAAGAAAATAAACAAACCTCTTTGACCACTAAACCAATCCCTTGGGATTGAAGAGGCTGTTTCTTATTCATTTGTTGTAAGAAATTTAGACACTGAATTCGATCCTATCCTCATATTCAAAGTATTTCTTATCAGAAAATGATAAAATCTTATTGATGATAAGAGAATTTATACCAAAAGGTTGAAATAATTCATTGCAAGTTGTATGCATGTTTAATTAAGAAACAGAATGACTAACATATATATATAAAAAACTATATTCTACCCTCTTCTGAGTTTTAGCTTAGTGATAAAAAAAAGTATGAATTCGTATGTTAGAGGCTTGTAGGAGGAGCATCAAATATGAAATATCAATAGAAAAGTAGAAATGGTTCTAGTTTTTATCAGCAGCAAGATACTTAAAAAAAAAAATGTAAAGAAAGCTACAAAAAAAAATAAAATAAAAATAATATGAAGATGGAGGAAGGGAATAGTTATTTCATCGTTGTACGAGGAAGCGTCAACGCCAATTTGTTAACTGTCTCTTTTAGAAGTAGCTAATGGAGAAATATATAGGAAAAGGAAATGATCTCCCCAAGTAAATTAAAAGACGACTGTCGTACCTAGTGGGACGGCAAATTAGGTCTCACATTCAAATGCTTTTTCCCCCATTCATAAAACCCTCAATATAACACCAACCTCTCACTACTGTCTAAAGACACGCCTCTTGAAAAGAAAGAAACGGTCCCTTCTCTTTGTCCTTTTGATGTCTTGCAAATTATTCCCCTTTTCTTTTCTGCGGATGTTTCTCACTTTTCTACACACATTTACCATTGTACAAGGCTTTCTTTGTCTTTGCGTGTGACCACAACTTCACCGTCTATCTGTGCTCTATATATCTCTTGGGATTTGAGATTTTATTTTTATACAATTTTCTAATGTATTTCTTAATTTGTTTTATAAACAAAACAGTCAAAAAGGAAGCTATCAAAGGCCTTGCTGGGTCCAAGCCACTTAAATGTGATAAGAGTACTGCTTCATTCATGCTTCTATATATATTACATTACATCCAAAGGCTTTTGTCAGGTCAACTATGAGCTTTGAATGATTCCATTTGGCTGACTCAATAAAATTAAGGATGAATTGTGGAAATAAACTATGATTAGATTAAATTAAACTAAGATAAACCAAACACACAATCAAAACCTTCAAATAATAGAAGAAGACCTAATTATTTATATTACATGTGCGAAGACCTAAGATTTTTTATCAGTCCTGGTTGATCAGGAAGGTGGCCCGCAGAGGATGCAGATCAAAATTATTGATCTACAAGAAAAGTTTTGCTTGGCCTGATTTGTGTCAAAGACGTGTAGCATGGAGCTATTTTGATGTAGGGGGCCAGCCAGCCAGCCATGGTTGTACTAACCCTTACGTTCAATCAAAGAGATTCGTGATTTACAGAACCCAAGTAGTGGTAAGTCATGTCAGTAGGTAATTAATTTAATGATTAATTAGCATTAATTAATATGCTGTTTGTTCTGGCTAATTACGAACTTGTTGCCCCAACCATACTCTCAAATTTAATTTATGTAAATGTGGTGTCTGTCGCCGTTATTTTCCAATTCCAAAGGATCGTTAGTGGACCTGACAGTTGAAAGAAATTTCATGAAACCTCCTCCTCATCTTATAATTAACCTTAACCTCTTGTTTGGTGAAGACAACAACTCTAACCTAAATCATACACAAGTCACTTACACCACACTCAAAATGGTAAGTAATAAGTATTTCTAATTTACGTATTTTGTGTTTTCACGTTTCAGTCTAAGGTTGGGATTGCTTAAGAATTTTATGCATCCATTTGTTAAAATATAGGATTAATTTTTATTTTTTATTTTTTAATAATCGGGATATTCGGACTAATTTGTGCGTACCTCAAGTAACCCGTAGGGTTTATTGATATTTTATTATAAACTCAAAAGATCAGGTAAACTATAATGTGTTTGAATCTAAGAATTCAAGAAAGTGAGCAAACCTCTTTGATCGTCAAACTAACCCCTTAAGGTTAATTACTTAATTTACGTAGTTTGTGTTTCCATGTGTTGGTCTGAGGTTGGGATTGCTTAAGAGTTGTATGCATCTATTTGTTAAAATATAGTGTAAACCAAAGTGTGATTAAAAAATAAAAGAATTTAAAAATAAAAGCCTTAAAATGTATAATGATACAGCAATCATATCCTAATTGCTTGTATGTACATCAAATCAACAACAAAAATTATTAAAAAAATGGGTAAGCTTTACCTAATGATGTTAAGCTCTAACCAACCATTCCCAGAATGAGGTATCTATACATACTATTTATGATGTTAAGCAAACCCCAAATTAAACCCTAATATTTTTCTTATTTAAAAATGAAGTCTCGCGGCTCTCGTTCACCACCAAACCAAACCTTGCCTTTATTTTTAATAATTTATTCTTCTTTTTTATTGGTCCTAGAAGTTGAAATCCATCCATGTTGAACCTTATACTATGAGAAAATAATTTAAAATACATATTTGCTGTTGTCTGTTTCAAAGGTGCCATTCATGTCATACAAGACTTTCTCGAGATTGCGTTTATTTTAGAGAAAGGAACAAACTATATATAATATGTATAAATTAGAGAAACAAGGAAACAACATTAGAAATGATGAACTCAAATGGGACCGGGGTAAGAATTAATTAACATGCTTATTAGTCACCTTCTAAAAGTTTTTCCAACTTATTTATATAATTATTTATCATATCATATAATATCATACCATATAAGATATTATATTATATGATTTTAGTATGTCAGAATTATGTTGAATAATATCATGGTTAACCTGATTGTTGAATAGGTTACTTGATGTGTTACAGATCATGCAATGGGGGGACACCTTTTAAAGCAAACTTTCCACTAAAATAGAGCACTATAGGAAGAAAAAACATAAAAGAGCCATTAATAAGGCTATAGCTAGTAGTTCAGCTTTAGTGAAAGCTGAGAGAAGCCAATTGAATTGAAGGACGAGATGATATTGATGTGGTTCTCTTCTTATAAGAAACAAAAAGATTCGAAACGCTGTGTTTGACATCTGATACAACTCTAGTGAAAAAAGCCAAACACATCTCCGACACATTTTCACAACAATATCTCACAAGGGTACACTACTCTAATATATAAATTAGAGTAAACGACTTTTTCCCACCTAAGGTTTGCCTTAGTTACACTTCCCCACCAAAAAAGTTTCAAAATACCACTTTTGCACCCAAAGTTAATATTCCGTTACTACGCAAAGTTAATTCCGGTCTCGAAAATTCTCTCTGTCACCATCAATTGAATCTTTTGTCTCCTCTCTACAAAGTCCCTCTCACTCCAGTCCCTGATTTCTTGCTGATTACCGACCATCGAAAAGCTAAAGTTTCTTGTTTTTAGCTGATTTCTAGTTGACTCCAAGAGCAAATATTCAATCAGTGACCACCATTCAATCCACTAGCCTCCATTCTACAAAAACCCTTTGACCTTACGTCTAGTAATTCGTCAAACACCGGCTGAGAAAGTGAAGTATATTTTAAGATTAACGGAATATAAACATTGGGTGAGAAAGTAATGTTTTAAAATTTTTTGGGCGGGAAAAAGTAATTTACTCATCTGAAGTGAGACATAAATGTAATTAATTGAATTAGAATGATGGTTGCTAGCTCTTGGGACTTGAGAAGGAAACAGCTATGTCTTCGTGGAGTGAGTCACTATCCTCTCTCATATGTTTTCATTTTAGTAAAGGGACCAACATTCTCATGTAGCTACCATGGCTCCACCATGTTCGAGATAATTTTACTTTACTTTTATTTTTAACTTTATTATAAGCCATGTAGATAAGAGTTGGAAATTAACTAGGTGACGATGAGAAAGTAAGAAAAAGAAATATAATAAAAATGAGTGTTTTTTATTTTGGAGCTTTTAGATTAGGGCATGGCAATTGAAATGGGAATGGCGATGGCCCCATGCAGAAAACGACTTCGAAATTATTGAAAGCAGCACATAGCACTTGTGTAACTGTATAACACAATGGGGGAGGGGGGAGGAGTGGTCCTTAGTGTTTTTTTTTTTTTTCAGTATTCAAGTAAAGGGGTCCACGTGGCAAGGCCGGCAAAGGGTGGCCACAGCCACGTGGGCAAGGTGGTCCAAAGGGATGAAGATATGCTAAAAAATGGACATGTGTAAATAAGGAAAGAGGTGACAGGCTGTTCATCAAGAGGCGTGGGAGAGCGATGGATCATAAGTTTGATGATGAAGTGAAGAAGAGAGTAAGAGATGCCCTGGATTGCAGTAAAAAGTTTGTGTTTTAGCAGCTATTCTAAACACTAGAAATACTCTTTTTCAACTTTTTTTTTTCTCTCTGTCTTGTCTCTTCCTCGTCTACTTTCATTGGCTTTGCCTCCACTAACCAGGACCCTCACCCTAACCATCTCACCTCTTCATTTTAGGGCTTAGTTCCTCTTTTGTCCAATTTATAGTACAAAGTGAAGTGAGTTAAGGAATCGAGGTCAAACTTGAACTTGATACTTGAAATTAGAATTCGAGTTCAAATTTGAACTCATATAATCGAGCTTTTCGAATCGAATTGCACAGTGTTATTTTAGCTCCGAGCCAATGCTGAGCCAAGCTTGAGCCGTTTTCACCCTTAGTCAATAGAATTTTGTTGGATTATGGCTAGTCTTGTCCTAGTCCCTATATATGCTATAACTGCATTCAATTCTAGGTTCTGGGCTACCTCAAGACCTGAGTAAAAGCTGACAATTGTAGTTGATTAGGCCCAACCCGGATTTCTGTATTTTTACCTTTTAGGACCAAATTGCACCTATATCTCGGCCCAGTTACTTCCCATAAGGACTGCTTTTACTTTCAAAGTCAAATTAGCTTTGGCCTTAAAAAACTTTTTTTATTTTTCAAATCTAAAATTCTTTTGCTTTTTTTTGAAATTATAAATTATCGAAAATAGATTGAAGATAGGATGGTGAAAATTTGAGTGGGCATGGACATATCAGAGATAGCGAGTTGGGTGTGATTTGCTTTATCCTTTTTATTTTGGTTTCATAATCATTTATTATTATGGACTGGACCAAGAGAAAGAGAGACTGATGTTAGCCCAAGTCTGTTCCTATGAGAGAAATTATATATTTATGTATTTGCCAATATCGAAAAGAAGAAAATGACTTTGATATCTTTTTAACTCAAATTTTTTTCATTTATTTCGATAGATAAGAATGAGGAAGATTTATTATTATGAGTAAACAATTTTTTTCCACCTAAATAATGACTTAATGACACTTTCTCATTCACAGACTTTTAAAATATCATTTCATTATCCAAATTTATATTCCGTTTCCAATTTAGACATTATTGCGACTTCACACTATCACCATTTTTTTTCGATCATCACTTACTAAAACCCCTCAAACTCTACTCCCACTGACCCAGTCAATCGCGGACAATCGAACAATTAGGATTTGTTGCTTTGCTCATATACTCTTCGCAAGTTAAATTCTGATCAATCTCAATTACCAAAATCCAACCCGTTGATGTCAAACTCTCACATTGGCTAAGAGACGAGAACTTTGGTCGCTTATATAGCACAAGGACACCTTTACCAACCAGAGGCACCTTTTCAGGACAAAACTGTGCGAGTCTACCAGCAGTCCAACCTGTGACCCAAAGCAGACAATACCTCTGGGAACCTACCTACCATGTGACTGGAGACGGCATAACAATAGTTGGCGCTAGAAGAAGGGCCTGGGTTTACATGGGCTAAGTGTGCCGGTTTGTACCCATGCCAAACCTCCCAAGCCCCTTGTCTAGGGGGTTGTGTTGATGTCAAACTCCCAAATCGACTAGGAGACAAGGACCTTGGTTGCTTATATAGTATAAGAACACTCTCACCACTCAGAGGGGCCATTTCACAACAAAATTGTGCGGGTCTACCAACAATCCAACATGTGGCCCAAAGCAGACAATACCTTTAGGAACCCATCTACCATGTGACTGAAGACAGCATAACAAGACAACCTTACACTACTAAAAGACTCTTCGGCCTCCTCTCTTCAAAAGCTCCAACAATCTAAACGAGTTTGCTCTCTGTTTGTCATCGGGATATAAATTTGGATAATAAAATGAGATTTTAAAAATCTATGGGTTCCCAAGTGTCATTAAGCCATTATTTGGGTGGGAGAAAGTCGTTAACTCTTATTATTATTGATGTCTATTTTTATCAATATGACCCAACAAAGAGATATATAACTGTTCTCGACATCTCTTTTTTCTTTTATTTAAAAGAAAATAAAAATAAAAAAATTAATTGCATATCCTAAATCAATATTACCAAAAGTTATGACGTTTTTTTGGTCTTTGATCCAAATCTAACCCTATTACTGTTAAAACTCGTAGAATTCTAAATCATGTTTCTCTTATGATTCCTATTCATACTAACTTCTTCATTCATACTAGTGAGAAGGAATTAAATATTGATTCAATAATCCATATCTTATTTTCTATCTAAATACTAGATCACCATGGAAGAGGAGATGGAAACATTTTAGTTGTTGAAGAACAAACATGAAGATATTGCGAAATCAGTTCTTAGATAAGATTACTAAAATGTTGTGAGAAGAAATTAAATACCAATTCAATTTCGATACCAATGCAGAAAATTGTCAGTATAATGAAAATTGAAATTGCAGGGTTTATTATCGAATGGACATTATACTACACTAAAGTTAATAGGTATTTGAAATCAAGATTTTTTTTTTTAGAAATACTTTTCAAAAATCAAATTAAAACTTTTATTGTAATTTTATTTAAGGAAGTAGAAAGATTGAATGGAGTTTAATAAGACAATTAGTGGGGGTCAAATTAAACCAGGTTGGCATGGGCAGCAACGAGGATAGGTCAAATTGACTTTGACTTTCAGCCCAACAACGCTTCTTTACCAAGTTCATTTCAGAAGCTGATAAATCCACTTCCACTCCATGTTTAAGTGTTGTTTGTTGGAGCAGGTCTATTTAAGGAAGTAGAAAGATTGAATGGAATTTATTTATTATTAATTTTTTTTATCAGAGGTGTTCGGACTAGTTTACGTACATTTCAACTAATCTTTCGGAATCTTAAAATTACCGACTGATTAAGAGCCTCAGTGACTCTCCTATTAACAACCATGAGGGCTCGAAACCCAAGAATTTCATATTTCTTATTCACCATAATTTCATTAGGTAAATTTTTCTAATAGCATCTATCATTACTTTAATCAAATCGATGCTATATTTTTTTAGTGTGGTTGAAAAGGAAAAAGGAAAAAACAAAAGGAGAATGTTAGAGGTGCTTTTTCCCTTGACTGATGGTTGGATTGGTGCTTTAGTTGGAGAGGTTGAAGATAAAAAGCCTGCAGGCCTCAGCCTTTGAATGGAAAACATATATAATAATAATTACCTTTACAACCCACATATATTTCTGTTTTCTGTAACAAAACTTTATTGCCTAGCAACATTACAGTGTACTTAATTTGCTTATTAGAGCAATGAAAGGACCCATGGCTTTGACATTTCAAAACAACCATTGGAGTGATTCTGTTGTTGTTCAATAATGGGACTAGGGGTAGTAAATACCAGAGGACCTCATGGAGAAATTAGAAACATTAGTTGTTGCTTTATAGATGAGTAATATTGGTATTGTTAACCTTAAAGGTTGATATAACAGTTAAGGAGGTTTGTCCAATTCTTGAGTTTCAAAGTTTAAAATTTGGGATCATCTATTATCATACCATTATGACTTATTTAATCATTTAAGTTTGTAGAATATTCAATGGACTTTAGAGATTAGTTAAAATATACACAAACGGATCAAACACCTTGGTTACGACAAAAAATTGGTCTTGCCAATGACAAATAAATAATTTGAGTGATGGGATAAATAGCAAGAAATTGTCAAAATATTGGGATTAAATTAATTAGTGTGGACCATTCATTCATCTGGATGGGGGCATGAAGAAAGAAAGAGAAATGGTTGAGTGGGGACAGACGTGGGAAAGAGTAGAGATACCTTTTGCTGGATATGATTGGCATTGACTCACTTGTCCAAATGTCTTTGGAAAGTTAGCTTTTTCTTGTTCCCAAGTGTGAGATTCTACGCCTTGTCCAAACCCAAAACCAAAACCAAAACCAAAACTACAGTACTACTGTAACAACAACAACAGCAACATTGTAAGTGTAACACTCCCACCCCCACTACCCCACTATTGCCCTTTCTCATTTCTCAGTTGCTCACAACCATCACTCAATCTACAATTCTAACCCACATGTTTTCTGGATGTCGTAGTTTTTGCCAACTCTCCAGGCAAAGCTTGGTTCCTCCGAGATTACGTATCACAGATGGTGTTTCACATTTTGAAAGTTTAAACAATCAAGTGATCAACTGGGCACTTACTATGATTGACCTTTTCTTCTTCTGTATCAGAGTAAAGTAGATGGTTAAGCTGCAGGCTTTTATTTGAGCGCATCAGAACACATTTGAATTGTAAAAAAAATTGTTCTTTCTTCATTTATATCCAAAGTTATAAAGACAAACAATTTGTTTTATATAGTATATTTTTCTGGAGTTAATACTGAAAGCAACAATTTTGTTCTGATAATTCACGTCTAAATAAGTTCGAACCAGATTATATTTAAACCGTAGTTTGTTTCCTTCAAAAAAAAAAAAAAAAAAAACAAGGACAAAATTAGCAGTTTCATCCAAAACTGGTTTCAGAGTGTTGCAAGCTTCCATTACAGTTGACACACTGTTTATTTTCACTTCTAATTTGTCTTCATACACAATTTTATTTTAATACTGTGCATGATTTCTTGAGAACTGCAACCACAGATATTAGGAACCTTGTTTAGCTTGGCTAGATTCTTTTAAGTGTTCCTTGAATTAGCAATAGGGAGATCAAAGTTTAAAAATTTTCATTAGAGATTATAAACTTGTCAGGGTCCCCCATGGGATCCTGCCATTGTTTAACAGTCCATAAAGTTTTTTAAAAGTAGGCATAGCTATTTTTCCAGATTTAAAATTCATTCAAACACATGGGTATGAGGGTATCTAACCTAATCTTGTGTTTATAAAACTGACACCTTTTCGAGAAAAATCTCAGTACCATGGAGCTTTGTGTATTTTAGATCATTGTAATGGGGGATGTTATTTTTTGTAATCCACAATTAAAGAATGTAATTAATACAACTCGGGTGATAATTTCATAAACCATGAAGGATGTCTGTCAGATTCATTTGAAAAAAATTGATTTCAAAAAATTGAATAAATTACTTATTTTTCTCGATATTCTTACATTTTTGGCATTGAGAAACTGATTCATAATCTGACTTGTGCATAATCTTGGTAATAAGATAAAATAGAAGTTTCATTTGTTTATTTATTGGGACTAGAAATCTCACTTCTGGTGATGGAGCTTAAACTATCAGATGAGTCCAAAAAATAGAGTCTTACTCTGTCTCCTTAAATGAATAATCTATGAGCAATGCCACAAAACACCAAGTGAAATGCGCTAATTATGTTAGTCACATTCATATAGGCTAAAGTCTGTGAAAGGGTATTTTATATCTTATCATATAGCAATTGTCAGGACTCAGGACTAGCATGAGCCAGTTGTTTAACGAAATACCATTATTTCCATTTCATATAAACCATCTTCAGTACAGTACTTTTAGTCTATGCTTGATAATTTTGTATGATTAGAGTTAGCTTTTGGATTTTTCAGCATCTCGATATAAAAGTTTACCATTATAGAATTGTTAAAATAAGTTGGGAGTCAGTGATCAACTTCTCTCTCTCTTTGTTGCAGCAGTGGAAAAGGAAACGTTTTTCCTCAGTAGGTGAGAGCATGACGACAAAAAGAGAGGCCCCTTAACCAGTCGCCACGCAGCTTTACCTTTTCTTTTGCATCGGTCTTGGGGAAGTGACAAGCATTGTTTATTGTGTGGATTCTGTGACAAACGTTATTGGCTTGAACGCTGAATGACAATATTGGGTATCTGCCTAAAGCCTATTTTCTAAAAAGAGATTAGACAAATAGAAACCCCACAAAAACTTCATCTCCTTTTAAGTATCCAATGTTTCTTTTACCCTTCAACTTTCATCCCTTTTTAGGTCACTTTGCTTGCTTTTGTTTTAACCTAAGAGCTTTTATCAAGTTTATATTTGTGGTAAAACATTCTTGCATATTAATTTTAGTCCGTTATATTTGTATGGACTCACCTTAAAAGACTTTTTGAGTCATAAGGGAATGTAGATTTGGTGAAGTCACTCATCCAATCACCTCTTTTCTGGAGACAGAAATAACAACTCTATGGAAATTCCATTTTCATTTTTAGAGGTAATTGGTTCACAGAGTTAAAAAGTATTAATCAACTCCAACATGCTTTATATAATTTATCTGCCACAATGTTGATGTGGGTCAGTTGAAAATGCTGAAGTAGCAGCTTAAATGCTGAAATATTCTGATACAACAAATCAACCTAACCCTTACTTTAGACCAGATTAAACATTTTTTAATCATTCGAGTAAAGAAGAATCTTCTAATTGTATAACTTCTAACTTCAACTGAACCGTATTACAGCAAAATATTGATTGTTAATGTAATCTCACTTGCCTGCTTTGGTTGGCAAATGGCAATTGAAATATATGTTATAATAGAATTTAATATAATGTCTGAAGTGAGATCAGCTCCTACAAAGTTGACCTTCATTTTCCCCTTAAACATAATATAAAATCTCAAACTACCTATTTATGAAATGGAGTTGACCTGAAAAATATAACGAATCACCCCAAAACGTCACCAAGCGAATTGCCCATTAAATTAGAACTGATGTAAAATTCTTAGATATAACGAAAATATAAGGTCATTTATAGGTTTATTATGTAAAATAAAAGATAATGCAAAGGTACACTACACTGGAGACAAATTCAGGAACATAAGTAGTATACCAGTATAGGACAAAGGTGGAGAGGCGGTCACCAACTCCCACCATTTGCTTCCCAACAAGAGAAGAGAATGTGGAAATTATATATATATATATATATATATATATATATATATATATATATATATATATATCTTTCACTCTTAACTGTTACTGTTTATTTATCTTCCTCTTATGGTTGTGTGAAAATTGACCGCTTTTGTACATGTTGACATTAAGGGGTCGACTTTCATCAACTTGACAGTTGATTGAGGAAAACTTTCTTCTTCAATTAAAGTACTAAAGCCCACGGGCTGGAATAACTTCTTTTAATGCAAAAGCTTTCCGTTCATTACAAAAGCTATTAAAGAATCATCACTTCAAAGAGAAGGCTTGATGGTCAAAAGCCAAAAGTCTAATCCTTTGTTAGCCGCATTTGGTGGGTTTATGCTAATGCAACTATAGTACTTCTGCTTTGTTCAGACTCTTATGTTCGCAGAAAATTATCTCTTTCTGGCCACTTCCTGCAAACTTCTGGTCTACTCCAAAGCAAGAAGACAAGTGAACATTAAATTAGAGCCTACAGAGTATAGAGTGATCTCTGTAAATCCCATTTGCTCTTCCGGAGTACTTCTCTCTTTCATTTTTTGAAATTCCTACCTGAGATAGTCCTGGTTTTCTTCCAGTAAGTTGTTGCTGTTATTTTTTTCTTCATTGTTTTCTGAAAATGTATTTTCTTTACTAAAAGTCCTTCGGGTTTGAATTATGAAGGGAGTGGAGACAATAAAATGCTGGGACTGAGAGTTACTACTAGACACAAGCGTTCAAAGAGGTAGCTGTTTTATTCTTTTCTTAGTTTGCAACTATTCTTTTATGCTGGTTTGAGTTATTGCATATCTTCATCTGATAGTTTCCTTTATCTGGAAAGACTTCTGGGGTGGGTTATTGGTCTAAATGGAAATTTGAGCACGTACAGCTACTGAGCCTACTGTATTGTGTGTTTTATGAGAAACAGCCAGGACAACACATACCTCTCAGACTCATTAACATTATTTTGGCTTCATTTACTAAGTTTTTCTTTCGGTTATGAAGGATTTATGATCCAGATCAAATTCTGATTTGCAAGAAAGAGCAATGGTGGGGATGGCTTTTATATAATGGAAATGGTTTAATATGGGCTTTTAGGCATAACTATTCTGGGTTTTCCGCTATTAATTTTTTGTTTCTTCTAAAAATTTTCCATTTTTTTTTCTGATGATGCTTTTAATTAATAAAATAATAGCTGATATTGTACTGTGTAAGTAATTGAGAAGCGTTCTGGAATGGGTTTTGGGGAAAAAATGATAGCTAAGCTGGCCATTGTTAGTGGTGGAAGGTAATTGTAACTACCACTGGTTTTGCTCTTCTTTGGTATGAAAATAAGTGATATATTATAGTTTTGGTTTGTTTAAAAAAAATTATGAAGTGGCCAAGAAGAGCAATGGCAGTCTTCAAATACTGTCATCTCCAAATTACATCTATTGATTTTTGTGCTTTTTCTTGTGCCGTGGTAGCTTTCCTGATAAGAGAGGAGTTGAGGAAGATAGCTTAAGTAGTTCTCAAGAAGCATCAAACCGAACAAAGCTGGTAAAGATTACTCCTTTTTCCCTTTTTGGCTCTAAAAACTCAAAAAGTTAATATTTTCTAAAGAACGTTAGCATACGAAATCATGAAACCTGATTATCATAATGTTTGAGTACCTGACTTTTCTTCTTTATCTTTTGTAAAGACATTGGGCACATTGCCAGCCAGATCATTGCCAAAATGATCTGATTTTGCCTCTTTTTTTCTTTGCCAGATTCTTTTCTCTTGGTTATTAATGTGTTTGATAGTTTAGAGGAGGAAACTGATGGCATGAGTTATAAATTGAATGTCTTAGACTCAAATATTTATCTTTAATATTGACATTGTTGAATATGTAAAAGGATGTGTATAATCAATCCCAGGAAACTGGGATATAAGGCCTTGAGGAGCCGACTTGAGTACTCCTTATCAGTTTAATGCTACTTTACTGACTGAACAATTATCCTAATTATCAGCCTCTAGAAATTAGTTCTGATGCAGCTTCCAAATGTCTGATTCTTGATGTATTCTGGGAGCAGGAGACAGGGCAATTGATGGACTCTTCTAAAACCAAGAAGAAACAGTTGCCCAACACAGAAGTGCAAAATTGTTTGAAGCAAGAGGTGAGGAACTAAACTTGTCATTTTGATATCTTTCAGATATATACAATGCGCAAGCCCAACTTGGCTCAACTAGGTGTTGTCTTGCTAACAGGCTCCAAACCAAAACTTGTATGTTTTTATTGATTATATGTTTTTAATAACTGAATGCAGATTTTACAGCTTGAGAAAAGATTACAAGACCAATTTCAGGTCCGCCGTGCTTTGGAACAAGCATTGGGTTATAGGACTTCTTCCCATGGTGATATAGATAAAATGTCAATGCCCAAGGTATCTTTTAGTTTTTGTAGATTCTATCTGATAATATTTTTTTGTAGAAGAACTTAGCCTTGGTGGTTTAGTCTCATTGGATTCACATGGAGTCTGGGCCAACACCTGTTTTCATATTTTAACTACTCTCATAAATCATTTCCTACCCATAAAATTAATACATTTTAGAAGACCTAGACCTTTGCTAAAGATATGGAAGACCC
Source organism: Pistacia atlantica (assembly GCA_026229545.1). NCBI lineage: Eukaryota > Viridiplantae > Streptophyta > Magnoliopsida > Sapindales > Anacardiaceae > Pistacia > Pistacia atlantica. The sequence goes on along the minus strand of CM047901.1, from coordinate 24,056,615 downwards.
TTGCTTGATACATTTATACACAACTTATGCTTTAATTGACCTATGTTTGTTTGGTACCATAAAGTATAAGAACCTTGCATCTAACTTTCATTTCTGTTGCTAAAAAACTATTAGCACTTCCATTTCATCTCTCCAGTTGTCATCGGATCATATAAGTCACTTTTATTCATCTTTAAGTCAAGTCTTTTACTTACTTCTTGCCCATCTCTGTTATTCCTGCGGCTATATTTAATATTTCCTTTTTTTTTCTTTTTTCTTCAAAACTGTAGCCGGCCACAGAACTGATTAAGGAAATCGCTGTGTTAGAGTTGGAAGTTGTATATTTGGAGCAATACCTTCTCTCATTGTATCGGAAGGCATTTGATCAACAAATTCCATCTGTATCTCCTACTACTAAGGATGAAAGATTAAAACGACCTTTAGCTACCCCGAGACCAAGGTTTATGGAAGATTCTGAGCCTGCTATCACATCTAAAAGAGAAACCCCTGCTATCCAATCTGGTTGTCAATTAGTTGACAATCAGTGGAAGGAATCCACTGTTATTGAAGAAGAAGAAGATAGGCTATTAGATTCTGGTGTTCACCGATGTCACTCCTCACTGTCACAACGTTCCGCACTTCCAAGTAGATCGTCTCCTCCAGCAGAGTCTTTGGGCAGAGCTGTACGTGCTTGCCATTCACAACCATTATCCATGATGGAGGTAAATTTAGCATGTACTCTGTAAAGTATTTTTTTTTTCTTATCCTTCAGCTTCCCCACAACTGCCAATCACATTACAAGCCGTTTAAGCTTGAAAACATATTGTCGCCTTCTTCCCTCTCATTGAACAAAATTTCTTCACACCTTGTGGAATTACTGTTCAATTTCTGTAAAATCCACTTACACTGCAAAGATACAGAACAAATGATTGTAGGGAAACTTACCAACTTGTATTTTTATGGGAAAGTTTTGCCTTCTCTGGATTATGACTTTCAATGGCTTTTCTACAGTATGCCCAGAATGCACCAAATATAATCAGTCTAGCTGAGCACCTTGGTACTCGCATTTCTGATCATGTGCCAGAGACGCCAAACAAGCTATCTGAGGATATGATCAAGTGCATGTCAGCTATATACAGTAAGCTTGCTGACCCACCAGTGACGCATAATGGTCTTTCATCTCCAAATTCATCCTTATCATCGATGAGTGCATTTTCCCCTCAAGATCAGTGTGATATGTGGAGTCCTGGGTTCAGAAATAATTCAACTTTTGATGCACGACTAGACAACCCTTTTCATGTAGAAGGACTTCAGGAATTTAGTGGACCGTACAGCACAATGATTGAAATCCCTTTGATCTATAGAGATAGTCAGAAGTTGGGTGATGTTGAACACTTACTTCAAAATTTTAGGTGAGTCCTCATGACTTTAAAATTTTGAGATACCACTTGTAATGTATGCCCCTTGAGCAACATATATTTACATTTTACTTCCATTCTATTCCAATTATGTTATGCTTATCTAGTTCATTTTACAGGTTGCTCATTTCTCGACTGGAAGCTGTCGATCCTAGGAAGTTGAAACATGAGGAGAAGCTGGCATTCTGGATCAATATTCATAATGCATTAATGATGCATGTAATGGACCTCATCCATAAAATTATTAATTACTTGTTGACTCATTCTATGGTTGTATTTCTGATATCAGCTGGAAGATGAAACTGTTCTTTGTTTTCTATAGGCGTATTTGGCTTATGGGATTCCACAAAATAATGTCAAGAGGCTCTTTCTCCTACTGAAGGTAAGAAGAGCTTACTAATTTCACTAGATAAAACAATCCAGTATATGTTTCCTTACATAGTTGTAGCATCCAGGCTGCCTATAACATTGGGGGCCACACGGTCAGTGCAGACACTATACAGACCTCTATTCTTGGATGCCGGATGTGTCGTCCTGGACAGGTAAATAGCAAGTCTTGGTTTCTCTTTATAAAGTTCCAGTCTCACAGTTATTTGAGAATATACAGGATTCTCTTCTTTAGCCATCCTTTTTTTCTTTGTCTTACTTTTGTCTTCATTAAGAGGTCAAATGTATCATTCCTTCCCCGGCCTCTCTTCAAATTACTCCAAGAAGGAAAAGAGGGAAGGAAACACATGAAAGTGTATTTAACTCTTCTGGACAAAACAAAGCTGTTGTTATACTGGCTGTTCCAATTTGCTTAGCAAACCACATTCAACTTCATGTTTGTAGTGTTATTATCAAGCTTTATCCAACATCATGTTTGTGGTGTAGCTGATAAAAATTTTTCTTGCTTGTAGTGGATTCGCTTATTACTCTTGTCAAGAGGAAAATTCAAGACAGGAGATGAACGTCAAGCATATGCAATTGAACATCCAGAACCCCTATTGCACTTCGCTCTCAGCTCAGGAAACCATTCCGATCCTGCGGTAATTGACTGTATATCCTTGGTTTATTTTTCATATCATTAATATCTAATATTTAAACTGTTCATAAATGTGCCATGGGATAGCTACATCAAATCTCAATTTGTTTATAAATCAAAATGCCTTGATATAGTTTCTCTGTGGTTTGTCTTTCCCGACGTGAATTTTTATGAACCTTCTAAACTTATTTCAGGTTCGTGTGTACACACCCAAGAGAGTATATCAGGAACTGGAAGCTGCAAAAGAAGAGTTTATCCGGGCTACCTTTGGTGTACGCAAGGACCACAAAATTCTTCTACCAAAGGTTGTGGAGTCATATGCAAAGGATTCGAGTTTATGTCCTGCTGGTATCATGGAGATGGTTCAACAGTCTTTGCCTGAATCTTTAAGGAAGAGTATAAAGAAATGTCAGGCAAGTAAATCCCGCAAAAGCATTGAATGGATTCCTCACAATTTTACTTTTCGGTATCTTATATCTAAAGAGCTGCTGAGGTGATTGTGTGCTTGAGCTCACTGTTCCATATTTTGATCAAGATTTCTATATAGGAAGATTTGACTCTTTTTTTTTCCTCTGTACAAAGTAGGATATGAAGCTGGAATTGGTAGGCCGGTTAGAACATTAGGCATTTTGTATTTATGTAATGTTATCACCATTCTGGCATGTTACGAGATGAAGTATCTATGAAATCTATAGTTTTGTGAAAGAATTCCATTAATTATTTAACTTGCAAAGAAAAATTAACTTGATAATATGAAATCGAACAGGATAAATGTTCCTGTCAAGGTTGGAAACACAACTTGCAGGTCAATTATTGTTTAGGGTTTCTGATAATCTAGATTACACTACAATAATTGACCTTTGCCCTGTGAGACGGGGCATCCATCCTGCTCTGTATTCACATCCGTCATTCTGTCGGTGGAGTGAGCGTAAATATGCACACTATTATTTTGTTCTAGGTAAAAATAATTGCCATCATGTTAATCTACAGAAGCCTTTCTTTTATTGATAAAACATGATAATATCCAAATTCTAATATCAAAGCAGAGCTCAGGTTTGAATGGTTGAATCAAAATTATTGAGCACTAAACTGCTATTCCTGAACCCTGATTCTCTCTTAAACAAAAGAGACAGAATTTGGACCCTAAACTTTGCATACAGAAAGCGAGACCAGGCTACACTACAAGTTAATTTATCTAATATGGGCTTTCTCCCTCATAATTTCCAGGAGGATTATAAAAACATATGGTTAAAGTAACCTGCTCCTTAGCACAAGTAGCTTGAGCACACCCCAACTCCAGAGATTTCCTCCATACCACTTGTGTGTAAACACCGCACGTGTGATTTGGTGCACATGAGTTATTAGCATGATTGTAGTAGTTTTTCTCCTTGACCCAAGTGTCAACCGCCATGCGTGGCGTCGCCGTCGTGCCGCTTGCCCAGAATTGGTTTGCACCGTATTTGCCATTCGTCAGGTTAGCAAATTGGCACCCCATTTTGTTTCTTTGGTATCTAACAAGGCGGCCAGAGGCATTGGCTAGATTTTCACTCCACTTGAGAGCACCAACTCCAACTGCAGCTCTTGCTTGGTTGTGAGGTTCAAGGAACTCCTTGGCTACACTTGTTACTGCGACGTCTGGAACACCGGTGCCTGAGTTGCTGCTGGTCGGGCTTCCCACTGGGACAACGCCATAAACTGAGGGGAGGAACAGGGCTAGAACCAACAGTGCAAGCAATGGTTTCGCCATTTCTTTGTTGATCTCAATCAAATGCTTTCTTAAAGGGTCGAATTATTTGTAGAATACAATACAGACAAATCCACTTTGTTTAAATAATTGATCAAAATTTGTCTTTTTCATAAATTATTAAAGACATGTTAAACAACTGTCAACTAAGTACGAACAAGTATATTTAATGCTAAACTACAATTGTTATTAAATATGTTAGGCTTTATTTTGACACCAATAACTCATACCTGTAAAGTGCTAAACCGACTTAGAAATTACATGTGATACCTAAACATGAAATGAGAGAATAAATGAGAAATGGTTTTTAAAATGATTCTAATGCTCAAAAGCGAATACCACATCTACTGTTATTGTATTAATAGATGGATACAGTTAGATCGCATGTAGCGGGCTGAGTTATAATTTAGAGATAATACACAGAGAGAGAGTGCGTATGCTGTTTTAGACTAAGATAAGTCAATCCTATAAATGAGAGGGGAGTCCTCTATTTATAGTGGGAGAATTCAAGGTAATGATTACAAGTCTGCAAGTGGGTAGGTGTCGTGTAAGTCATTCCTTGCATCCCATTAGTTATCTGCATGAGAAATATCCTCAAATTGCATAGGGCTTGGGCAGGTGAACGATCCCTGGCCACTCGCAAGCTTGGCGTTCACCTGCTGCCCTGACAAGAACCATACCTCTTTCGTCACTACGCAACATGACAACATCTGGACGGCACAAAACCTTCCTAAATCCTGATTGGCTCTTGCTGACGAGAGTCCACGTCAGCCTTAACTTTTTAGGCATAACAGAAGTCCCCCATTTTTTAAGGTTTAAAGATTGAACCTTAAGAACTTCATGATTATGCCGTGACTTGACTTGTCTCAAATGACGTTTGGTTGAGCTGATCGAGCTACAAGGAGGTCGCAGCATACGCCTCTAAGAATAGCACAAGCAAACTGAGATGGCTTTCTTTGACAGGTTCAACGACCTGGATCAGGCCCCACTTAATGTCGTACCGACATGTTTCAAATCTCATTCACAGTTCGTGACCTGAGAATACTTAGCACATTTTTACCAAGAGCAAGGAATCACATCGTCTCGAAACCGATACACGACAAAGAGTGTTTTGTCAAACGACCTCTTCAGATGTTATCAGTTGCGCTTGACAACTAATCTTGTCAATAAAATAATCTTTATTTTGACATACGTGTCTAGTGCATAATAAGTGCCGGCCATGCGCATTAAATGCAAGCCATGCTGAAACGACATTCTCTTTTAAACCATTAAATGCGGATGAGGGCATATTTAATATGGAGGAGATAATCGAGCCGTCGCTTGGTTGCTCCAATGGAGGGAAGCGTTGATTGGCACTCTCGAAGCGTGGTGGTTACTTCTTCTCACGGATTAATGACATGCGGTCGCAATCATGTTAGAGTAGGTGCCCTAGAGCCAATCGATTATTGTAGAATTGACTCTTTGTAATAATGTTCATTGATCAATAGAAAGATATTTTATTCTATATCACGTAAATCATATTGTATGTATTGATATATGTTCTTAGAATGGTAGAACCGTGATGAGGGTATCAAGTGTTTCAAATCTTGATAGTGAGAACCCTATGAGCTTATATGGTGGCCATTCTAGAAACGTCTGTAGCCCCAATATTGTTCTAAAGTAAGGGCACGGATAATACGGTAAGCCTATCATAGTGTTGAACGACCTTGTCGAAAGGTAGTGACTGATCTCACTTGTCAATGTTGTTTGGTGAAAACCTGGTGCAACAATGGTTGCTTGTTGTAGGCAAGTTCACTAGACTGACCCACTAGAGAATTCCATATGGATGGTAACCCCAGTGAATATGGAACAAATCCTCTAACGAATGGTGATGTATGTGATCCTTAGACTTGAGATCACTAGAGCGTATTGTGCACCGATTAGTGTAGTTTGACATTAGCCAAACGCAGTTCTTTTCAGAGCTGTCAATACGGTAGTGATTAGCTGCATCAAAGAGTGTATCAAGACTATGGTGGATTGATGGAGGATTCATCACTCTCGGGTACTAGATAAGTTATCTCACGACGCAATTCAGTAAATGACAATGACACTAAAACTGTGGCCACAGTGGGATTGAGTTATTGCTCAATCCAGTTTATAATTCCGATCATTGGTCCAGTAACTGAATACATACATATCAAGAGTAACTAAGGTTGACACTATTTCCGTGCCTCGGTCTCGAAGAGATAACGGATGATGAAAGGATTAAATTGTACAGTAACCATATCGTTGATAGGTAGCTACTTCTCTGAATTCGAATCTATCGGGTGGCCATGATGCCTTGTTAGGAGCCAATCTTGGTCTATGTGTAGTGAGATGATTAATTGGTATTAATCGCGATACTACACACTGCCGGTATGATGAGGAGCCTACGGGTCACACACATAGAAGATAATTTAAGGATCAGTTTGTGTAAAAGGCGTTTTCATCTTTTTAGGCGAAATGATATTTTAGTAATCTCACAGTGCAATTAAATTGGTTGAAGTTGTTGCCTTTATTTAATTTGATATTAAAATTAAATAAGTGAGATTATATTTAAATATGTGTACGCATATATTTAAATGAATTATTGTTATTGTTAAATGTTAATATATTTTTATGTATATTAATTGAAATAATAATAACTAAAATAAAAATATCTAAATGGGGCTGTTTGGACATATGGGTTGTTTGAGTTCGTGCCTAAGCCTATTCCTAATTGGAATAGGGTTTCACATGCACTATATAAGTGCATGTGTTCTATGAACTAAAAAAAAAAAAAAAAAAAAACACTTTTCATTAAGTCATTTTATATTCATTGATTGAAAAGCTCCGGCTCCTTTCTCTCTACCCCATGCCACTTTATTTTGATTGAATCAAATTTACTTGATTCTTGAGGCTAAAGAAGATCTAACAAATCCCTCTTTAGCTCTCCGGGTTATTTTCGTGTGGACTACCGCTAGTTCGTTTCTACTTTAAATCGGTAGCGAACCCAGTCAGAGACAAGTTCGAAGGAGTCTCCAAACGAGCGTATGAACTTTAATCTTTACTCTGATCATTCATATTACTACAAAATATTTTATTTAACATATTATTTGTAATATTTGTATCCTAATCTTGGCTTAAAATGGAATCGATCACTATTTTATTTTTGTTTTCCGCTGCCATAGGTTTTGATCATTTCCTAACAAATCAATGGTGAGAAACGTATCCTGCCCAAGCGTCGCTTGCCTAGGGAAATCAATCATCGCTTCTTCCCCTTATAAAACCCCAGGCTCGCCTCAAGCTTTGTCACAAAACTCATACTTTCAGAGAAAGAACAAAGCTCTTGCAAAATCGGTCTCCCATTTTTCCAGTTGATGCGCACCCTTCACTATGACAGGAAGTTCATTCCCTACAGCCAAAAGGTAAGAAAGATTTCTCCTTCGCTTTCTTTTATTATTTTGTTAATAGCTTGACTTGACGATAATGGTGGGTATCAACTTGTCTGTTAAACTTTTGCGGTGTGTATTTCTAGGCAGTGGTGAGAAGAATGCTTTTTCTTTCATAAAGAGTGAAAATTTAGGGCACAAATCCTTAGGGGTTTTTAGGGTTTTTCTAGGGTTTAAGGAAGGTACAATAGGGTTTTTTTGCTCTTCCAAATCATCGTACGGAATACTGTATGAAGACTTAGTTATCTCTACATGTCACCCCCTTTTTAGACCTTAGGAGCAATGGATACATCAGCGACCAAAACAATCGAGGGGACGAGCTCGCAGGCACTGAATGCCCCATCGGGTCCCGTGCAAGAGATTTTGTCAGTGGCCACCTAAGATGAGATACAGAAGGCAGTGGACCAATACGCACTTAGCATGGACCTCTACCAGCATAGAACATATACAGTTCGGAATCCCCTAAAGGGAATGGTCGCAATCTAGGAGGCGATCTTCAAATGTGGGGCGTTTGATACCTTTTCACCCCTTCATTAGATCGATCCTCGACCACTTCAAGGTCGTTCCATTGCAATTGACACCCAATGTGTATATGATAACTATTGCTATGTATATCGCATGTGGCGAGAGTAGCCTCAGCCAACTGACAACCCTAGAGCTCGTATGCTCTTATTATCTAAAGAAGACCTGGGATAAAGACTCTTTTTACCTCTCGAAGCGATCTACGATTGAGAGAGGAATATTTGGTTAGCCCAGTAACGTCGGGGCCTATGAAACCAATTTTTTTTTTTTTTTCAGTACGATGGCGTTTGCCGATTTAGGGAACCAAGTAGGTTTTCCCTTTTTTCACTTTGCGAATTGTTCCTTTTCCTTCAGGCTTTGCTTTTTAACGAACTTGTTCGCCTCATTGCAGGAAATAAGACGACTCTAACTGATTTCAATCAAATTGTAGCATTCGGTAATCTACCCGAGCAAAGTCGCAACGCGAGACTACTCGTGACTATCGCCAACCTGAAAATACAGTTTCTTCAATCCCGAAGCGTCTCTGGAACCCTTAGTCCGTAAGTGTCCTTGCACTTAGAGTTTCTTTCTTTTGCTTGTAGTGGCCTTTTTCGCTAATCATGCTTTCATTCAAAGACCATGCCACCCAGAGTTCTGACGCCGAGGACGAGGACGAGGACGAGGACCAAGGGGTTTGTTTTTTCCCAGGTCGCCCTTCCTGAGCAAGTCGAGGCGATCCCTGGCGATACCCCCATAGGAGGGATACAGATGGGTGCGCAAATACCCTCAGAACGACAAGGTGAAGCTTCTCGGCTCGCGGCCGCTCGCACACCCAAGTAGAAAACCATGGGCAAAAAAACTAAGAAAATGAAGTAGCTGCAGGCTAAAGAATCGGAGTCTGAGCCAGAGGGCTTAAGGGTGCAACTCAGGAGGTCACAGCCTTACTAGGCTTTTCGCTCAAGGGCAAACCCAAGGCTCACGTTTGGCATTTCAGTGATCTCCGAGCGCTCACGCAAAGGACAGGGGGAGGTCGCAGTTGCCCCAAAAAGAGTAGGCAAACAATCGATCGATGAGATGCCAGTTCCTTTGGGGGTAGACAGAGCTGTGTTAGACTCCATGGGACAACTCCTGAAACACCTACAGTTGGTGGTGTATACCCTGTTAGAGTGCCAACTTGCCACGACCTTTGAGGAGTTCGTGGCCTTTCGACCTACGGACCTGATGGCTACAACGCTCTAGCTGCAAAGCCAGGTAAAACAACTCGTTCTTGTTGAGGACTTCCCAATATCTGTTGATTTTCATACCCTTTATGATTTTCAGGAAAATGGAGGCTAACCTTTGTTTCTTTTCTCATCCAGTCTCTACTGGCCCTAGATATGGCCCAATGGAAGACCAATCTGGACTCTATTGGGGGGATCCACAGCTAAGGGAAAAGAATGCGAAGCTAAAACAGGACTTCGTAGCTTTGGACGCAGAGGCAAAAACATATCAAATCCAGGAAAATCAATACTTGGTAGAGAGAAACTCTGCCCTTCGCATAGTAGAGTTCCAGAAGGCTGAGCTTAAGAAGAGAGGTGAGGAGAACAAAGAGCTCCAGAGGACAGTGACCAAACTCACCAAAGAATGTGGCGAGAATGAGCAACAGCTTAAGGTAAACTCTGAACGAGCCATGAATGCAGAGGAAGAGAGAGCTCAGCTATGGGAAAATTCTGAGAAGCAAAAAAGAGCACTTGAGACGAACCTCGAGTTTTCCCAAGGCCAGATCGCTTCATTAACTGATCAAATGAAGCAACAAAACCTTGAAATCGAAAGGAAGGCCGCTGAGTGGGCGATTCAGGCCATCTATAACTTGGGACCAAGGAATCCAGGGATGGACCTCTCTAACCTCCTAATCGAATATCAGAACATCCATGCTTCCATGACGCAAGTTGATGATGACGTCGAGGAGGAAGAGGGACAAGAACCTCCTCCAAAGGACGACTAGTCGAAGGAATACGTCCCAGAGGACCTAACAATTGATCGGATGGTCGATGACCAATCAGGGATACAAAGGTCGTACCCGTAGGGCTTGGAGGTGGAGACTAGTGATCGTTTTCCCCGCTTCTGCACAGCTTTGCTTTTGACTCTATCTTGTTATTACTTACCTCTTTTTTGGTTGCCCTCTGTACTTATTCCGATTACATATATGAAAGAAATATTTTTAGCCATTTGTGATAACACTTACAATTTCGAGTACTTCACAAAACTAATGTTACATATCTGAATAGAAAACTTGTAAAAATATCACAGCAAACAAGATCATACAAGACCAATTTGTTCAAGAGAACGATCTTATTTATAAAGGTTACAAGGAAATTTTTATAAGGAAATGAAAAATTAAGAGCGAGTTCGAAATTATTGGTAATAGGGGTGAAGATGCTCAGCATTCTAAGCTCACGATACTTCAGAACCGTTAAGCCTTTTGAGGTGATACGTTCTTGGTCGTATTACCTTGGCAATGCGGTATGGGCCTTTCCAGTTAGGTCCTAGTACCCCCACACTTGGTTCCCTTGTACCAAGAATGACTTCTTTTAGAACTAGGTCGTCGACCTGAAAGTCCCTTCTCCTAACCTTAAAGAACCTTTTCACACGCTACTGGTAGAATGTTATCCTTAACTGAGCCTTGTCGTGATGTTCTTTTATCAGGTCCAGACTTGCACATAAAAGTGCTTCATTATCTGTTTCATTGAATAAGTCTCTCCAGAGTAAACCAGTCCTTACTTTCACTAGGATCATAGCCTCACAGCCATATGCTAATGAGAAGGGCATTTCTGAAATAAAGGTTCTCGGAGTTGTTTTATATGCCCATAGAACTTTTGGGAGGTCATCGACCCAATTACCCTTGGCAACACCAAGCTTGGCCTTTAGAGTGTGTTTAATGGTTTTGTTGACAGCTTCAACCTAACCATTGGCTTGCGGTCTTGCGATTGAGGCAAACTTTTTATGGATCCCCAACTCATCGCAAAACTGCTTGAATTCATCATTATGGAACTACTTCCCTTTATCAGAGATGAGTGTGTGAGGAATCTCGTAACGGCACACTATATTTTTGAAGACAAAGTCTGTAAGCTTTCTTGGTGGTGATCGCGGCCAATGGTTCAACCTTGACCCATTTGGTGAAGTAATCTACCGCGACCACAACATACTTGAGTCCCCCTTTCCGGCTAGCATGGGCCCAATAAGATCAATCCCCGACATGGAGAATAGTCAAGGGTTGGTCATTGTTGTCAGCTGGTGGGAAGGAGCTCGCAGGATGTTCACAAACCGTTGGCACTTGTCACACTTCTTTTACAAAATTGAAAGTGTCTTCTTGAAGTAGGGACCAATAGTACCCTTAGAGGACAATTTTGTTGGCGAGGGATTGCGCGACAGTGTGATTACCGCAGATCCCTTCATATATCTCCCTCATGACATAGTCTGCTTCTTTGTCGGTTATACCTCGAAAGAGGGGGGCGTTAAACCCTCGCTTGTACAACTGATCTCCGATGAGTTGTAATGAGCAACTTTGGTGTGCAAGATTTTTGCCTTAGTCTTGTCACTGGGTAGAATCTCATCTCGGAGATCATTGGAGTCATCCAAGAAATTGACTCTGCATACACACTGGGAGCACGATACTAGGAATCTATGTATCGAATCGGAATATTTTCAGATATCTCGAGTCTAGCGACGAGGCCATTCTTGCCAAGGCGTCTCCGCAACAGAGTTACTGTCTCTCAGAATCTACTTAATTGTGAAGTGCTTGAAAGACTCGAGTACGACCTTAGCTTTCTTCAGATAGTTAATCATGTTCTTTTCCTTGGCTTGATATTCTCCCAAGATCTGATTGACAACCAGCTGTGAATCGCTGTGAATACTGATTACGCTTGATCCTATTTCTCTCGCCAATCGTAGGCTAGCGAGCAGCGCTTCGTATTCAGCCTCATTGTTTGTAGTTAGAACCCAAATCAAAGAATTCCATGGATGCGAGTCCCTTAGGGACTGAGGAGGAAACGACCTGCCCTGATTCTTTTCCTGTTCGAGGAACCATCGACATAAAGGCTCTAGGTCGATAAGTTCTAAACGATTTCCTAGGTGACTTCACTGGCTAGCTACTCGGATTCTTAATTCAGTTGGTACAAAATTTTGAAATGAAATCGGCAACAGCTTACCCTTTAATGGTTGCTTTCAGTTTGTAATACAGATCGAACTAACTCAGTTCCATTACCCATTTGAGTAACTTGCCCGAAGCTTCCGTCTTCTAAAGTAATTGCTTGAGTGGGTAGTTGGTCAAAACATGGATTGTGTGGGCATGGAAGTAGGGTTGCAGCTTTCTAGAGGCGATCAGCAGGGCATAAGCTAAGCGCTCCATTTCTGGATACCGTATCTCGGCGTCCAGCAGTCGCTTGCTCGCGTAATACATTGGCCATTGAACTTTTTCCTCTTCTCGAATGAGAGCTATGTTGACCTCATACTGAGAGATGGATAGGTACAAGAGTAGAATTTCCTCGAGGAAAGGCTTGGACATGAGAGGTGGCTTTCCAAGGTGTTCTTTTAAGTTTTGAAAAGCCTTCTAACACTCTCGAGTCCATTCTAATTTTTTGTTGGCCTTAAGTATATTAAAAAATGGCAAACAACAATCTGTTGCCCTTGATATGAAGCGACTGAGAGCCGTTATTCTCCCATTTAGACTCTGATCCTGTTTTTGGTTGGTCGGGCTTTTCATATCAAGGAGAGCTTGGATTTTCTCGGGGTTGATTTCTATTCCCCTCTGGTTAACAATATACCCCAAGAACTTTCCCGATGATACTCTAAATAAGCATTTGAGAGGATTAAGCTTCATTCAACACCTTCGGAAGATGCTGAACATCCCAGCGAGATATGTTATGTGATCTGAAGCGACATGCGATTTGACCAGCATGTCATCAACATAGACTTCCATCGATTTTCTGATATGCTTGGAAAACATATGGTTAACCAACCGCTGGTAAGTTGTCCCAACGTTTTTTAGGCCAAACGGCATGACCTTGTAACAATATAGCCCCTGATCTGTAACGAACGAGGCATGCTCTTCATCTGACGCGTACATTAGAATCTGATTATATCCCGAGTAGGCGTTCATAAAACTCAACAGCTCGTGCCTGGAGGTGGTATCAACGAGTTGGCCAATTCTTGGCAAGGGAAAGTTGTCATTCGGACAAGCTTTGTTGGGGTTGGTGAAGTCAACACAGGTTCGCCACTTGCCATTGGGCTTCTTTACCAAAACCAAATTTGCAACCCAACTCAGGTAAAGCGCTTCTCAAATGGACCCGTTCAAAAGGAGTTTATCTACCTCGATTTTCAGGCAGCATAGCGCTCAGGGTCCATTGCTCTTCTCTTTTGGCGAACCGGTTTGACCACACTGTCAATGTTTAGTGCATGACATATGACATTCAGGCTGATCTCGATCATGTCAATATGAGTCCATGCAAAAATGTCGACATTCTCTCTAAGGAAACTTGTCAGGTCTTTAATGAGCTAAGGGTTGAGATTACTCCCGATTCTTAACACTCGGGTTGGCTCATTTTGATCGCCTGATACCTCAGATAAGTCCTCGACTAGCCCACTGTGAGGGCACTCTTTGATGCGAGGATCCATATTATCCTCTTTTAGGCCAGATTGTGGCTCAATCTTCCTGATCGTCATTGTCTGTTCGGGGATGCCTACTGGCCTTCTTTTTCCCCTTGCACGTCATTTGCATTGCTCTTATGTAACAGTCGCGAGATTCGCGTTGAGATCTGTTTACTTCCCCTATCCTCGTCGGGGTGGGAAACTTTATTTTCATATGGTAGATGGAGGTGACTTTCTTGAAATTTCTCAGTAGAGGTCGTCCCAAAATTCGATTAAAGGCGAATGGACAATCTACCACAAAAAATTTCTGTCATCGCAGTAACAATATTTCTGTACATTACGGCAACCAGAAAGAAATCTGCATGTGTACGTTGTTGCTTTGCTTACTGCTTCCTTCCTCGTACAAAATACTCTTAAATTCTTATACGTTAAGAGAAAAAAGTGGACAACCTTGTTAACTAAAGCTCTTCTTTCCCTATTAAAATAGAGAAAGAGAAACAGCCGCCAATCTCTCTTATATATTTTATCAAATATCGAAATCAAATTTCATTATTCAATTCAAACTCTTCCCATTTGTTTAACGCCAAAGAAGGCTCATGTTTCTTCTCGTTGTAGTCCCTCTCCTACTATATAATTTATGGCCTTTTTGTATGTGAATTCTTTTTATGTTTTCAGCCTTTGGTAAGAAAGCTGACTAGATTCTTATTGCAGATTGTAATCCACTCACCAACCCATTTCAGAATTCCTGGGAACTTTCAATGTTACATATTTAAGAATGCTTGTTCTGCATAATTTTTTGGGGTCATTGGATGATTTTTATGCGATTAAGCAAAAAACTAGATCATGTTTTGGCAAATTTTGGTGTTGCTTGTTTCAATGGTGTGGTTGTAAAAGGAAGAAAAGAGAGTAATTTCATTTGTGTAATGTGAATACGTTGTCAGGATTTTGGGGCTCCCTCTCTCTCTTTTCGAAAGCGCAATTAGATGGAGAAATAATGACCCTTTTTCGTAAACTCTCTCGTAGCTCTTATACGATAATATATAATAGAATTAATTAATAAAATCTATATCAGCTCGAGGTCTTTTGCTATAACAGTTTGGGCAAAATGTACATACCAAATATTAAATTAATGTGATAATCGTGTGTACCTATGCATAATAAATGAGTAATGCTATTAATTTTTAGTATTGAAGATAGGTAACATGAAAAGATGACACGTGGAAACGTGCAAGGAAGGGCAAGTCAGTTTGATAGATTTGATTTTCGAGGAACGGCTAAGAGTGAGCTGAACTTGACCTTGAAGTAAACTTCTGCATGTGACATTAGACTTATATAATAAAATCTTTCGTAATTAATTTTATTATAACTTAACATACATGTAATTATAAAAATTATAATTATAATTTTTTTATTTTAAAATTTAAATTTTAGTAGTACAGTATTACAATTTCAATTTAATTTTAATAATATAAGAATTTTAATTTAACATTTCAATTACCTATTTTTAAAACGGATAAAAGATCGTTTTTTCGAATCAGTAAAAATAAGTATTATTGATAGAATTGTAAATACAATTGATACATGGACAATTGATGTGAAGTCATAGACAATTGACAATAGTTTTAAGCACGGTAAAATTAAGACCACTAATATCAATGAATTATAAATTACTAATGAAGTTGATGAAAATAAAAGAGTCACCATAAAATTGAGTGATCAGATTCTAACAACTTTACTATTCTCAAAATCAGTCACAAAATATGAATAAAAATATCCATCAAAACGCAGTCTAAGTGAAACCGAATGACCACAACCAAACAGGCATGCGTGGTTTTAAAAAACTAGGCATTAAATGGTTATATATAGTACTCATACTATACCGTTATATTTATCAGGATAGTAAGATGGTTAGTAAGATTGTGAGTAAGCATATCATTACTCTTTAAAAAAAAACTAGGCATTAAATGGAGGGTGTTGGAACTTGGAACTAATATTAACTACTAGGCTCCTATTTAAAATATAGAGTAACTGACATTTTCCTACGCAAGGTTTTCCTTATTTAATGCCCCCATCTGCCACCATTAAAACCCTCTTTTATAAAACCTTTCCGTTTTCTCTCTAAAGACACCAAGAAAGAGAATGGCGATCCAGATGCTAAATTTCTCTCCAGATTGAGATAAAGATGATGAGAGAAACCTTAGCATCACAAAGAACATTGAATGAGAAGTGTTTTGTGATGTTAAGTTTCTGTTATCATTTTTACGAATTATGGGAAGATGCATGAATACTGTAGTCTTTCAAATATTACACCGTTAAAAAATCTCGGCGTCCAGCAGTCGCTTGCTCGAGTAATACATTGGCCATTGAACTTTTTCCTCTTCTCGAATGAGAGCTATGTTGACCGCATACTGAGAGATTGACAGGTACAAGAGTAGAATTTCCTCGAGGAAAGGCTTGGACATGAGAGGTGGCTTTCCAAGGTGTTCTTTTAAGTTTTGAAAAGCCTTCTAACACTCTCGAGTCCATTCTAATTTTTTGCTGGCCTTGAGTATATTAAAAAATGGCAAACAACAATCTGTTGCCCTTGATATGAAGCGACTGAGAGCCGCTATTCTCCCATTTAGACTCTGATCCTGTTTTTGGTTGGTCGGGCTTTTCATATCAAGGAGAGCTTGGATTTTCTCGGGGTTGATTTCTATTCCCCTCTGGTTAACAATATACCCCAAGAACTTTCCCGATGATACTCTAAATAAGCATTTGAGAGGATTAAGCTTCATTCAACACCTTCGGAAAATGCTGAACATCCCAACGAGATATGTTATGTGATCCGAAGCGACATGCGACTTGACCAGCATGTCATCAACATAGACTTCCATCGATTTTCTGATATGCTTGGAAAACATATGGTTAACCAGCCGCTGGTAAGTTGTCCCAACGTTTTTTAGGCCAAACGGCATGACCTTGTAACAATATAGCCCCTGATCTGTAACGAACGAGGCATGCTGTTCATCTGACGCGTACATTAGAATCTGATTATATCCCGAGTAGGCGTTCATAAAACTCAACAGCTCGTGCCTGGAGGTGGTATCAACGAGTTGGCCAATTCTTGGCAAGGGAAAGTTGTCATTCGGACAAGCTTTGTTGGGGTTGGTGAAGTCAACACAGGTTCGCCACTTGCCATTGGGCTTCTTTACCAAAACCAAATTTGCAACCCAACTCAGGTAAAGCGCTTCTCAAATGGACCCGTTCAAAAGGAGTTTATCTACCTCGATTTTCAGGCAGCATAGCGCTCAGGGTCCATTGCTCTTCTCTTTTGGCGAACCGGTTTGACCACACTGTCAATGTTTAGTGCATGACATATGACATTCAGGCTGATCTCGATCATGTCAATATGAGTCCATGCAAAAATGTCGACATTCTCTCTAAGGAAACTTGTCAGGTCTTTAATGAGCTAAGGGTTGAGATTACTCCCGATTCTTAACACTCGGGTTGGCTCATTTTGATCGCCTGATACCTCAGATAAGTCCTCGACTAGCCCACTGTGAGGGCACTCTTTGATGCGAGGATCCATATTATCCTCTTTTAGGCCAGATTGTGGCTCAATCTTCCTGATCGTCATTGTCTGTTCGGGGATGCCTACTGGCCTTCTTTTTCCCCTTGCACGTCATTTGCATTGCTCTTATGTAACAGTCGCGAGATTCGCGTTGAGATCTGTTTACTTCCCCTATCCTCGTCGGGGTGGGAAACTTTATTTTCATATGGTAGATGGAGGTGACTTTCTTGAAATTTCTCAGTAGAGGTCGTCCCAAAATTCGATTAAAGGCGAATGGACAATCTACCACAAAAAATTTCTGTCATCGCAGTAACAATATTTCTGTACATTACGGCAACCAGAAAGAAATCTGCATGTGTACGTTGTTGCTTTGCTTACTGCTTCCTTCCTCGTACAAAATACTCTTAAATTCTTATACGTTAAGAGAAAAAAGTGGACAACCTTGTTAACTAAAGCTCTTCTTTCCCTATTAAAATAGAGAAAGAGAAACATCCGCCAATCTCTCTTATATATTTTATCAAATATCGAAATCAAATTTCATTATTCAATTCAAACTCTTCCCATTTGTTTAACGCCAAAGAAGGCTCATGTTTCTTCTCGTTGTAGTCCCTCTCCTACTATATAATTTATGGCCTTTTTGTATGTGAATTCTTTTTATGTTTTCAGCCTTTGGTAAGAAAGCTGACTAGATTCTTATTGCAGATTGTAATCCACTCACCAACCCATTTCAGAATTCCTGGGAACTTTCAATGTTACATATTTAAGAATGCTTGTTCCTGCATAATTTTTTGGGGTCATTGGATGATTTTTATGCAGATTAAGCAAAAAACTAGATCATGTTTTGGCAAATTTTGGTGTTGCTTGTTTCAATGGTGTGGTTGTAAAAGGAAGAAAAGAGAGTAATTTCATTTGTGTAATGTGAATACGTTGTCAGGATTTTGGGGCTCCCTCTCTCTCTTTTCTTTTAAACCGCAATTAGATGGAGAAATAATGACCCTTTTTCGTAAACTCTCTCTCGTAGCTCTTATACGATAATATATAATAGAATTAATTAATAAAATCTATATCAGCTCGAGGTCTTTTGCTATAACAGTTTGGGCAAAATGTACATACCAAATATTAAATTAATGTGATAATCGTGTGTACCTATGCATAATAAATGAGTAATGCTATTAATTTTTAGTATTGAAGATAGGTAACATGAAAAGATGACACGTGGAAACGTGCAAGGAAGGGCAAGTCAGTTTGATAGATTTGATTTTCGAGGAACGGCTAAGAGAGTGTGCTGAACTTGAGTAAACTTCTCGTGTGACATTAGACTTATATAATAAAATCTTTCGTAATTAATTTTATTATAACTTAACATACATGTAATTATAAAAATTATAATTATAATTTTTTATTTTAAAATTTAAATTTTAGTAGTACAGTATTACAATTTCAATTTAATTTTAATAATATAAGAATTTTAATTTAACATTTCAATTACCTATTTTTAAAACGGATAAAAGATCGTTTTTTGAATCAGTAAAAATAAGTATTATTGATAGAATTGTAAATACAATTGATACATGGACAATTGATGTGAAGTCATAGACAATTGACAATAGTTTTAAGCACGGTAAAATTAAGACCACTAATATCAATGAATTATAAATTACTAATGAAGTTGATGAAAATAAAAGAGTCACCATAAAATTGAGTGATCAGATTCTAACAACTTTACTATTCTCAAAATCTGTCACAAAATATGAATAAAAATATCCATCAAAACGGAGTCTAAGTGAAACCGAATGACCACAACCAAACAGGCATGCGTGGTTTTAAAAAACTAGGCATTAAATGGTTATATATAGTACTCATACTATACCGTTATATTTATCAGGATAGTAAGATGGTTAGTAAGATTGTGAGTAAGCATATCATTACTCTTTAAAAAAAAACTAGGCATTAAATGGAGGGTGTTGGAACTTGGAACTAATATTAACTACTAGGCCTGCCTATTTAAAATATAGAGTAACGACATTTTCCTACGCAAGGTTTTCCTTATTTAATGCCCCCATCTCGCCACCATTAAAACCCTCTTTTATAAAACCTTTCCGTTTTCTCTCTAAAGACACCAAGAAAGAGAATGGCGATCCAGGATGCTAAATTTCTCTCCGATTGAGATAAAGATGATGAGAGAAACCTTAGCATCACAAAGAACATTGAATGAGAAGTGTTTTGTGATGTTAAGTTTCTGTTATCATTTTTACGAATTATGGGAAGATGCATGAATACTGTAGTCTTTCAAATATTACACCGTTAAAAAATCTCGGCGTCCCAAGATCGCTTGCTCGAGTAATACATTGGCCATTGAACTTTTTCCTCTTCTCGAATGAGAGCTATGTTGACCGCTATCTTGAGAGATTGAGGTACAAGAGTAGAATTTCCTCGAGGAAAGGCTTGGACATGAGAGGTGGCTTTCCAAGGTGTTCTTTTAAGTTTTGAAAAGCCTTCTAACACTCTCGAGTCCATTCTAATTTTTTCTGGCCTTGAGTATATTAAAAAATGGCAAACAACAATCTGTTGCCCTTGATATGAAGCGAGAGCCGCTATTCTCCCATTTAGACTCTGATCCTGTTTTTGGTTGGTCGGGCTTTTCATATCAAGGAGAGCTTGGATTTTCTCGGGGTTGATTTCTATTCCCCTCTGGTTAACAATATACCCCAAGAACTTTCCCGATGATACTCTAAATAAGCATTTGAGAGGATTAAGCTTCATTCAACACCTTCGGAAAATGCTGAACATCCCAACGAGATATGTTATGTGATCTGAAGCGACATGCGACTTGACCAGCATGTCATCAACATAGACTTCCATCGATTTTCTGATATGCTTGGAAAACATATGGTTAACCATCCGCTGGTAAGTTGTCCCAACGTTTTTTAGGCCAAACGGCATGACCTTGTAACAATATAGCCCCTGATCTGTAACGAACGAGGCATGCTGTTCATCTGACGCGTACATTAGAATCTGATTATATCCCGAGTAGGCGTTCATAAAACTCAACAGCTCGTGCCTGGAGGTGGTATCAACGAGTTGGCCAATTCTTGGCAATGGAAAGTTGTCCTTCGGACAAGCTTTGTTGGGGTTGGTGAAGTCAACACAGGTTCGCCACTTGCCATTGGGCTTCTTTACCAAAACCAAATTTGCAACCCAACTCAGGTAAAGCGCTTCTCAAATGGACCCGTTCAAAAGGAGTTTATCTACCTCGATTTTCAGGCAGCATAGCGCTCAGGGTCCATTGCTCTTCTCTTTTGGCGAACCGGTTTGACCACACTGTCAATGTTTAGTGCATGACATATGACATTCGGGCTGATCTCGATCATGTCAATATGAGTCCATGCAAAAATGTCGACATTCTCTCTAAGGAAACTTGTCAGGTCTTTAATGAGCTAAGGGTTGAGATTACTCCCGATTCTTAACACTCGGGTTGGCTCATTTTGATCGACTGATACCTCAGATAAGTCCTCGACTAGCCCTCTGTGAGGGCACTCTTTGATGCGAGGATCCATATTATCCTCTTTTAGGCCAGATTGTGGCTCAATCTTCCCTGATCGTCATTCATTGTCATCGGGGGAGGGGATGCCTACTGGCCTTCTTTTTCCCCTTGCACGTCATTTGCATTGCTCTTATGTAACAGTCGCGAGATTCGCGTTGAGATCTGTTTACTTCCCCTATCCTCGTCGGGGTGGGAAACTTTATTTTCATATGGTAGATGGAGGTGACTTTCTTGAAATTTCTCAGTAGAGGTCGTCCCAAAATTCGATTAAAGGCGAATGGACAATCTACCACAAAAAATTTCTGTCATCGCAAGAATAATATTTCCTACATTACGGCAACCACGAAAGAAATCTGCATGTGTACGTTGTTGCTTTGCTTACTGCTTCCTTCCTCGTACAAAATACTCTTAAATTCTTATACGTTAAGAGAAAAAAGTGGACAACCTTGTTAACTAAAGCTCTTCTTTCCCTATTAAAATAGAGAAAGAGAAACAGCCTCCAATCTCTCTTATATATTTTATCAAATATCGAAATCAAATTTCATTATTCAATTCAAACTCTTCCCATTTGTTTAACGCCAAAGAAGGCTCATGTTTCTTCTCGTTGTAGTCCCTCTCCTACTATATAATTTATGGCCTTTTTGTATGTGAATTCTTTTTATGTTTTCAGCCTTTGGTAAGAAAGCTGACTAGATTCTTATTGCAGATTGTAATCCACTCACCAACCCATTTCAATTCCTGGGAACTTTCAATGTTACATATTTAAGAATGCTTGTTCCTGCATAATTTTTTGGGGTCATTGGATGATTTTTATGCAGATTAAGCAAAAAACTAGATCATGTTTTGGCAAATTTTGGTGTTGCTTGTTTCAATGGTGTGGTTGTAAAAGGAAGAAAAGAGAGTAATTTCATTTGTGTAATGTGAATACGTTGTCAGGATTTTGGGGCTCCCTCTCTCTCTCTTTTCGGAAACTGCAATTAGATGGAGAAATAATGACCCTTTTTCGTAAACTCTCTCTCGTAGCTCTTATACGATAATATATAATAGAATTAATTAATAAAATCTATATCAGCTCGAGGTCTTTTGCTATAACAGTTTGGGCAAAATGTACATACCAAATATTAAATTAATGTGATAATCGTGTGTACCTATGCATAATAAATGAGTAATGCTATTAATTTTTAGTATTGAAGATAGGTAACATGAAAAGATGACACGTGGAAACGTGCAAGGAAGGGCAAGTCAGTTTGATAGATTTGATTTTCGAGGAACGGCTAAGAGCTGACGCGGCCCCCAACTTGACCGTAAACTTACCGGCAGCGTGACATTAGACTTATATAATAAAATCTTTCGTAATTAATTTTATTATAACTTAACATACATGTAATTATAAAAATTATAATTATAATTTTTTATTTTAAAATTTAAATTTTAGTAGTACAGTATTACAATTTCAATTTAATTTTAATAATATAAGAATTTTAATTTAACATTTCAATTACCTATTTTTAAAACGGATAAAAGATCGTTTTTTCGAATCAGTAAAAATAAGTATTATTGATAGAATTGTAAATACAATTGATACATGGACAATTGATGTGAAGTCATAGACAATTGACAATAGTTTTAAGCACGGTAAAATTAAGACCACTAATATCAATGAATTATAAATTACTAATGAAGTTGATGAAAATAAAAGAGTCACCATAAAATTGAGTGATCAGATTCTAACAACTTTACTATTCTCAAAATCTGTCACAAAATATGAATAAAAATATCCATCAAAACGCAGTCTAAGTGAAACCGAATGACCACAACCAAACAGGCATGCGTGGTTTTAAAAAACTAGGCATTAAATGGTTATATATAGTACTCATACTATACCGTTATATTTATCAGGATAGTAAGATGGTTAGTAAGATTGTGAGTAAGCATATCATTACTCTTTAAAAAAAAACTAGGCATTAAATGGAGGGTGTTGGAACTTGGAACTAATATTAACTACTAGGCCTGCCTATTTAAAATATAGAGTAACTGACATTTTCCTACGCAAGGTTTTCCTTATTTAATGCCCCCATCTGCCACCATTAAAACC
The DNA here is from genome assembly GCA_026229545.1 of Pistacia atlantica. Lineage (NCBI taxonomy): Eukaryota > Viridiplantae > Streptophyta > Magnoliopsida > Sapindales > Anacardiaceae > Pistacia > Pistacia atlantica. Next base: position 24,033,683 of record CM047901.1, on the reverse strand, counting down.
CTCTTTTATAAAACCTTTCCGTTTTCTCTCTAAAGACACCAAGAAAGAGAATGGCGATCCAGATGCTAAATTTCTCTCCAGATTGAGATAAAGATGATGAGAGAAACCTTAGCATCACAAAGAACATTGAATGAGAAGTGTTTTGTGATGTTAAGTTTCTGTTATCATTTTTACGAATTATGGGAAGATGCATGAATACTGTAGTCTTTCAAATATTACACCGTTAAAAAATCTCGGCGTCCAGCAGTCGCTTGCTCGAGTAATACATTGGCCATTGAACTTTTTCCTCTTCTCGAATGAGAGCTATGTTGACCGCATACTGAGAGATTGACAGGTACAAGAGTAGAATTTCCTCGAGGAAAGGCTTGGACATGAGAGGTGGCTTTCCAAGGTGTTCTTTTAAGTTTTGAAAAGCCTTCTAACACTCTCGAGTCCATTCTAATTTTTTGCTGGCCTTGAGTATATTAAAAAATGGCAAACAACAATCTGTTGCCCTTGATATGAAGCGACTGAGAGCCGCTATTCTCCCATTTAGACTCTGATCCTGTTTTTGGTTGGTCGGGCTTTTCATATCAAGGAGAGCTTGGATTTTCTCGGGGTTGATTTCTATTCCCCTCTGGTTAACAATATACCCCAAGAACTTTCCCGATGATACTCTAAATAAGCATTTGAGAGGATTAAGCTTCATTCAACACCTTCGGAAAATGCTGAACATCCCAACGAGATATGTTATGTGATCTGAAGCGACATGCGACTTGACCAGCATGTCATCAACATAGACTTCCATCGATTTTCTGATATGCTTGGAAAACATATGGTTAACCAGCCGCTGGTAAGTTGTCCCAACATTTTTTAGGCCAAACGGCATGACCTTGTAACAATATAGCCCCTGATCTGTAACGAACGAGGCATGCTCTTCATCTGACGTGTACATTAGAATCTGATTATATCCCGAGTAGGCGTTCATAAAACTCAACAGCTCATGCCTGGAGGTGGTATCAACGAGTTGGCCAATTCTTGGCAAGGGAAAGTTGTCCTTCGGACAAGCTTTGTTGGGGTTGGTGAAGTCAACACAGGTTCGCCACTTGCCATTGGGCTTCTTTACCAAAACCAAATTTGCAACTCAACTCAGGTAAAGCGCTTCTCAAATGGACCCGTTCAAAAGGAGTTTATCTACCTCGATTTTCAAGGCAGCATAGCGCTCAGGGTCCATTGCTCTTCTCTTTTGGCAAACCGGTTTGACCGCACTGTCAATGTTTAGTGCATGACATATGACATTCAGGCTGATCCCGATCATGTCAACATGAGTCCATGCAAAAATGTCGGCATTCTCTCTAAGGAAACTTGTCAGGTCTTTAATGAGCTAAGGGTTGAGATTACTCCCGATTCTTAACACTCGGGTTGGCTCATTTTGATCGATTGATACCTCAGATAAGTCCTCGACTAGCCCACTATGAGGGCACTCTTCGCTGCGAGGATCCATATTATCCTCTTTTAGGCCAGATTGTGGCTCAATCTTCCTGATCATCATTGTCTGTTCGGGGATGCCTACTGGCCTTCTTTTTTCCCTTGCACGTCATTTGCATTGCTCTTATGTAACAGTCGCGAGATTTGCGTTGAGATCAGTTTACTTCCCCTATCCTCGTCGGGGTGGGAAACTTTATTTTCATATGGTAGATGGAGGTGACTTTCTTGAAATTTCTCAGTAGAGGTCGTCCCAAAATTCGATTAAAGGCGAATGGACAATCTACCTCAAAAAATTTCGTCATTTTGGTCACTTCGTTAGTTTCACCCAATGTGACTGGGAGTGAGATCGTTCCCTTAGGAATCAGATGATCCTCGGTAAAACCATAGAGAGGGATGGAGGCAGGCTTAGGTTTGCCTCGTCCAGTTGTATTTTTTCGAAAGCTCGTTGAAACATGATATTCACGGCGCTTCCATTGTCCACCAACATTCTATGAACTTCACACCGACTTATTTCAAGTATGATGACGAGTGCATCCTCATGGGGATGATGCAATCGCACCACGTCTTTCTCAGAGAAGGTGATCTCCTTCTCCCTGCGAACCTTAACGAGTCGCGACGTCATACTCATTACACTCATGGGGTCATGATGGGCTTCCTGAGCATACCTTTCTTGGGTACTTCGAGAATTTCCTGTGAGGTGTGGTCCTCCGAAGATATCCCTACACAATATAGTCCCTTGCGACCACGATGCTTCTTCCCTGGTTCTTTTTTATCTTTTTCCTAAACAAGAGTTGGGCCATCAACATATTCTTTGAAGTGCCTCTGCTTGATGAGGTCTTCGATTGCCTGCTTGAGAGCTTAACACTCATCGATGTGATGCCCATTATCCCGATGATAGCGGCAATACTTTTTATTGTTTTTGACTGAAGGGGGATTCTTCATGGGCTCTAGCTCTCCTAACAGGCTGGCCTCCTCTAACTTATCCAAGATAACTGACATTGAGGCATTCAGAGAGTGTATTGATTCTTGTCGCGATCGCAACAAGGATCCAAGGCATAAGATTTCTTGGGCTCAAACCGTTGCTTTTTTCTTTTCCGCTAATCGTCATTAGCCCATCTGTGATCAGCCCTTCTACTATTCTCCCCTCGATTGAGAGCATTGTTTGGGGGACTGAGGTCATGGCAATTGAAAGCGGCTACAGAATTTTCAATTCGGAGGTATTTCTCAGTAAGTTTGTAGAAGCAAGTGAGGGAAACATCATCCTCAGATTGCAATTTTTTTCATAAATCTATCTATGGGCGAACCCCCATGATAATGAGAGTCTGATCAGACTCCTCGGGAGTATGAGCCACTTTGTGGAGTTCCCTATGGAACCTGTCTATGTAAGACTAGAGGGATTCATCCCTCTCCTGCCGTATGTTGCTCAAGTAGCTCAACGGTATTGAGAACTTCCTGTTCTCCTAGAAGTGTCTCAGGAACAATGAGCTCACTTGATGCCATGAGCTGATTGATCCTGCTGGAAGTTACCTAAACCAGCGCTTGGCATGGGCGGTTAGAGTTACTGCTAAGCAATGACATTTGGCCAAGTCAGAGACTTGGTGGAGTTCCATGAGGTCGTTGAACTCGTAAAGGTGATCTTGCGGGTCTGAATTCCCATCGAATGTCCGCATGTCAGGCATTCTGAATCTCGATAGGAGATGAGCAACTAAAACTACTGGAAAAAAAAGAAGATGCCTCTATAACCTTCCCACGCTCATTCTGTTGAGCCTTAAGCTGATCCAAAGTTCACTTTAGTTAACTTTTTGTAACGTGGGCTCGACCCTCGCAGTTGTAGTTGAGGAAAGACCGCAAATCGGGTTTTCCTCAACTTAGTCGAAAGCTCTGGAAAACCTTGACACACGCTAGCCGGAGCCATGTGAAGGCATTGAATGACTCAAGAAATTTTTTGGATCTCCGCGATGGTCCGAACCGACCTGCGAACAACAGGGATTTCCCGCATGATGATGGTCGAGGTCGTCATTTTGGCGATATTGGGAATCTCCCTACCTTGCACTTTTGTAAGAGTGCCTGTGTGACATGTCGTGTGATGGCTCATGCTGCGACATGTCACCGAGTCACAGTACCACGGGTATTCTACCCGTTGCACGATTGGTGTTTGCTAGTCCCTTGAAGCCCTTTGGTCCGCTGCTCGCCACTTGCTTTCCCCTACTTTTGCGCACTGCATGTAATGCCCACATCAAGGTATATAGTTTTATTTATGCCCTAATACCCTTAGTTGAATTTTGTTAAAGTTATCTTGAACAAATGAGAAGGAAATTCTTTAAAATGTTATTAGGGGTAAAATGGTCATTCCACTCATAATTAGATGAAAGAGTGGGGAATAAAAAGAAGTAGAATAACATGGAGAAGTTAATAAAAATGAGGGCATTTTTGTAATTGACTAAGGGACATGGATGGAATTTTTAAAAAGTGCAAGGGTAAAATGGGAAACTATATATATTGTTATATAGTAATAAGAGTTCAAGAGTTGAAACCCTAGCCACTCCACCCATTGTTCACACCACCTTCACCCCAAATTCTCTCAAATTTCTTCCACTAATTTCAAGGAAATTCATAGGATTTTAGCTAGATTTTGATAGATTTTTAATCCTAAGCATCCAAAGGTAAGATTCTTGCACCAAGATGTGAGATTAAATTTAAAATTTTTGAATTCTTATGGTTTTATATGCTTAGGGTTTAAGAGGAAAATGAATTTTACCAAAGAGAGATTATAGTGTTGGAATTACTCAAATTCAAGGTAAGTAAATCCAACTTTAGATTTGATTGGATAAATACTTGTGTAGAGAAATTTCTTATATGTTGTATGTGTGTTTGGATGATGAGAATTATGGATTGAAATTGAGATTGTTTGATATGTGAATCTCATGGTCATGAGAAGTGATTTATTAGTATGTGTTGAGTTGATGAAATTTCGGGTGAAATATGAAAGAATGGATATGGCATGGTGGAGGATGAAATTCCGCTAGGGTGGTTGTTGGCCTTAGGGAGTTTTTGCTCCAATTTTTGGTGGCTTGAGAAATATGTGGAAGTGTAACCAATTTAGGGTTTGTATGTGCATGTAAGGTGTTTGATGAAATTTCAAAGAAAGTGCATATATATGAGTATGTTAGATTATTACTTTGTTATAGAAATGTTGTTGGTAGAGAATACTAGTTCCATAATGATATCTTTATATGTCATAATGCATTCTTACATTTGAGCATTTGCATTTAAAAAGAATAGCAAAGAATGAGCATATTTACATGCACATATACATGTATGAGAACATTAAAGAATAAAGAGGAAGAAAGAAAAGAAATTAATTGTAGAATCATTATCTAAAGAATATAATTAAAGAATACCTCAAATCTAAAATTTTATTTACAGAAATATAAAAAGATAAGATAAGAGAAGGTTGTTGCGATGGGGAACCCGTGAGTGACAGAGAAGAAGAATATCCCCACATGCACGTCGCCTTTAGTGAGTGGCCTAAGAATAAGAAAGAAGAACTTGTACAATTCGTAAGAAGTGCATGTGGATGAGGACTGTACCCAAGAAAGAATTTAAGAATACACTCACACAGTCAGGGTTCTGAATCCATGCCTCAATCGAGTCCGATCGGCAAAGAAAAGAAAGAATAAAAAAGAAAAGAAAGAAAGAATAGAAAAGCAAGAAAAACAGAAAAGAAAGAAGAGAAATAGAAAAAGAAATGGAAAACAAATGAGAAATAGAAAACATAATAAGAAAACTAAAAAACAGAAAAGAAAATGCATTGCATAGAAAAAGTTTATGCTTTTGTGCATATGCATCATGCCATTTCTACTACCCCGAGTTAGTTTCCCTATTTGTGCTTACATATCAATAAGTGAGAAACTAGAATCTTAGAAAGAGCAGAGAAGAATTAAGAAGCTTGGTGTAAGGAAAGAAAATCCAGAATCTGAGTAACGAAGAAAGAATAGAATTGTTGTGGGTTTACTTACTGAGCAATTAGTGCTCACTCCGTTGATTTCACTGTTTTTGCATGTAATAGATGAGATGCGGTTGGGGGAACGTCAAGTAGCGGAGGAGAATAGCACCATTGTCCGAGATTACTTTGTACTTACTTTTGTGACTTTATTACTTGATGTAGAGATTTGTATATAAAGTTAAATTTATTTTGGGCCCACTATTACATTCTTATATACATATATATTTTCTATAACATGTTAGTGAGTTTTACTTATATTTTTCCAAAGAACTACTAGCTAGAAAGAATATTACACTACAGTGCATGCGGTACAGGCTTTTGCACTTTTCTACACTTTCGCGTGACTTACAGACGATTTTGGCAGTGGCACCGCTTCATTGGATTCTGGTGGCACGACCCGATCCAAACGGTCTAGCCTTTGGCTAACCGTTTGGAGAGTATTATTGAACCTCTCTAAGTATCTCATTACGGTTGGGTCAAGCTGTGAGCTTGAAGGAATATCCGCCATGATACTCTATTGGACTGGCGACACTTCAGGAGAAGTGTCATCTTGTACCTTGGGGATTTCCTCATTGCCAAAGTCAGCTCTCTCAGGTTCGAAACCGCAAGCCATTTGTTGATTGGTAGGACCGATTAGTCAAAGGTTTCTGATGAGGAGCATATACTAAATCAGGGCCCTCCTTTTAGCGTCAAACTGTTGATGCTTGATTTTGACACCAACGACTCGCACGTGCAAAGTGCTAAGCGGACTTAGAAATTACATTGATACCTAAACATGAAATGAGAGAATAAATGAGAAGCGGTTTTTAAAGTGGTTCGGATGCTTAAAAGCGAATCTTACGTCTACTGTTGTTGTATTAATAGATGGATATAGTCAGGTCACGTGTGGCGAGCTGAGTTACAATCTAGAGAGAATACAGAGAGAGAGAGAGAGAGAGTGTGTGTGTGTGTGTGTGTGTGTGTGTATGTTGTTTTAGACTAAGATAAGTCAATCCCGTGAATGAGAGGGGAGTCCTCTATTTATAGTGGGAGAATTCAAGGTAATGATTACAAGTCTGCAAGTGGGTAGGTGTCGTGCAAGTCCTTCCTTGCATCCCATTGGTTATCTATACGAGAAATATCATTAAATTGCGTAGGGCTTGAGCAGGTGGACGATCCCTGGCCACTCGCAAGCCTAGCGTTCACCTGCTGCACTGACAAGAATCATATCTCTTTCGTCACTGCGCGACGTGGCAACATCTAGACGGTACAACGGAACGTAGTAACAGAAGAGGTATGGTTCTTGTCAATGCAACAGGTGAATGCTAAGCTTGCGAGTGGCCAAGGATCGTCCACCTGCCTAAGCCCTATGCAATTTGATAATATTTCTCGTGTAGATAACCAATGGGATGCAAGGAAGGACTTGCACGACACCTACCCACTTGCAGACTTGAAATCATTACCTTAAATTCTCCCACTATAAATAGATGACTCCCCTCTCATTTACGAGATTGGCTTATCTTAGTCTAAAATAGCATACACACACACACTCTCTCTCTCTCTCTCTCTCTCTCTCTCTCTTTGTGTGTGTGTATTCTCTCTAGATTGTAACTCAGCTCGCCACACCCGCCCTGACTGTATCCATCTATTAATGCAACAATAGTAGACGTAGGATTCGCTTTTGAGCATCTGTACCACTTTAAAAACTGTTTCACATTTCATGTTTAGGTATCACGTATAATTTTTAAATTCGCTTAGCATTTTGCACGTGTGAATCGTTAGTATCAAAATCTTAGATCAATAGTTTGGCGCTAAATGAATAGCCTGATTTAGTATATGCTCTTCCAAACATGCGGGGGGGTGTTTAATAGGAGTAAAACCCGAGGGAAGACGAGGGTAAGAGCGACAACCAGAACCAGTATCAAGACTGCATCAGCATGGTAATGAGGTACTGCATGCAATGCAAAGTCATAATTATAAATGCAGATCACGTGAAGATTACAGATCAAGTCAACAAGGTCACGTGGTCTGATCTGAATCATACGGGTTAATAACTTAATATAATATGAATCCCCCAATTCGGGTGGCGTTGTCTCACTAATTCATCTCCTCAATCTCAATGCCCATTCCTCTCTACCACCATTACCCATTAATTATTGGTTCAATATATAATTGATATCATACTCCTTTCTCAATTATTCAACTAACCCTTTTAATTAATTACTAGAGTAATAATGTCCATTCGAAATCTTCACAAAAGGGACACATTTTTCATTTACACAAATTAAAAATGTCAAAATAATAATAACATTTGAAATATGAAAAATAAATTTATCACAATACATTTTGTTAGCCCTAACTTTTTACAATCTAGAGAGAGAGAGAGTGTATGCTGTTTTAGACTAAGATAAGCCAATCTCGTAAATGATAGGGGAGTCCTCTATTTATAGTGGGAGAATTCAAGATAATGATTTCAAGTCTACAAGTGGGTAGGTGTCGTACAAGTCCTTCCTTGCATCCTATTGGTTATCTACACGAGAAATATTATCAAATTGCGTAAGGCTTGGGCAGGTGGACGATCCCTGGCCACTCGCAAGCCTAGCGTTCACCTGCTGCACTGACAAGAACCATACCTCTTTTGTCACTGCGCGACGTGACAACGTTTGGACGGTATGAAATCTTCCTGAATCCTGATTGGCTCTTGCTGACGAGAGTCCACGTCAGCTCTAACTTTTTAAGCATACCAAAATGTATTGTGATAAATTTATTTTTCATATTTCAAATGTTATTATTATTTTGACATTTTTAATTTGTATAAATGAAAAATGTGTCTCTTTTGTGAAGATTTCAAATGGACATTATTACTCTAGTAATTAATTAAAAGGTTTAGTTGAATAATTGAGAAAGGAGTGTGATATCAATTATATATTGAACCAATAATTAATGAGTAATGATGGTAGAGAGGAATGGGCATTGAGATTGAGGAGATGAATTAGTGAGACAACGCCACCCAAATTGGGGGATTCATATTATATTAAGTTATTAACTCGTATGATTCAGATCAGACCACGTGACCTTGTTGACTTGATCTGTAATCTTCACGTGATCTGCATTTATAATTATTGACTTTGCATTGCATGCAGTACCTCATTACCATGCTGATGGAGTCTTGATACTGGTTCTGGTTGTCGCTCTTACCCTCGTCTTCCCTCGGGTTTTACTCCTATTAAACACCCCCACATGTTTGGAAAATCCTCATTGACTTTCCTTTCACTTTTGAACTTTCATCATTCACCTTCTTCCTTATGCCAAGGAAATATGTAACATGTCTAAAAGATTCAACTTATATTTTCGCCTTTTATATCTAACAAGTTTGATAAGAAGTTACCTTTCAAGTTTGTTGGGTTGGGTTTCCCTCCATGTGGAGGATCGCCCATTTTAGTAGAGCCCATAAGGAGAGTGATGGCAACGGATCGGGACGGGCCTCGGATTGAGGGACGGGGACAGGCATGGGGATAGTAGTCCCCGCCCCCGCAATAAATAATAAAATAAAAAATATTTAATATTTAAAGTTATATATGTACTCTCAAGGGCTCCATGGATGACAATTTTGCTACTCTGCTCAGGCCTCAGGGCAAGTCATTGCAGCTGCCTGCAATTTGCATGCGTTTGATGGACCAATAAGCGCGTTCTTGTTTTGACGATGGACTATTAGGCTTGAAGCCCATAATGATTTTGGGCTAAAAATCGCAATCCAAAAAATCATGCAGTTAAATTCAACAGTTCTGTAACTCCACACAAACAAGAAGTTCAAGCACCTTTAACCAGTAACTAGTGGTTAAGACTTAAGAGGCAACAAAAAGGCTTAAATTGCAACCACAGGTTAAGTTAGCATGAAGTGGTACCACAATTGCTCGACTCAGAGGGCCTGCCTGGGTTTGGGGCCCATGAACAGACCAACTTGTGTGTTTGATGAGCATCCACACATGACTACAGACTACCCAACCATCAAATCCCGGCTGCATGCTGCATTTGCTTGGAGTTGAAGACGGAACTATGGAAGTGTAAAAAGGATCAGCCTGATGGCGCCTCGTCTGAAACACACTCCCCTATAGTATAAGTACTTGATTTGGTATGAACGTGACATTTTAGTCATTCTATACTTTTACACTGGACAGTATGATATACAATTATATATTCATCCAATAAACTTCAACTACATATCCTTTCTTTATTTATTTTTTTCTACCTAACCACTATTATATGGTGAGATTTGTATTGACATGAATGTAACATGTGAGATTTTACTGGATTGACGTATTAAAGTGATCCCCAGTTTATTCATAAACCGGCCTCAATGTGATACAATGTAGCACGATCAACCAAAACGTAAGTGAATGATGCTTAGAAAAATATAATACCGACCAGTAATTTATCTAAGCCCTTTCTATGGTTTAATAATATTACTGCTTGACCGGAGAAATACAATGTCTTTTTCTCTGGTCATTTACTAATTACTAGAAACACAAAGAATGACGCATGTGCATACAGCATACCTTCAACATCAACTTATATGCTTCTTTTACAATACATTTCAACACAGAAAATTTCTCTCTGCTCAGGCGTCAATGACGGTGGTTTCTTCTTTTCGAATTAATGAGCATGAACCACGACTTTCTCAAACGACTTACAGGAAAATAAGCTTTCAATGCTGTCTTTAATAATTACCGAAAGCAGAGTTGGCTTTTATGGCAAATGAACACATATCTTTGAGAGTTAGAAGCTTGTGGGCATGAGAGAGTGGCACCAGAAAGTAAATTTGACCCAACTGTAGCTCTTCTTCTTCTGGCATTTGTGGCAAGCAATTGTTCATGTACATGGACTCAGAGCTGCAGAGAAAATGGTTGGGGTTCTGAGAGATGATGTTTCTGGCTGAGATTGGAGCCTTCAACTCTTGCAGTCGACCGTCCATGTGGATGATCTTGGCTGTTGGTGGCAATCTGATGCTATTATGATTTCCTCCTCCACCTTTGATTGCATTTGTTCTTGGTGAGGAAGCACAAACACCCATTTCTTAGAAACTTCGAGAGAGGGACGAGAGGGGTTCTGTAGGGTTTAAATAATTTATATAATTTGCGAGATAACATTACCAAACCAAACTTGTATTTATATTGACATGTTATTCTTTTTATTTTTGTATTTATATTGTTGTTTTCTTTTTCCCGCGAAAGGTTTGCCTTAATGACACTTTCCCACCCAATAGGTTTCAAAATATCACTTTTTCACCCAAAGTCTATATTTCATTACTACCCAAAACCGATTTTGACAGCAAAAATTCTTTCCATCAGTAGTGGATCTAGAAATTTCTATTAGGGTGGGCCAAAATAAAAACTAATCGCACATTAATATTTTTGTTAAAGTGGGCCAAAATCCAGAAATTGTACATATTAATATTTTAGAGGAAAAAATTGAGAGTGGGCTATGAACCACCCAAGACTAGGCTGGATCCGCTCCTGCTCTCTATCACCACCATTTGAACATTTGGTCTCCTCTCTACAAAAGCCCTTTTCACTCATTTCGATAGCGAAATTCAATTAGTCACCATCATTCCATCCACCGACTTCTACTCTACAAAACCCCGCTTACCCTAATTCCTGATAACTCGCCGAACACCGATTGAAAAAGTGAATTGTATTTTAGGTATTAATAGAATATAAACTTTAGATGAGAAAGCGGTATTTTAAAATTTTTTGGGTGAAAAAGTGTCATTAAGGCAAACCTTGGGTGGGAAAAGCTGTTTACTCTTTGCGAAATAGCATTAGCCATTAGCCAATAGCCACTAGCTATTGTTGTGAAAAGACGAGAGACTAATAATAGTGTTGTTTTATGGGAATGGGTTAACCCTAATTAAATTATTTTAACAGTAACATACACCCCTCCCCCCAAAAAAAAGTTTATACTCTTTTAATTTACTTTTATTTTTTATTACATTTTTTGTGAGAAAATTCTCTCTCTAAATATTTTTATACATTTTCTTGAGAAAAATTTCTCCAAAATTCTCGAGAAATTCTCTCAAAATTTCCCATGTAACAAAACAAAATCAAAACTAAAATTCTCAAACCAAAATAAAATAATACTACACAAATAAGTAAATAAAACATAATAAATTAAAGATAACTTAGAAATACTATTTAGTAGATTATTTGAAAAATGATATTCTGAAAAACTATTTTAAGTTGAGTTGACTTGGATTAAATCGAATATGATAAAATTCTAAGAATGTGTTTGATATAATAGTTGAAAATTACATAAAAATTGGATAAAATGCTAAATAATTTTTTGATACGTTTTTAGAAAACATTTTCTGAAAGTATTTAAATTTTTTAACCCCCTATATTTGTTAATTTAGCTAAACATCCCCCACAATAAAACTTTAAAAATTAACTAAAACACCCCCCACATTTTCCGAAAATTCGACTGTCAAAGATGGCCAAAATCTGGTTGTTGTCAACGACAATATGGTCATTGTTAACAGCCAAATCTAGTCGTTGTCAACAACTAGATAGATCTTACCAGAATTTGGCCGTTAATAGCTAGATCTCTGACAATATGGATTTGGTCGGAAACGGCAAGATCGACACATGATTGGCCAGATCCAGTCGATGGTCGCCGTCAGTGGTGGTTGCTAGCTAGGGTGTTTTAGTTAATTTTTAAACTTTTATTGTGGAGGTGTTTAGCTAAATTAACAAATGTAAGGGGGTTAAGAAATAATCTAAATGCTTTGAGTTAAATAGAATAAGATAATAGAAAACAAGTCCCCCCTCTTTTAATTTTCAATAAAAAAAAATCTTATTTGATTCAAATTAATTTTCAGAATAATGATCCCAGTAAGTAAACAAACATATATTCTGTTTTTTAATTCAAATAGTATAACAAAATAAATGATTCTAAAGAGTTAAACAAACATGGTTTAGGCTGCGTTTGTTTTAATTTTTTTCCACTATTCTATCAAATCCAATGAAATAATTATTTTTCTATTCAACTCAAAATCTTATATTATTCTATTTAACTTAAAACATTTAACAATTATTTTTCTTAATAAAAGTTTATAAATTAACAAAAAACACCCCTATCCACCCAAGCCACTATCACCTGCCAACAGCAACCGCCATTGCCACCATCAGACTCCAGCAACGTAACGATGCACGACAGTGAATCTAGCCGATCTGACCATTTCTGACCAGATACATCATGGATCTGGCTAGAAACAGCCAAATCAACGCACGATTGACCATATCTAGCTAGTCGTGCGCCATTTTGGTGATTTTCGACCACTATCGGACGGTGGTGGCCGGCAATAGTTGGGCAGATGGGGGTGTTTTTATTAATTTTTAAACTTAACCTTGGGGGTGTTAAGTTAAATTAACAAATATTGGGAGTTAAAAAATAATCTAAATATTTTCAGAAAACATTTTTCAAAACACATTTTCATAATCCTATCATATTTCATTAAACAGTATTCTATTATAGAATACTATTCCAAAAAGTAAAACAAAGGCACCATCAAATTAAAAGTTTTTCCCAAAAAAAAAAGGAAAAAGAAAACCCCACAATCCAATTCCTCCGCCACAACCGCCACCCACTCAAACATCTCCCTCCGCCCAGCACCATCGCGTTACTTCCCCTTACTTCACAAAACTACCACCAAATCAACCACAATCATTTATTGGATGTTTTTTGATACCTTATTTGATTTTTAAATAAAAAATCATTTTAACCTTCACGCATGGCGTCACAATTTTGATACTTGTTTGACGCATTTTTAAACTATGGAAGGTCCTTTTGACAAAAATCTGCATAATTCTCTGCAAACTAGGGGAAGGGAGGCAAATTGATTCTCTCTCATTTTGAATGCCTAAATATATCATCTTAATTTGAATGAATCTATTACAACTTGTTATTTAAGTAATGACCCTATACCCATTACATAATATTGTTTTAATCTCCAGTAACTTGGTTTGAATTAACAACTAATAAACAAAAGGGAAAAAACAACAATTTTTCATCCCCTTGTCCCTAAATTGTTAATTGTATTTGTACTCAATATGTTATGTCGTCTTGTTTGTACTGACTTTTCAAGGAATAGGTCAATTAAAACTATTGGATTTATCATAAAATAAAGTGAATATAAAAATATAAACAGTCCCTTTTTCAAGGAGTTCGTTATGCCTAAAAAATCAGGACTGACACAAGTTTACATCAGCGAGGATCAATAAAAGTTCAGGAAGCCATTGCGTCGTCTAGGCATTGTCACGTCGTCCAAGGGTAGAAGAAGGCAAGCTGTCATCAACTTGACAGGTAAAAGTATGATTAATGAGTGGCGGAGAGTCACCCACTTGTCCAAACCCTGTGCGATTTAAAGATATCTACCGTGCAGCTAGCCAATGGGAAGCAGGATAGGAACTGTACGGCACCTGTCCGTTGGCAGACCCATAATCATTACCTAAAAACCTCTTACTATAAATAAATGGCTCCTCTCTATTTTTCGGGATTCTAGTTCGGATAACAAAAACATACTCTCTCTATCTCTCTGTATTTATGTTCTCTTAGATCATTGCATGCGACTTGATTATACTCTTTCATAAATAAAAAGACAATGGACGTAAGATTCGCTTGAAGCATCCGAACCACTTTAAAAATCGTCTCCCTTTTATTTGTTTCATTTTCCAATTCACGTGTAATTTATAAGTTCGCTTAGTACTTTGCACGTGCGAATAGTTTGTTTCAAATCCAACATCAACAGAGTCAAAGCATGAACAATCCAAGATTCATGTAGTAACAACTATGATGAAGTAAAAATATATGAAGATTGCCTTCTTTCCTGCAACAAATAACCAAAGAATTGGAAGATGTAATCCTTAATGACTCACCTGGTTGAAACCCTTGTCAGAGTTATCTATGATTCAACTCAAGTTATAATCTTAGGCATCTTTTAATTTTAATTCAATTTCGATCGGTGAGTTATCAAATCAATTTGGCGGTAGTACTCCATATGCAGGGAAAAGTCCTTGTCCAAGAACATAATAATGACTGTATATAACTCTCATTAACAAACAAAAAAAACTTGGCCGTTGAAATGAATTTTTGGACCCTGCTAATCTCACAGCTCCTCTCATCCACATGAAACCTGCAATTTGTATGCTTTAGGAGGAACCTTGTAGCCAGCATCGATCCCTCTCCATGTTACCGAACATGTATTCTTTTTGTGGCTGGTTTTTTTGTGTGTTATATAATTTGCATTTTGGTACACTGATCGATTGTCCGATAACAATAATGGATGAAGTGATTGGTAAAGTAAGGAGTTATTAGAGCTGGCTCTATATCTATCATCCTTGTCACTTTTTCATCATCTTGTATGAAAGAAGAAGGGGTTGTCATGTAAGTACCAAGTAGGGTTGGGCTAATCGTCGTCTTTTTTTTTTTAAATATGATCATTTTTAAAGGGTTCGGTCTGGACGACAGCTGGATCCAAAGGGCTCTAGAATTAAGGCAATGCCGGCCTTGGATAATTTAGCCTGTTTAAAGAATAAAACAGTGGGACCGAATGACCGACGCATTTAACTTAGATATGGTGAAGATAGACTAATCAGTCCAATATAACTTAGCATTCCAAAGGTGAAAACGATATTTTGGATTCAAGTGAAATGGATTTCGACATCATCTTTCTTTTAAAATGCTCGATTTTGCATGGAAATAGAGGTTTGGAAAAAAAGTAGGAGGAGGTTTCACGAGAGTTCCCACCGACCCTAATAAGGATGATTATTAAAGAGATATATCTGGTCGTCAACTTTAGGATCTTAGGAAATTAGTTAAGGTATGCACAAACTGGTTTGGAATTTCCTAGTCACAAAAAAAAAAAAAAAAATCTTCCTCTTCCATTGAAATGAGTAAAAATAATAAACATTAGTGGTGGATATATCTAGTCGTTAACTTCAGGACCTTAAAGTATTAGTTGAAGTACATACAAGCTGGTTCAAACACCTCCGGTCACCAACAAAAAAAGAAAAAATCTTCCTCTCCCATTGAAATGAGTAAAAATAATAAACATTTGTGGTGGACAGCCAATAGTCTATAAAAATTATAACAAAAAGTCCAAAGTTTATGCAACCATTTCTATTAAAATAATATTCAAAATGGATATATATATATATAAAGGGGATTATGGAAACTAAAAATTATTATTAAAATAATATTCAAAATGGATATATATATATAAAGGGGATTATGGAAACTAAAAATTATAGATTGTCCTGAGTTCAAGTTATTCCTCGGTTGTTAATAGGAATAGTCATTGGAACTCTTATTTGGTCTATAGTTTTAGGATCTCAAATAATTAGTTGAAATATACGTAAACTAGTCCGAACACCTCCTAGCCATTAAAAAAAAAAAAAAAAAATTATAGATTGCTAGACCTACTGTACTTACAGCATTTAAAAGCAGCTCACAAAATTATTTAATGAGGAGCCAGAGGATCAAACCAATATATGAACTTATAGATGTTGTATAGGTCGATGATTTCATTGGTTTGCTTTACTAGTAGAGCATTCAATGGCAATTCACTAAATAATTGAGTGGCAAGTGGATTATCAGTAAAGTGAGGTGAAGTCAATAGAACAAGAAACACTTAAAAGGTTTCATATCAATAATATATTTGTGGTAGACCCTGCTAATAATAATTGATAAAGTTAAAAGAAGAAGAAGAAGAACACCATTATCTCCTTGGAACTTTCTTATGAACAATTGAATTTGAGCCATCTACAGATTTAATTGAATTATAGATTATATGTAAGAGCAGATTGAATGGAGAAATTAGGTGAGAAGAAAAGCTTGAGGACTGGACCACTATATTGCCAATGATGAGTGGGGTTAGTGATGGTCCAGATTCGCACTCGCCAGCTAAAGGGATTATATGTTCTAATAAATGTCCAACTTTACTTTATCACTTTCTTCCCACTTGTTTCGTCACTTTCGTTCTAATCAACCAATACTCTTCGCTTGCTTCCATCTAAATGGCATCTACACTGTATTGTTACTACTTCTTCTTCTTCTTAACCTTTATGTTTGTCGTCTGCAACATCGGATTCCCCTATCTGGCTTTGTTCATGGCAATTAAAAAGATGGAACAATAAATATTTAAAGAATAATGTTCGTTTTATAGCTGAGATTACTAATTTCACTGTACTACATTAAAAAAAAAAAAAAGTACTTTCATACCATTTAATAGTAGAATTATTGATTTATTCACATCCGTCTTAGTTAATAGAATAATAGTAATTAGGTAGGTAACGGGATGAAACGTGACACTTATAATTTGATTCGTTTTGAAGCATTTGGTAATGAATAAATCTAAATAAAACCGGTGGACTCAGCGTACTGCAACCAGCTGTCTATATAAAGTTTTGCCATGCAAACAAAGGGCGAACGACTTGTTGATACCCAAAGTTTACTGTAATGACAAGTTGGTACCTAAAAGGTTTTGAAACGACAAATAGGTATCTTTCGTCATATTCTGTTAGTGATTTTTGTTTATTAATAGTAAAAAGACTAAAATGCCCTTCAAAGTTTCAATTTTTGTTTTTTATAAATTTAAAAATTTTTAAAAAACCCCCTAGGTTTGCTAATTTATTAAACACCCTATATATAAAAAGTTTGTTAAATGACAAAAACACCCCCACCACCCCAATGCCAGATTCCGGCCACCATCGCCGGAATCTGGCCGAAATCATGATTACGCACAGATCCCCATCGGATCGTGCGTAGTGCCGATGTGGCCTTTTCGAGCCGATCCGCCACGGATCGGCCGGAAAAGGCGATCTGGCCGCAGCAGCAGACGTCGGCCTTTGCCAGCGGTCGTGGCTGTCTGGCCGGAAAAGGCCAGATCTGCCAGATCGGCCGACGGCCGCAGATGGAGTTTTCGGGTCGGACGGCGGGATCTGCCGTAGATCGGCCTTTCCGGCCAGATCGCTACGGATCGGCCAGGAAAAGGCGATCGCAGCGCACGACGCAGTCCGCGTGCGTGTCGTAACAACTTTCCGTCAGTTCCTGGCGGTGGTGGCGGAATCGCACTTGCTGGGGGTGTTTTTGTTATTTTATAAAACTTTTATATATTGGGGTATTTAGTGAAATTTGTAAACTTAGGGGGTTTTTTAAAATTTTTAAATTTATAAAAAACTAAAATTCAAACTTTTAAGGGTATTTTAGTCTTTTCACTATTAATAAACAGTAATAAACAGAAATCACTAACAGAACATGACGGAAATTACCTATTTGTCATTTTAAAACCTTTTGGGTACCAACTTGTCATTACGATAAATCTTGGGTATGTATTAGTCGTTCTCCCTGCAAAGAAAATCCCTCATTACCTATTCTAATTCAACGACCCTTGTAATTATAGTCCAAATTATAATCGAGAAAAAGGGCCGTCCATACACATTATGATTCGCAGCTGTAAACAAAACATAAAATCCATCCCACTGTCTTCAAATTCCCATTGCTTGCCCATAGTTTTCTTATTCCGCGTAGGATGAATTGATGGGTATGTTTGATATGGAACAAATACGACTTAACTGAGACCATAGATCTATGGAATGAAATAATACGAAAATGTACAGCTTTTTGTGTTATTTATTCCAGGCATTATGTATCCAGGCAAAATATTCTTTTGCCTCAGTTTATATTAAAAAAATAATTAGCTAGTAACGTACGCAGCAATTCAAGTTGATAGTAAATACATGTATCATGGTCAACTGCTCTCATGGCAACGTGACTGATATGGGTGTCACTGTTTGATTCCAATATAAAATTGAAAAAGAGATTAAAGTATTATGGTAATTATTTGTACATGATTCTTCTCATCAACCCATTTAGGGGTAAAATTGTAACACGACCCTCACGTGGTTGGCACCCAAATCTAAACTCCCCACCTCTTCATCACATCACCAAACAAAACTCCTGCGTAATAACCCCTAGATCATCACATATTTACATTTTTCCCTCAAAATATCCATTTTTTCAAGCTTTGCTTTACGCACTCGTTTTCTACCATATATCCCTATTCAGGTATTGCACTCAACATTGCCGTAAAGTCTCTCCTTGATCCTCTTTTTAATCTAGCGCCGGCACCGCCGCGACCGGAGGTAACCTTCCGGGGAGAGGTCTCGCCCACCGGACAGACTGATTTTTTGCGACAGCCGTATTTATCACCACTCTTCATTAATGCCGCGCTGGCTTTAACTGCTAATGCAGCCATTTCTTCAGCCTGAAGTGGGTAATGTAATTTACTTAACGGCAACACAAAGTAGAGCTGACCAAGCTGCAGCTCTTCCTCTTCGCTAATGGCTGAAACGACATCGTCAAAGTCCATTTCATCAGAGTTGCAAATAAATGATGCGGGATACTTTTGCAACACGTAAGAAGCCTTAACTGGGTATGAGAATTCCTGCAATCTTCCATCTTGTAGAATGATCTTTGCGGTGGCGACATGTGTTGAGTCACAAGAACTGCAAATACCCATTGGCTTATAGTGAGCGTGGTCAAATCTTGAAATCAATGAAATGAAGAGGCGGTGGAGAGATGAAAGGGGGTTTGAGTGTCAAGCTTGAATTTTGAAGAAGAGAGAGGGAATGGGGAGATGTATATATAGAGAAGATAGTAAAGCTCGTTGATTGTACCTCACTGCCATGTCAGATTTGTCGTTTATTCTAGGGTTTGCTTCTCTTTAATTGATCCACGAGCAGGGCTTGCCAGGCTGTAAGTTGGTAGTGACAGGTTGTATTTGTCCTTCAACTTTAACCCTCGTTCAAAAAATTTATTACGCTCACAGCCACTTGGCTTTTTCGTTTATAATGGGACCTATTTTTACTTGATTCTTTTGACTAATCTTTAAACTATTATCATCTTTTCAATATGTCATTATCACGTATTATTATTTATTAACTTATATTAAATAAAAAATATTAAATTTATAATATTTTACAACTTGAATGTGACAGTAAAATTGATATTATCTCGTCAATTAAAGATTTTAATTAAATATAAACAATCGTTCTTTACAAACAAACGATCGAGCATTCATTTATAATAAATGACTATTATATTTATAAAAAAGACTCTCATGTATAATCAAAATCATTTAGTATCTTGGGTGTAGATGTGTGGTAGGAGCTGATATGATAGTTATACCACATTAGAGTTATAAGAGAAAATTATGAAATTAAGTTATGAACGTATTATTTCTCGTATTAAATATTTAAATAATAGTTCTTCTCTCAGTTAAGTTTATATTCTAAACTTCCGAATTTATTTTGGCATTATCACATAATTTGAATGGTTAAATTCAAAATTTAAAAGATAGTTAATAAGTTAAGTGAGATAAATATCTTGTGCGGTGGGACAGTGATGAGGCTGATGAAAGATGACAAAGGGTTGGGTTTAGGCAGATATTGTGGATTCACGTGAAGTGATGTAGATGTGGAACTATTTAAACAGAGCGACATTTGAAACGCTAGCGAATCACCACTTTCTTGAATACTGCAGCTTCCAATTTTAGCAACAAAGTTTTCAATAGCTTTCATAAAGTGAAAATAATTGTTCACGATATTTAGGAATGCATTATCTCTGGTTTTAACTTTTAAAGGTGTTTGGGATTCCAATTCCATTATCTTTTTTTTCTTAATTACCAAAAATGTTCGGATCAATATACGTACATTTCAATTAATTTCTGAAACTTTAGAATTGTTAATTGAATAAGAACTTTGACGATCATCCATATTAATATTAGAAATAACTTAAACTCAAGAATTCATAAAATATCGTTTTACTATTTTATCATCGGACTACCAATAATAATTAACTCACATTTTAGCTAAACAAAGCAGAACACAACTCACGGTGTTTTTATTATTAAAACATTTGAATGGGGATCCTTTTAGAAGAAAGGAAAGGTTAATGGTGTAATAAATAGAGAAAGAAAAGCAATGCTAGTTTTTTAAAGACACATATAAATGTGGCCTACAAAGAAAATCTCTATCTCTAATTTTCATGATTTTTCTCTCTCTTTTTTTTTTTTCCATTTTTTTTTTCTTTTTTCTTTTGAATAATGTCACTTCGTAACTTCTGTTTGGATGAGTCTTTGTAGAAAATGCTATCATATATGAATATGTAGAAGCAAGAGAAACGTGGCGATGCATGGAAGAGGAAGGAGCTGCGTTGCAAAGCAAGATAAAAGACACGTGGAAGAGAAGGTCCTTGGAAAAAGTAAACCCAAACAGTCCGACAAGAGATGGCGTAAGCTGATCTGGGTCTGCTTCGTTGAACCCTATTCTTATTTCTGCACAATCCTTGTATCCCGCCGATATACTGTACCCCTTACTTCTGTATTTTATATTCCAAATTCATTTTAAGCTTAACATGTGCATCAGTCATGGGTGAAAAACACTTTAGTAATTAAATTAATTTCAGGTGATTATCAAAGCTTTTATCCGATTAATAATTTCAGGATCTTGAAAGATTAGTTTAACTATGTATAAATTGATTTGAATATTTTCGATCATAACAAAAAGAAAAAAAAAATTTCTTAAGACTTTGACTGTAATTATTTCAGTAATAAAAATGTGTATTGAGTATCATATAAGCAACTTTTAGATAACTATAGTCTTTACTTTTATAAGAAAGATTCCAAACTTGTACTGTAAGGAAATAGTTGAACACAGAGCAAGAAAGGAGATGCATTGTACTATAATGTATATATATTTAGGCAACATTAACAGTACTGATTCTGTGATAATACATTAATTATCTATGGTGTGTTTGTGTTTAGGAAGATCTGTTATGGGTTTTTAATATTTATTAGATCTTACGGGGTTGGCTGGTTGGATTAATAATTGAGCAATAAGATGTCCCAGTCCCTGTCCCTGTCCCTGTCCCTGTCCTAGTCCCATTCATAACAATTTTCTATGAACCTTCTTCAGCTCTTCCTTTTAACACATGCAAAATTTAAGTAGAGACCCAATCATCGTTTCTTTGACAAAAAGACATAGCACGAATGCCTTTTCAATTCTTTTTATTATTAAATTCAGCTGAAAAGTTTTTCTTCATTTTTAAATTAACTTTCCCCCTTTATTTCACTCTCCCCTTCCAGGAAACTGATACCAAGTTGCAATCTTGTCCACACTATACAACCTTTTTTTTTTTTTTTTGTTTTTTTTTAATGGCCAAGGATCAGAATATTTGTACCGGTTCATGTGTATTTTAATTTTCAACTAATTTTCTGGAATCTTAAAACTATCGTCAGATAAAAACTCTACTGATTATCTTTATTAACAATGAAAGAGTGACTCAAATTTAAATTCTCTTAAATAATATATCCAAAAATTTCTGCCGAACTTTTGGTCACCGGGAGGTTGGTTAGACCACCCATTTTCTTCTGTCTTTTCATTCTTTGGCACTTTCTCACTGTAACTTTCTTACCCAATAGTACCAATTGTTTATTACGTTGACAGGGTCGGTCACCTTGCCTCGCAATTTCCAAAAACAATGACTTTGCTCATGGCAATAATTCATAATCTTTGACTATCGACGAGTTTTGAGCAATTACATTATTTATTTTGGGCATAATCAATTAGTTTTGTGAAACCAATACAGTTGGCAAAGCCGACTGTAAACCCCAACAACCAACAAAAATACATTCATTAATCTTTACAATTATGTTGTGTTTAAGCTCCATAAACACACACTAATCTAAATTATTTGGACTAGATATCGTGCAGATTTTTATTCTGTTTGAAAGCCAGATGTTGCGTCTGGTTTTTTCGCCAAACTCGGGCCGACGCGAGGATATAGCTCGACCCAGAATGATCTCAGTGACTATGATTGATCGACCTAGCACAAGCTAGTCGTGGACAATCCGAATGATCATTCAATCAATTCTCAGATAACGTCAGATCTCATATATTACGAGAACGATCAGATTAACGGCAATCTTTGAGCAATCTTAGTGCCTAATCGTGAGAATGTCAGAGTTGCAGTTCTAATCAATTGTAATTCTTTTATTTTCGCTCTTTCCTTTATGTAAATCTTGTATATATACCCCCTAAAACGATAAGGAAGGGGATACGAATTCTAGATTAGAAGTTATATTGTGAGCTCTCACAGCATATAAATAAAACACAGTGGACGTAAGCTGGTAACTTCGTCGAACTACTTTAAAAGTCCTTCTTGTCATTTATTTTCTGGCATTTTCATTCACCCATCACTGATTACCCGTAATCACACACACATCAGTTTCTATCCTGACAAGGTTGATCAGATCTCGCTGGTTTGTGCAGATTTCTATATCAACACCAGACAATATTTCCTTTCAATATCTTTGAATTATAATTTCACAGATTCAATAAAAAGCCGGCCTTTGTCATTGCCATGAAGCTTCCTCCCCTTAATGGGTCCTCTCAACCTAAGGTGATTTTTCAGAACTCAATACTCAAATGATTGCACCACACATTTATGCTTTAAAGCAAATCAATGCTCTCATTATGCAAACCATAAAGGTATTTTGTGTTCATGAATCAGTACATTATATGTCCAACAACTAAATCGGTGCTTTAATTATATCATACTCAAGCAAACATTTTTTGTTTTATGTCATAGATTCATGCTTATTTAGATTATCTCCTTCTCCTCACCAACTGATACATATCCAACGATATCAATGTTTCTAATTATAAAATTCAGCAGAATTAGATCTTCTTAGTTTCTTCTTATCCGCAAAAAGATTTTGGAATCATTAATTAATTCAATATTAGTTCAATGGCTTGCACATTCTTCTTTTATTCTTTAACTAAGATACTCTAATTTTAAATCATAAAAGTTTCTGGTCTACTTGGCAGAGTTATGTTCATCTGGGCAATTTTCTGTCTTTTCATACAGTTCAGACTCCATGATAGACATGCCTGCAAATATTTATGAAATGAAATGAAGTTCTGTAGAGAAAAATAACTGAAGAAAAGAGAGAGTAATAATGAAAATTCTATTATTCAATTGAAGAAAACTTAGCTGGCTTGAAAAGAGTTTTCCTATCCACAAGTTTCACACTTATTGCCACTACTTCCTTGCCCTCTCCTTCATTCAACATTGTTTGATCTTGGCCAGTTGGCGCCTTGCAAGTACATTGTCTTTTACTTATAAGTGGTAATGAAGAATTCGATATTAAATGCATCCAATAACTTATACAAACATTGACAGGCCTCAGGAAATTTGGCTTGTACCTAAGACTCTATTCTCTTGCTATGGCAGAGCAAAGCCCTGCCCCTCCATGATTCTCTGTAATAAGAGATACCCGTACAATAATTCTGTTGGTTGTTTGCATTCATTGTAAAATTAATGGATTGGTATAGTACAGACTTGTCAATTGCTCGTACTAAAAGATATATGCTTGGATAAACTAGTTTGACAATATGAAATGAGTTGATGATTCTAGTACTTCCCTGATTGTATTCTCTTTATAAGCTATACATGTCTATGTTTAGCTCAATTTACATTTGAATGAGGTTTATGGTCTGCCTGACACTGAATATTTTTGTTTATAGAAGATCTATTCCATGCGTCAGGAGCTACTACTGAATGAAAAATGGACTTAATTGGCTCTTTACATGGCTTGTTGTCCTTTGTCTATGTGCTTTGTTATGTGCAAGTCCTTTTGTTCTGGGATTGCTGGAATGAGTACAAGTGTAAAATAAAATGTTGGGGACTGAGGATAACTTCTTGACTCAAATGTTCAAAAAATACACTTTCAATCTTCATATTCTTAGTACTGAATTGTGCTTTTTATGAGTGTTCTTGTTTCGAAAAACTAAGCGACAATCTTGAAGACATAATCAGTTTGACTTCATCAACTATTTTTTTTTTTTTTCATTCATATAAAGGATTTTCAAATCCTGACTAAGGTTGCAGAGTTTCAAGAAAGTGGCTTTTCTTTTCAGTACAGGTAACACAACACAACAATTAACAAACGATATTGCATTAATGTCATGAAAATGGTTGAATAGGGTTGAAGAAAGTGCATTTTTAGTATAGCGACCTTCAACTTATTGCAGCCAGAAGGCACTGAACTGACTGACTAACAGTCATCCTGAATTAAATTTGTGTAGGGTGATCTGGTGCCAGGATGGATGGCACTTAAAACTCACATGCTAAAAGCCTAAAACAAAGTGTTAGAAATAAGTGGTTTAGACTAAACCTCCCATTATTACACCCATATTTGAAGATTCTACACTACTTGAAAGGAAGACACATCCAAAGCAATGTTTTAAGCTTAATTACAAACTACTAATTATCAAATGCTAATTACTTGAAGGAATCAATTTTCAGTAGAATGTTAATTGTATGATTAAGTAGAGTTTGTGAGTGTGATAAGAAAAACCAACAGCAATGACAGAAACACTAGTCCATGGAATTTTGAAATAATCTTGTTTCAAGGTTGCCTTCCACTTGTTTAAGATGAAAGCTTATTCTAGCTTAAGACTTAAGAGTTGCATATTTTTATTACTAAAACTAATAAAGTTTATCATTTAATAATAATGTATGCAGATTCTGCAGAAGAAAAGATTACAAAACCAATTTGAGGTCCGCCGTTTTCTGAAAAAAAGAGCATTACAAAACACGTTATATATCACAATATATACTTTATTAATTCCCAGATTCAATGAAACCTATCAAGTTTGATCTCTGTCCTCTGTTATTGCGATCAAGGTACCTCCCTGGGCCCTCAAAAATGATTTGGCCACATTTATGTTTAAACTTTAAAGCAAAACAATTAAATGGCGCCATTGCCAAAGCCAACCAAATACAAAGGTGTTTAAGTATTCATGAATCTATGAGTTTTAAATGTGGATCAACATAAAGTTGGTGCTTTAATTACACTTTCCTACTTTAGTCTTTAATCTAATTATGTCTTAATCATTTGATTAAATATACTAATTAATCAAGATTCTAATGCAAAGGTGTTCAAGTATTCATGAATCTAAGAGTTTTCTTCTTCAGTAACTTCTTTCCTTCTCTTCTTCACTTAAAGAAACTACCTGTATTCCAAAGAAAAAAAAAATTACCTAGTTTCTTTGGTCCCTTTATTGCATTCCCCACAAAAGGGTGATCCCACACACTGGCTGCAGAAGTAGGTACTACAATTGTCTCGACCACATTGACATTTCCCATAAAATTCAGCTCGTATCAGAGGCAGTAACCATGGCGCATCCATGATTTGAAGAAAATGTTGTTTTATGTTGCTTTTCAATTTCTTGTCATAGAGTTGGCTCTCTATTGATATTTGTTACCCTGACTTTTCTCAAAACTATGACCTGGAATTCCTGCCCTTATAGACCAAGAAGTCCTAGTTACATTAAGTTTTTGCTTATTTCAGACTTTGTCTAACATACCAATACTGTAATATCAAAGGGAAGAGACATATGATATGAGCAATCTCATGAGAAAAGGTATTTTTGGTTTCCTAATGAAATTCTGAAATATTTCCTTTCTAGGAATATCCGGACCAGCATACACACATTTTAACTAATCTCTAGGACTCTAAAATTATCCATTGAGTAAGAACTCTGGCAGTCATTCCTATTAGTTTCTGAACAAACTCAAACTCAAAAACTCATAAAACTCTTTGTTACTATTTTACTAGCAGACTATCCAATAACAAGTAACTCACATTTTAGCTAAACAAAGCAGAACACAACTCAGGGTGTTTTTATTATTAAAACATTTGAATTGGGATCCTTTTAGATGAAAGGAAAGGTTAGTGGTGTAAAGGGCTATGTATCGTATATGAATATGAAGAAGCAGTGAGAAACGTGGCGATGCATGGAAGAGGAAGGAGCTGCTTTGCAAAGCAAGAAAAAAGACACGTGGATGAAAAAGTAAACCCAAACAGTCCGACAAGAGATGGCGTAAGCTGATCTGGGTCTGCTTCGTTGAACCCTATTCTTATTTATGCACAATCCTTGTATCCCGCCGATGTAATGTACCCCTTCCCCTTCCTTCTGTTTTCTATATTCCAAATTCATTTTAAACTTAACATGTGCATCAGTCACCGGTGAAAAACACTTTAAAAATTAAATTGACTTCAAAGGTGGTTACCAAAAACGATAATTTCAAGAACATGAAAGGTTAGTTTAAATATATATAAATTAATCTGGATATTTTCTATCGTATAAATAATAATAAAAAATCTTTTGACGATGACAAAATTAAGACTTTGACTGTAATTATTTCAGTTTTAAAAATGTGTATTGAGTATCATATAAGCAACTTTGAGATAACTTTAGTCTTTACTTTTATAAGACAGATTCCAAACTTGTACTGTAAGGAAATAGTTGAACACAGAGAAAGAAAGGAGATGTATTGTACTATAATAGTATATATATTTAGGCAACAATAAGAGTACTGATTCTGTGATAATACATTAATAATCTATGGTGTGTGTGTGTTTAGGAGAAGATCTGTTATGGGTTTTTAATATTTATTAGATCTTAGGGGGTTGGCTGGTTGGATTAATAATTGAGCAATAAGGATGTCCCTGTCCCTGTCCCTGTCCCTGTCCTAGTCCCATTCAGAACAATTTTCTATGAACCTTCTTCAGCTCTTCCTTTTAACACATGCAAAATTTAAGTAGAGACCCAATCATCGTTTCTTTGACAAAAAGACATAGCACGAATGCCTTTTCAATTCTTTTTATTATTAAATTCAGCTGAAATTCTTCATTTTTAAATTTTCTCCCTTTATTTCACTCTCCCCTTCCAGGAAACTGATACCAAGTTGCAATCTTGTCTACACTATACAACCTTTTTTTTTTTTTTTTTTTTTTAATGGCCAAGGATCAGAATATTTGGATCAGTTTACGCGTATTTCAATTCTCAACTAATTCTTTAGAATCTTGAAACTATCGATCAGATAAGAATTTTATTGGTTACCCTTATTAGAAATCAAAGAGTGACTTAAATTCAAGTCTTCTTGAATAATATACCCAAAAGTTCTTACCGCAACTTTTGATCGAGGTTGGTTAGACCACCCATTTTCTTCTGTCTTTTCATTCTTTGACACTTTCTCACTGTAACTTTCTTACCCAATAGTACCAATTGTTTATTACGTTGACAGGGTCGGTCACCTTGCCTCGCAATTTCCAAATACAATGACTTTGCTCATGACAATAATTCATAATCTTTGACTATCGAGGAGTTTTGAGCAATTACATTATTTATTTTGGGCATAATCAATTAGTTTAAACAAATACAGTTGGCAAAGCCGACTGTAAACCCCCAACAACCAACAAAAATACACTCATTAATCTTTACAATTATGTTGTGTTTAAGCTCCATAAACACACTAATCTAAATTATTTGGACTAGATATCTTGCAGATTTTTATACTGTTTGAAAGTCAGATGTTGCATGTGGTTTTTCCGTCAAACTTGGGCTAATGCGAGGATATAGCTCAACCTAGAATGACGTCGGTGACTATGATTGATCGACCTAGCATAAGCTCGTAGAGCCATAGATCGACCCAACACAAGCTAGTCGTGGACAACCCGAATGATCATTCAATCAATTCCCAGAAAACTTCAGATCCCATATATTATGGGAACAATCAGATTGACAACAATCTTTGCGTACTCTTAGCGCCCAATCACGAGAATATCGGAGTTGCAGTTCCAATCAATTATAATTCCTTTATTTTTCACTCTTTCCTTTATGTAAATCTTGTATATATTCCCCTTAAAACGATGAGGAAGGGGATATGAATTCTAGATTAGAAGTTATATTGTAAGCTCTCACAGCATATAAACAAAACACAGTGGACGTAGACTGTTAACTTCGTCGAACTACTTTAAAAGTCCTCCTTGTCATTTATTTTCTAGCATTTTCATTCACTCAGCGCAGATTACTTGTAATCACATACACATCGGTTTCGATCCTGACAAAGTCGATCAGATCTCGTTGGTTGGTGCAGATTTCAGTATCAACACTAGACAATATTTCCTTTCAGTATCTTTGAATTATAATTTCACAGATTCAATAAAGAGCCGGCCTTTGTCATTGCCATGAAGCTTCCTCCCCTTAATGGGTCCTCTCAACCTAAGGTGATTTTTCAGAACTCAATACTCAAATGATTGCACCACACATTTATGCTTTAAAGCAAATCAATGCTCTCATTATGCAAACCATAAAGGTATTTTGTGTTCATGAATCAGTACATTATATGTCCAACAACTAAATCGGTGCTTTAATTATATCATACTCAAGCAAACATTTTTTGTTTTATGTCATAGATTCATGCTTATTTAGATAATCTCCTTCTCCTCACCAACTGATACATATCCAACGATATAAATATTTCTAATTATAAAATTCAGCAGAATTTGATCTTCTTAGTTTCTTCTTATTCGCAAAAAGATTTTGGAATCATTAATTAATTCAATATTAGTTCAATGGCTTGCACATTCTTCTTTTATTTTTTAACTAAGATACTCTAATTTTAAATCATAAAAGTTTCTGGTCTACTTAGCAGAGTTATGTTCATCTGGGCAATTTTCTGTCTTTTCATACAGTTCAGACTCCATGATAAACATGCCTGCAAATATTTATGAAATGAAATGAAATTCTGTAGAAAAAAATAACTGAAGAAAAGAGAGAGTAATAATGAAAATTCTATTATTCAATTGAAGAAAACTTAGCTGGCTTGAAAAGAGTTTGCCTATCCACAAGTTTCACACTTATTGCCACTACTTCCCTGACCTGACCTTTATTCAACATTGTTTGATCTTGGCCAGTTGGCGCCTTACAATTACATTGTCTTTTACTTATAAGTGGTAATGAAGAATTCGATATTAAATGCATCCAATGACTTATATAAACATTGACAGGCCTCAGGAAATTTGGCTTGCACCTAAGACTCTATTCTCTAGCTATGGCAGAGCAAAGCCCTGCCCCTCCATGATTCTCTGTAATAAGAGATACCCGTACAATAATTCTGTGGGTTGTTTGCATTCATTGTAAAATTAATGGATTGGTATAGTACAGACTTGTCAATTGCTCGTACTAAAAGATATATGCTTGGATAAATTAGTTTGACAACATGAAAGGAGTTGATGATTCTAGTACTTCCCTGATTGTATCTCTTTATAAGCTATACATGTGTATGTTTAGCTCAATTTACAGTTGAATGAGGTTTATGGTCTGCCTGACACTGGATATTTTTGTTTATAGAAGATCTATTCCATGCGTCAGGAGCTACTACTGAATGAAAAATGGACTTAATTGGCTCTTTACATGGCTTGTTGTCCTTTGTCTATGTGCTTTGTTATGTGCAAGTCCTTTTGTTTTGGGATTGCTGGAATGAGTACAAGTGTACAATAAAATGTTTGGGACTGAGGATAACTTCTTGACTCAAATGTTCAAAAAATACACTTTCAATCTTCATATTCTTAGTGCTGAATTGTGCTTTTTATTAGTGTTCTTGTTTTGAAAAATGACCTTAAGTATGTTTTTATAAGCAACAATCTTGAAGACATAATCAGTTTGACTTCATCAACTATGTATTTTTTTTCATTCATATAAAGGATTTTCAAATCCAGACTAAGTTGCAGAGTTTCAAGAAAGTGGCTTTTCTTTTCAGTACAGGTAACACAACACAACAATTAACAAACAATATTGCATTAATGTCATGAAAATGGTTGAATAGGGTTGAAAAAAGTGCATTTTTAGTATAGCGACCTTCAACTTATTGCAGCCAGAAGGCACTGAACTGACTGACTAACTAACAGTCATCCTGAATTAAATTTGTGTAGGGTGATCTGGTGCCAGGATGGATGGCAATTAAAACTCACATGCTAAAAGCCTAAAACAAAGTGTTAGAAATAAGTGGTTTAGACTAAACCTCCCATTATTACACCCATATTTGAAGATTCTACACTACTTGAAAGGAAGACACATCCAAAGCAGTGTTTTAAGCTTAATTACAAACTACTAATTATCAAATGCTAATTACTTGAAGGAATCAATTTTCAGTAGAATGTTAATTGTATGATTAAATAGAGTTTGTGAGTGTGATAAGAAAAACCAACAGCAATGACAGAAACACTAGTCCATGGAATTTTGAAATAATCTTGTTTCAAGGTTGCCTTCCACTTGTTTAAGATGAAACCTTATTCTAGCTTAAGACTTGAGAGTTGCATATTTTTATTACTAAAACTAATAAAGTTTATCATTTAATAATAATGTATGCAGATTCTGCAGAAGAAAAGATTACAAAACCAATTTGAGGTCCGCCGTTCCTGAAAAAAAGAGCATTACAAAACACGTTATATGTCACAATATATACTTTATTAATTCCCAGATTCAATGAAACCTATCAAGTTTGATCTCTGTCCTCTGTTATTGCGATCAAGGTACCTCCCTGGGCCCTCAAAAATGATTTCGCCACATGTATGTTTAAACTTTAAAGCAAAACAATTAAATGGCGCCATTGCTAAAGCCAACCAAATACAAAAGGTGTTTAAGTATTCATGAATCTATGAGTTTTAAATGTGGATCAACATAAAGTTGGTGCTTTAATTACACTTTCCTACTTTAGTCTTTAATCTAATTATGTCTTAATCATTTGATTAAATATACTAATTAATCAAGATTCTAATGCAAAGGTGTTCGAGTATTCATGAATCTAAGAGTTTTCTTCTTCAGTAACTTCTTTCCTTCTCTTCTTCACTTAAAGAAACTACCTGTATTCCAAAGAAAAAAAAAATTGCCTAGTTTCTTTGGTCCCTTTATTGCATTTCCCACAAAAGGGTGATCCCACACACTGGCTGCAGAAGTAGGTACTACAATTGTCTCGACCACATTGACATTTCCCATAAAATTCAGCTCGTATCAGAGGCAGTAACCATGGCGCATCCATGATTTGAAGAAAATGTTGTTTTATGTTGTTTTTCAATTTCTTGTTATAGAGTTGGCTCTCTATTGATATTTGTTACCCTGACTTTTCTCAAAACTATGACCTGGAATTCCTGTCCTTATAGACCAAGAAGTCCTAGTTACATTAAGTTTTTGCTTATTTCAGACTTTGTCTAACATACCAATACTGTAATATCAAAGGGAAGAGACATATGATATGAGCAATCTCATGAGAAAAGGTATTTTTGGTTTCCTAATGAAATTCTGAAATATTTCCTTTCTAGAAACAGAAACTAGTTTAACAAAGGGTGAAATAACACTTAAAGCTTACAAAATAATCTACATTTGACCTAGGTCTATATTTCCTCCGCACCCAAAGATGCAGCAAAATAGTTACATGAATAGCCAATAGACTTCAAATGATCCATCAATTGATCAAGCATGGAATATATACTACCTGACTTTTCATGTCTCTTGTCATCAACCATAAACTCATAAACACATCCCTTAATTTCAATGAAACTAATTGCTTTACACTTCATGATCCCACAGTCGTTCATTAGTTTCCTAATATTCTTCACATCTTCCCATCTTTGTGATTCACAGAATAAGTTTGCTATAAGTACATAAAGTCCTGAACTATTTGGTTCTAATTCCAGAAGCTGCTTTAGAACTAGCTTCCCAATCTCTATATTGCCATGGGTCCTACAAGCACCAAGCAAAGCACCCCAAACGACAGCATCAGGCTTTACAGGCATTCGTCCTATTAGCCTAACTGCTTCTTCTAAGAGACCACCTCGCCCGAGTAGATCAACTATACAAGCATAATGCTCAATTTCAGGTGAAACGCCATAAACAGATTTCATTCTGTCAAAGTAATATTTGCCAATGTCTACAAGCCCACTGTGACTACAAGCAGAAAGTAATCCCATGAAGGTGATCTCATCAGGTCGCCAGATCCTACCACCTAGCATCTCTTCAAAGAGATTAACCCCTTTTAATCCGTAACCATGCAATGCTAGAGCTCCAATAATTACATTCCAAGAAACTATATTCTTTTCAGGCATCTCATTAAAGATGTCCAAAGCTCTTCCTACAAAACCACATTTTGCATACATGTCAATAAGGGCATTACATAGAGTAACACTAGGTCTCATATCATTGTTGCAAATGTAATTGTGAACTTTCTTTCCCATGAGCAAATCACCAATCTGACTACAGGCTGAAAGAACACAAACTAGGGTAGTTTCATCAGGCACTACTCCCAAATCGGACATCTCATGGAAGAGATTAAGAGCATCCTTGCAATGACCTTCTCGAACATAACATGAAATCATTGAATTCCACGAAACCACATTCTTCTCAGGCATCTGGTCAAAAATTTCCCTGGCAGAGTCAACGAGCTGATGTTTAGCGTATGCAGAAACCATGGAAGTCCAAGAAACCACATTTTTATAGGACATCCGCTCAAAAACTGTTTGAGCTGAATGCAAATCCCCGCACTTAGCATACATATCTAAAAGCGCATTTCTTACAATTATATCAATCTCAACCCCAGTAACCACCATATAAAGATGGACATACCTCCCCAAATCTAGATCACAACTTTGTGAGCAAATAGAAAGCAAACTAACTAAGGTAATCTCATCAAGTTCCAAACCCAAATCCCTCATCTCCTTGAACAACAAAAAGCCTTCTCTGCAGCAACCCATTTTAGAATATCCACCAATCATCGAATTCCACGAGACCAAAGTCCTCTCGGAAATTTCATCAAACACTTTCCTGGCGCATAAAATTAATCCACAAACAACATAAACATTAATAAGTGCATTTTGCACATAAACTTGAGATCCAATTCCTAGTTTAACACCATGACCGTGAACAACCGCAGCAACACAATACGCTGATTCACTAGCACACGCTTTTAGAACAAATGGAAGAGTAAACTCATTGGGAGAAAGACACCTATTTATCATTTCACGGTACAATAAAATGGCTTTTATTGGGTTGTCACTAGTTGAGTAGCCCCTTATCAAGCTATTGTACATAAATTTATTGGGTTCAGTTATTTGGTCGAATACGAGCTGGGCGTATTCAAGATTTCCGTTGTTGCTTATAGCACAAAAGGAGATTAGCTTCCCAACTGTGAGGTTTTCATTGGTGAGGCATTGAATGATGATTTGGGCATGAATTTGTTTGATTTGGTTCATTGATGTACATTTCTCCGAGTGAAAATGAAGGGTTTCGTGAGATGGAGATTTGAATTTGTGTAGAGAATGAAAACAGCAGAGGACGTGTTTAAATCGGGAACCAACAGTCAAACTTCTGAGAGGTAAAACCATGTAACCGAATTTTGAATCTTAAGCTACGCTGGCCAGCCCTTTTTTTATGCCTCGGATCAAATGTGGGCACGCTGTAGAATGAACTGCACCGAAAGGTTTTGATGCTCTCGCACATTGATTATATACTAATATAGGTTCGGTTCGGATATTATATATAACTAGAGTAAAAGATTTTTTTCCACCCAAATTGTGGTTCAATAATACTTTTTCATCTTAAAATACCACTTTCTCATCCAAGAAAAATACATTTAAAGACACTTTCCCGTCAACCCCACTAATTGTCGACGGATTTCAACATTATTGAGACTCTATACCACTACTATTTTCTTTCCCAATCATTATTTACCAAAAACCACTCAAACCTTACTCTCATCGATCCTGTCAATCACTGGCAATCGAGTGATTAAGGTTTTCGTAGCCATCTCTCCGAAGTCAAATTTGACTAATCATGACCACCAAAATCTAACCTTCCACCACTAAGAGACTCACTAGCCTCCCTTCTTCAAAAACCTAAAAAAATAGACCAAGTTTACTCTTCATTCACTATTGAATCGAAAAGTGTATTTTTTTTAGATGAAAAAGTGATATTTTAAAAATTTATGAGTGGGAAAGTGTCGTTTCATTATTTGGGTAGGAAAAAACCGTTTACTTATATAACTATTGTTAAACTTAGAGGTGGGAAAGACCTGGGCTTATGAGATTTCTCTGGCCCGAACTGGTCTTGGGACTGATCCTTGGGCCTCGACAATTTTTTGTAAAGTTTTCTTTTAATCCCTACATTTATTATTAGTTTCATATTAAATAGGGGGTTTTGGATATTTTATAGGGGTTAAAAAAATTGGGGAGAGGGTTTGGGCCCGCGCCTGGAGGAGGGCCGGTCCTGGGCCCAGGCCTTGGAGATGGGACCAACCCTGGGCCCGAGCCCTCCTCCCTTGGGCCTAATCTAGTCCTAAGATCAGTCCTTATAGGATCGGTTTTGGGCTAGGCTTTTTAGTTAAACTACGATTAAATTCTACATATTTTTGTGTTTAAACGAGCATAGGCAAACCCAAAATTAGTTGAATTCATTACTTATTTAACTTTTTATCATCCAGCAACCCATTCGGGTTATCTAGGTTGCCGACACATTCCTTGGACCTCAATTTCCACAATCTACACCCACATATAAAAAAATGCACTATTTCGAATATTCCCTTCTTTTTGTATTGTTGTATGACAATTGCTGTTCGGTGGTAAACACTAGTGCGGTGTGGGTCAATACTCACCAATTTTTCTTCTTCTTTCCTGTTTCCATTCTTGAGAAAAACAGGCAACGATCATAACAAGTTTTTACATTCAAGATTAGTTGTAGATATACATTTCCAATGTTTTGTTTTTCCCTGCAACCAATGACTTGGGTCAAGAGTTGCCTCTGTCAATTCTATATAGTGTGGTAACTGCTACAAAGAAGGGAGGACCCAGAGATTGAAGAGACTAGAACCAAATGATAGAAACCAAGAAAAGAAAGCGGTGGCCGCAGACAGTTGATATCTTCTGCACAAATTAAGGGGCCAATACTGCTCACCAGCTTCAACCAAGAGATTTGTGACACTGGCTGTTGAACACGCTGCTGCTAACGATAGAAATGACAAAACCTGTAATTGAATGGAACGCATTTCTTCCATCAAGTAATGGAAAAGAACATCAAGAAAATATGAAACAAAACACGAAAACTAACATACCCAATCCCCTATGATGATTATCAACATAATTCTTTGTCGACGAGGTAAAGATTTTAGGAAGATAGAATAGGCATCTAATAGTGCCAGTGCCGTACTCCATGGAATCACTAATCCCATGATTGTGACCAAGAAACTGCAAAAATTCATAATCAATAACACAAAATTACAATTGAAAAAATTAAAACTTCAGGAGGGGGTATTTCAATTTCAAATAAAACATCAAAAGAAGCTTTCTGGGCAATTATGTTTTTCGCTGAATTATCACATTCTGCTCCGTACTCAATTCTGTAATGGAAAACTGGTTACAGTGTCCGATACAGCGGACGAAAACCCCCGCAAGAATAGCTGAACCTCATGTGCATACCATCCTAGAATTCCGAATACTTTGTACTTGATTCTTTTCTAGTTTCTCTTTTTCTATTTTCCCAGAAATGGAGCAGTTGACCTCAGATTTCATTCATGATTAGTTAATTGTGTAAATAATTGACTTATTTTAATTCATAATGATGATGAAGAGTTAATCATGAATCTGAAATGAAGTAATAAAGAAATAGAATGGGAAGAAAATTACCAGTAAGAAGTGAAGCTGTAGAACTCAATACGAAAACTCATAAAAAGAAGCGATGCAGAGGAGAAAGTGATCTGACCCAATCGCAAAGCCAGACTGGCGCTGGTGCCCATTGCTCCTGGCACTTCTTCCTCCATGGTAAGCCCGTGTCAGATGTTCATATCAAAACTTAAATTGAGGTAACCACCATCAGCCTAAAATTTAAGGTGGTTAGAGCAACGTGAAGCAAGACCAAGAAGGATTATACAAACAAGTACTTTTTATGATTGATAAGAGGTCAAAGAAAGAAGGGAAAAAAACGAAGAGAAAATGTATGTAGACAGTAGACGTGTTCATTAACAGTGACCGTTTCTCAATTTCTTTTGGACTTTGTTATTGTCCGCCACCTCATTATTAATTTCTTACCCAGTTCCCACGAAACGTCCCATACAATTACGAATCAACTGTTTTAAATACAAATTTCAAAACAAAATACATTTGAATAATGTCTTTCTTGATTTACAACTAATACATTTGACTTCATAAGAGTGTAAAACAAGAAAAAAAGACTTGCTTAAATAAAAGGTTTTTTTTTTTTTTTAAATTCTTTCATGTGACCAAAATTTGATATATTTCAGAAATAAATCGTATTAATTTAATTATCTTTGAATGATTGAGTAGTTTGATAAGGACTCTTAAATACGTTCCTCTAGAGGTTTTAAATATAAATCCTCTTCGATTGCTAATAAAGGTAATCATTGGAACTCTTATCCGACCGGTAATTCCAGGGTTTTGAATTTTGTGTATTTAATTTGGTTTATTGACATCATAACTTTCAAAATCTAATACCTTAATCTTAATTAACATGTATCTGCCATTTGGAGTGAAAATGGGCCAAATTTGAGCCACATCAAATAGACAAATACATGAATTCGGAGGAACAGATCTTCTAAAATTTGAATAAAATAAAATTTAAGGAAATGGGGTATGTTATATTAAAGTTGTAATCACTTCCAATGGTCTACATTAATTAATGGAACAACGACCACTAAAGAATTGGAATTAATAGTCGACATCATCATTTCAATTTTCAGGAGCTTATCTTTAAATATTAACAACTTGGGAATTAATTAAGAAGCTCTGGACCAATAATAAGCTATAATTTTTATTGGTTTGTATGATTGTATGAATCGAAACATTCACGTTTAGACGTGTGTATGTTTTGTGCGAGAGAATGAATGAAAAAAATCTTTTGGGGAATGGCATCCCTGTTCCAAAAACACACTTGGGCATTACCTAAAATAAATAAACGAGTCAAGGCTCGTCAATTTGGGTCCCAGAATCCACTAATAAATTCTTGGAATTACAAATAACTGTTTACAACAAAATTCAAGATATGATCAGGAACAACTTGCCAATCATTAGGCCTTTTCATTTCATGACATCCAGAGCTAAGTCCATTTTTTTTGCAACGATTTTTCTGTAACACAATTGCGAACATTTGTATGTTCAATACACCAGGGTATGAGTGAAGCCAGAGATAGTAACTAAGAACAATTGTCGAAGATGATTATGCATTGTTTTAAAACTCGGCCCGCTACGGCCTTGTTGGTTCAATCGGGACTCGGGCCTTCACTGGGTCGGGTTAGCAATTTTCCTACTCACCGAAAATCCTAAAAATTGGGACAGTGATAGACGAACAATTGAAGGTTAGGATGTTGGGGCTTTTGAAGAGGAAGAGTCGGTGAGTCCAATGGAGATGATTTTCGGTGAGTGAATTGGCAGGAAATCGCAAAACAAAATCGGCGACAATAGCCCACTGTTGTTGCCGATTGGCGAGGCAATCAGAGGAGGGGTGATATGGGTTTTTATAAGGAGGTTGAGGTGAGTGTTTTCATTATCAGAAACAGGCTCTATTAGCCTTGGTCTGTCGACGCCGACAATGATGTTTGGGGTGTTTTTGCAAGATTTCAAAGATATAGAAACTTACAAATAATTTTTAGGAGTATTTTTATTATATTTCAAACGTTTGGACACCGGTTTTGCCCATTGATCAACCTAAGACCTGGCCACTTTGCCGGGTTTCACCCCGTTATTAAAACACTGTAATTGTGACGCTTTATGGGATGAATAGGGGCTTAATCAATGAGTGGACATTAACTTTAAGAAAAGTTGAATCTTTCTGTGGTGAGGAAGCCGTGATATACCAACACTGGTTTCCTGGTTCACGCCCGCAAATAATATATTGATCAGGAAAGTTAAACTCGTGTTGGGTTCAGGGCTCAGATCAGAACACCCAGATCCACTACTATCTAAGAATGAAAGCTTGAGCTGAAATTTTACAACATTATTATAAAAAAGTCATGATAATATACAAACAAGATGATATTCTCAGTGCTTCTCGATTGGGTCACAGAAAAGTTTAGCAACAACTTCAACATATTTCAAAATCTGAACAAGGAAAAAGTACATTCATACAAGAGAAGCTCTATGACTCAAGCTGAGCATACCAGATTCCTTGGATCTTCACATCCTTTGGAACCTTTGCCCCCAAATCAGTATCAGATGGCTGAATGCTCTCAAAAACTCCAATAACCTCTCCAGTCTCAGGCTTGCTCTTAGTTACACTTAGGGTGATTTTCCCGCTTGAAGATGCAGTGTTCTTGATGTTCTCCTTCTGGAGCTCTTCCTCATCTCCTCTGCCTCCAGCAGGCAATGCAATAGCATTGTCATAACCGGTTGAACCACCCCTGCCCTTAGGGTCCAAGAAAGATGATCCACGGTAGGATGGGACAAGAAATTCTCCTCCAAACTTTTCAGGTTTGCCTGATGCCACCAGCTGTTTGATGGTGAAAAGAAAGGGTACACGCTCGCCACCAGGCAGCTGAACTGTCACGGCAGCATAGTCAATACCATCCTTCTCAACAAATTTAACTGTGCCATCAGGAGATACTTCAAAAGGTCCTTCGATCTCGTCAAGAGTGTAGGTAAGACGGGTCATGAGCTTGGTGTTTTGGAATTCTGGTGGGGAATTCTTGTTCACACCTTCAGCCTTAACAGTGAATGAAGTGGGTTCAAAACAGAACTTCTTGGCTTGGTATTTGCCTGGCTTGAAGGCAAATGAGTCGACACCACCTTCAATTGTTGGGCATTGGTTAGCAGTTCCTGTTCCCTTTACTTCCATGTATGTTTTGCTCTGGATTTCATCAAAGGTCAGCCTCTTTGGAACACCTTCCGCACTTGCTCCCTGAGAAAATAAGTAAATATTGTTCCAAAAGGTCAGATGTTAATCACCACACAGCAATCACTGGACACTATATGAAAACCTATCTCAATCTGCATGGTTTACCAAAATGATTTCCATTAAAACAAATTAACATTATAATGTGTTCTGTTGCAGGCTAAAGTCCATGAAACAACGTTTATTGGCTCTCAGCAGTACTACCTTTGTCACTAAATTTACAGGAAACAATGACGGGGTGCATTGCAGCATCGACACCTTTGGATTTAGATTATTGAATGTTTTGGTAACAGTAAGTACAGTAAACTAATCCTCTATATTGTACTCATAAAACCAATCCCAACCAACATACATACATAAATTGATTAAACCAAGAAAATGAAATGAACCACTACTCTGTCCTAAACAAAAATATATAACAAAAAAAAGGAAATAATTCAGTTGAAGCAAAAGGATAAGTGAGTAAGAGGTAGCAAACAGACCGAAACGACAAGAGCAGAAGTGGCGAGGGCAAAGCCAGCGATCTTGGTAGCATCAAGACATTTCTGTGCTAAGTCCCTTAAGTCAGTTTGCAAAGAGCAAGTGAGCCTAGCACCAGCTGCGTCCACACCAAAAGTCTTTGAAACGCTCTGAGAAGACCTCAACTGGACACTGCTGCGAGCAGGAGCCACACCCACCTTGGTGGGTTGCATGAGTGTAGCCGCGGCTTGTAATGAGGCTGCCATCTTTCTCTCTATCACTTCTTTCTATCCAAAGAAACAAAGTAAGTTTTAGAAAGAGGGGTCGTTTTGTATGTGGAGGGAGTGACTGTTTTTTGGTGGTTTTGGTGTAACTAAGATAAGAGATAGGATAAGGCTTCTTCCTATTGGATGATTGAAGCTAATATTTCTGCTTTCAGGGTCTGCCACGTGGAAAATTGACATTTGGGATAAAGATACTCTCTTAATCTATAGATGATGTGGGGAGAAGAAAGAAACTAGCTGGTTCAGGTCCTGTATTGGAATTCTTTCCTCCAAAAATCAGTGTCACTCATCAATTTTAATATGTGGTTCACATGCTTTTCTACTCAATTATTGTCCTTTTTTTTTTTTTTTTTTTTTTAATCAGGATATTCGATCAATTTGTGCATAACTTAACTAATTTTTTAAAACCTTGAAACTAGATAACAGTCTTAATGATCACCTTTATTAGTGTTTAAAAAGACTTAAACTTAGGAAATGTTTGTCTAAGCTTATGGTTCTGGCAAACTAGCTTAGATCTCCAATTGATCCCTTTTATTTTGAAGAAGATCTTTCATATAAATAAAGAGCATCTTCATTAATTTTTAAATATAAAGAACACAATTTTTATTCAAATCTAATAGACTCTTTAAATTTAATGAAGATG
The DNA here is from genome assembly GCA_026229545.1 of Pistacia atlantica. Classification (NCBI taxonomy): domain Eukaryota; kingdom Viridiplantae; phylum Streptophyta; class Magnoliopsida; order Sapindales; family Anacardiaceae; genus Pistacia; species Pistacia atlantica. The sequence goes on along the minus strand of CM047901.1, from coordinate 23,992,994 downwards.
CTCTTTATTTTTAAGAAAAAGACTTAATGGGATAGAAAATTAATAAATAAAATACATAGAAATTTATAATTTATTAATTAAAATTGGGATAGAGAGTGAAATTTGACTCTCTATATATGGAGAGTCAAACTCACTCTCTAATTTATATTTTAAAGATAAAGAGTCTGTTAGACTCTTGTTTTTATGGATAGATTCTTTATAATAAACAGTTAAGGTCATATAAAGAATCATTTGAAGATGCTCAAAGCTATAAAATTAAGCTAACATATTTGTTGATAACTTTTTTGAGCTTATAAGCAAACCCCCACTCCCCCAAAACAATTTTTTTTTTTTTTTATGCTTATAAGCATTAGTTTAACCAAGTATATTACCACATTATCCTTGTTTAATTTTAAAATTCCATAGTATACTCTTATTTATTGTAGTACTCTTTTTAATCATTTTATAATAAAATATACTTATAAGCCACATTTTATCAACACGTCAACTACTTATCAGTCACTTATAAATATTTTAATCAAATACATAATTGTTTAAAATTTCAAATACTTATTTTATAAGCTCAGACAAACACCCCCTTAAAAAGTTCATAAAACATCATTTTACTCTTTTACAATTAGACCATCGGGCTGGTTCATATTCCATTTTCCACTCAATATATCCAATGGTAAACCTATCTTAAATTTTGAGATTTTATAGAAATCTATTATCTGTGTTGTAAAAGAATTTTCAAACAAAAAAAAAAAAAAAGGAAAAATTGGTCAAGAGAGTTAATAAAATCTTTTATATATATACATATAAATGGCCTATGCAGGTCTCGAACCTGCGACCTTGGCGTTATTAGCACCACGCTCTAACCAACTGAGCTAATAGGCCACTTTTGATATTCAAGTTTTTTCTTCTTCAACGATTTACTTTTCACGCTGATCCTGTTAAAAAGGATACTATCATATACTATCCTTCAAGTTTGCATTTTTATCAGGTGAAGAATAACTCGCCAATTTTTATCAAGAATACTCTTTACATTTTTAAAAGCATATAACTAGCCCCTCTTTGTCCTTAATCCATCAAATTGACATTATAATTAAATGGGTAAAGTATTATATTACTTTTAATATGTTATTCCACAAGTGTCAAATTGAATAAATTTTTTAAATTTACAAAAGAGAATTAAAAATTAAAATAAAAGATAAAAAAATAGAGTTAGGACAAAAGGATATCAACGATATGGTTTTAAAATTGTGAAGGGTATGTACGATAAAACTTGACAAAGTTATAGGTAAGTTCGATAGAACTTTACAACATTACCACGAGATTGATATGCTCTCAAAACTATAAAGGATATCTTTGATAAAAACGTAAACTCTAAGGATAGTTTTATGATAATATCTTATTTTCAAAAGGTACTAAAAACACTTAAAATCTTATATCTACAGCAGCAGCATTGCAAACTTTTATTATCTTCTAGCCTTTACAACCAAAAGGAATTTCCCTTTTTTTCCCCTTGTTTTTTATTGATGATTTGATGAGTTATTTGAGTGCATATGTGATTAGATATTCTAAATGGACATATAATTATAAATAAATATAAACTTGCCATTTTGTAGGAATTATTTCATCTTTTACTAATCGAATGGATTGAAGGGGGTTTCTAATACTTTTCAAACTTGTGGGCAACTTATCTGATGAATGAGAACAACCCTTTTCTTTATTCCATCTCCTTTAACTAGACTTTTATTCAAGCTTTCATGGTATCTAAGAAACCAATCCAAATCCCAGAACCACACAGAAAGGGCAGCTCAAAAGTGCTTGAAATACAATCACCGAAGTTTGGAAACTCCTCTATACATTACTGAGAAAAAAAAATTTCTCATCATCGCTGCACCCTTCTTCTCTTTTGTGATGGCTCAACTTCTTGTTCATCATTTTAAAAGAAACCCAAAATAAGAGTTCCAAAATATATTTTTCATTCTCACTGGCTGCTCCTGCTAGTGCTCCTATGGTAAATGAAGATGCAGATTTGCTTATTATTTCACCACATCTCAAAATTAATTTTCTTTCAATATAAGTTCTATGTCCAATCACAATTTAGTTTATTTAATGTAACCTTCGGAATGATACTGTTTTAATAGCTAATCAAAACTGATCAAAGTAATGGCTGGACCAAACTCAAGACACCCTTCACTCTCAACCAGTACAATACTTCACAAGGCTAGAATTTAGATTAAGCAAAAATAATTGTTTTTGCTAAAAGACAACAATTTAGCAGGCATTCAGAATGAGTAGGAGGTAATTGATACAGCATATAAAAATCAGACGTTAAACAAATCATCATCATGCCCACATAAATTATGAACACCCAAATTTATAGATTTATTTATGTTTCATTAAAAAAAAAAAAAAATTAAGAGGAAAAATAATGATGAAGGCATGAAGTTCTCTCAGACAAATGCCTCGATTTGTCGTCACGATTTAGAGAATGGAAAAAATCGGACTCGTCATCATTTTTGTTCATCACCGAGAAACCTTTCTCCTTCATCATTATATCATTATGTTCTCATCATCATTGATGAACGAAACTAAAAACTGAAAAAAAAGATTAAGGAAAACAAAAATTAAGACTCTGCGAAACAAAGCCCCATTAGATACCTGAAAAGTATATGCAGGTGAGAGCCGAACCAGTGCCGCTACTGATGAAGTTGTTGGCTTTTATAGGCCAAAAGGCCGTTGAGTTGAGTTGAGTTGAGTTTTAGGTTTAGGGTTTTTGATCTGTATATTACCCACACTATGTCTTTAATTTACGACTATACCATCTATTATCCCCAAGTTTGAGTGGGCCTAGGCCTTTCTTTAATTGCTTTTTAATTTTTTTGGATTCCCAAGTTTGAGTGGGCCTAGGCCTTTCTTTCATTTATTTTTAATTTTTTTGGTTTAATGACAGAAGATATCCAAATCGTGCTTACCTTAACTAATCTCCAAGATTTTGACGTTGATAATCAGATAAATCTCCTCAATGACCTTTCTTTAATTTTTTTTTTTCTCTTTTATTAGGTTACAAAATGGTTTTTGAAAAAAGAAAATATTAATAAAAAATTTATAATTGAAAAAATTATGTAGAAGATGGATGAATACGAGTAGTGATTAAATTAACAATTATAAAGTAACAGGAGCTCCATCCTTGTGAAAAACATTACCAAGACTTCATATCAATATTTCCTAATTTGATAAATACTCTTTTTCAGAAATAATTATTAAAAAAAATAAAAAACATTTCAACACTCTTATGTAAATAATATGTTTTGTTCAAGTTGTGGAGCAAAGACATTTCAACACTCTATATAGACTGTTAAGAGAACCTAAATAAAGTGGACTACCAGTGCCCACACAGGGTACACCAACAGAAGGATAATGCCAACAGTGTTTGATATTCCGTTGGTTTGAGTGAAGGAATTTCTGAATCCGCCGGATGCTCGAATGTGCTCTTGCAATAGGTAACAGCCAATAATAAGACATATTACAACACCAACCCAGCTGTCCTTCAACGTTTCTGCAAAGAAACTTGGTGCCACAACCAGAAGAAGAATCAATGATCCAGGCATCTCCAGCCAATCTGTAGAGTAACAATCACCAATCGATAAGATCACTAGATTAACCGATGCATAATCACACTGTAATCAGAGGCACACACCCCTACAAGTATTTAGGATTATTGGTTGCTTATGTATTCAGGATTCTTGCAACAGTCTTTCGAACGTCAGAGATTTGAAAGTAGTGTGTAAATAATGAAACTAGCATTGTTTATCGAAGATGGCTAGATGGGAAAACAAGATGTTATCATTGATGAGACAACCAAACATATGTTCCATCTGGAATATATCACTTAAATAAGTATCAATAAATTTATTTCAAATAGCACAGTTGACAGTATAGGGAATCATAACAATGGTTATAAAAATTAAGTGATATGGAAAACTCAGGCTATGCAAGAAATTCTTTTTGCAATAGTGATTGCAAATTACCAAGAATAAAAGACCAAGCTTCAAATGTACAAATTGAGTGAAAAAAAAAAATCAGCCTGGAGATAGGGAATCACAACAGTGATTATGAAAATTAAGTGATATGGAAAACTCAGGCTATGCAAGAAAGTTAACATGCTATAACTTTGAAGGTTAGATGGGCGAGAATAAGTAATGGAAGAAAGCTAACAGAGATAAAATTGCTGCAAAAAGAAAAGAAGAAAAATAAGGGCAGAAAGTGCAGTGAGTTGAGCAAACCTGGAAAATGCCTCGGGAAGAAAAGTCTTAGTACCACTGCAATGAAAGCAATCCATCTTCCAACCTCTCCTCTAAGAGATCGATTAAAAAAAAAAAAAAAAAAAGTTATGTTCTGAAGAAGATAATGACAAATTAAGATATGAATTTGATGAACAAAACTGCAGTGAGAGTAGAGATTATCACCTAAAAAAGTTGAACAGTACTGATGGAAGACTAAAGAATATATATGGTATCAATAGTGCAGTCAGCATGTTTGTTCTCCAGTTTGTTCGATCCAATATCAACAAATAACTGCAGTAATATTTAAGAGAGAGAGTTATTAATTATAAAATATGCCAATCAGTTAAACAGAACATTATATTTTATGAAAAATGGAGAGCTCAAATACATCAACAACATGGAATAGCAACCAAGGGAATTCTAAATGAAATCGTGTTAGACCCAGATTTTTGGATCAAAGAATAAGTATAATCAAGGAAAATCACAAACTAAGAAGAAATGTTAGCACAGTCTTAACAAAATTCAACAAAAGTACACTTCATAAAGGCCAGTGAAAACTCATTCTGTTTGTCTTTCCTTCTTATTCCATCTTGGGATTGAAGATAGAGGAAGAAAATGAGAAGATCAAAGAAAGATTTTTCCTTTCCATGGCTGAACATGGGATGACTATATCAAGTTACATTTTAACAAAAACATTATCCAACAAGCATGAAATGAAATATTTTCCTCTACAAGAAGCAGAAATTTTGACAGGATGAACCAAATCCTTTCTAATCAATGGAGAATTCTAGATGAAGTGTCATGGCACCAAGTTTTACAATGTACATGACCTCAGTATCCCAGATTGAGTCACCAGTAGGTGTGGGGTACCAGACTTAAAGAGTCCAACCTGAAGCATATATGTAATATAAGCGTTCATAGTTAGAAATTAGTTTATCTACAATGAAAAATTCAATTGTGATCATTTTACAAAGATATAATAATGATTTGAGGTCTCAAAGTTTTACAAAGATTTCACCCCAAAACTGTTCATATGCTAGAAGACCACCCACAGACATATTCAACACTGTTAGCTTGGATCCTAAACATTGTTGCAATTTCTGTCATGTGATCGATCATAACACTGACAAAATATCTCTTTCCCCAGCCGTTATTTTTGTCAGGATTGGTAGAATTTACTTCAAATTTCATTCATATCTATGCTGTAGAAAATTTTCATGAAAAAACATGGCTATAGAGACATAAATATAATATTAGATATTAAGTATTAACACCAAAGAAACCAATTGAAAGTGAAAAAAGAAAATGAATAAAATATTAACCAATAAATTAATAGTTTTTTATCGGTCCAATAATCTCTAATCAAACTTCTGATGATTGAATTAATAAAGGTAAAGTTACGACATGTAGAGCCAGACAAACAGAGAGGAGAGCAAAATTTAAAAATATTTGACTTATCAAGGACCGTAGGAAAGGTAGATAAACAAATAGCATTTATTGAATTCTTTAAATTTTGACTTTGACAGGAAGATGAGGGATCTAAAGAAAGCTAAACATCATATGCTTAGTCCATTAATCCTTCAAAACAACCAGTTACGATAAGGATAGCTCTAATCATAAGCGGATCTCCCACAATGTATCAAACATTTCAGTCACAAAACAACAACAACCACTGTTGACACAAGCAAAGAATACTCACATAGCGGCAAAGGAGGCAACCCATTTGAGAAAAGAGGTTCCAAAGCCAAGACCACCGAGTTTAGTTGCGTGGTTAATGAGCTTCTTTGCAGCAAGCTTAAGCTCATTGATATCAGAGTTAATCAACTCAGCAGTAACCTGATCGTCAGTTTTCATTGCCAGATAATCCATCCTCCCCATTTTTTCTCCCAGATCTGAAATATAATCCAACCCAGAAAAAAGCAGTGTATATCTATAAGGAAATAATTGAGAATTGAGAGGTGAAGACACAAAAACCGACAGACGAGTGACACCAAAGGCAAAAGGGTTATCAGTAATAACTAGATAAATCTACTAGATAAATCTTTTAGCCGCACTTAATTGGATCTATATCCGATACCAGCCAACGGGATGATGTGAAATTATTATTTTTATGAATGAGCTACTGTGAGGGGCCCCGTGGTTTGAGATCGTTTCACTGGAGTGAACGTTCAAGATTGGAGCGAAATTTCGGATCCCAACTGTTTCCTCTTAAGGCAGTCGTTGCACGTGGCTTGATCTTGATATTAGTGACGGACACGTGGAGGATGAATGAAGCTAACTGGCTAAACTTAAGCTTTACTACTCCGTCTCAGACGCTGCGTTTGCCTTGGTTGGCGTTGTGTGTCACGGTGTCAGTGTGGTTGAAGTGTTGAGTTTAGGCCCAAACGATCAATCATTGAGGCCCAGTTCCCATACCAAAACAGAAATCACGGCTCCCACTTCATTATACGCGGACAAACCCATCAATATCAACTAAACCACTGAGCCATGACGTTAAAGACAAAATAACAAGCAAATGCTGACAATCAATATGCCACTCTTTGTTGAAATTTAAGTTGGTTTAAATATTTTATTCGTATTTTAAATTAAAATATACTTATTTTTTTATTATCAAAATATTATTTTAAAATTTTAAATTCCACCTCGTAATAACCATTAAACTCTACCTAACAATAATATTTTAAAAATATTACTCTGAATAACTAAAGCTTCGTTTGGTTGGTTTTTGAGAATACTATTATTAGTATTCCCAAAAAAGTTAAACAGTAAAATGCCTAAAAACCCACAATATTATCCAATATTATTCAATTTTTTTTAAACCCTCTAAATCTGTTAATTTAATTAAATACCCCTAAATATTTTTTTTCGAAATTACAAAAACACCCCTAAACCCACATTATATCGATTAGGCCGCCTGCTTGCGGAAGTTGGTTGGAGGAATGCAGTGGATGGACATCTCTGCTGCCGGATCTTGTTGGTAGTGCACCGATCTAGCCTTTTTCGGCGAGATCTAAGGCCAAAGAACGGCCAATGATGCGGCTAAATCAACCTTAGCAAGTGCACTAGTCGTGTTCAAGTAATAAAGTGATGAGTTTGAATATCGTCCCACAGAGATCAAAGCGAATATTTGTAATTACCTAAAACTACTTACACGTTATTTGAGAAAACGAAATCTTAGAGTGTAAAAATAATAGATTAAAAATAACTAAATTAAACAAATAAATAATGTGATGAACTTTGCAATATTAATGAAGTGAAGGTACAGATTTCCCCCTAATTATGCTCGACAACTAGTCTTAATACCTGTTTATGCTATGAATTGGTAAGATTCTTCTAAGGTCAATGATCCTTATTCAAACATAATATTCAACTTAATACAGATCCCTATTCGGTTATTCCGAAATTAAGAAGCATAAATTCATCAATCCCTTACGACTAATTCGCCCTATTCGGTTATGAATTAGATGGACCACAAATTAATCCTAGAATCTCTATTCGATTAATTCTAGTTTTAATATGTTTGTGCAATGTTATTCTCATAGAACAATTATGAATATGAATTAAGCAATAAACCCTAACTTCTCTATTTGAAACATCATCAAGGTAATTAAATTAATCCAACATTCATAAAACATTAAACCTAAACTCTTGCACAAATTCATAAACATAAATCTGGTATTAAGAATAAAATTTGTTCAAAACATAATTAGGGTTCCATCCTCCCCTAACAAAAGAGATTTACTCCATCCTAAGAAGGAAAACATAATCAAACTTGAAAATAAATAAAAATCAAACTCTTAAATCTAATCTTCAGTCTTCAAGCCCCAAGAATGCATATTCTCCTCTAAAAAATATGCAAAATACGTCCCTTGACAACTGATTTCAATTATACTTAAATACCCAAAAGAGTCCTAAGTGAAAAATGAAAGAAAAACTGATAAAAATGTGCTAATAGGTTCCGCCACAACCCTGGCTGTGGCCGAATTTAAGTCACCACAGCCTAGGCCATGGTGCTTCCTAGTCTCTTTGTTTTCTCTTTGTTCCATCACCATGACCATGGTGAACTACCAAGGCATGGCCGTGACCTTCAAGACTGAAGGGCAATCTCAACTTTTTCAAGCTTTACATCCCAATTTCATTCCAATACTCCAATCTACTCAATCAAAGCCTAAAAAAAACATAAAAGTTATTTAAATCAATAAGTAACCATTCATATCTCAAACTTAACAAAAACAAACATAAAAACAAAGGAAATAAATAAGAAGTTAACTAAACTAACATCAAAACAACAGCGGTGGTGGCCGGCTGTCCGTATTTGATGGGTGGATTGAGGGTGTTTTTGTTAACTTTTAATGTTTTATTATATGGGTGTTTTGTAAAAAAACAAACATAGAGGGTATTTTATTAATTTATAAATCATACATCGTAATACCCGTCTAATTCAATTTTTTTTTTAACTTTTTTTAAAAAACTTTTCCCAAAAACGTAAAAATGTGAACCAAACTGAGCCTAAATAAACAGCATCCTAAATTTTGATTCTTAACAATAATATTAAAATTTTACATACAAATAGATAATCATATGGTTCATAATACATGAAATTTCTCTTTTCAATAACCAAGCTCAACCTCAATTCTCCATCGCGAACCCATAAATTTCTCCAATCAAGATCATACTTTTGACAGTCACCAAAAGTTGAGTATAACTAAAGCTAGAGAACTTTATAAGCATAACGAATTGATCATCACAAAACCCAATAAATTTTAGCTTTAAAAGTGTCGGTCGTTAACTTGAATCTGATTTGACAATCTCTAAGCATTTGATTGATTATTCTCATACTAATTAACATGAAAGAATAATGCTACTTATATCAATTAAATATTAAATTTCATCATGTTGAGAAGGAGTTATTCTATAATAATTTTATTGATATAATAATAGATATGATAATTTCGAATTAGATGACACGTCACTAAATTTTTTTAAAATATTCTGTGTGTGTAAAAGAAATGTGGGACAGTTTACAATAGCATCTAAAATTCATATAGAGAAATTACGTTTTTAAAAAATATAAAAATTTAGGTTAATGGATATGGATTTGTGAGGATATAAGATAAAACAGAAGATAGGAAAAGTAATGTATTATATTGATACGAGTTACCAAATTGACAGTCTTGATTTTGATATCATGCTGGACAAATATAATTCAAAATCATATATTATTTAAGGTAACGAAATTAACTCCATTTCACTGTAAATGGTATGTCAAGAATGAAAGCAAGAAAGATTCTAGAAATTCGGGGGTTATGTTGAAAGGATTCCTGGATTTTCATCACTTGGACAGTTGGACTAAAGCATATTCAGTGTAATAATCCTGTCCTGTCCTGTTACATTGTTTCATTCCATGGTTCTTATTGGCAATATAAGTGGACTTTTATGTTTATGGAGTGACCTAGTTTCTGTGTTATGTAAACTGCATGTCTAAATATGAAAATTCACTTGATCTGTTTTGTGAATAAAAACACAAAGGGATATTTCTTGTCATTTTCATCACAAGAAATAATCCTGAAAACCACAAGGGCAGCAATAATCATGTGATGCTTCTAATTTGTTCTTAAGTCTACAGTATTAAAAAGTCCCGCCACCACTGCTGTCTGTTCCTCCCTGTCTGCCACAACATTTGGCAGTGGGCTAAAACTTTAGAGAAAGACACTATAAATTATTGGTGGGAAGATTTCCACTTTCTGACTAACATCCAATTTTATTTCGTGTAAAATACAACTTTAGTTGGCAATTAAAGTTGTAGGGATTACACACCACCAGCCCAAATAACCAAGATATAAAATTGCAATTACATGTTAAATGAAGGTCCACTGCTGTCAATGGTGTTGCCGTCTCCTTCTGTTGTCCACCACCGTTTGTTCGTGCGAATCACATACCTGCGTCTTGAACTTACACCCAAACTTTTTACTCACCGCCTCTCTCCAAACCCCAACCGGCCCTTTCTTGTCAATCTTGTCAATCACCTTCTTCATCGTCGAACACTCCCTCTCTAGCTGATGCACCCGCGTCCTCATGCTATCCATATCCAACCGTAACACTTGATTCTCCCTTACTGCTGCCCTCCACGTGCCACTTGCACTCACCTCTCCACCAACTTCCTCTGCTTCTCCTTCTCCCTCTCCCTCTCCCTCTCCCTCTCCCTCCTGCCTTATTCCCGACGCTCTCCCCAATTCCTGCGGCACCGTGTCTGCCGCCAATAGAGTGCCCGCAATGGCGTGGCGTAACTGTAACTGCTCAAAAAACAATACCTGAACCACCGCCCGTAGAGGTAAACGCTCATTTTGTGCCGCGTGTGTGCACGCTTCCAGCGTGAGCTTTTGGCAGTCCATTATTCCGCAAATCTTTTCACGCTCCGCCTCCGGTAACCACGGATGCGCCTACAAAATAAAAAGCAGAGCTTCAGATACATAATTAATTTATTAAAAAAAAAAAAAATTGACGATCCTATTGCAACTTTTACCTTAAGATAAACATCTACAGCTCTATAAAGACCATCGTCGAATAGTCTAGCTTGATCGGGAAGAGAGATTGCTAGATTGTAGAATTTGTCCGGTTTAAGATTAGTATCAGATGCGATCTCCGAGAGATAACCGTCAATTAATTTGCCGACGAGCATTAACGGCGGAGATCTTGCTGTATCGTCCTGATGTTGTTGAATTTGCGATCCTTCCAAGTAGTAACCCAAAATTCTTTCAACACAATTAACGTCATACAAAGTTTCATTTAGATAGGAATAGCTAGGGATTAGCAGATCATCAAGTGTAGCTTGATCGAGTTGAGATCCGATTTTTTTCTCTAAAGCAGAACGACATGATTCTGATGCGTTTAGTATATTAGCAGCTCTAAGTAAACCGAATAAAAACCTCGTTGCGGTTGTTGACGTTGCGGAGGCGCTCTTCTCTAAAGGAAGATTAGCAATTACAGTCTCTAATAGCTCTCTCTGTTCGTTCTCTGAAGGTATTGTTGACGATGAGCTTGGTTTTCTGCTTGCCCTTGATAAGCCTGGAATGTACTTTTTAGCGTAATGCATTAAGCAGCTTTCAACAATTTCCTGATTCAGATCTCCCTCTTTCATTGCATAGATTAAGCGCTTAAACAAAGACAAGCTCAAGAGCGAGAGATCTTCAAACCAGGAGTGAAATTCTGAGTTTTTAGCGCCTTTTCTACGTAGACCGGTTTCGATTCCGTTCCATAAACCTTGATTTGAAGTTCCTCCGCCTTCAGTAACCGGCCAGCCAAACAGAGCAGGATCTGCAGATGAAGCTCTTGAAACTATTGAGTCTATACACCTCTGGGTAATGTTTAAACTCTCGGCTAATGAGATGACCTTTTCGCAGGATTTCAAGGCCTTAATTGACTCCTTTAAGCTCTTGAAAACGGCTTGAGAGAAATACCTCTCTGTCTTAGATATGAGGTTATCTTCCGCGTATTCGTCAGTCATTTCGAGATACTCTCCAGCGCATCGGAGAGGCGCTACAGTAGAAGAGGAGAGCTCCATTTTAACGCCATAACAGAACTTGGCCACCATCTCGAAGGTTTCTGATCCTCCCGGGAAGTCAGGTAAACTGATGTTGCAAGTAATTTCTTCTGCTTCTTCTTCTTCTTCTTCGATTTCAGTTTGGGTTTCCTCTTCTCGTACTTTATTGGTTGTAAGATTTGTTTCTTGTTCGGTTATCATTTGGTGAAGCTTTCGACTCTTGGACATTAGAGGAAACTAAACACATCAAAGAAAAGACGGTTGTTAGTAGAGAGAAATTAAAGGGTAAAAAACAGTAAAGCGCGAGAAAGGGGGAGAACTGACTTTGTGAAGATGAAAAGTCATATCGGCGACTTCGATCACAATGTCGCTTGGCAAACCAATAGTACAAAACCTTAAAGAAAATCGTCAATGAAGTTAGTTCAGAATAAAAGTATATGAAAAGAGAGAAGAGAAACTGGGTAGTAGTTTTACCATGCTTGGCCTTTAGAATTAGGGACCGAGGCAGAGGCAGAGGCAGAGCTAGTGCTAGGCTTCTCGGCTGCCATTTTCTCAGACATTCTTGTTATCTCTTAACAAACCCAGTCAGAAACTAGTTCAGATCCATAAAAACCCTAAAGAAACTAGTCAATTGTTTTAATGGGTAAAGTAAGTGGTCTGGGTTTTGTATGTATTTAATATAAAAAAAAAAGAAGAGAGAAAATGGTTTTGGAATCAGAAAACTACTGGGAAGGTGACAAATGAAAGCCTGAAAATTTTCAAAAAAGGGATCATATGATTATTGCTTTACAAAAAAATTCTTTTTATCTTTGTTTGAATCAGACGAGAATCTCAACCACTCCCTCTAACAGACGTCAATGAGATGGAAAAAAAAAAAAAAAAAAGATTAAAAGAAACAGCATGATATTTTATTTTTAGCTTAACTTATATAGAAAAATAAAATAGACGCATCATCATCCATGACCAATAAACACATTGCTTGCCAACTGGTGCTTGGCTTTCGCGTAAATCATGCCAAATTTTTTAATTATATTTTGCCTTCCTGACATGCCCTGAATTGTCTCCTTACTTGATATATCTTACACTACCAGTACCCGCTACATTTGGTAATAAAAAACGTCAACAGTGAGATTATAGATTATAATTTACCTATTATATTTAATTTTTAAGGATTATATATTTACCAAACATAGGTTATCAAAGATTCCTCACTCTTTTATAAAATAAAACAAGGAATTGTCTAAGGGCTAAGTAAAACATATTTAAGAATCTCATGTAACAGGTCCAAAAATCAAGTGGTCCAAAAATATGTTGATCAAAGACGTCAACTGGGCACGAGAAGGAAAGTGTCTATCCGTTGGTCCAGATTAGGTTGGTGAAGTTTCAGAAAATGTTGCTAAATCAAATAATTAAGGGCTTAACCTAAGAGTTAAATTGACATTTTCCCACTCAAATAATTGTTTAATGACTTTTTTTTATTTGTAAACTTTTAAAATATCATTTTACTACTTAAATTTATATTCTGGTGGCGAATAGAGAACAAACTATTGAGGTTTTTAAAGAGGGAGGACCGATGAGTTTTTTGGTGGTTAGGATTGATCAGAATTTGAGTTTCAGTAATTAGAGGGGTCGATAGGAGTACGTTTGAAGGGGTTCTAGTGAGTGATGATTGAGAAAGAGAACAGTGATGGTGTGAGGTCGCAATGATGCCAGAATCCGATATTTAATATAAAATTTAGGTATTAAATTAGTATTTTAAAAGTATTTGTAGGGAAAAATGTAAAGTCAAATGGTGGGAAAAAGTGGTTTACTCCTTAATCTAAACAGAAAAGGATGCAATTTTCCGCCGCGCCGTCCACGATTGGAGTGTTCCGTTCATAAATCTAACTCACTAAGAGTTGTGCGGGAATAAATGTTCACATGTAGCACATGATCCACATAAAGTAATTAATCTCTTGGTACAAAATTCAACGGCTGAAATTTTTGAACCATTTAATTTTGATATCTTGATCTGGACTTGCTTGTTTGAATTTTAGGTCTGAACATTACAATAAATATCAGTATGGTATTCGCTCATCATTTATAGCAACATATCTACTCTTTTCTTGTCTCCCATCCTCGTATTAATGGCCATATTAATGACAATCACTGTGGGGGCAAATATCGTCATATCATATATTCCTTAAAAAAAAAAGGAAAAATGACAGGCTTTTGAATATAAAATAAATGGAGTGGTTTGAGTGTTTGTTGGATGAAGGAGATGAGAAGAAAGAGAAAAAGGGTTTGGTTGCGAAAATAACATGTCTTAATAATGGGGAAGAAGAAGAAGATAATCAAATTATTGTAATAAGATTAAGATTGGGGATAATTATGAAATTATTGAAGTAAACATTATGATTAAGAAGGGTGGAGGTTATGATTATGATGATGTCAAAAACAGTGGGTGAGTGTGGAAAAAAGAATAAACTGAATCTTCTACTGGTTTGAAGTAAATGTAAAGATAAAAAATAATCATTCAAGAAGACGACTTTAGGATTACAGAAGAAACCCTTTTATTTCCTCCATCACGTGGTTTGATGACTAATGATTAGAGAAAAAAAGGGTCATTGGGTTGGTTACTTCATTTCTTCACACCTGTTAATTGTGTATGGTGAAGAAGGGTCCTATTAATCAAACAAAGACAACAAAAAGCCAAGTAATAAGACCCAAATTTTCTCAATATCAGTACTTGCTTTTTGATTTTGTTAATATGGGTCACATTTGTTTACTATAGATCTAGATATTAGGTAAAAAAATGGGAGGGCCCTTGATCATTTCTTGCAACTTTTCAATCTCTAAATTTCAAACCTCCCCCCCTTTCTCGTCTCTCCCTCTTTAAGTATATTACAAAGAACAAAGGAAGCACAAGAAACCATGACAAAATCAACACCAAATCCTATGACATTTTGGGCACCCTGCACAAGATAAACATAAACATAAAACATGAGTGTGAGCCTGAATTATTTATTAATTATTCCGTAATCTCACATAAACAGGTTGGTCAATAAATTATTGACCAGACCATAATTGCCCACATTACATTATTGTTAACAGTAGTATTAACATGTTGACCAGGCTTAAACAAACCCCATTTGCTTTCTAGAAATTAGAAAACATATCATGGAATGGAATCCAACTAAAACATGTATCTCCCTTTATTATTTATTTTAAAAGCCCCACCATGAGCACCTACTATCACGGCATCCAAAGCATTCAAGATTTGGCTTCGCCTGCAAAAGAGAATTGAAATCAAACATATAAACACCAATCACTTTATTATATCGCCAATTTTAGGATAATTTATTAACGTTTTTAATAAATTTATTGAAAAAAAATCTTCTATTAAGCCAAATTCGATATATTGTCCATTGTTACGTACATCGGCTGTAAAAGGAAAAAGGAAAAACTAAGTGCACAAACTGTTTAACTGTTTTATTTTCATATCCTTTTCTTTTTCCTTTGTTTTATGCCATTTCTTGTAAAAAGAAATCGGCAGCTTTAGGTGTATGAATGAGGGCACTCACCTTTTACCATCTACTTCTACATAACACATTTACAAGTCTTACTTTGTCAAGAGTAGGGTTGTGATTCCAATCGAGCCGCTCGTGAATAGCTCGGGCTCTGTTTGGGCTTGAGCGGCTCGAGTGTTGAGTCGAGTCGAGCTCAAGCTCAAGCTACTCAATTCTCGGCTCGAGCTGCTTGCAAGCTTAGCCAAACTCAACATGGGATATATGCAAATTTTGCAACTCCTAAGGGTATATGTAATTTATCATTTATCATTTTGCATATAGAATGTTTAAATTCCAAAAACCCTAACTTCTTCTTCTTCATCATCCACCGACTCACCTCTCCTTCTTTTTTTTTTCTCCCCCTTGGAGCTGACTTATATACTCTCTTTTCTTCGTTCTTCTCCTTCTCCTTCTCTCCCCCTTTGAGCCGACTTATTCATTTCTTTTTTTTTTTGATCTATTTTATTCGAGCTCGAACCCAAATTTTTTATCTTAAGCTCGAGCTCTTCCTGTTCATGCCAAGCCAAGCTCGAACTCTCCAAAGCTCAACTAGGCTCGATACACCCCAGTCAAGAGTTTGTTTTATGAACTCGTGTGCCAAATTTAAGCATTAAAAAGTGGAATCAACATAGTTCAGACGCCAAATTAATTACAATCACTTATAATTATATATTACATTTAAAATCATACATTAATCATTGCAAATATTAATAATGTTATGACTTATGAATGCCTACAGAATCAATTCTTGCATTATATATTTATATATCTCACTCAGAGCTAATAATTTATACAAAGTAGGTTATATAAAAATACCAGGGGTGACGGTAGCGGTGGTGGTAGTGGTTGAAGGAGAAGGGCAAGATGGTTGGTGCGGACGTGGGATAACAACGCCGGGCCAGGAGCGGCACATGCAATGCTTTCCCTTATCTATGCTAGCATAGAGGGTGTCAAGATGCTTACCACAGCCACCCCAACCATATTTTCCACATTGCTTGCAATCTACCCTAAAACACATGATTTCCTTTCTTCTATTTTTATTTTAATTCATTTCTCTCTTGTTTATCCAATATATAAAGACCTACCACTTTGATTTCATCTATCTTTCTCACTATGTGCAGTTAACTTTGTCTTGAATTCATCGATGGGGAAAGATACGCTTTGGCCTGTTCTATTTGTTCATTCGTTCACTTTCTTCTTGCTCTTACCCTAAATTTCATGTTGCTTGCTAAAATAGCAACCTGTTTCCTCAAAATTCTCCACAATTTCGTGTGACCATAGATTGTTAGTTTCAGTGGCAGATGCTACTCAAAGTTTTTAAAAGATATTAATATGTATAATTTTTGGATTTTGATCAATCGTATTAGAAATATTAATAAACAAAAATATTGTGTGCGTTTGTTTTATTATTCCCTATCCTATTCCCAAAATACATGTTTGTTTAATTATTTGGAAAATACTATTCTATTTTTTAAATTACTTTTAGACCCCTTAAGTTTATTAATTTAATAAACACCCCTAGAAAAAAAGTTTAAAAATTAACAAAAATACCCCCATCCACCCATAGTTGCCAGATTCTAGCAACCACTGTCGGCGATTGCCGGAATCTGTCTCAACGGCGTAGAAAGGACCGGAATTGGCCTATAATTCTCCGCTGACGGCCAAATCTAGCCTTTTGCGGCTGTCGACGGCCAGATCCATGGTGGATCTGGCGAAAAGGCCATATTGACGCACGACCGACCAGATCTGGCCGGTCTGCGTCGTAACACCATTTTTCAGTGGTGGTGGCCGGAATCTAGCACTGTGGGTGGGTGGAGGTGTTTTTATCATTTTACAACATTTTTATATATGGGGGTGTTTAGTTAAATTAGCAAACCTAAGGGTTTTTTTGTTAATTTTTAAATTTTACCTCGTAATACTTACTCTATTTAACTACCCAATATTATTCCTAAAACCCTATTCAAAATAACAAAACAAATACACCCGTTAATATGTAATTAGTTTTTATTTTGATATACTCTAATGTAAATTTTTGGGTTCACCCTGGTTAGTTTTATTTATTTGCACCAACAGCCTGTCGGCATTTAAATAATTCCAAATGCATAGTACATTCAGTCCCATGAAATAAAAGGAACTGGACGTTTAAGCCCAAAGAAATTGAGAGCTGTCGTTGGATATTTATAAGGAACTGTTTTTAGTTCCCATCCCTCACTTTTAAATATATTTTTTTTGTTTTGACATTTTTAACCTTAATGAAAATTATTAAAAATGACATAGTAATTTCCAAATACACTCATACTTTATTTTAATTCTTAGTCATAAACCCTAACTCTAAATCTTATAAACATTGAAACATTTTTTTTTTATTTCAAATATTTCTTTGTTTAATAAAAATATATTACTAAAGTTATGGAAAAAATAATCACACAATGGGATGAATCTAATATGAAAATAAACTGGCTTTGAATTTGAAATTGGGAAAAAATAGTCTAAACAAAAAACCAAATTAAATTTGAAATTGAGGAAAAGTGGTGTAAACAAAAACCCTAATTAAGTTGATATTGGGAAAAAAAGGTGCAAACAAAAACCTAATTAAATATGATTCAATATTAAATGGGTTCTTAAGATAATTTAAAAAAAAAAAAAAAAAAGCCGGCAGTGCAGCCGCGCAGGTTATTGATCAATTCGATGGGGCTCCAAAATCACCTTCCTAATTATATAAGCCAACCTTTTCTCCAAGTAAATTTCATTCTTTTTTTTTGCCTTAACAATTTTCGTATTAATTCATGGAAGTAAATATCACTCTAATTGTTGCTCAAAATCATTTGCTTCAGAGAAACAGAATTGCATCGACGATTATATAATGAAAAGAACCATCTTGTTTTCAATATAATCAAATAAATATAATTTTATCGTTTCTATTCACATAACATCTACATCACATGCGAATGCAATAATAATAATAATATATATTCACATAATAAAGTAGAATAATGACATTGAAGGACAGGAAAGTTCTTTTGTCCTGTAAAAGGGTCAAATCAGGATTTCAAACTTAAGAGGATCCAATCCCATGTAAGGTTGGAATAAATGTAACATTTATATGGTGGAACCTATGAAGCCTAATATCCTAAATATAATCTCTCTTTCCTGGGGGTTTCACTAAGCTAAAGGGAGACCACAAATATAAATAAATCTGCATCAGCAACATAAAGTTATCAGTGATAATTTAACACAGAATATTAGCACAATATCATCATCCTCTTCAACTCACCGTTTCCATACTTCTATACTACTACTACTACTACAGAAACATGATAGCATACTGGTGTTTCTAAACTACCAAGGATCCATCACATCAATAATTAGCTTCAAATGACCCACCAAAAGTTACTTGTTTCAATTCAGTACTTCCGTGGACCAATTAACTATATAATACCATCAATTGTTATCACCCTCATCTCTGTCAGATGAACGATCAAATGTCGCTTTCTTTGTGGCACTTGATTCTCCCGACCCACTGCTCATTGATACTCGCTTCACTCCTCTTCCTACAATCCCAAGATGCGTCACACCAGCACCGGCAGCCCCATTTGTGTGAGCAGTGGAAGCAGTTGGAGAATCAAATTCACCGCTGCTGTTAGCAGTACCCATCTGCGAAGAGCTCATAACAGATGCAGATGCACCCTTCTCATTGCCTTTTCCCTTGGCAGACGCCATTGCCAGCAATTCTGCGAGAAGTGACTTTGGGTTCGTGACCAGCAGTTGCAAATCTTCACGCTGCAAATTCAAGAATGCACTATTAACTCAGGAAGGTCAACATAAAAACGATTGTTATTTCTACCAGAAATTCTTTTGTACTTGCCTTCTTTTCTAGGTCTCCTAAGAGTCCCAAAAGTGTCTCAATCTCTGCTTTCATATCTACCAGCATTTTATCATCTTGGGGCTCATTGGAGGACTGCTCAGAAGAAGCCGCCGAAGAGGCTGCCTGTGAGAAACTCCTATATTCATTCATAAGCCGCTGTACTCTTGACTTGCAAACTGATATAGCTTCCTCGCAATATGGAACTGCTTCCTGAGGCTTTGAGCCAATCTCCAAACATAAGCATATGCGGAAATTTCTTAAGTACAGAGTTAAGGTTGTCATTGAGTGAAAATGCTTAAAAGAAATAGAAGTTAAGAGATCTAGAACCAGTCTATGTCCCAGAGACCATACATCTGAAAAAAAATCTGACAACCAAATAGACAGATCACTGGACAGTTATCATCTATACCCACATTCCAACATTGAAAAGGATACAGTTCAGCAATGTGTCGACTGTCAGGCTCAACCAGCTTAACTAAAACGGATAATGCATTGTGATAGTCACTAAGCGAGGTTTCAAAGTCCTCTGATGATGTACAAGAAAAAGGCATCACGATTACTAAGTCCAAAAAACAAACTTCCAGATAACAATTGCCCACAATTGACCAAGATAAAAGAAACATTTACATAAAACACTAACAAACCTCTTTCCAATGACACTTCAGCCAGTGTTGATAATATGTCGACTTTCTCCAAAGTGTCACCAAGGTGTTTTTCAGCAATTGCCCTTGCAACATCTAGCGTTTTCCATGCCAAATCCAGGTCAGATTCATCTTCATCTGCTTCAGCCATGTCTTCTTGATCACTACCCTCTTCATCATCTTGCTTACCTTTCCCACCAGAAACTGTAACTGGAAAAAGTCAGCAATCATATAGAACAGATAATATCTCCAAAAATGATAATGATGATGACAAATTTCAAGGGATCTACTAAAAAAAAAAAAAACAAAATCTTTATAAAAAATTATGGGCAGCAACTGAAGTCATTTTCCACCATCTCAGTTCAACTAAATTCAAAAGCAAGGCTCCCTCAATAACCTTTCATATACAACTAAGTCATCCATAGCTCACCCAAGATCTCTCAGGAACTGTATGATACTACACACATGCACATTGGAAAATTAAATCAAATATAGCTAGAAGAGCAATCAGCACGAGTTGGAATTTCAGGGACCTCAGACCCATGCTCGAGTATGAAGAATTCAATTCAAAATCTAAGGGTTATCAGCACCATTGATGACAGTAATATTTACTACTGAAATTAGATTTCAATATGATTAATGTGATGCCTATGAAACTTAATGAATACAGCATAACATAAGGATAAAACTTCCACTTTTTGGAACTATAGAATCAGGATAACTAATTATAAGACCACATCTCTAACATCGCAAAAAATAAGGAAACATATATTCTGTTTTCTGATGTATAATTTTTAAATTATCATTTTCCAAACAAGTAACATTTAGGGGAACCGAAAATAAATTCAACGCTTCAAGCACATTATTACAGAAAAGAATCAAATGAAAACATTAATAATCCACATGCCAAAAACTATTAAAAAAAATTTATGTTGCCATTTCTCAAGCAAAGTGAAATTCTTTGACGCCTGAAGCATTTCCCAACATAACAGGGATTTTACTATCACTGTCCATCAGGATTGCGGCAAATTAAGATTAAAGTTGTTCACAAGCTAGATATACCAACATATGTTGAATTAATAAAACCAAATATTCTAACATATATTTATTTCAGTATCCCAAATTTACCAGAGTCCTCATAAACCAAAGTTAGATATTAACATGATAATTTGAAGCATTTCAAGTATACAAAAGACAGAAGAATTAGGTTCAACCATTAAAGTAAATACCTCACAATTTCATAATAATAAA
This sequence comes from Pistacia atlantica, assembly GCA_026229545.1. Classification (NCBI taxonomy): domain Eukaryota; kingdom Viridiplantae; phylum Streptophyta; class Magnoliopsida; order Sapindales; family Anacardiaceae; genus Pistacia; species Pistacia atlantica. The sequence continues at coordinate 23,971,875 of CM047901.1, read as the reverse complement.
TCAGACATTATTTTATAAATGATAAAGCAACCAATAAATTTCCATGAATGTACACCATGCATGCACTGAAGCATCTGTCTAGGACATTATCATAGATTAGATTATGAAACACCATTTTAATTAGTTAAACACTAAGAGCAAAGTACAAACCGTCATTTTCTGTTACATCCAGTTTGTTTGAACTCCCATCCAGCTGAGTAATAGTTGAAGCAGAAGCTGTGGAAGATTCTCCATTCACAACATTCTTAACAGATCCCTCTTTATCAGAACCTTGTTCATATTCATCCTCCTTTCTAGGCACTGAAACCAATGGATCTGCCTCCTCTTGGGCTCTGTACAGCAATGCACGTCCATATTGATAGTAAGCATTCAGACACTCTGGTGCAAGTTCACCATACAGTGCAACCCTAATGACATAGAACTTCAAGGATTAGAAAATTACTTTCAAAAGTAGAACTTGGTAACATAGAGGTAAGGAGCTCAACATAAAACAGATACATTCAATTGAGAGAAGAACACTTACTAGATATTGAAATGATTCCTTTCTCATAAAAATATACATATTACCTCATATCTATATTCTAACAAAACACCAAAGCCAAAACGGCTCACAACATGCTGCTAGCCATGGCTAGTCAAGGTCCAAGACCTTGGAAGGTGTTATATATGAAAGCAAGATACACATTCCTTAAATAGTAATACCAAGCTTCAACATTAAAAGTTTAGCACATGCCACAGGTAGTGTCTTCAACAAGTCAAGCATGATTTTATTGAACATCAACCTACAGTTAAAATCCCCTTGAAAGCTTACCCAGCAAAAACCCTAACCCTCCTAAACAAAAACGCACAAATTAATCCACTGAACTAGGTTAGGGTTTACCACTACAATAACAAACACTTAGTAAACTGCAATTCACAGACTTTGAAAAATAAATAAATAAAAGAAACCAAATGCGGAAACATCATGAAATAATTTCCATTTCCCAACCTCAATGAGTTGAAACAAAAACCCTAACCTGATCTCTAAAGCACGGCTAAAACACTCAGCAGCTTCGCAGAAGTCTTTTGCTTCCAAAGCTTTGGTTCCTCTCACTATTAAGTCGTTGGAGAACTTCAGCTTCTCTTCTTGATCTCCATCATCAGGCACACCAGAAGTTTCACCGTCCTCCTCGTTGCCAATTGAGTCTATACCTCCCTCGAACAAAGATTGTATGGTAGCTTCAACTGAGGCTCGAGTTGCTCCTTGGGTTTCGGTAGATGGCGGAACTTCTTCTGTCATTGTCACCGAATCTTCTTCTTCCGCCATTGCTTCCGCTTCGCCTTAATTTTCTTTTGAAATGAAAATGAACAAAATATATAAAACGCGAAAATAGCGCTTTTAACTTTATCGAACCTATGAAAAACGATGTCGTTATTAGTGTTTGACCGTATGACTATATTACCCCTCTAAGATGACTTTTTTGTCCACACACCACAGAATTCATAAACCACTCGCCTTGGCTTCACGGATCAGACAGAGTGATGGCTTCGACAATCTCTTCGTCTTTAGTTTTATCGCTCCCTCGTGTGCGAATTGCGCACCCTGTCTCTTGCAAGGCGCAGACTTCTAAACCAGCGCCAGTACTTCATACCAACCGGAGGAACTTATTACTTTTCTCGTTGACGGCAATGCCGGTTTTAACAGCGAGAGAATCTGCGGGTTTGGCGCAGGACATTCCGCTGTTCGGTTTGAGGAAGAATCTGAAGAAGGCAGAGGAGGAAGCGGTGGAAATTGTGAAGGAAGCAGAGAAAAAGATAGAAACGGCAGAGAAGGAGATTGTGAAAGAAGCAAAAGAGGCGGAGAACGAAATCGAAACGACAGTGAATTTTGGAGCGTTGGCACAGGCGGGAGCTGTAGCTGGAGCAGAGGTTATCGGAGTGGTGGTTGCTAGTGCTGTCGTTAATGGAATTCTGGGACCTGAACCACGAAAATCTTGAGGATTTTCATAATTATCAATCTTTTTTTAATGTTTTTGCTGTAATGTTTTATTAAGTTATTGTAATTATGGAAATTTAATGAATAATAATTATTTTCTCCATTGAAAATTTAATTATGTGCATGAGATGTAAACCCTATACATTTTCTGCAAGGAAAATTTATGGAAATATTTTACAAGGCTTATAGGATAATCTTTTATTTAGAAGGAAGATATTTAGTGAAGATGTGGCCGTGGAGATAACAAGGTTAAAACTGACTAAGAAAAGTTCCAAACGTTAAAACAGTTTTTTAACTATGAAATAAAATTTTGTTCGGTATCTCTCTCTCTCTCTCTCTGACTCTATCCATGGCTCGAGTTTGTTCGAATCCAGTTGGTCTTCATAGATTCCCGCCATCTTTTCATCCTATACATCAATCTCCCCAACAAATTAAAACTTGTCTCAACTCTCAACACAAGAGTCGCAGATTTCCCACTCTTGTAGCTTGCCAAACAACTCCTAATCCTCCTGAAACTAAACCGGTGTGTCTTTTTCGCTTGTTTTCGTTGTTTGCAACTGAATAGTTGTTGAGTGAATCATTAATTAGTATTTTCTGGCTGCAGGAAGAAGTAGTTGTGGAGACTGATTCAGCGACTGATAGCACCAGTACTCAGGCTACAAGCTCGTCCACGGATTCTGGGTTTACTCAATTTCCAAACAAAGAAATCAATAAGCGTGTAGCAATTGCTTCTACTCTTGGTGCATTAGGATTTTTCTTGTTTACACGACTAGATTTTGGTGTTTCTTTGAAGGACTTAACAGCCATTGCGTTACCTTATGAAGAGGTTTTATTATTATTATTATTATTATCTTAATTTTGTTTTAGCTTAGCATTTTATTTGTTCTGACCGTGGGTTGATTTACTTTCTAGTCTGTTTTAAGTATAAGTTGCTATTACATATAATTCCAGAGCTAGAATTCTATCTAATTTTTGTATTGCTCTATGCTTTTATTAGTTTCATGTCTTTTCATCATCTTTTCAAGTGCTTTCCTAGCAGCTAGGACCAATGAATCTCTGCAGTTATGTTCAGTTTTATATCTACATATGTTATTCTATGCTTATAGAGTTATGTAGTTTGATTTTTATTATTCCTGGTTATACATTTTTGTGGTTTTCTAGGCCCTCTCAAACGGGAAGCCCACTGTTTTGGAGTTCTATGCAGATTGGTGCGAAGTATGTCGGGAATTAGCTCCTGAAGTATACAAAGTTGAACAACAATACAAGTAATAATCATCGAAATTTGACTTCTTTTACTGTATTCATGCATATCTATGACTATCTAGTGACTACGAAGGTTCTTTGAAAGATATTATCACCAAATTTTATAGGCCCGGCAGATGCTTTTTTCTTAGTTTATAAATAAATCAACTGAGGTGATAACAGAAATCTTTTGATGAAGGGACCAAGTGAATTTTGTTATGCTGAATGTCGATAATACGAAATGGGAACAAGAGCTTGATGAGTTTGGTGTTGAGGGTATACCGCATTTTGCATTCCTAGATAGAGATGGGAACGAGGAGGGTAATGTTGTAGGCAGGCTTCCAAGGCAGTACCTGCTTGAGAATGTGGATGCTCTCGCCCGTGGAGAAATCTCAATTCCTCATGCACGTGTTGTGGGGCAATTTTCAAGTGCTGAGAACAGGAAGGTCCATCAAGTTGTTGCTCCCAGAAGCCATGGATAGCTTCCACCTTCCCCTGGAAAATTGACAGGTCAACTTTGTGACTGGAAATATACATGCAAGGTAATTTATTTTGAATTGATTGTTATTATCATCATCTCACTAGTTTCAAGCATGATTCCATGGTAATGAATGATAGCATCTTGCGCTCTCTGCAATGGTTATTCAGAAGATAATCTGAAAAGTAATTTCATCCCACTAGACTCAAGGAAGGGATTTTCTCCTTTCTTTTCTTTGTCTGGGAGTCTTTCTTCCATTCAGAAAATTATCTGTAAACTGGCATGATATGCAATTCATAACATGCAAATGTTTGCCGAATTTCATGCTACTTAATTTGTAGCCTGTTTTCTGATGAAATTGTTTGTTCCACATTTTGTATCGAGTATTATGCAATTCTCTTAATATGGCCCCAAGGAAAAGAGGGTGAGGTATCAAACTGCTAAGCTCATTGTGAACTTTGTTAAAAAAAAAAAAAAAAAAGAGAGAGAGAGAGAGAGAGAACATCTATTTTGTCCTTGATCTGCTTCGAAGAGGTTATAATCTAAGCTTACATATTGATTTTCTACCGTCTAATGAAATTTGAGGTTAATGAATACTTCACTGTGATTAGTATTAATCTGGATTATCCTTTACCTGCAGGCCGAAAGTTATATGGAAACCTTGGTTACCTGTAAAGTTAATTCTTTTTTGGAAAGCCAATGACAACCTCTCATCTGGGGCTCGTAGTTGGGTCTATGGGTCAGATTTTTTTGTCAATTGTAAAAACTTGTCTGGGAAGAATCCATTGTAGTACAACCAACAGATGTTTGGTTGTGATATTTTTAAACTATGCATCTCCTTGATCTCAAGTGTTTGGAACTTCAGCTCTTATTTTTCTTCTCGCATGGAATAGAATGCTTGTGGAGTCCTTGGATGTGGCAGGTTCTTCACAAGGTTAATAGAGTAAGATTATATTTTTCATCTGGATTAAAAAGCACTTGAATATGGTACCACAGGGATAAAAGGAAGAGGCAATTGGGAAACATGGAGGCGAAATATAAGAGATCAAACCTGGACTGTGTTTGTCAATTGTGATTGGTAAGAGACAGTTCTACACTTCTACTTGCTCAACCACCGTACACATTCCTCTTTCCATTCCATTTGTGGACGCCCTTATAAATTTTATTTGAATACTCTATTTTCATGTCAGATTGGATTCTTGAGTTTCGAACACATTCGACCAGAAATGATGGGATTAGGAATAATGAAGAAAACCTCATGCCTCGCATAGATTGTGTGCTTGAAATTGTAATTCTGATAATTGAATTATCCTGCCAAGTTAGTTTTCGTAAAAATTGCCACACCATCTGCCAGAGAAGTTCACATACTCTTTCATTAGATCTGTTGAACCGAAATTTGCAACATGCTGCAGATATCATTCTTCCTCTTGAATCTAAAGCAAAAATCCTGTTCAAACCTTGTAAATTTTAATTGAATTCTTCTATCCAATCTACTACTTGATATTTTTTTAATTGAATAACTATTCCCATCCACCAAACTCAAAACGCCATGAAAGTTTAGTTTGCTATTGTCCTCTTCTGTTTCTCATATCTGTATACGAGAGAGTATTGACATTTCTATTATCATGGATTGACCGAATGGTAAAAGCTTAGGGATAAGAGGTTTGTTCTCCTTATGATCTCAAGTTCGAATGACAAGAATGATTGCTAATATTGTTGTCTGTGCCAATATCGTTAGCCATGGACCGTAATGCTTGCCCTGTTCGATAATTATACATTTATTAACCATTCCATTTGTACCCCATCCCATAAATCACCAAATAATGAAAAATGAAAACTTTGAAGTTTGCAATTGTAATAGTAATTTCATAGGATTCACAAATGAGCAAAATTTTTTTGAATGCATGATTATGAAGCACTTTTCACATTGAAGGCTGACTGAGATCACAAATCTGCTCAGGTCAAGAATTCTACTGTCATCACCTTCCTCGTGACTTTGCCAGTATGCAATATGAACTATGTTCATTCACTATTATAAATTAATCGCCAACAAACTTTACTAATGAATTAAAAACTAAAAACCGTAAGAGAAACGGGATACAGCTTTGAGATTGGTTCTATCCTTACACTTTCACACAAACATACAAACGCCACACCATTTTAGAATCTGGCTTTAGATATATCTATAAATATATACTTATAATCAGTGTAGTGATGGCTCCTACATTCTTCCACTTCCGATAATCTGACTATTCTCTTAGAGGAACTGAAAACAGAGAATAGATCAAGCATCCAAGAGATAGAGAATAGCCATAACTACAAGATATGTAGTAAACTCCAATAGTATTCACAAAAGTTTAAGAAATAACTTTCATGTCACTGAACTACATTACCCAGCAAGCTGTTTGTTGAAGGTGAACTCTGTTCGCTTAACCAAGGATCCTGCACAGATACAGGGGAGCTATCCTTTACCTCATCCAATGTAGCCAGACAATCAACAGCCTTAGCAGGAACAATTAATCTCTGACTCCTCGCCGCTGCCTTCTTAATCATCATACTACTACCTAGTGATCTCTCGCTACCAAAGTCTGATGATGAACAACATGAAGCTTGTGGAGATGCCATAAAAATATTTGAAGCCCATGAACTGACCCTGATGTGTTCTAGCTCTTCTGCCACTTCCGTCATAGTGGGCCTCATGTCTCTATGAAAAGCAAGGCATCTAAATGCTAGCTCTGCCACATTGTGAATGGATGAGAGTGTCCAAGCATCCCTATTTGGTTCAAGGTATGGATCTATTATCTCATCCACACAACCTCTCCCAATCCTGTCAATAGCTAGTGCAGCCAAATTCACTTCACTATGAGGGCGAGAAAAGTCAACCACCTTCAATGCAGTTATAATCTCTACTAGAACTACCCCGAAACTGTAAACATCACTTTTATCAGAAAGATGGAAATATTGATGGTATTGAGGATCAAGATAGCCTGGAGTCCCTTGTGGGGCTGTTGAAATGTGGGATGACTCAGTCATGCCAAGTCTAGAAAGACCGAAATCCGCTACCTTGGACTTAAAGTTGAAATCCAAGAGTATATTGCTGGATTTGATGTCTCGGTGATATATTGGTGGATTCATGACAGAGTGGAGATAGGCAATAGCCCGAGCAGTCTCAGTGGCAATAGTAAGCCGTATTGTCCATGGAAGTCCACTGCCTCTCTCTCTTTGCAGATGCTGACTTAGAGTTCCGTTGGGCATAAATTCATAAACAAGGATCGGTTCACCTTCCTGTATGCAGCAACCTAACAGGCGAACTAGATTTGGGTGGCTCACAGAGGATAGAAGCTTAATCTCATTCATGACTTGGTCAATGCTGTCAGTGTCTCTATATCTAAACCTTTTTATAGCAACCCATTCATCATTGTGGAGTTTTCCTGCATAAACTGTACCATAGGCACCAGTTCCCAGTCTTTGTTTCTCAGAGAAATAACAGGTGGCTCTTTCTATTTCTTTGTATGGGTAAAACGGTACACTAGAGTTGCCAGCAGCTTGAAACAGAAGGCGCTTAGCATTGAGCTGGTTTCTAAAAGAAGGAGATCGCCTTCGGATGCAGTAACATATAAGAGCCAGAACAGTCACAATGGAAGCTCCAGCAATAAGTCCTAGAGGCAAAAGCAGTGTGAGTCATGTTCTACTTTCCTTGTTTTCAAAACAAAAGAAAATATTAAATGCATAAATACTATTTATTTTTCAGTAAAGAAAACCTTGTCATAGACACATCAAGTAACAGAAATTTAAATGATATTTTCTTAGTTAAGGGCTGACTGAACCACACCAAAACCATCTAATTGATTTGAGCCAAAATCACATGGTATTGTCATGCTGAGTTTCAAATCAGGATATTCAAATCACAAGCATCCAAAGGAATTGTTTGGCCAAATTGTCTAGCTAAAAGTTAATTTAGTTATCATTGGGTGAGACAAAAACCTGAATTACTCCATGGTGACCAGTAAAACAATTAATTCTCCAAATATATCAAAGTATTTATAACAAACAACAAAACAAAATAACTGCTCAACAAAACTGCAGTGCGAACCTATGAAACGGGGTTACCATCTAGAATTCATTTACTTTCAAGAACCTTGGCAATTAAAATGAAAAGGAAACCCACTTTAAATACCTTGAAATTCTTTGGCAAGCAAGAAACACTGGAAGCACAGGTGTTCACACGAGTATTAAGATACTAAATCACTGCTTAGGTACATAAAGAACAGCTAAAAGTGGTAATGCTGACAAGAAAGAAACTTTCAGCACTTTAGACACTCCAGTAGTTTCTAAATACCATTTTTAATGCAGTTAACTACAGGAATGGGTCAAAAGTTAAAACAATAGTTCCTGAAGACATACAAACCACTAAACTGTATTTGTTGACATTGAAACATAAAATTTTACCTCCAACGAGAGCACCAACTTTGGTTCCTCCACAGCGGCCAGATAAGTAATTTTTAGGATTGCAGTCAGAAGCTGCTAACATGAAAATGAGGAAAAAAAGAGATAAGTAAAGACACACCAGCACAATACAACAAAACCATAAAGTTTCAATCTTGTTAGTTTTTCATCAGTAGTGAATAAATGGTATCTCACTTAATAAATAATTGTCTCTTGTATCTACGGGTTGACACCACTTCCTTTACAATCATGTAACCAGTAACAGATTTAATTGTCAAAATGATGACTCGCCTCATCAGATAGTGAAGTAAACTACGGTTGGTTTGTGAAGCAACATTCATACAATTTATTAATTTCAATGAAGTTCAGAAATTTTTTTTATAACTATTTCGTGTTAGCATGATCCAAAATTAAGCCTTCATTTTTGTAAAGCTTCTACTCAACATTTGATCTAGCATTCAGCATCTTTACAGAAGAGAAGCTGAGAGACAAACATCGGTTATCAGCAATACATATATCCCTAGCCAAAATAGTCCAGCTAAAATCAGCTACAACTCTTTGTCAATGGCTTAAAAATTCCGCTAGTGGGCTCACAGCATTACAACTATTACATTTCATTCAGGCTAAAGGCACGTGACTGACACATGCAGAAGTAAGAAGTTAGAAGCCCTCGCAGAGAAATGAGTTCTTTGGTAGCAGGTTAGCCACCCAAGTACGAGAAATTTTCAGCTCAGTCAGAAAATATTACCATCGACTTTTTAGAAATCATTGGACTTCATGAAAAAAACAGTGTTTTAATACTTATCTAACACAAGAAGTTAAAAGAATCTTTCAACTGCTGATTGGAATGGTCTCAATAATCAAGCAATCTTCCCTTTGACTTTTGTAGCATAGCAGTTTCAACTTCAGAAATATCAGCCTGTCTTGTTTACACATGCGCTTATAAAAAAAGGAACTCTAGTGTGGTGGACTTGTTCGCAAGCCCATCTATTTTACCATTCATAACATATGCTACAGCCTACAGCTCCTGAGTTCTCGGCATAAATAACTGATTGATTGTCAGAAATCATGATGCCATTTACTTTATCAATCAAATTCCCATAAAATATCTAACCCCGGTCCAACTTTAAGAAATTGCAGCCTTTATTAGCACATCCTAAAATCCAGAAAATTTCATAATTACCCCATTTGTGAGTTGTGACACGTCATTCTGTCAATTCTAGACAGGTGGGACCTGTTTATAATGCTTTCAAAAACCTAAACTTATCAATATATAACCAGATATTAACGATAACCCAACCACAACCACTTAATCATATATATACTCTATAAAACTGTAGATTTCGTAGCAATATCAAATGACTCAAATCGTGCCTCATTTTGTGCCTATCTAACTGAAAGGACAAAAAAGTCAAATAATAAAAACAAAGCACCCACTTCATTAGGAAGCATTGCCAAGAATTCCACAATTTTCACAAAAAAATAATTCCCAGTCAAACTCAAAACGTCATGTCTAAGGAGAGGGCATTTTCGTCAGAATAAGATATCATTTTCTAATTGGACAGCGCATGACACTGCAACTCAACTCACCCCGAATACTTTCCGGGTTGCCTCGTCAAACCAATTTCACCGTCCACCAGAACACAACATGAAACATAAAAAATGAAAATCAAATAAACAAATAAATAATAAAATATAATAGGCAACGAGTCGACTCACTTTTCAGGCACCCAGTCCCGGCGGCGAACCCGTCACCTTGAAAACCCTCTTTACATATGCAACGGTACCCATGCCCTCCTGTAGGAAGGGAAACGTTCTTAATGACGGCATTTTTAGAGCAATTTTTATCATCGCGAGGAAGCCACCAACCCAACTCAACTCGCCGAAACTCGAGCGAAGCGCCCGAGTCTCCGACTGAGGTAAGAGCAAAAGAAGACAATAGAGATGTGCACCCAGTCTGATTCAAGTCTTTGAAGTTCAACACAATTGTTTCACTCGTATTTGTAAAAGAGTAGCAGGTTATATGATTACTTTTATTATCACATGACCTCGAATTAAACTGTTGCTGAACCAGACTCGTTGATACAACGCAGTTGTTTGGACTACCTCTACCAGTACAATTGTGAAAAAGCAAACTGTTCTGTGACGTCATCCCGTAACTGTGGTTGAAGAGCGGAAGGAGTGAGTTCATCTGGCGGTTACATTTCTCCGGCAGGTTAACGAAGATACTGTCAGCCGTCACATTTTGCACGTCAAACTCTCCAATTCTCACGGACTCAGTTGTGTGGTCGCAGTGCAGTTGGATCGGGCAACCCTTGGAGAACCCGAACGGGTACGGTACAGATTTAAGTAACTTGCTTGTTTTACATGTTTGCTCACAGTGTTCTGCGGCTTCCATAACGGAGATAGCGAAAATCAAGATAAGTGAAACAAAATTTACTCGTTGAAGAATCATCAGTCTGTAAAAGCAAAAGGGAGAAAATATTGATTAAACAAATCAAAAGATGGAAAATCAACCGCTGATCAGAAGAACACAAACAAGTTTGCTCCTATATTTGTATTTTGACTTGGAAAGAGCAATTAATGGAGGAAATAAAGGAGAGTTGGGGAAGACGTTGGGAAGCCATCTATATCAATAAATGCAACAGACAGAGGTCCATTAATGGTTAATAAATAATTTATTTGTTGGTTTTGCTAACAAAATGAAAAAAAGAAATAAACAATTGAGGTGGTTATGAGCTTACTGCTTACCTCTAAGCTTTGTAATTGCTCTGCAATTTCCAATTCATGAAGAAAGAAAAATGGAGTCGTAGCCAAAATGAGAAGTTAGAAAAACAGACCGTGCGATTTCTGCGAAAGCTCCCTCTTTTTCACGTCTGTAAACGTGTCAACAGCAACATTGTGAAATGACAAAAACACCCTCTTTATGAACCCCTTTGTAAAACTAGAGTGAAAATTACATATCTGTCTTCATAATTGGGTCACACATATCTCATGAACGTAAACCTCCCTGTTGGTTGGAGTAAATTTTCCTTCTTTTATAGAGTGACAGGTGTCCTTTTGTTAAATTTTTTAACAATAATCAACAGATTAAAAATGAAATAAATGAAAAATACAGGGACAAACAAGGTGTGAAAAGTGTGTATAACTATAACCACCCTCAAAAAGGTTGGAGTAAAAACTGCGACCTAGTACGGAAATGCCCTTTTTGGTTTGAGTAAATTTTTATTAGGCGAATGGTTTGACTAGAAGAAAAGTTACTGTGTGTACACCATCCATTATAGTCATCATGTTGATGCTTCATCATAAGCTTTATGATTTGAATGATATGATGAAGGTGCGATCGGAAGTGGACCGCCACCAATTGTGGAACCCACTTAATGATTCCATTCCCTTTGCAAGTATACATTTAATAAATAAATACTTAGGAATAATGAATTAAAAATGTAAAGTCAACCGGACCAAGCCGGCTACTTGTTATGTAAGGTAAGTAGAAATATATAATTATTTTAATACATGTTATTTACGAGAAGCTCTTTTACATGTCGACTTATTATAGAAGAAATTAAAATAGCAAAACGTAAGTGGGTATAAATTAGTTCAATTGGTTGGATTTATATATTACTTACATGAATATTAAGGTAGATGTGAATGGAATGGAACCGGTACAACCACTGGTTAAGATGGTGGGTTGGGTTATGTGTTTTGTAGTCTTTTAACAATGCTCTTACCTCACTTTGCATTATCTCTTATTCTTTTTTATTCAAATCTTTATTTCTTGACTGTTGACAAAATAAAACACTTATATTAATCCACTATTACTTTCAAATTATTCAACATGGAATTTGCCTGCGTTTTAATATATAAATATTTCTTTTCTTCTAAGCTTGAAGGGTTTAATTAATTCATAATTTCAAGTTAATTTTAGCATTTTGTAACAACTATTCAATAATATTTTTAAATTTCAAATGATATCATAATCTAAAAATAAAATGATTTTCAATAATCAAGTAAATTTGACGTAGTGGAATTTTAATAGGCACTATATAGCAGCTCAAATTCATAAACAATGAGTATTGAAGCCACGAGAAAATGTCAAATCCACGATGAAACAATTCACGAAGAAAACATTTAAGAAATTTTCTTATGAATCCAATGATCATTTTTTGTAGGATATCAAGTCTATTTATACTAAACTAATCTTAATACTATTAGAATAAAGAATTATAAAATAAGAAAATTAAGCTTCCTAATTTATCCGTAATCCTAACATAAATAAACTTCAAAATATAAAGTCTTCATCAAAATTAGAAAATCAAATAACAAAGAGGAAAATAAAAACGAATCCTAATTTGGGAAAGAATAAAGATGAGCTGACAAATACTTCTCACAACTTTCTTTTAAAAACGCTGACATGACAGTTCGCATTTGGGTAAGCAAGACCTATTGTTGGGTAGACGAGACCCATTGTAAACTGACCAATTATGGGCTGACATGTCGCATTTGTGAGAGAAAGTTAGTAAAAAATGTTGATGAATGTAATATTATTATTTAGGAAAATATGTCCTACAATCCTAGAGCAAACTCGTGCTCTTCAAAAAAAAAAAAAAACAAAAACAAATCCTCGTCCTCAAGCTTAACAATCCCAACGGGCAATACTTTTGAAGTAGAGTAATATACTAATAAATCATCCAGTGGGCCAAACAAATAACCTTCATCATCAATTTTCCTTGCAAAATCTTTATGCGCGATAGTCTTCAAGTGGATGTTAAAGGCTTAGATTCACTGTCGACTTCATTTTCAATGTCTTTTGATGTGTGATCTTCAATTTGTACCATCTCATAATCTTTGATGGTTTCAAGAATTTCTTTAGGAGCTACTTTAGGCATCTTGTCTACATCCATAATTGGCGAAGCATGTATTTTTTGAAGACGAATTCTTCTTAATTGTGATTCAACTTGAAAAGTTAATTTGAGGACATCAAGCAATGTAAGGTTATATATGGATGTTCCTCATAGTTAATGTAGAGTAACAACCATTGGTATTTACCAATGTATTATCGAATAGATCTATTACTTTGACAGTAACTCACGTATTGATATAACAACTATTGAACATGCTCATGAGAAAGAAATCGTTCTCTCAAAACATGTTTTATCTCGTACCATGATATTTGAAGTAGTTTATCAAACCTACATTTTGCAAGCTTTCAATCATTCCACCATTCTAAAGCATACCTTTTAATAGATAACCAACAATCTTGTTATGTTTCCATGCCGAATATCCATATCAATTGAGAAATATTCAATAGCTTCGATCCTATCAAGAAAACTTTCACCATGAGAATCTCCGTTGTAAGTTGGAAGATGACAACATTGTTGGCGTAGGTCGTCTGACATATTAAAGGGTTCTTGATTTCTGTTTTTTTTTTTTTTTTTTAAATAAACACAAACAGAAGGACCAAACTGAAGAAAACTAAAATTGAGTAGGGTTTGACGGAAATAGAAAACTGGCAAAGGACCGAATTTGAAAAAGACAGAACCTGAGGGGCACACTGCAATTTTCAATGTGTCCTTTGATTCTTCTTGCCATGAGTGGTGAGGATTACGGGATTGGTGGAGTGTGTTTGAGGTATGTATATGGGGTAAGTGTATGGGATCGATTTATGGTAAGGAAAGTTGTGAACAAGCACAAACCTGAGACTTTGATACCAATTAACGCAACACGAAATTTAGATAGGCACTAGATACGTTCTAGCATAGCGATTTGAATCCATAAACACATTCAAATCCATGAAGGAACCATTTGAGAAATTTTATTATAAATCCATTAATCATTGTCTGTTGTTATTGATGCAGTTATAAATAGTGTCAGATGAACAATGGTGAACAGTGAACAGTGTTGAATACTGTCGACGGTGTCACAATGATGTGATTTTTGGCAAGGGCACTCCAAAACAGTCAAACAAGTTATGTTCGTGACAAAGCAAGAGTTTTGTCGTTTTTTAGCTTTTTTGAATCGTTTAACAGGGTTTTAGGCATTCTTTTATGTCTTCTAGGGGTGTGTTTGCAAGCTTCTGGACTTTTTTGGGTTTATAAACTTTTTGAATGTTTTGGGACCTTTTGGATAAATGTTTAATTTCCTTTTCTTGGTTTTTTCGGATTAGGGTAAACTATACAAAGGCTGCTATAGCCATAACAGAGCAGTTTTGATGATTATTTTTTATATAAAAGTTTAAAAACCTCTTGTAGTTGCTTATTCAATCCAGTATCTGAATTTGATAATTTGGTAGTGGTCTTTCGTATCAATTGTTCCTTGGTTGTCCAATCATCTTATTGTTTCGACAAATCTTCCTAATTTATTTAGAATTATAATATAACTAAGCTTCCAAATATAAAATTTTAATAACAGCAAAAAAGAAAACAAAAACTAATTCTAGTTTAGAAAAATATGTCCTATATCAAAACGAAGACCCAAAAAAACCCAATGGAGCTCGTGTAACAATAAAAGTTACATTAATCAACATTCTATTCACGAATTTCTATTTAGAACAAATATTCCTTTACTGTTTTAGTAAGTTACGTATACATATGTTATCTGGCGAATTTAATTGGTGTTTTATATGGTGGATGGCCTATCACTTCCCAATTTAAACATATACTAAACACAGCCTCCACACATGCCAAATCCACCTGAAACCATAAACAGATTTGTCATTTGTGGTATTTAATTAAATTTTTTATTAATTAAACGACAAAGCAGCATTTTCTGACCATGAGGATTGAGGAAGTGGGGTGCCCGACACGCTACGTCGAAATCGAATCACGGCCAAGTGTAGGATTTGCCTCATCCTTCTTAATTAAGAATAATATATACCAACAACCTATTTTTATCATTTTTTTTTTTTTTTTGTCAATTCTAATACAACAACAATTTATAATTGATCAGTTTATAATAAATTTGATTAATTAATTATAAATTAATCAATTATAAACTATTAATATAATAATTACTCTTTAATTAAACATCATGATCATCCAATTTATAAAATAGTCTACGTTCCAAGCCATTGAAATTAAACTTGCAGGGCAGGAGAAGTTTAAATTACGTGGTTCAATAGTGATATTGAAAGTGACCAAACTGATTGAGTATACTATGGGTTAGGTAGTTAATTAGTGAAGTTTTCAAACTCATTTTTGGCACGTTGTGGGACAAAGTAGTATGGAAATTAACCTAACAGCAGGACCTGGAAGTTAACCTGTCTACTTTTAAATAATAACGTCAATTTCAAGAATACGTCAATGGCATTGTGGTCAAGTAAATAGTTTTATGCACCGTCTTAGTTTACCTATAATTTGTAAACAAATTATTAACTCGTTAACTTTATCCATGCATCACTCAAGATATTGTTTGATATCGAACGTTAAAGTCACGGGGAACATGATTAAGTAGTAGCCAATTCCATGGAAAAAGAAATTCCTTTGATGAAGGGGAAATAATGGTTATCACGTACATCACTTTCTTGACCAAAATTATTTGTACCGAAGACTCTGATCCAGAAAGCCATGTGCCCTTCTACTTGTTCTTCACCTCTTTCCACGTTTATAGACAAGTTTGTGACCCGTCATCCTGTTTTCAACTTTTACATCAATCAACACAAAATGATATTATCCTCTTTATTGGAGTTATCGATTATTTCAACAATAACAGATTACAAAAATGCATTTAGGGTCCTAATACCCGATCAATTGACGGTGGTCCTACTCTCCAGTGAGCCGACGAGGGTTGAGGGGACTCGTGGGACAACTTGATTATTGTAATTGGTGGTAGAGTAGTGACATAGATGTTGTGGGAAACTGTTTGAATATAATACCCTTATGACTTGTGCATTTGAGCATCTATGAACTCTTCAGAGGACTGGATCTGCTAATTCTATCATCGAACTGGAACAAAAATATGTAGAAAAAGATCTATCATAACTTAAGATGGAACACGAGCTCTGTTTTAGTGCACCCAACATCAATAAGAAGGGAAGGAAACACCATTCTAGAATACAGTGCCAATAGCACACAAGTAGGAGACAGATACACATACTAATCAAACTCATTCATGTGGTTATTGAGACAAAGTATTATTTGGCTGTCTCGCGTCTGGAATGAGCTAGGCAACTGTACACTACTTATATTATAATGTCTCTTAATTAAAAAATGCCTTAATGATTTCTTAGCACTACTCTTCCTGCTATGAGATTAAGATGCACCAAGTTCTTTTGGTTAATTAATTAAACGCAGGACTGATTAAAAGATCTTCTAGATGCAAACACTGATTATAAATAAAAAGTCAGACAGCTACAGATGATTAGTAATGGGTGATTAATTATTAGATTCAAGTGCTCTTAACCTTATCATATGGATATTTTGATGAGTAATACTACACCGACAACCATTTCTCATAATTCTAATCACAATCCCAACGTGATAGTCTATAATTGATCAATTTACAGTAGATCGCACATTAGAAAGAGACTGGCTTAACATTCTCTTTAAACACAAACACTTATAATCACATATTGCAGATCGCAAACATTGTAAACTTGTATAACGATCAGAAAGGAACACTCATATAAACAATCACAGTGGGTATATGAATCACTTTTAAGTATCTAAACTATTATAAAAACTTTATTGTCGACTTTATTTTACGTAATTGCATGCTATGCAACTATCATCATAGTACTTTATCCACTATTTATAATCTACTCAAGTATAATTTCTTTAATACTTGACACATGCGAAGTAAGTCATAGGTGTTGAAATCAAGCATCAATATATTATATACCAAATAATTATGTGAATGTTGTTATGCCTGGGAAAGTAAGGGCTGACGTGGGAAAGTCACGTGAAGAGTGACTTGCTCCCGTCAAAGCAACAAGCACACGTCAGACCTGCCAAATGATATGAAGCTCACACGTGTCCCTTTCCCCTACAATAAATCGTACGAAATCAGCTTGGGAAGAGAGCAATGGGACGTAAAGCCGGATTATATCCTGACAATCACACCAACCCATGGATTTAATGATGATTACATGCTTCAGTTTGATATAAAATGAAGAAGACCCCTTCATTAAGGGGATTCAGCCATTCTTGCACTGAGAAAACTCTCTCTCCTGTAAACAACATATTTACTTTTTACAAATCTTTTGTAAGTCAGTCAGCTGTTGCGACCTGACCCACACTATCAATATCAATACAAATCAGTGGACGTAGGACTTGCTACCTTAGCATCCGAACCACTTTAAAAACTCTCTTTGCATTTATTTCGCTTTCTATATTCATACTCACGTGTGTTTCTTGACCAATCAACGCTGCGCACGTGACAATTAGTTGGTGCCAAAATCCAGCATCAACAGTTTGGTGCTAGAAGGAGGGCTGATTTAGTGTCTACCCTTCATCAGGAGAATCTTCGACCCACTGGTCCCACAGGAACAAATGGCCCACCAATCTGAACCTGAGCAAGCTAACCAGCGTGCTGAAGGAGTCCCCCTAGCCCAGAGGGACACCCCTTCCAACATACCTCCGGTTTCGCAAAATGCTGCGGGGGATTTCCCGGCAGCTCCGCAACTCGACCCTCGCCATCGTTACCCGGAGAGGTTCGACAATACTCTCCAGACGGTCCAACCGAGGTCGGATCGCTTTGGACCAAGGCATGTCATCTACGACAGCCAGGGCGGTACAACCGCCAAAGACGCCTGCAAATCGCGCAAAAGCGCGGCAAATGGCGATAGCCCGTGCCGCGAGCACTGCAGCACGTAGGCGCAAGGGCAAGCAAGTGGGAAAAAGTAAGCCTACGGGCTCCCAAGGACTAGCGAATACAAAAGGCACCCCGAAAGGCGGTGGTGCTCGGCAAAGCCGAGACTCTGAAAAAGTGAATCCCGAGTCGCCCCATGCCACGCCGCAGCAAACCTGCTAAAATGCCGGGCGCGATGATTCCT